>OW388294.1:75850899-77050899 GCA_936450465.1 Gibbula magus
TGTTTAAAGGCAGTATTAATTAGATTGTTAAGAATTCAAACATGTTCTGAGATTGATGTCTAGTTCAAGTTGTTTGTAACGATCAGCGTATTTAAACACATCATTATTTCTTCCTTCTTCAGTCGAAAGTATTGTCAAACACAGAGATTTTATATTACCCAATATTAATTAGATTTATAAGTTGTTCTTTCACAAAGTTATCCCTCTCTATAATTATTCATAATAAAATATTCGGAGTGACCATCGCCATCTTGGATCAATTTTCAGAACTCGCACCTGTCTCGATTCGTGGAACATTTCACACCTGTAATGCGATCCAATTCATTGTGACACACCCCGAGTTTGATTATGCTTTACAGTCCAACTGTGGTGATTGTTGAAACCAGAGACATGTTTAACCAAATTGATTGCGCCTAAGTGTTATTGTTACAACCCAACAAGTAAGTAGTAACCCTTATACGAGTAATGCATATTGTATGTAAATCAACGCTGTTATACTATATTCTATTGTTAAAGTCTTAACGATGGTTAAAATTGAGTTGGGCGTGTGTCTGCTTCACAATATGTAAATTACACTGATATCTGGCATTCACCTACCTAATTTCACGTGTTCAACCGCGTCCCGAAAGTTCGTTCATCTACCTGATATAAGTACCATTGTGAAAATATCAACTTAAAATGTTTTGGTGGATGAAAAGTGAAAGGATCAAGTTATCTTCGAATTTAAATCTTTTTGTTTTTTGATCAGAAAAATCTCTGTTTAGTAAAAACGTTAGTTTAAGTTAATATGTATTTGGACTTTCAAACTCATTTGTCCTACCATTGTCTTGTTACGTTAACAAAGCAAATTTGAAGTTCAAAACGTTTATCCCATTGGAGAAAGTTAATCATTCATGGAACTGCATGACAGAACTGTATATCAAATACTATTTTGAGGAATGTGAATCTGCTCGAGACATTTGATGATCAGTTGCAAGGACACTGGCAATATTTGCAACTAACGTGCATAACACATATAGTTTCCTGTAGACGATTGGAAGTAGGTAAACACACGTCTTACAGTTATGTACATTATATATGTAAACTATTTCGAACAGGGTGTAAGATATAAACGGTTTGTGATTGAACTGAACTGTTCATAACATTTAAAAGTTGGGATTGGAAAACCAATAATTGATTCTGTATTCAAACTCGCAATTGTGAATATGTTTCTGGTTAAATTTACAAGGTGGATTACCTATAAGGTCATTTTGGTTGCAGTTGCTACATGACGGCAATAATCTAAATGATATTTTAACACTGAACGACAATCTACAACTAAAGATTGGTATGGCAAGGTATTCTGACAACATTCTCGGTTACCCATGGTTTTATATATGCTCCGTTACTCTCCACTATGATATAGTGTAGAGTAATGGAGCATATATAAAACCATGGGTAACCGAGGATGTGCTGACACAGGTGAGAGGATTAACTCTTCATTAACCAAACCGAGCTGCAGAATACCAGGATACACAATTAGAGATTTGAATCTTGGTCAATCAGAAACCTTTTGGTTGTATGTTGACTGCAAAGTATTTGGTTTAAACACGCATTTATAGTTTGAATATTCTTTTAAACTATAGTAAAAAACAAAACACTGCTGTCAGATATGTCGATTTTAAATTATATGATAAGAATAAGTTTTGCAAAGATGTACGCACAATTGGTTTCATGCTATCTTGATTTGTTATGTCATTCAAACAGAAATTGGGCGCTGAAAAGGCTATTTCAAAATGGTTTGTCAACAGAGTATTAAGGCTCGTCATCAGTTAAACATTATAAAATATGGATATTAAGTTTATAAAATATGTGACAACATGTATTTGCGTTAGGATGTCAAGAAACAAGCAACAATTCACTCTCCTGTCCCGACGAATTTTCATGTGAATGCTTGTTGTTTTAAAGAAAGATTATGCTAAAAATGAAAATTGAGTTTAGTTGGCTACTGTATAAATGCAACAAAGTGTCGGTTCTATGTATCACTCTTGTAGATATAGTCGTCGCCCTGTCCGTCTATCTGTCCGCCCGTGATCATTTCGTTTCCGGAGCAGAACTAGAAAACCGTTCGCGATATCGTTTTGAAACTTTCCATATGTATTACCCACCAACTGAAGTGGTGCCTTTTGATATTTTCAGATTTTTTAATTTTTCTTTTCGTTTCCTTAGAAACGTGTTGGATTTGGACCTTGTTCAGCGATTGGTTCATTAAAGGAGCACAGCTCCAACACTCATCTTATCTTCCTGAAACTTTGCATGTGTATTACTCACCAACTGAAGTGGTACCTTTTCATATTTTCAGATTTCTGAAATTATTTTTTGTCGTTTCCATAAAAACGTGTTGAATTTGGACTATGTTCAGAGATAGATTCGTTTCCAGACCACAGCTCCAAAATTCTTCATAAAGAAAAACTTTGCATGTGTATTATCTACTATTGCTATTTTGATGTAAAGATCCTTTTGGACACTAGTTAATAAGTTGTGACAATATTCGCCCTAAAAGGTTCCGAGTTGTAATCTATAACAAAGAACGTTGCCATAATTAAATCATTTATTCTCACATGTTTACCGAATCTTAAAAATGTCACAATATGCAATAGTCAAATAATATTTTAGTCAGCACATTGCATCTAACATCTATCATAGGCTTCACCCGAAACCTCAACAACTAACAACAGTTTGCAGGGGAATATCACTAACAGTCGGTTTACATATGTACACAGTTGTCTGGGCAACATCGTGCTATACATATATACAGTCTGCACATATATACTATGTTACACTTCTATATATTTTCTTTCTTCTATATCAATTACTATATTTACATGATATACATCAATAGCTCGATCGATTAAAACGAATTTACAGCAATGGGTGGAATACATTGAAAAGCAAAACATCGATTCGTGCACGGGTCCCGATATTCACAGCTGAATAATGTAACAATACAATACGGCTGACCCTTGAACACTTACCTCGCTAGGAATGATGAAACACTACTACACATGAGACATTTGAAACGCTAATCCCACAGTCATTGTCACAAGATCAAAATATGCTCGGAATAAATCCATAATATACTGGACAAAAATAGTGAAGGATATTTTGAAATTATGACTAATGAAGCATTTATTACTACTGAAATATTAAGCAATATCCCTAACTTATTTTGTCCAGTATATTTATCAAATAAGTGTAATTATTTGTAGGTTTAAGAGCTATTCTGGCAAACATGAGGAATGTTAATGATGTCATCAGTAAGACATTCTATACAGACATCTACATCCTATTCTTGACTGTTTTAGGGAATGATGGCAGGACACCGTGATCTGGATGTATGGGCGATGTCCAGCATAGATAAGAATATTATATATGTGGATGATCATCATTTTTAATTAACAAAGGTGATGTTTAGCATAATGCTTGATACCGAAAGATCGCCGTTGACGATGATCGCCCACAAATACCCCTTCTCTTCTCTCTTATACCACTTTCTAGTTGTGGATGGCACCAAACAGGTGTCCAACTTGGAATGATTACAAGAAACACTGTACAAACACATAGTCCACTTTACAAATGATTTGAGAACAAGGATTTTGTATACAAACTCAATTTATCACACGACAAGCAAAAAAGTGAGCGTGGCTCACTAATACCACCGACTGTTAAAGTTTGACATATTTATTTTACTTATAGAGGGAGGTGTCTGCACACCTAAAGATTGATAAGCTATGAAATGTAATTGATGAGATTAAACTGTTTGTGAAAAGGGTAGGAGAAGTCTATTCATGTAAAAAAGGTGGTTTAAGTAAAAGTAGGAATAATAGTAACTTGAAAAGGTAGGGGTAACATAATACGATACTGCCATTACCACTGATTTCAACTTTAGTTTTGAAATAAATCCATCATAATGATTCATTCGAGTGATTTGAAACAACAGGTACATGGAAGAACACCCCTGTAAGCACAGTGAGGGATATACAGCAGTTTATGGCTAAAAGGAAAGAAAATTAAAAAATTTCCAAAATATCACCAGTGGAAATATAAAATTATATAATAAAAATTAGAACACAGAAGTAGCTTTTTATGAAAAAGAAAATGATAAAGTCAACAAATCACAACACAGAAGTAGCCCCGAATTTGACTAAGTTAAAAAATAAAAAAATAGGCAAAATTAAAAAAAAAATCACCAATTCGGTTAACATTTCACACTGCACCTCTCCCAGAGGTGAAGAAGACATGTACCAAATTTGAAAAGGATGAGATGGAATAGTTTTTCTTTAATCGATCGGACAAAAATTGTCTTCGGACGGAATCGTTGGTATTACAATATACCCCCGACCTTTTTAGGTCGAGGGTATAAAAAGGGTCTCAAGTAAGTCTTGGTCTTATCCAAGTGGCTGTGTGTGCCCTGTGACAACAAGTCACAATGTTAGCCAGACAAAGACTTATTATGTCACCCCCTGGCATCTTGTTGAACTAAGGTATTTTAAGGGAAGTCATCTCATTCTGCAGGGATCATGCCTGCTTAATTTGGTTTGATAACAGGCGGGGCAGAATGTGTGCACAGGCGCTGGAAAATAAGCCAGGTTTTTGTCTTTAACTCTTTTGATGACAAAATCACCTATTTGATGTCATAAAAGCTATAAAACATTTAAGCATTATATCAAAATTCCAAATAAAAAGAGGACATTTTGAACCTTTAGTTTTGTTCTTTACATATTTGTATATAAATTGCAAAATATTAAAGTAATTTTTCAGTCTCTTTTACAGTTTTGCATTCACCATTTGTATGACATTTTATAAAACTCATCTGTAATGGACAACTCTATAGAAGTTCTCTAGAGTTAGGAGTGCCGGACACATTTAGACATAATGTCATGAACATTTTACAACTATCAGGGTATAAAATACAAACTAAAAAGGATAAAATTTAGACTTTTTGGTTTTGTTTCCTCTATATACATATATCATATTTTGGGGGACATATACAAGTAATATTTCAGTCTTTCTAAAGATTTGTGTTCAACATTTGTACCTCAACCGATTATTTTAGGCCTCGAGGGCAGATCAGTATTATTACACATGCTCTATGATATAGTAATTTTAATTTAGTTCAAGAAGATTTTTCTTTCCGTGAATACACTGCTTTATTATGTCCAAGTTAAACCATAATTTTTAAGGTTGTCTGCCCTTGGACATCCAAATTGTCACCAGGTGTCAGAGCGAATTACAGAAGAATCCAAGAATGACACAATGAATATATGCGAAACATAGTGATATCAAACCCAATGATTTTACCTTTATATATACAAAAAATAGATAATCTTACAAAATCATTATATTGCTTATTTTATGATAGAAATTCGATGACTTGAAACATGTTTTATAAAAAAAGTAAATCATGCAATTAAAAGGAACATATATCCTCTGAAAATAGTATTTATACTTGAAATATTACCATTTTATTAAATATTGAAAAGGGGCCTCTGAGAAACGGAGGTGTGAGACTCATTTTCAATATTTGATAAAATGGTAATATTTCAAGAATAAATAATTTTTCCCGAGTGTAAGACTGAACTGTTTACTTCGAGCTCAATCATCGGTATAAACAAGTTGAAAGGGTGATGTAACTTATTCAATTTTAGTTTTTTGTTTGTATGTTTAGATATAGAAACTCGTTTATACAAAACTGACTACATTCTATGACGACATCAAAGGTTTTCGTAGCTTAAACTGTTTGTTTTTATTGAAGTTATTTCCCTCTTAATGTACTCAAACGTTTTCAATATTCGTAATATAATTGTAATTGTTTCAACTAAATTGCCAAATTAGACAATTTACAGCATTGTATAACTTCGAAATGACATGTCAATAAAACCACATACTGAGTCATACCTGGCAACTGTCATTACTAAACACGTTCGTCATGGGTTGATGTACAAAATACAAGCACGTACAAGCAATGAACTCGTATATCCCGTCAATTCAACATTATGTATACATCTATATATGCAACAACGACATTTTCTACACAAGATTGTATCATCATCTATCCAGAGACACCAAAAAGTAACTTCACGTAAGGTAGGCCCATGCATCTTTTGAAGATATGCGGACGTTGGTTCAAGTAAAGAAGCTTGGCCAACAATGCCGGCTACTATTGGAATTAAACCCCTGTAAGCTCCCTCAATAATTTCACCTAAGCGACAAAGATGGCAGTCTAAGGATGCATCTCTCTGGAAATACTGATTGGTTGGTTTATAGCGCAGCGACTTCCGGTATGGACAAAACCTAGTTCGGCGCAGCGCAGCACGAGTATAACGGATATATATTGCACAGCTCAGGCCCTTGTCTGTAGGATATACACGCGTTATGCAAACAACTTTTAATCAAACAATTACAGTCTCAAACTATTCCCAGATAAAACATACCATTGTTGTAACTGATAATTTCCTCAATGTTCTAACCCAGCAGAGTAGTCGAACCAATGTGAAGAATGTTATCGTGACTTACTAAACGAGTAGTTCTCTAAGAGGGTCTCGTTCTGTTCGCGAGCTTAATATCTAATTCATGTATCCGCTTGGACACATTTTCTAGACTAGCCAGCTTCTTTGTAAACTAAATGATAGTCCTTTTGCAACAGTAAGTTAATATTTTCCTCCAAAATATATTGCAAATAGCCCGTAATATTGTTTGACAGCATCGCTTCTATCGTTAACATAATCAGGGTACCTGCGTTTTCAATGAGGACTGTGACTCTTCAAACTGGTAACTGTATAAGTAGAATAACTTCAGTAAAACAAGTTCTCGTTACATCAGCTCACCTAATGAAGGCAGAAGCCACTACTAATGAACGACACCGCTGTACATTAAACACCCCTTTCCTTCTCACTTCTGAACTAAATCATCAGGTACAAAGCCATGTCCTACTTCCCACATTGCTCTATAGTTTGGCACTTTGTGAAGAACAGCTAGCAAATATTGCATACAATAGGCAGGGCTTCCTCCGTCACCGGATGACAGGGAGCACTAAATGTGTGAACAACAGCAACGTTGAGTGGTACACAACATTCCCGGCATTCTTGTAACTTCCGGCCATGTTACGA
The DNA here is from genome assembly GCA_936450465.1 of Gibbula magus. Lineage (NCBI taxonomy): Eukaryota > Metazoa > Mollusca > Gastropoda > Trochida > Trochidae > Gibbula > Gibbula magus. The sequence continues at coordinate 75,858,048 of OW388294.1, forward strand.
ATTCCACTTCCGGTTTTCTCAAGAGTCGGTTTGAAGTTTATTTCCGGTTCCTCGGCCGTCCCGGATCCGCCATTGTTGCTGTATGTCCACTTGTCAGTTGATCCGGTCAGCTGGTCAGCCGGGACCGTCACAGGCGAGATCTCGGCCGGCTTGCACACCTTGGACTTGGCTTCTGAAGTTAGAACACATAAGTTATTGATCACAATGTACACATGCACTCGAACATAATTTTAGATGACTTGGACAAGTTGTATTAATGTCAAACCACTATTGGAATCATGGCATTTAGAATTTAAACACGTATGATTTCTGGATAACAACATTTTTATTGAGAAGAACTAGACGCTTAAATAATACGAATGACTAATAAATGTGAAAGAGAAACATTAAATTAGAAAAATAAAAATAATGTTAACGTGTTATGCTAATAAGGATAAAGGATAGCCGGAATATGCCCCAACCATCAGGCTAGGATTTACGATGAAATGTTGAAATAAAGTTTTACAAGATACGTACTGTCCTCCAGAAAGAGTGTCGCTTTGGGTTTAAGGATGTCAGCGACGACATCGGCGTCTGTGAGCACGGAGCACTGAGTGGTCGGCATCCGGTACATCATCCGCCACGGCCACCGCCCGCCACTGACGTAGTTCGTGATCACCTGCAGCACGACATGGGTTAAAGAGGCTTGAACAACGACATAATATCTAAAACAAAGCTTACTATTTCTCATTCAAAATTGTTGTGATGCTTTACAACTCTTTGTCTGACGGAGATAATGCATAAGATCAAGAGAATAACAGTTCAGGCAGTTTAAAGCTCAATATTGTATTAGACTGAAAGACCCTAATGTTATATTGGAAGCCGGTGGACCCACCTGAACTCAAACTAAGATTAGGAAACAGTCATATGATTCGTGTCACGCATGCGCGCCAAACATCCTTTTAAAATCGATTCTTTTTCAATAATCGATAATCAAGTCCTTGCTGTCTGCAAGTAGCTAGGTCACTACTGTAACCATGACGTAAACCTAGTCCCGTGTTCTGATGTCATAAGGCCAATGAAACTAGCACAATCGACCTTTACGTCATAATTTTCAACACATAATTATTGATAATGAACGAACGTAGCTTATAGTATAAATTCCCACAAATGCAAGTTGGGCAATATTTTATGTGCGCTTCGATAACATTTGTACCTTGAGATTTTCAGAGAATTAAATCTTTAATATTAATTATATTAGACAGAGAGGCTGTATCTTTAAAAAAAACAAGGTAGACTCGTATCCAGTTGAATACCATTGCGTTTGCGCATACACTTAAAGGCACTGTAGCCTTTTTACAAAGTTTGTTTTTCTCAAATTTTCCATTTATTATTAAAATGTATACACTATAATGTTACGTTAGAGGGTAAAACATCGCATTACAAGACCCGATAAACCGGATCCATAGAGAAATGTTTTTTCGTACTGGAAGAAATTTGTGCGATGTTTATAAAGCGACTGTTGTGTGGAACTCAGTGTGAGACGTAGATTTGTAGGTCTGATGCGAATTTGAGAGTTCAGACAGCAAGACGAATGACCATTCCATCATGGTGCCATAATTAAACTTTTACCCTGAGTGTTTAGGTATCGTTCATCAGTCAGATCACTTGAACTACATTCTAGCGGTCATTTTAATATATATATGAACACCCTTCACTCAAAGGGAAATGGACTCGCATGGCTTAACCGAACCATGTACATTCGTTTGATAACTCTCTTTATTGACTGAGGAGAATCGTCTTGCCATTTGTAAAACTTATTTACTTTCTCGTGAGATTAGTAAGCATAACGTGCTACAGCGCCTTTAAGTACTTCATCAAGACAAGTATCAACTATCAAGTAAACAAAATCTCGGTGCAGAAATTCTGCAACAAAATGCGCGACGATAAACGGGTCATATTAGCAGGGATATATCTAAATCAATAAATTCACAACACCACATTCGAACTCAACCACAAAATTATCTTCAAATTCCTTCAAAACTCCCCATTCCCCTTCAACCTGAAATCTCTCTACGTCAATAACAACAAATCCATCTTAACCACAACGCAAGTCCTTTAGCATTGCCACTATGCTTCTCAATCATACGACCATTCGATCATATCCTGTATTCACCTTAAAACGCCACGACACACATCCGTAATTATTACCTACGGGGGCAATCATATCGGGGTTCATATTTGTCATACGATGCCCTAGGGCAACATATCACTTTGTCATGGTGACGTGACGTCATAAACAATGCTATGACGTCACGTTTCGTCTATGACGTTGCGTTCTAAAAGCGTGACGGCGGGTCGCCAGCCTATGGTTGAAAGTGGAATTAAGCGTGTTTTCATTAATGTTACGACTTCGGTAATAAACAGAATATTATATTCGTGTCTATGCCATACTATGTTTACGACACTCGTGCCTGAATATCGGTATATCCCTCGCTCTCGCTCGGGAAATACTAATATTCAGGCACTCGTGTCGTAAACATAGTATGACATAGACACTCATATAATATCCTCTATATATCACCACCACCATTCCATTCAGCTATACCATAAGTACTCAAACAAACCATTTCCCTCTGAAGAATACCACCATCCCATTCAACTACACTATACTCACACCCTTCAGCCACATCTTACTCACAACGACATGCCCTTCAAATACACTCAAACGAACCTCTACCCTCAACGCCCTCCCCATCTCGTTCAACATCCTCAATACCTCTACCATACAACAGTAACCAGCCACGGTCCCCTACCAAACCAAACACATACTCTCTACTACACCACATTTCACCCCTTTCAACCACATCCTCAGAACCTGGATCAACAACAACAAACATCCACCTCTACCACACTACACCACAGGCCGTTTCAATAATACCGAAACTATAAAACCAAAGCCGTGGCACCTCATCGCACCCTTCAACCTCATCATCAGTCTCAACACCAACCTCTTCCGGATCACCAACCATCATACTGAACATCATGACTCTCAACCGCACCAATCTCAACACCTACTAGCCACACTACAATACACTAAACGCCAAAAGAAACGTTACCTCATTTCTTTTTTTAATAACTTTTTAAGTATCAAAGCTATTTGAGAAATGAATGGTTCAAAAGAAAGCTGAATAACGTAGCTTTATGCCAATAACACGTTTAAAAATCCTGATGGATTCATATTGTGACAAAATGCAGCTTGATTAAGAAGTTTAAACTTGTCCGGTTTTCGACCAGGCTGGTAGTAACCAATAAATTGGATTTAGATGTCCAGACGAAGTTGAAAGTAAACTTTTACGTTTGTGACTAGACAAAAAGGTTGTATGCTTTACTTCATAACCCCTAAACGATGAAAATACTGTTATTGAGTAAGTTTAAGTGTGAAGATTATGAAATATATTATCTAGTCATTAAAGATCTTATCTCGTAATTTACCTTAGTGAAAACGAGTTTACTGTGTTGTTAAATGACTTAATAATATTTAGGAACACAGACGATTATTTATGTGAACATTTTTGCTTGAAAATTAAAACTTTTTCATTTTTTTGTCTATCACCAAAACGCATTATCACTCAAATGTAGCAAAATTCAAGCAGCATTTGCATGAACTGAATGCTTCTACAGAGTATAAAAGGTGCCTACTTTGCATTATATGGCACACATGTACGAAATCATGCCGCGATTGACCAGTGGCGAAAGAGAAAGAGCTCTGGGAATGTTGCAGCTTGGGTCGACCAACATCGATATTACCAATGCCTTTGGATGTCACTGTATGACCATCATCAGGCCTATCATGCCTATCAGGCCTATCAGCGGTGACTCCGAAGTCGTATTATGGTCATACAGACTCCCATACTGCTCTCCCACAGCACACCACAGCACACCACATCCAGCGCTCCCAGACCATATGTCAGTTCCCTTCATCCATACCACATCCCTATCAACATATACCACGCCACACCACTACACCATTTACTTCAACCACACCACACCAGACTGCCATCCACCTCTACAGCAGAAGGCGCCACCACTATCCTCACAACCATAACGTTCAATTAGACCACTATCCGCCTCTACCACAGCAGTGTCTTCTGCAACTATATCTCGTCCATCAATACCACACCACAGCCCCCATACCCCACTACAACGCCACAACACCATCCACCTCTACTGGATGAAAGTATACCACACTACTACCTCTCTACAACATCCCAATTCATTTCAACCACACCAATCCACCATCCCTCAACCACACCACACCAACATCCCTCAACCACACCACACCAACATCCCTCGGTCCCCATGCCTCAACCACACCACACCACCATCCCTCAACCACCAGCTCTCCGCTCTCTCCTGTCCAAGTGCCTGTATCATACATAATAAAGAGTCGACTCAACACAAGCTCAATTACTCGAGGAGTTTCGGTCGTGTTCAGGCAACTGCAGGAATTCTTCAATTAAGCAGGTGAGGACTCGACTGAAGAGAAGGCTATTGTCGTCCGTGATCGATTAGATAATTGACTCACAAAGTTCCCAATATCTCTGCAACCTTTGCCGTTCTTCTATATGTGTGTACATCAGAAGGTGCCCGCTACAAAAAGTCAACCCTTGTAGTTTTTAAAGCAAGATTACTCATTCCGGACAAATGGCGATTTTTGTGCTGGTGACATGAATCAAATCGTCATGTCGAGGAAGAACTTGTCTTTAAAACAAATTTAATCATCAAGCTGGGAAGACATTTCAAGTAAAGATGGGTTACAGTGAGAGTGGGTCTATTCAATAGGATGTCTTCTTTCTACAAACAGCTTGCTGATTAAACGCAGTTTCAGGAAGTCGTGCCTATCAAACTGGGGGCTATAAGAACAAAGAGTGCCCTGGTATGCGTGCAAGTGCCTATTTACTGCTTGGGGTTTAGTTAGGCAACACCGACATGGTTTATAAGTAACATGTGTCTGATTAGAAAGATGGTAGCGTGTCAGAAAATAAGTGATATGATATGATTAAATTAGTTTGTTCAAATTTTATAACGAAATTTTCTTTCAAATAATATTTTACTCTTTTTGTATTTGCTTACAACCAAATATAACCTGGTATTTGCTATCCGAAAACAGCTTTAGTTATACTGAAAGATGAAAGTTAGTATTGGTCGTTATAAAGTGAGTAATTTCATTTTTAAGTGAAGTTTTAATAATTGACTTATGAATGTCAAATTCATTAAAAGTTAGGTTACGAACAAATCTGTCTCTATTAGATCTATTGATCTTAGTACATCGACGTAATCAGTGAACAAATTTAAGACAAACGAAAACAAATGCAGTATCCCGAATTCGTATGATTGTAGCAATTTGTCAATTATAATTTGTTGAAATTGAATTTCGATTGTTCCTTATTATTCATTATAAAATATATTTTGATGTGTAAAAAAACAGTAACATCACACGTTTATTTATACAATTATTTATACAATTTTTTAATACAATTATTTATACAATTACTTCAACAACTGTGTTAAGTCAGTAAATGAACTTTTGTTCTCTGTCAGGAGTAATTCGTTCAATAGATTTATCAAAACATTCCCCCATCGTATCGTTTACGTTTGCAGAAAAACTTTCGTCCAAATGAACTTTTCCCTCATGTACATGTGTAATATAAACTGAGGTTTTCTATGATATCATTTGTTTAGTATCATAATGAATTGACGACGGATAATTTTGAGGACAATCGAACACTGGTAATCAATGTTAGTTAAATATATGTTTGTAGTTAAAACGCATTATCTTAAAATGAAACCCAGGACATTATTTTGTTTGCTGTAGATTTGACCTTTGAAAAAAATACGGACATTCATTCATAAAAGCGAAAGCAACGAACGAGAAAGATATCCACGTTACCTCACAGCGCATGACAAGACATTGCATATCCGTGTGATGAATGTAACAGTTATTGTTACAAAAGTGGCGTTTCTAAAACCGCATGAAGAGCCACGTATAACTTTAACACGTAACTATAAATGTGTATGCATATAATGTATATAATAATAATGTAATACTGGTAAAAATCACATAAGTGTGTTTCCATAATCACAAAAGAGCGAAACCCTCTCCCGTGCACCTAGAGATGAGCCGACTTGTTTAGAAATGACGCATACACCACAGGGACCAGGCTATGATGATATTCCCTTAGAAGCGCACCTGCTCTGACTGGCAGACCTTAGAGGTGACTAATTACTTCCGTAAACATGGCTAATTAATTAAATTACTTCCATTGCTCTTCTGCTTAAACATGAGGACCAGACAAGGACTCCTGGGCACTCACAAACTCGGAACCTTCTCCTGCACATAACTACTCACACAAACATGTGACAATGGGAAACGGAGTGATGGAACTTATTGAATGCACAGCACACACAGTTCAAAGAGGTAACGGTATACTGAAGATTCTTCCTAGCATTTTAAAATCACATTTTGAATATAAAAGTGAAACGCAGAACGGAATGTTGTTTGATATTTCGAGAAGAGAAAATGAAACTTTTCTGAAACTTTCGGTTTTGTGTTGCCAGTGCGTGCACTTTGTTTGATATTGATACATCTGTGGAATCATTCGCCGACTATAAACGACGCTCATTTCTTAATATCAATATGCGACTAGTCATTAGATTAGCATTGGCCCTTGGCATAGTGTCAACAGATTAATATCTCATTGAAGCTTGTCAATCCAGTGTGCAACCTCTTGTTAAAATAGTCGACCTATCAAATATAATAAAACCTAATAACGAAAAAAGTGTATAGATACAAATGTACAGTTCACACTGAGAAACATATACATTTATATCGAGAATATGTCTTGTAGACAGGAAACACATCCTCATGGCTTGGCATTATCAAACATTATCACAGTTTGTTTCCTTGACGACTCTACATGTATTGGATTTAAACGATTAATGAAAACATTGAGAACTTAGATCTCAATCTTGATCAGTCTTTTGAAACATCCTCAGCATGAATGGAGGATTTTACGGTCTCTTTGTAATTGGCTTCATTGTTGCGACTCTTTCTTCTAGTGTTTAATCTAGATCTCGTTTAGATTGCAGTTACCAAATTAATAATTTGCGAAGTTTTAGAAACCGTTGTGAATAATTGGTAAATTATTAATTGGATAAAATAAGAGTTAGAAGTAATAGCTAATTAACTAATTCAATAGCTAATAGAAATTGAATTTAAAAGGTTCACAGTGATCTGATTGAAATCTTGTGAAAATGTGAAAGGAAAGGGAAGACAAACAACCTGATAACTAAGCAACACTGTCAACACAAGATGACAGTTCCTTGCCTTACTTGAAATTCAGCATTTATAATGTTAGATTAAGAGAGCCCCAAGCTCTGCACTTCTTCATCGGGAATAGTTGATCGAAGGGTCAATCTAATCACAAAACTAATTCTAGGGTTAATTTCTGAGATCAACCATCTAATCGTTCATGGTCTAATATCATGAATCACGCATTGATCTACCTAACCAAAATATGTTGACAGTCCTACACTTTCAATAGCTAAGTTTCAATAACGAGCAGATTTACCATTTTCAATCATGTCAATTCAAATTAAACGCATGATGATGGCATGATGAATGGATGTAACTGGACATACGCAAAACGATACAGGCACGAAGGCAGTGCTCGTCAAAGGTGGGGTAAATGGTGTATTACGGTGAACACGTTGGAGGATCGCTGGAAGTTCGCGCCAGGAAGGCAGGATAATGCGAGACTTAACTTCCACTGAACACAACATTAACTTTTGTCAGACGGCGAGAGAAGAAAGTCTTAGTCTTCAAGTGTGTCAAAGGTTAACAATACACGTTACTGAAGTACTGAAGTACCCACCCAGCAGTTAAACTCGTTGCGTCCGTCCATGCTGCGGGTGAGAAGGAGTTGTTGTCTGTTGATGTCCTCCTCCCTGATGTAGGCCAAGCACTGGAACTCTGGATAAACACAGGCAACACAATAATAACATTTATGCTTTACAGGGTGCTCAACTTCCCAATGCAAGGCATAACTCTTGCCAGTCTCCATTACTGACTGATTTAGGCCTTGCAGTATTTCCGTAAGAAAGCTGTGCTTAGAAATCCAGGCCCACTATGCATTTCTAATGTAGCGATTCACTATCTAGTCACAACAAAGCGAGGGAAATACTGCAAGGATTAAATCGGCCAGTAATGCAGACTGGCAAGAGTTATGTCTTGCGTTTGGAAGTTGCAGGGTGCTGTTCTTAGACCCTTCTCTTTCAAGATGGGCAATGTTCTATCTTTACCCATTCTCGTTACCATTTTACAGTTCATTACGTCAGGTTTGCAACCTGAATATGTAAAGATATATGTATCACTAATTGATATCATTGTGCTTTACCTATTTCAAAATAGGCGATACAAACCACTTCTAAACAAAACAAATTGACTTGATTGCAACAGTATCCATACTGTAGCTAGGACTAGCTCTACTCACCCATGGGTTGGAGGAGCGAGGCGCACGTGTGGGAGCGGAGGAGGAGCGTTCCCCGCGTTGTACAACTCTCCTCGTCCCAGTCGGACACAGTCCCCTCGCAGTGTTCCCCGTTAAACGTCCCGTTGAAGGGAATCATACTGTCCAGCCCACAGTAGGAGGGCCACAGGTCTTTCATCACTGGGGAACATAATCCGTTCAAACTTACATCTTCTCAGGCATTTGACTTTCGTGTTGTTTGTAGTTTGATTGACATATCTTATTTGAACAAGTATATTCATTTTTAACAAATAACAAAAAGAATTGGAACTCAAGGCGATGGTACATCTGTTTTCATGGCTTTGTGACTATATGCTAGCCACTGCTAAATGTTTGCAGGAGTATGAGGTAAGTTTAAACCAGTGTTTATCAGGGGAGGTAATCAACTTTTCTTAGGGAGATAAATATCATATGCACCCACTGAAGAAGTGATGTACTCCGAAACGTCGTGTATCTACACAATGTAGAAGTTGTTATCCTGAAATATTGGTTTTTATCATACACGTGCCGGTAGGTAATAAAACATAATACTTATAGGGTAGAACAAGGCAAAAATACAAAACAAATAATGCAATGTTTCTCATTTCGATCAACACAGGCGTTTATATAGTAAGATGAACATGCGATGAGATTTTCTTATGATCATTATACATAACGTTAGGTGAATGAAGTAGCTACAACACAAGCTATATAGCTGCACATCGAAAGTTTGTTCACCTACTAGTGTATTTCAGTGCAAATATAATGTAATTGGCTTGTATTTGAAGCATCGTATCAACGCAAAAGCTAGCCTGATTAATTTGCATGTTTGCACTATAAGAAGACTGCATGTTGACTGTTCCATTATTATTTGATACCTCGAGCTCTTAGTAAACAGTTTCTCTTTGAAGTGACCAGTGGTCAATCCTTTCAAAACTACAGTTTGTTTCTTCTGTGGAATATTCAGTAAGTGATCAACTTAGCCTTACATACATCATATATTTTCGAATTCTCTTCTACTCATTCAATGTATTTGTGATGAAAATGTTTAGTCGATAAGAAAACTTTTAGTCGAAAATAAAAAAAATTTGAATTAAAAAAAATTGACCCCTTCTGTCTATTTCATTATGCCAAATTTCATAAACATGCCCCACTGACAAAATATGCCTTTAAGCATGATTATTTAATCATGGCTATAGGTGATTCATTGTAATTGTAAGTGATTTAATTTTAATGAAGTTACAATGAACGTCAATTTACATGCTATTTCACTATAAGATAGACATGAAGGTGAACAAACTTTCGGTAAGCAGGTGTAAAGCGTTTCTTCTGATCATCAGTATATACGTACAGACAAGGTTCTTGAAGAAGTAGCTCCTGTAACTATCGCCCAGGGGGAAGGGGTCGTCGTGGAAGGAGCAAAGGTCCTCCAGATCCACGTCAGTGCGCATGCTCTTACCTGGAACACGATCTCATTGGTGGATATTTGAATTAAGTCTTTGCGGGACAAAGAACGGTAAGGTAACGACGTTTGGCTCTTTAAAATACAACGAGGATTATGATTCACCGGAGGACCTACATCAAGCCTTAAAGACGGTAAGGAGTGAGATACATAATAAAGGCACAGTTTCAAGTAATTTGAGTCTTCAAACACCATTTGGAATAAAATGCTTTTTGGTGTATTAAATTGAGATTTTGAAGGACAACAAGGAATGGGGTACGTTTAGAATGACAGTGTTACAGTGAGGTAAATTTACTATTTCAATAACGTGTAGTAGTGCGATGCAAAGAAACGATCAAAGATCGATTAGATTTCAAGTGAACTATGTTGAGTGTCAAGCATCTAGATCAGGTTGGATAGATAAAAGTGTCATATGTTTAAATGGATTTATGCGAGTTTTAAAGGGGATGTAGCACGTTTTCTTTGCAAAATTTATTTTATGACTTTTCCCATTTATAATGAGAGTGTATGTCATTTAAATTAACTTTAGAGGTTAAAACATATTATTACACAAACCAATTATCCGTAGTGGTAAAACCATCTTGCGTATAAAGCAAAAATTGCATGGCGGCCATTTTATTGTGAACACATTTTATTATTTCGAATAATAAAAACCATTTCCATGGATTTACCGAACCATGTACACTCATTTTTAACTTTATTTTCGAAGAGAGAACGGTGTTTTACTATTGGTGACATTATTTTTCAAATACATTTCATCGACTAATTCAGCGAAAGAAACGTGCTACTGTCCCTTTAAAGTGTCATATGTTTAAATGAACTAATGCGAGTTTTAACAGACAAGGAGTAGTGTGATATATATGAACGACAATAATTTAATTGAACTAAATCGAATCTAAGTCCAGAAGAGGTCGATTCGATAAAGGAGAGAGCATATGGACACTGGCAATACAAACACTCTATATCCATTTACTTATTTCTCAAGTGTATATTTTTTTATATTTGTGTACGAGAAACATTTAAATCGAAAAAACGATCAAAATAATCCAATAAGTGATGACATTTTACAGTTCAACAATTTAGCACCACTAAACAACCAAACATCAAAACGATATTATAGTAATCATAAAAAATGCATCAGCGATTTCCAACTGATCACATGGAACTATTACATGAGTATGATGCAGTTCTTGGTGTGGAAACTTGAGGAAAGACAAAAGTACGAGATTCTCCACAAACTCTTCCCCAATTCCCCCCAAGTAATGAATAATCTATAACCCGATACCTTGTCAGAAAACAACTTGAGAAATACTTTAATATTTGGGTGTTAAGCTGCAGAGATCTGAAACCTGGGTTTTTAGACGATCGATGGCTCGGGGCAGAGTTTCAAGGGGTCGATAACTGTGACGCTCTCTTCCACACCCTCGTACCGGCCATACCGACTGCCAGATCGCCTCACAGAGAGAGCCCTTTTGCGTTTAACTCTGGAAACTATACAGTTATTAACTGGTAGAGGATTCTCATGTTTGTCTTCAATGAATAATGGATATATTGGACTGCTTGCCGATGTTCCAAGCAATTAATACGCCCGTTGTCCTGTAAACAGAGCTTTCTTGTCTTCGGTCATCGGGAACAAGCATAAAACGTCCATTAGCCGACTTGAAGCACGTGTCAGCAACTCGCAGGGGAGATAACTCCTCAAACGTAAGGGCGCCAGAAGCTTTGGACAAGTTTGATTTTCATGAGTATGGAACTAAATATCGCTGAAAAACTAAGTATGTTTTTGAAATTTGACATCAAGATATACTTGTGTAATGTGATACGCGTCACTATACTGACAAACGTGTGTTCTTTTGAATATTTTCTTGAGTTGAATAGAATTTGAGTGTTTTCAGAATTTTGGCTTGCCAGTCTCCCGCGTAATTCACAAGGAGATTGCAACATAACTTGAAATACTGACATTGAATAGAACTCCCCATTAAAGGCTTCATACACTATAAAATACAACTAACTACTACTTTCTAATTACAGGTCATATAGATACAATGTAATTCAACATAACTGCTAACCAATTATAGGTCATATACACAACATAACACAACAGAACTGCTAACACATGTGATCAGCAAAACGGCAAAAACACTTCCATAAAACCACCATAACCACTCATCTGAACATACCTAAGATGTAAAACGACCACAAATAAGAGCAAGTTGCATATTCGTTATACTATAAGACCTTATTGGTTTAAATCATTGCACAGTCGTTTCGCTGTAATGCCATTGGTTTAAACCATTGCACAGTCGTTTTGCTGTAATGCCATTGGTTTAAACCATTGCACAGTCGTTTTGCTGTAATGTCATTGGTTTAAACCATTGCACAGTCGGAATTCATTTTGCTGTAGGAATTCATTTGTTTAATCTCTGCATAGTTGTTTTGCTGTAATATTTCATTTATTTCAATCCTTATATTGTCGTTTTAATGTAGGACGTCATTGGTTAAATCCTGATTTAGTCCTTACACAGGACTTCATTCGTTTTTATCCAATCAGAATCCCATATTCTTCAGTTTGGACGAAGAAATAACTACTCTTTACACTCGTTTTCTTTTTATTTTGCCGATAACCTTGTTCACAACTCTTCTTCTGATAATTACTTAGACCGAAATAATAAATGTGTTGTGTTTTAAGTCGTAATCTTTAACGACAGACAAATACTTCTGATTCAGAAATCGTGCCAAAGATAGTCTCACTGAAGTAAGAGAATTTTGCAATACACAGACCGAATTTTAAACGGGCAAAATTAACAGATGTGTGTATTAACAGGCATCAAGAGGCTGTAAATGCTTCATGATCGTGAATCCAATGAGAGGATTGAGAAACAAAACATACGAACGTTGTGTGCTTGACAGCTGGGTTTGTATCTGCGCTAAACGTAACTAAACTGTAGTGCAGTAGTTTTGTATTCAAATAACGTTTCCTAACGTCCTTAATCTGACCTCTAGATGAAGATACATGTAAGTACAAAGGGAGATTTTCTTAAAGGAGGGATTCTATCGGGGAATTTCTAGTGGAAAGAAATAGCCTAGGGGACATGCCTGTTTATAAATATATGCTATTAATGCATAATTATAACACATAACAGTTGCAACTATCACTGAGGATAATATTTTAGTGACTTCAGATCAAAACCTTGACAGAGAATAGTGCACATTCATTAATGATAAAAAAGTGATAAGTGAGGCACTCATTAGCGCTACTAGTGTGGAAAGCTTTGTTGTAGCAGATCAGAACACTGTTTATCAATCTTATTATAAACTACCTGTTACTCTGTGCATATTCCATCAATATATGTTGAAGTATTACAAAGTTGTAAACTTGTGCATAAAACACGGCGTTTCTTCTCCTATAGAACTATCCATTGAAGACAACTTTAGACTTATTTTCCTTATATTGAATATACAAATTATTGTTCATCTGCATATTCCTAGTACATTTGTCAATATAGTTTCCTCTTGTTAAGTTACAACAATGAACTTCCAATTCTAAAGCGCTCACTCTACCGAAAGGACGTTTTGTTAATTCAAATATTTACGCAATTATGAGCGATAAATTCCACTATTTCTAAGAGAAAGAGCAGCGGTGACACCGGCTATCACATGCGTCTGTTAAACTCTTTAGAGACGATGCAGTTATATGTGGGTGTCTTTGAAGAACGCGAGCTGTCGAGAGCTCGTCTATTGACTTGGACGAACAAAGGGTTAATTGCAGACATGAGACATTACGATTGGCGGTGTGAGGAGTGTGGGGCATGTTATAGAATTACAGGTGCCCGGAAGTGATATTAATGACAGTGCAGGGAGCTCGAAGCAAATGGTTGGAAACAACGGCGAGCGATACATCATCGCAATTAACCGTAGTTTGTATAGTCACTGTAGATTATTTCATGACGTAAGGTACGCAACTATCTACAACATGGAGTTAATTTCTTATCAATATGTATTGTACATTTACTGTAGCTCTCAAAAACTATGATTTGTAATGTAACATTTGTTAATGTTATGTCAGTAAGGTCAATTTTATTTGTTTCAACATTATATAATACATCGTTAATGTTATTGGTATTTCAATCACTTCGATTAAAACCTGATATAAAGCGTAATCGAATAACACTTCGTGATTTTACATATGACATTATTCATTGTTTAATATCTAAAAATCAAAACAAAAAAGATCCACGAAAATAATACAGATTAATCGAATACATACATGTATGTACTTTGAATTGCCCATATTGATACGGATGTATTTAGTAATTTCGCAAAGGGTGATTATCAAAATATCTTTGTTCACTGAGAGAAAAGGAGACACGATAAAGCACGTACATAATACACAGGGGACGATGTAGACAAGACACAAACTACAGACATGTAATCAGACAGAGACAAAAGCTTACTGATCCTGTACTGTAGAACGTTGTTGTTGCGTCTGTGGAATTCTATGCAGGTGTACCGTGGCGAGCTAGCAATAAGAAAATGTCGATAAGTGATCAACTGATTACTAAAAAAGCTAATATAAAGAGCAACACATGTCTACATTTACAAATCCATAGGCCGGATTAGCGCCATTGGAAACTAGAGACTGAATGGTCAATGCATGACATTGTATATGACACATATTTATCCTCATCGACTTTCTTAATGAAACGAAAGCTCCGAAAATGTAGCTTCAAGTGACGGTTTTAAGCTAACCAAAGTAGTCTCGATTAAATTGGGCACTATAATTGGGACTATATGACTCTATACCAAACCTAACCCGTTAATGTTCTGTATTGTGGGTACTTGGATAGAGTACATTGTCCTATATACCATTTTTATATTTCGGATCTCATTATTAACAATAGTAGAATTTATTCTACCTTTTTGGGACGAGTCTATTGAGGGATTCGAACCCACACCCTCAGAGTCAGACACCAATCGAATTTTCCATCAGCTTTACCACTATGACAGTCCTCGCATAATGCCTTTTATTATCTCACCCTACAGACTTCTTTAAATTTAGGTTTTTGGTATGGTACACATCTCATAAGGTTTTGTATTATCAATGTATAGACTCTAGTATTGTGAGAATCCACCTACCATCCATTGGTGAACTCCGACACAGTCTTGTACATGCTGACTTCACGCTGTTTCTCTCTGCAGGAGAAGGTTCCGAACTTGGAGAAGATGGCTCTGTGGTGGTCTATCCTTATGTTCTCGTTCCGATCTCGCTCATACAGGACCCAGTCGCCGTGAAGTCGGGCATCGAACCTGCAGTTTTGTCGGGACTGCTCTACTGGAACAAACGTCAACTGTCAGCTCTTGCAAATATACTTATAATAATTAAATAACGATTGACCAACCCACTTTCACCAGTGTTACACCAAACAATGCCTTGCAGATGTACGATTACATCTTTCCCCGATGAGGGAAAAGGGTTTGTTTCATTGGTAAATGAAGTACAGCCACGAAGCTATATCCATATCAGCTACCAGAGAATAGATAATGTTTTCTGTGATTTCTCGTTCATGAGTTAACCTGTCGAACGAGATTTGGGATGAGCCATTGACTTTGTGACAGAGCATTTCTCCTCGTCTCTAAGTAAGGGGTTCAAATAATGTTGTTTCCTGATACGGCATGACTACAGTACAAGAAAGAATTGAGACTGGTACACCGAGATATACACACCGAATTACGACTTCCAATGTGACCATTGTCAATAAAGAGCTCTCAATACAATGTTCCTTTGAAGACGACGTCTCGTTACTAATTCTATGACTTTGCAAAGAAAACAAAGTTGGTGAATTTGGTGAAATTGGTGAGCATTATCCATGTACCTTAAAGTATTGTCGGAAATGCTCAAAAGCTTTTGTGCGGTTTATTCTTATGTGATAGGAAACACGAACATATCTTGTGAACTTGTTTAGTTATACAATGATATAATAACTGTCTACGCTTTTACGGAGATATATGCCAAAATGACGGTCTACAAGAAAATTTCATGTAGCAAATTAATCCGCGATATTTCCTTAAACGAATTGCAAAACTCTGAACGATGTTTTAGCAAACTGCATGTACGATACAACCGCGTATCGTATATATTTGTTTAAAATAGTATAAATGAAATGCTAAACATTTCTTCAAAACCATTGGTTAGTGAGTTATCTGTTACTAGGCTTGTATAAAACTTAAATCCGATTAGAGCTCTATTCAAATAATCGGAGTAACTAATGAAAATAGACTCGGATTTTTTAAAATCAGTGACAGGATCTCCAGCTTTCATGATCATGAACATTTAAAAGTTAAAACAGAATGTTAAACATCTTCATTGTCTCGATTTTAATATATTAACATTATGTTAGAATTTATTCAAAACATGACCAATTTTTAGATGACTCGTACGTTCTTAAAGATATGCTAATCTCAGGGGGTAAGCTTCGCTGAAATGATTCTAACGACAGTAAAGAATAACGACACAAAAGTATTGGATTACAAATCCACCCCAAAATAGTAGAAAAAAACAGTTTTAAAAAATACTTCATTTTTACAGCCGGCAAACGTTTCATTAGCCAATCAGCTGCTAGCAGAGGTGTGACGCGTTACTCAGGAGTCCTGCTCAACGAGTAGCTGGCTTATGTTATTGTTTACATTATACACTCGTATAGCCGTCACATATTTTTCACTGATCTCACTTGTCAAAACAGCCTAAACGTGATCAAAGCTATTAGAAACAATGTCGGCATATTCTGTTCAGTTGTTAATTAACTTTGGTTGTTGTACACATGTGTTTAGATTGTTTAGTCTCCGATATTGCCGAGTGGATATTTCAGCGTAAATCTACTGCCATTGTCTTTTCTTTGTGTCATTTTTAAGTGTCAGTTCTATAGAGTCACTACGTGAATGTCCATCACTGACCATTTCTGTTATGTCAGACTCTTATTCTAGCAATGAGACCTCGCTTTGAACAACGTCAAGCGATAACAAAGATTTGAATGAAGAACAAGCGAATGTACCAAATGATCGGGCTACATATCTCATTACTATGTCTCACGTTTATCTATTCCAGTATTTAACAGATGAAAATGAAATAACAGCACTTATGTAGGATACTATCTCAAAGTATTTTGATTCAATATAACAATT
The DNA here is from genome assembly GCA_936450465.1 of Gibbula magus. Taxonomy (NCBI): domain Eukaryota; kingdom Metazoa; phylum Mollusca; class Gastropoda; order Trochida; family Trochidae; genus Gibbula; species Gibbula magus. Next base: position 75,875,238 of record OW388294.1, read on the forward strand.
AATTAAACAATGTGTTTCCACAATTATGCAAAATTGGATCGGCAAACAAAGCAGAATTCATGTTAATCCTACTCAACGAAAAACGAGACTTATGCGACGTATATATCTATATCATTTTAAAAATTAAAATAAATACATATTAATTGTTGAACTACATTGTGATGGTTTTCTAACTAGTTCGCATGTAAACAAAATTTTACGATGTCCTTATTGATTTAAATAACTAACCTGTTGTCACCATATGATTGCTAATCCATGTACATCGGTGTGCATCATACATTATAGTGAATGACCGGCTGCTCTCACCGACGAAACAACAGAACATAATATTCTTAAATTTCGTTGGCTGAATATAACATTCCTAATTTTGATTGGCTCACTATGTCCAGACTGAATGTCGCCTATATGTGTATCTTTATTTAACTAACGACCACTTCAGTATCACCAGTTACGTCATATGACAGGACGTTGGCAATATCTTGACGCGCCACCTCTTATATAATTGAACCGGTCCAGTGACCGATATCTGGCATCAAAGCAAAGGTGTTAATGCATTAAGCGCAATTAGTGAGTGTTGATTACATGACTAATTTCTGAACAATATAGAATTAATATAGAAATTAAAAACTAGATTTTTTACATTAACATTTCATCGATTTTACCCAAATGATATTGATGGAACAGAATCTGAAAGAAATGTGTACCGAAAAAGAAAACGCCCTTCGATTTGAAATTATTCATGATTCCTTATCATAGATACATCATTGTAGGCTTTAAAGAATTTTGACATTTTCACCCGCCACATTTCTCTACAGTTGTATTACACTGAATAAAATAACTGTCTCAATGTAAGTAATTGTACATGTACAAGATCATAAATTTAACGATAGCTCGATTGAAATGTTGAAAAATTCTAAGTTATAATGCAATTATTCTATTATGAATGACCGGGATTGTTACTGCTTGCTTGTATGAATAAAATTACTTGTTATTACTTCCTTGCTCTGTTGTATTTTTCATCTTGGGGATTTTGTCCTACCCTTTTGGGGATTATGTCCACTGGGGATTTTGTCCTTGGGGATTTTGTCCATTGGGGATTTTGTCCTACGACCAAAAAGTCATAATGAGAAATTTTGACTCAGTAGACCTCAAACTATACAGGCCTCTTGAAACTTAAAATCAAGCACAACAAAAAAAATAAATAATAGAGACGTTTACAATTTAAATTATTCATTTCAATTGGCAAACACTGTAAATCCTGGGGTATACCCCCTCTGCTGAGATCACATGTCAATGGGTTAACACTGCATGCTACATCCTGGGACATATTGCTAAAATCGGCAAACAGTACTTGGCAACATTACTATGTACTAATCTAACATTAGTCATACTTAAATTTTGATGAAAAAATATATTTACTCATACTCATACTTAATACATATTTTTATATAATAGGACTTTTTTCCAAGGACTTTTTTACCGATACTTTTTTCCCCAAGGACTTTTTTACCTATAATCTATAAAATAACCCAACGCTCCGCTCGATTGGTAAAAGAACCAAACTAAAACCGGCAACTGAATATCGAAAAATCCTTCAAAAACTCCGAACTTACTTCCTACAGACGCACAAATACCCATTCTATCGGAAACTTACAATGTCAAAAGTTGTTATTGTGTTTTAAACGAATCATCGACGAAAATCGACAAATCGTCTAAGGATTTCATTGTAGCAACTCCTGTGTATGACGTCACATCGCTTACGCAGGTTATGCTTCACTGAGGGGCCGCGGAAAACTGTTTGAAGAATGAGATAATGAGCAGGCCAAATTTACTCACTTTGAACCGCGATATCTGGCTGAGTAGGTGACGCTTCGAAATAAAAGTTAGTGTTTTGTTTACTTGAAAGTATTGTCTATATGAATAAACGAATTAACATCGGACAAAACTGAGAGGTTCTATTATCTTTAATATACGCGTAATGTACGAGTGTTTTGTAATTATAGCAACCAGCAAGTTCAGTTGAATTCATCTCACTTCCAAATGTCGATAAACTAATTAAACATACAAAACTTACAGATCTACCTAATATAATCACATTTTTCAAACCTGAGAAAGAAATAATCTTGTTAATGTCAGAACGTAGTTTGCCATCTCAGCTATTGTGTCCAATTGTCTAAATAAAGTTAATATAAATTGACCTTGTACGCTGACATCACAGAGGTTGACACGAGAAACATGCAGGTTGACGATTTCTATTGGAGTACTCTTGTTCCTTGCTTCCGGATGTCACGTGACTAGCATTCACGTCACTTTCCCTGTGTTCACATGTCATGCTGACGTTAAATCTCGCGACCTTTAACCTCACGCGAGACTACGTTAAGTGAGGTTTGTTTCAATACACTTAAAGCCATCCTTTCCCCTCGTCAAATACTTAAGAGAACTTTTAATGTAAATCTTTAATCTGATACTATCTATCTATCTATCAAATGTAACATGCATAGCTACGGATTGTATACCTCATCTAAATACGTTGAAGTCTGGAAATATCGTTTCCATTCAAAATACTTTTTAATTGCAAAGCGAGTATTTTTGCCGAGGGAGTCTATGATTCGAGAGAAATTGCCAGGTACTTAGATGATTAAACGGTCGCCTTCAATCTGAGCTCGGCTTGTAAACAGTTTCAAACTGAGAGAGAAACATGCCGCTAGACGGCGCTCAGGTCACGTTCTCTCTCGTGTTTTCTCATGCCTGATCCGAGATGTGGGGAGAGGCGTGTTATATCCGTATCCAAGCTCACCGAATCAATCTGGCTCCCTCCTCGCCTTTTTGGATCCATCACGCCCCTGGATCAACTCCCAACCTCCCCTTTCTCTTACTCCCGAGCCCCCCATCTACGTAATGAGAACTCGTCGCCGACAATTGTAGCATCAGCGTTCTTGCCCGTCCATCCAGCCCCGAGCACGTGTAAGCAACACAAACGGACGACGTATTCTAATACAGTAATCTCCGACGTCAAAGTCAAGCAGCTGAAGACGCTTGTGCAAACACTAACAAGTTTGATCAGTATGAGTCTAATGTGTCTAGCAGAAAAATACATATTTGTTTGGCCATCTGATTTACCGACCATGCTTCAAGTGACATCGAGGCAAGCCTTAGCCGTTCCCGTGTCTCTTAATGGAGCATAATGGTAATTTCATACAAGCTTTTACACATGTAGGCTGTATAGGCCCGTGTACAGAGCGTCCACATGTGAAAGGAACTTAGCCTCATTAGGAGGAATATGAATCATTTAGAGTACGGACCCAGGAGACCTAACCTTGCTTTATATAGACCGGCTTCTGATCAAGTGCGAGGAGTGATGGAAGCGCAGAATATGATGGGGATTTAACATAGAAAACACACAACAATGATATCAATCTGTGTCGCCATGGCATGAACATTACTTTAAATGTGTTGGGAATTGGGCATTAATATTTACAAATTAACGACTTTAGGACCTATTTTAACACGAGTAATGAAAATATGTCAGTCGTTTAAAGGTTTTAGGGATAATAGCTACCCGATCTATATGTGAGAGTTCAGGGGTCAGATTATTCCGTGTACAAAACTCACAAGATAGTTACATGCAAAAATGCAGCGTTATTGAAATGACATAATGATAGTGCTAGATTATGAGTATGATAAATTAAACTCGTTGATATTTACTGTATTTACTTCTATAGGATATTTCCTTGTATATTTACTTTTAGAAAATTGCCAGTGTTTTCATAATAGCTAGTGGAGTATTATAGGTGTGAGTTTTGTACCCTTACACAACTAAATTGCTCAGTTTTCTTCACTTACGGCACATTTGACATGTCTTCTTGCAGTGCTGGCTGATAGTGATATCCTTCCCACAAACCCCTGTGGACAGCAGCTCCCGGCACTTCCGGTCATCGTCGTCCTCGCACCTGTTGGGGTCTGCGCATTAAATAAACACAGTGGCGGTAAGTTCAACATGTCAGGTGTGGCATGGCTGTACATTGTATATGGTATATGCACCAACGACTTATTTGGAACAGCGCGTTACATATATAATTAAACCGACGAATTGTCATATTGTATCCTGACTCTGAAGGTGACGGTTATCGTGAATATTAATGATGGCATGGAGTTATCATGTTCTGCGCATGACACACATCAACTTCCCAATGCAAGGCTCTCTTGCCACTCTCCATTACTGGCTGATTTAGGCCAGTATTTCCTTAAGGTCTCATGTGCTTCTTGGAAGATCCGGGTCCACTATGCATTTCACGTGCAGCGATCCACTATCTTGGCACAGGAAACCGAAGGAAATACTGCAAGACTTAAATCAACCAGCAATGGAGACTGGCAAGAGTAAGGCCTCGCGTTTGGAAGTTGGACACAAATACACAAGTGGTGAATGCAACAGGTGCCCTATATAACTGTACCCTATATAACTGTACCCTATATAACTGTACCCTATATAACTGTACCCTATATACCTGTACCCCATATAACTGTACCCTATATAACTGTACCCTATATAACTGAAACATATATAACGTACCCTATATAACTGGTCTATGTAAATGATACCTTTTAAAATTATCATTTTCAGTTCGCAAGAGACAGATGCACTGGCAGTAAAAAAACGATTTAAAAGTTCTTTAAGGGGACATTTAGAAGTGGAACACCTAGGAAATCAAGATATCTGGTTACCAACACTTTATTGTGACAATAAAGGACACGATGAAGTAAGAGTAAGAATACATGTCTAACGTCCATGTCTAACGTCCATGTCTAACGTCCATGTCTAACGTCGATGTCTAACGTCCATGTCTAACGTCCATGTCTAACGTCCATGTCTAACGTCCATGTCTAACGTCCATGTCTAACGTCCATGTCTAACATCTAACATGTATGTTCAAGACAGAGAAGTTATATTCCAGAAGTCTTTTTTTATTATTATTAAAAGTTCAGATTAAATTGACATCTATCTCATGACTCCTGAAAACTTGGCTTGCAAGAACTCATGAGCTTATATTCGGTAAACATATTATTTGACTATCATTGCGTATGTCAAAGCTGACTGCATAATGTTACTTAATATCAATTTGTGTCAATATTAATGGTTTCAGTATCTTACTTATTGTCGCCAAGGTGAAGGCAACACGCCATCACAATTAAATAATTTATGGTTTTGATTTTTGAATAAATGAATGCATGAAAAGTTACAAACATGATATGATTATATGTGTTGTTTTAACTTCTGTTGGCTGTAGAAGGAAATGTAAAAGTTCCTGTTAATAACATCATAGCCAAGCGCTCTTGAGATGTCATGAAATACTCTACAAAGTTGCGATTCGTTGATAACCTTTATATCTAATAGAACAGGTATAAAATATGAGCGTTGATAACCTTTATATCTAATAGTACAGGTATAAAATATGAGCGTTGATAACCTTTATATCTAATAGTACAGGTATAAAATATGAGCGTTGATAACCTTTATATCTAATAGTACAGGTATAAAATATGAGCACTTGTGACAGTTCGTGAACAGGATATATTTTAATCATATTTGTTAATTAGCCAACATGTCGACATTGCATGAGCTGATTCATTATCACTTGGTCATTGCTTGACAGATGAGGAGTCGACAGGCTCTAACAATATACACGACAGCCTCAAGGTATGTGCTGATGTTTGCATTTTCGGTCACGGAGTGAAACACTTGTTTGTTCCCCTTTAACATTTTCTAATTGGACAACTTATCAAAGAGAGATATTCTTTGAAGTTGTATAATTATCATTTGACCTCAAGCACTAATTAATCTAATTTTCTATTGGTGATATGACTTAAGCAATATTTGTAAATTCGATACGAATCGTAAAAGACTCAAACATTGATCTTACATCAGATAGACCATTTTACTGTCTCGCACTATGTAGAGATGCATTTATCTATCTTGCTGTAATACGTATCAACAGTGTCTCATAGTTTCATCCACAATGTACACTAAGCTTCCTTCTGGAAAGAGTCTCTTTGTTCTTGTTCGCGGTTCCAAGGTTCTTTGTTAACAGAGACGAGACCATGGAAGACATCAAAGGTTTCGCCATGGAAACAATATGATGGCAACCGTGCTTAATACAATAAGGGCCGGCGATTTAAAGCCGTAATGACATAAGTCCTAATTACTGTCCACATAATGCGAGACAGTGGCATATTTTGAATCAGAAGAAGAGGAAATGAAGAATGAGGGAGGAATCCAATTATTCGCCCTCAAGAAAACAGCCTGATTAACGACATAGGAAACTAGTGGCGCTGCATTGACGATGTGTTAAATGGTAACAACCACGGTTTTCTATTGACCGTGTTGTTACGTAACATCATAGCGTGCATAGGAAACTAGGGTTGTTATATTGTTGATGTGTTGTATGATAACTAAACCGTGGCCATCTATTGGCTGTGTTGTTACGTAACATCATAGAGTGCATAGAAAACTAGTGTTGATATATTGTTGATGTGTTGTATGATAACTAAACCGTGGCCATATATTGGCTGTGTTGTTACGTAACATCATAGAGTGCATAGAAAACTAGTGTTGTTATATTGTTGATGTTTTATATGATAACTAAACCATGGCGTTATAGTGACGGATGTTACATAACACCATTTACTACCCATATGGTTGAAAATAACCGAGTTAATATTTTCGATATGAGCACATGTGCACATATCACATTTGCCTAGCAACCATTGTTTCAGCGCGACTTCCCGCATTTCGTCGTCTGTGACGTCACTCTACGAGTGTTCGTGACGTCGTTGTAGCTTGCCGTCGCAAGAGAAGTCGGCCGTTTCATTACTATTTTTACGCGGATTTTATGGAATAAAATGGGTAATAAAGAAATTATTTCACTCGAAAATATGCCATATGACGTTTACGAAACTGTTGTTATATTGTTGATGTGTTGCAAGAGTGTATTACTATCTAAATGTTGGAAACTACACTATTCTTGTGTCACATGGTAACTACACTATGCTTGTATCACATGGTAACTACACTATGCTTGTGTCACATGGTAACTACACTATGCTTGTGTCACATGGTAACTACACTATGCTAGTATCACATGGTAACTACACTATGCTTGTATCACATGGTAACTACACTAGACTTGTTATCACATGGTAACTACACTATGCTTGTATCACATGGTAACAACACTATGCTTGTATCACAAGGTAACTACAGCCACCTGGCTACGGTATCCTGATCGTTGTGTTGCATTATTGTTCTGCTATATAGAGATTCTCATTGATTGTTTTGTGAAATCAAATTTATGAACATGATTTACAATTTAAGATATAATATGTTTTCTTAAATAGCCAAGGCTAAAACATAAGAAGAGGTAAGAGGAAGCATACTATTTATATCAGTAAGTATTATAGGAAATGATTAAAAGATTCATCAGTCACACATACAAATTACCAGCATAATTCTAAAAAAAATTGGTTTGAAGTCTCTAATGCTTAGTGACATATATCATGTGTTGTATTTTATGTATTTTACTGTTATACCACCAATAACAACAACTTCGAATTCCTTCTTGGTAATAGAGGATTATGATATTATAATTCTTATCAACAATATTCACAACATGCTTTAGATGTAGATGTCTGACCTCTTCTGCGCATGCGCATCTCATAATACTGGATCCCATGCGGCGGTTTCCCATCCGGTTCCGCCGGACATATGACACTGAAGTAGATGAGGACGGAGAAGTCGCCTTCTTGCTTCTTTGGAAAACGCTGACGAGAAAAGGGGAGTTCTTACATGACATATTGTACAGAAGGGCATATATGTACTGAGGAAGATAGCAACATACCGTATTTCCTCGAATACAACCCGGGGTTCCAGCTCATTCAGCCCCGTTACCCCCGGGTTCTATTCGAGGCTTGGGTTTATTCGAGGAAATACGTTATATATGTTCCTATGTTTCACTGATACTATTTGACTTTCAAATTATGTTATACATAATGAAAATAATGTTCACGAGGGGAAGGTTATAACATGAAGTATATGCAGTTACGATAAAGGGTTTATCATTTCTTAAGTCAACATTTTCCAGGTTATATGTTGAGGGGCACATACAATGTCCTAATATGTCACTTCAGTAGCAATCAACAGACATAAAACATAAACGCTATATGACACATGTCTGTCCTAAAATGTGCATTCAGTTACATTTATCAACAGATATTAAAGATAAATGAACATTGTTGCCTTCTCAAGCCTATTGGTTACGAAACTTACCAAACAGTATCTTGGTTTCTCGGCAACATCTGAAGCCACGATAAAGACGAAATCCTCATTTTCCCAACCAGCCCAGCACGAAAGCCGTTTGTCTGAAATTGAAAGTAAAACATATATTAACTGAATTTACAGTTACAGACAATAGCATAAGAAATACCATAATTGGATCAAACATAATCCATCAGAAATGTTTGCAAATTGGTATAAATCACTTGATTAATTTTATTCATAGGAGTTGTTTTGAAAATTAACTGTTAACACATATTTTAGCTAGCACCATCCCTATTTTACTACTAGAAGCCTCAGTGAGACATTATTGCTGTAATGACATTGTGACACATTCAGGTGACCGCAGGCAGCGAGAGGGTTAAACACAGTGCGGGTAAAGGACTACGTCTGATGCTGGTTGTGTCCCCCAGGATATGAGATTGATGAAGCTCCTTTTTTTAAAGTCTAGGAAATCAGCCACGTTTTTTTTAGATTGAAGACATTACAATTTTGTTTAGATTTGCTTGCCATGTACCTCATAATGTGACAGAAACGTATATTAGAGAAAAGACAGAATTGTACTATAGGTATCAAAACACCAAAGATATCTTTAAACACATGTTTAACAAGACATTCCTGCAGCTGCTAATTGCATTCCTTTAAAATGTGCTGAGTTAGCATCCTATTTATGAAATGCTGATAACATTCTATCGACAAATTCTGATTACATTCCGTTAACGATTTGTTGAGTTAGCATTTCCTTTATGCTGCTAATATCATACCCATGATGATATGATTCTGAAATATGTTTGTGCTATGTAAATATTATATATCCTATAATTATGACACGCCGATGACAGCATTTCGTTAATGAGATGATGATATAACATTCCCTTAACGATATGTTGACAATATCGTTCTATGTTTGGAGTGTTAACAATACCACTGGTACCCTTTATGATAAGCTTATTATACCATACCCAGTGTGGTATGTTCATAACATTTCCGTTATGATATGCTAGTTAGTTACATTCCCTTTATGATTAATAATACAGTATTCATCACAGCATATCATTATCATATTGCTGAGAACATTGACCACATGGTATGCTGGGAATAGCATTCCCTGTATGATATGGTGTTGCGTCCTTTATGGATATGCATCATCTTGACGTCGTGTAGATAAGAATACATACCAATATGTGTCATGATAGCACGACGTAATGTAACGTTGTGTAGGATATGTGACTACAGTGCTCGCACAGGGACAACGTGACATGTAGGCGTGACAAGGATGACTCGGGTAATGAAAGAAAAGACCCACTTTTATCTTTCCGATGGAGGTTGGTGCCACTTAAAAGAACTTGGACATTTACGAAAAAAGTGTCTGCTTAGATAAGTTTCCTATGATTTTTTAGTTAAATTAAATTATAGATGGAAGACGTGAAGGTATATGTTCATAATTGCAGATGTTTTCTATTTAGATAAATTGACATGATTAGTGAATCGCCCGTAACACTTCAAACGCATACATTGTGATCAAGCTGAAGGGGACAGGGGACAGGGGACAGGGGCAGGGGGACAGGGGGACAGGGGGACAGGGGGACAGGGGACAGGGGGCAGGGGACAGGGGGCAGGGGGACAGGGGACTAAATACAGAGGAACAGAGAGAAGGACTAAAATCAGAGGACAGAGGCCAAAATACAGAGAACATAACAGAGGACATGGTACAGACTACGGGGATAGGACAAGAAGACAGAAGACAGTGGACAGGGGACAGATGACAGGGGGCAGGTACCATAAACTAGAGGACAAAGAACAGAAGACAATGAACAGAGGGAAGAGGCAATGGCTACAGCCTATACTCGCTAATATCCTAAACAAGCCCTCTAACTACAACCTCCAGCATACCTCCTCAACATGACTATGTCAACTAAAATGGTGTCTGAAGACATGTTAAGTATTTTTAACGAGAAATTGTTGCGCATTATGGCAAACATATTCTTTGATATCAATGGAAGACATTTATAAAGTTACAATTAAAAAAAAAGCTTCACCTTTTACGTTATTAATTTTAGCACTCTTGGAACGTATCATGCCGACGAAGTAGATGCAGTACACTAATGAAAGGTGAGAGAGGTGAAAGTTTTTAATATTAGCTTGGGGCAATGGCGTATATCATAGAGAGAATACTCACAGACGCCGTGTTTGAGAAAGGGGTTGCATCTGCTGCCCTTAGGAGCGATGAAGTCGAGTCCATCTCCACTCAGACACTCGATCTCCAGCTGGGACCGTCTCCACTCATCCTCACAGACGTCCTGCAACACATATATACAGTCGGTTGAACTAAAGCTGGGAATTTAAGCTCCGACGTTCGGACATGCGCAAAAATCAACCAATGAATAGGTCTGACTTGGTCTGTAGGGGGAAATGCAATTGAGACAATGTTCGCAAATGGTCATTTTGACACGACGTCAATAGGTCTTTCGCTTTATATCGTCTTTTGCTTAGGAATAATTTTTTAAATACATCTACATGTCTATGCCTATAGACCCTATACCCCATCACACTTTAAAATAACATAGTTGTAATAGAGTCTAAGGGCTATTGGCATATATTTAACACAATAAATAGGATTATTATGTTCTCTATTGTCAACTTATTTAAGCCACATATATACCTCTTTATTCTAAAACTGTAGGTATCAACATATTCCTATTTTGGCATTGTTAATGCATTAAAACATGAAAACGTTAATGGATTATACTTTTATTTTAAAACATGAAAACTTTAATGGATTATAATTTTATTTTGAAACATGCACTTTAATGGATTATACTTATGTTACTTATATACTTTTTTTGACAACCCAGAATCTCTCTGCTTCCTAAAGATAGGATCTTCAAATTATTGTTTAAGACGATTAATTAAATAACAAATACAAAGACAGAGAACATATTTCCCTAATAATATCCTCACTTATATAAACTGCTGATTTGCGCCTAAAGCTGATTGAAAGATGACGAAGTTACGTTAAATATCAAGCCCAAGGGCGAACAACTCTGGAGGAAATATTAAGGGGCCTCTATTGATGTTTTCATTATGGAGACCTTTCCTCCCTCTCTCCCCTCTTAAATCTTTATCAAATTTGATTTATGCTCGTCTGTTAGTATTTAGCATGTGTTAATGTTGAGTGGAAACATAATTACATGTATCAGTTGGAACCGTGCCTGTGGTTACCGAGAGAGATGGGGCTAGGCCATCTCCACATTAGACGAGTGGAATTTGGACTAATCTAATAGCCGTTACTAAAGAGAGTTAGATTTTCGTCAATGTTCATTTCGCCCGAAGGACAACGACTTACTGGAGGACTAAACTGACCAGTTAATTGAGCTTGGCAGATGACTGTATCGCCATAGAGGAAGGGGGATTACACGTCTATAAAGTCCAGCCATAGATTTTCTGAGCTCTCTTTGACTTAAGGTAAACACGTCAACATGGGATGTCAAGCAGTCGGATATGAAATGTTAAGCATAAATAAAAGGACAGGTATTTATAATTTTAATTCTTTAAACATTTGAAATTTATTTTACAATAAACTATATTCTTACAGAGATGAGACGTGGTGTTAGTGACAACGGGAGACATGAGCGACCCTACCGCTGGCGCCTGTCAACAACCATAATCTAAATCAGTGTGACCGTGCTTGTTTGCAAAACTCCAACAACTACATAAAAGACGATCTTATCCAAAAGAAGCATTTGAACATCTAGAAGAGCTGTTAGAAACGTATGCATTTTGGGAATAAACAAAACAATTTTGACATGAAATTGAAATATGAAAATCTATGTTGTCTTTCAATTTCTTAGGCTGCTTGATTATAAATACTAAATGCAGAAGACATTATATCATACACAGCTTGTACACAGCCCATGAGTATCATCGCTTACTCGATGGAAACAATGTACCATGACAAGTTTATCTGTACTTACATGAAACTACACTAAATGATAAATAAATCTTTTATTGATCCGTCCATTCATGAGTGATTCTATAGATTCAAAACGTTGTATCAATGTTTTGAAATATGATACAAACAGTAAATACCAAAGTCTAAATTCGAATTAGAAAAAAGGAAATTAATAATAAATGAATGCGTATTGTCAGACATGATATGACAAATAGACACTGGTGATAAACGTTGACATACATGTGTATACTTCAGTTATAATTAAAATCACCAATATCTATAATGTGAAAGAGAGGGCTTTGTTAACGACTGCCACACGTGAATCACTAGAGAGCTATCAAAGTAGATGGATATAACAATAGGTCCCTCCTTTAATCATCTATTGAACAATGTATCGGTTGCCTATATCAATAATTATACTCTCGAAGTTTTAATATTTATCTTAGCAAACCGAAAACTATTCTAGGACAATTGAAGATATCAGTAAAGGCTAAACCTTACACATTTTGAATTGTACAATATCAATAGCGTTCATAACATTATAACTTTACAAATATATGCTTGTTCACAATGGCTTTAATTCTCTATAGTATTCATATTAGAAAACGAAAATGGGAATTTAAGTAGCTCTTAAAATAACAATAGGATAATTAAATAATTATCTATAATGTTATGACAATCTAACATAAAATGCATTACTAAAACGTTGTATTTATATGAAAAAGAGGAAAGAAATAACATTTCGTTTTAAACAAGTATTTGCCTAAGAGTTAAGTTTATTTTTATGTACAAGGTCTTAAGTAAATGACACATGAGATAAGTTAACTTAAACGATTATAAGCATCAGACCCATTTCAATAATCGTATAAAGAACATTCTAAATAACCCCTCTGAGACCTATCATGATTATGAGCCTTTCAATGTGATGGAATTTTATATTTTATAATTGTTGTTTTTTAGAATTAAAATTCAAACCATTTTAACTTAATTAATAGGCGTAATGTTTATGAAGAATAAAACTTTTTATCTTAAATCATAATATTATCAGATCTGGAACACTGAAGCGATAACAGTTTTAATGAAATATGTTTTAGAAAAAAACCTAACTTAAATCTAATGGCCAGCCAAAGGTCTTAAGACAAATTCAATGGTCTACATTTGTAATTATAGAATAAATCTAAAATGATGACCTTTTCATGTTCCCTCTTAATCGCGCTAAATACCAAATACTAAAGAACTAAAATTATCAGATTATAGAAACACATTATCTAAGGAACTAAAAGTAGCACGCAATTACCAAATTAACTACAAGGGTTACATATCAATGTAGCCTTTAATAAACATGTAAAAACAACTTCAAGATCGTTGTTCTCGCGGCATTCTACATGCACAGTCATTCTTCGTCAGGACATTTCTTGGTTCGTAACCTCTGACTGCAAGTACAGTAACCTAAGGTCAACACTGCTTGACCACAGTGAGACCATGAGGTCGGTCTGTCAGACTGTGTTTGAGGGGTCAGAGTCTGCCCCCCCCCATTCAGTGATGACCTCGTCCATTACCGGCTCCTGTCATTTCCTCAAACACACCATGGGTTGGTGTATGGTTGGACACTTGCATGGAGTGTTGTACGTGTACACATAGGAACTAAAAATACTTACACACAATTGGACCATTTCTATCGCTTGCAATATGAAACTGTTTCAACTTGTTTGATAGATTTGATGACTTTTTGCCCATAAACTGCATATTTCTATTGCATAGGGTAGGGAGAGATCACATTGAAAATGCACCACGTAAACAAAACTTGGATGATTGTATAATTGGTCAAATTTAAATTACTTAGTTACATAAGCAGTTTAAAAACGGTACACATGTGCCTCTCTACAATATACCAAGAAGTTTAAGGATAAAACAGTATGTTTCGCGCAGAGTACATATGCATTTACATATATACTAACAATCAAGCCATTATCTACTCGCAGAATGAGTTTAGATAAACTTGCGATATTTTCTACGCATATGCAACACAAGAATGACGTCATAGGTCTCGCTGGTGGGGTGAATAAGCTGTTTGTACAATCAGGGCTTGCGATTGATGTCTGACGAGGGACTCGTCCCGAAAAAGTACACGGATTTGTACTATAGCAGATATAGAGGATACTAAACGACCTTCCATTTAATACCATTTTTATTAAACGAGTTGTGATGGAGGCACGACATTTGTGACGTCACAACTGTACAATATTGTGACGTCATACTTTCATACGGTTTAACATTGCCGTATAAATAGTCCACTGCTGTATCTTCCATGGGCGAGTAATACAGTGTAATCTCAACTATAACAATGTTTTAAATGACAACATACTTGAACACGTGATGTAATGTACCACTCACCTCATCCGTTAGACGACTGAAGGTCCTGAATGTAAACCCTCCGCTGATTGGACAGAAGTACGGTTTGTTGTTCCATGGACCTGCAAAACAGAACAACATTTAAGATGAAACCATTATGAGTAATATGCTCCTTGATTTCGCAGTTTAGTTTTGTCACCAATTGTGATAAATTGTCAATTCCCTTGCCAGGCAGTGTCCATCATATAATGTTAAGCCTTGCTGCATTTCGTTAACTGTTCTGTGCGTTCCAGCGAATTGAACTGCACAGTGAACGCTGCTATGCTAATGTAGAATATAAAAGGTAAAGAAATGTAGCAGACTTACATTAGCCGGTGATGGAGACTGGTGCGAGTTATGCTTTGAGGGAAGATGGAGGTGAGGTGAGGTGGGTTGGGGTTTAACGCCGCTTTCAAGAGTATTTCACTTATATCGCGACTGCAAGTATTATGGCAGGGAGAAAGTCCGCAGTGCCATGTGGCTAGCAGTGCCATGTGGCTATGCATTGAAGTGAAACATGAAATTAGAACAGTTGCAGTTCCCCTGGCGGGATTCGAACCCCGGACCTCTTGATCCGAAGCTGAAAGCGCTTACAACTGCGCTATCCCGCCCCCGGGGAGAAGAGGGAATACATGTGCCTGATTGCATATTTTATAGCTTATTCGATATATTGGTATATTTATATTTGTTATATTTATCAACTTGGCATATTTGGTATATACTTTTAGTTCCGAGTATATAATTGAATTATGCATTATGCATAAGGAACATTTTTCAATATACTTTAATATTTCATGTTTCAATTTACGTCTGCGTCATCCAGGTGTAAGTGACTGTAGGGTAAAGTTTGGCATTGCACGCAGACGCAGAATCAAAATGAACGGTAAAATCACTCGGGAATAACCACATTAAGGCGAAAGTATGATTTTAAATGGTTATATCGTTTTCTCCTTATCAAGAAATCAGTTCAAAAGGTCTCTACAGAAAAGCCATTGATGTCGACCATGTTAATAAAATATTGACAGAGAGAATATTGGTCTGGCACCATAGATCAAGGCTGGCTATTCCGTCTACTGTTTCTCCAAGATAGTGCTGAACTTGTTAACTACTGATGAAAGAGTCCCATCTCTTTGTTGTCACATTTCACCTGTAGAAGGAACATATTCATGTTCTTTGCGTTCTTCCATATGTTCCCGGCAAACATGGAACACGTGCTGTTAACTACCTGTTTGGATAGTATCAATCATATTCATCGATTTGCAATGTTCCCAATATTCGTTACGTCGATGTAATTGGCTTTAGATGTACTTCACTTAGAGAAACTGGGAGTACTTGATTTGTGTGTAAGTGATACGACCGCTGGAGTTCCAAGGCAACACTGACTCGTGGGAATGATATTTCTTATCTCTGATTATGGTCCTAAATGCTTTTATTACTTATTATTCTTGATTGTAGATCGTTGCCAATTAAGTAAAAGACGTATTCAGCTTATTGAAATATAGATTCATTTCAAGAACTATATCGACGTTTAATATGAAAAGTGTTCAAATAACTATCAATTATCAACACGCCATATTGTTGCGGAGTTTGAGCGAAAATAAACAGAAGTTCTCTAAACGGAAGTGGCCGCGTCGGAAGAGAACAATATTTCACCCACAATCGGAAGGGCCCCGTTTGAGCACAACCGCTCTTTACTTAAGTGACGTCACGTGAGCACAACATCCATCTGTAATGAAACAGACGAACCCGATGAAAGCATTGGAAATAGAACGCCTCAGTTTAATAATGATATGGGTAATTTCGCCACTTTTCTTGGTTAAAAGTTGAGCTGTTATCGATTGGTAATTATTGTCCGATGGACAACTATTCAAACACGCCGATATGCAGCTATGTTGACTCACAAGGAGGAGATAGCAACATCTATGGGATAACGGTTACTTACGCATTTCTAGCCCGTTGTAGGGGCGATATTCTCCTTGATAAGAGCGAAGCACAGTGTTGACGCTCGTTAACTTAACCTCGCTTTTGACAAGCTCCTCAACATTGCCATGTCTTAATCTCGATACGGAGTCTTTTCCTCACTCTGTTAATACCGGTTCTTTACAAGGTTGTAGGCGCTTAAATGTTTCCGCCTACCACTCTTCCAGTCCGCTGGTGCTGAGAGTCGGGAGTGAAAGATAAAATCTGTTTCATAATTGAGAAAAGTGTTGTAAAGACACGATTTACGCTGATTTGGACCCGGTGGGAGAAGTGAGATTGAGAACTCCCCACAGGGACGAGCATCTTGCCGTCCATTCAACAACAACTCCAAACTCACTTCCGGTTCCAGCGAGTTCTTAAAACAGAATCACTCAGCCGGGAAGGCTGACTGTGCAGCAAACTTAACTCCCATAACTACATCCGGTCGTGAGAGATGTTTCCGGTTTAGTTGGTAGGAAAGATACTGTCTGCTGCAGCGGTCCCTGGCGTACTGGCATCGTCGGCATGAGGAACCCATTTTGAAATTGTGAAACAACCTTCCCATCAAAGCGAATCTCTAGTTTTGAGGCCTCTCACTTTGTATTCTGCACTACAAGAGTGTAAATGGGCCTCAAGTAATGCAATTATGACAGAAGTGGAGCGAGTATTGCACTAATGACTTGTAATTTGACTATAAATTTCTATTTCTCTCGCGCTTGTTGAATCCATCAGTGATGCATTGTAGAGGTTGGAAGAGTACGCCTGATAATATAGCTAGCCAGCTCCTCGAGGTTAACACGTGAACCACCAACAAAGGTCCTGCTTTAGGTCGGCTCATCAATGTATAATTTCAAAACAGCAGTATAAAAGCTTACTTCTTACCATGTCTCTGTCAAGGCTATACGTCGTATCAGAACAGTGTCATATGATGAAGCCAAGTGCATGCTCTCATTGAATGAGAATACTTCGTACAGCCAGTTGAAGCCAAGTGGTCTTTTTGAACGAGAATACTCCACAGGGCCAGTTGAACCCACGCGCTCTCGGTCAGCCTTAGATATTCCATATGTACTGACATTTTCTTCAATTATGCAAACTGACATCTGCCATGAAACGTATTGTAGTTAGGTCCCTTAAAGAATCTAAACTGATTCAATCCAATTAAATGATAAAAAATTATACGTTAACCAGATATCACATTTCAACAACGTTTTAAAGGGACAGTACGACAGAGATTACCTAAGGCAGGGTGGTCGACTTTGCACATTTGTGGTTGAAATGCCCACCTAAATAACAGTCTGAGCAGTAAGTTTTACTTTTAAATACACCGTGTTATATGCCAAGAAATAATGCGATAATTGCACTAACAGTATTAGACTTACACTTTTATTTCCTCAATAATATGATTGCTTAATAGTTTGTTCGCATTGTTCCATTATTTTTTTTCTGACCAATTTTAGACGAGTATGTCTGCTGTATCTTCATTAAAAATATGGAAATCTGATTTAAGTAGACTATTCTATTTTGGTCTAATCTGTGTAACTAAATATTGTTTATCAAAAGCATTTGTCAAGTTAAGATTTAGATGGTGGCGATACCACGCTCACATAAACCAGCCCTGCCCACATGAAACAACCGAAATAGCGTCTTGTTGAAATATGCATGGAGAAAGCTAACAGGAGTAAATATCAAATTTGTATCCGTTGTTGAATGAAACAAACGGGAAACAATGTCAGTTATAAAAGGAGCGAAGGTTTCTGTATGTTAATGTACTAGATTAAAGAAATCATAGTGCCTCATATCGGCTATTGTAAAACATTATAAATATGTTCATGTCCATTAAGCGTGATTTATGTTACAGTCACATGGGCCATTCGCCTGCTCTATATTGTTTAGCACGTTTTACCGTATATAGAATCTCTCAAATGGCACAGATATATACGAGGTTAGTTCCTCTCTCGACGCGTCCATGTGTATTTACAGGAAGAGAATATCGTAAGCATAATGTTGTTTGTTTCAATGCTTATTTATGCGTCTGTAAATAACAACTGTAATACGCATGCTTTCGAGTTCATTTACAAGGTTAAAGGGGTAGTAGCACGTTTTTTGCAAATTTTATTTTTTCATTTTTCATTTTATAATGATAGTTTATGGCATTTATAGTTACTTTAGAGTGTACAACATCTTATTACACAAACCAATTATCCGTAGTGGTAACAACGGTGTTGCGTATAAAGCAAAAAATGCATGGCGGCCATTTTATTGTGAACACATTTTATTATTTCGAATGACAAAAACCATTCCCATGGCTTTACCGAACCATGTACACTCATTTTAAACTTGATTTTCCGAAGAGAGAAGGGTGTTTCTCTATTGGTGACATTATTTTTCAAATACATTTCATCGACTTATTTCACCGAAAAAACGTGCTACTGCCCCTTTAAACATTCAAATACTTTAAAGTTTTCATCAAAAGTTTAATGTTTATCAAGTTATGATGTACGAATGACGTATTTTTATAAATTAAAATTTGAAAATTGATTGATGGGATATGTTTATCCAGAAAAGTAATTTCAGGAAAATGCATAACATTTATGAATTTAATGCTTAATCAGATACATGTATTGGTAATAAATAAAATGGTTTATTTTAAAAATTCTACATTTTCTGAACTCGCTGGCAAGTAATATTTGTTAAACAATGCTCTATGACAAAAGTACACTACCATAGTCACATGATGTCATGAACAATGCTTTGACGTTACGTTTCTTCTGTGACGTTAACTTCTAAATGCAGCGAAACCTATATTTGAATTAAATTTAGCATATTTGTACTCACATGAAAAACTTTGATGATGAAAAAGCATACCTTTTAAATATGATGTCTGTCAATATCATACTTAGTTTACGACAACCGAGTGTGAATAACGATTTATCTCTCGCTCTCGCTCAAAATAAAGTCACCAGTATAGCATATAGAACATTGCATTGGCATTTATATAACAACTCTTTATAAACTCGATGTTTATAAAATTAGTTAATAATACATTCAACAGACTTAGTTCCAGTATGTTGAAGTTTATGCAGTGTGTGTATTAGTCAACGCAGGAACAGACATGAGGTAAAACGGTAAAACGGCAAATTTGCTAAGAAGTTAGTATAGTTTTCAAAACAGAGACAAATAGCTTGAAAAGAGTTTTAAAGTCCGTAAAAGAAGCACAACGAGTAAACTTTAACAATAACGATTAACTTGAAATATAACATTACGCCTGGCTGAAGTTACGAGTTCGCAAATGCTCACACTGGCCTGATGTAAAATGACGGAGAAGAGAGATAAGGAGAGGTGTTAATTGCAGTGCAGTAGCTAATTGTGGAGAGATCCTCTCCCCACGACTCTCTCTCTCTCTTATCTCTCCTTTCCCATTCTACGGGACAAACTAATAGCGATGAACACAGATGTCCGCCGGTATAGGACACTCCTCGACTCCCGTATTGATCCTCGGATACACTCCTTCACTTTATGGCCCTTGATGGTCCGCCGCGAAACCAGATGCCAATAGGAGAGCAAACTCTTTGGTACTTTGAAAGAAAAGTTTGTAATTGCAAAGGATTTTTCCAGAGGGTAGCTGTTAAACGGAACCATTGCCCACCTCACCTGGGTCGGCATACAATACAAGCTTGCTCCCAGGCAGATCATACGGCAGAAATATATTCTCCTTTGAGAGATCATAATCAAAGGATGTTCTTCGTTGCCTATTGTAGTTGCATCTACGTGGCAGCTGTGGTTCCCTGGTACAGGCAATAACCATTACATATGTCCGTTGAATAAAGAATATATGGCATTGTACAAGGAAAATGAGTTTCAGGTTGACAACAGGGAAGAGTAGGTACGGATATAAACATCGCAATGAAGAATTATTTATCTTGGTTGAAGTTCACCATAAGCATTATAAGTGTTGCATCTGTTCATTATACCAATATTAAGACACATATAGGATACAAGACGAAAAGTAACATGTACTTAGTCTACCATGTCTATTACATGGATGAAATATTTGATGTCAAATAAACGAAAACTAATTTGAACCTAAATCTTTCACGGATTTAATAAATATGATATTTTCCGTAAGCGAGTATAATATAATGTCTTTTAAACTCCAACAGAAATTGAAAGAAAGCTATTGTAGTGTGAAGACACCCAGTTTTCATTGAGTTAAGCAAGGTGTGATATCATTGAGACGACGGTAGATGTGATGTCATACTATCATGACGTCATAGGTCTAACAGTATCAACTTTACCCAATAGCGCCAACAAATACTTCACTGTTGTGTCTTCCAGTCGGGAGGGTGTATACTAGATTTATCTGTATAAGCAGTACTCGATTCCTAAACCTTGAACCCATTGGATCCCTTATATAGACTGGCACTTAGACTCCTGAAAGTCTGATGTATACAGAGATCGGACTAGTAGTTCCCCCCACCCCACCCCAACCCCCATTTTATATCACAACTTCATTGCTGCTTATTATATAAATGTATATTATCATTAGTCAATGGTTTATGAAATGGTTCATTATTTACCAATAACCCAAAGCATGTTACCGTGTTTAAGAAGGCACCACCATATGACTGTTGCCAATTTTACGCTTACGTCCGGACAATTGCCACCTTAAGACGTACTATCGGGTAAGTGCCACCCTGACAATTAACATCGGACAATTGCCATCTTAACTATAACGATCGAATAATTGCCTCCAAAACAATTACCACCGGACAATTGCCACCTTTACATTTACATCGGACAAGTGCCACCCAGGCAATGAACATCGGACAATTGCCATCTTAACTATTGCAACCGAATATTGCCTCCAAGACAATTTACTACCAGAAAGTTGCCATCTGAACACCTGCCATCGGGTAAGTGACACACAGGCAAAATACATCGGACAATTGCCATCTTAACTATTACGAACGAATAATGCCTCCAGGACAATTACCACCAGACAAGTGCCACCATGAAATTGCCATAATTGCCTCCTGGATAATTTCCAATAGGCCATTGCCACCTTATCATTTACACCTGACAGTTGTTATCTGAACAATGACAGTTTATATTGGATAATTTCCATCTGGACAATTGCCATCTGAACTAGTATGACCGGACAATAACCACCGGAAGTGGTAAGTACAGTAAGAATATGAAGATACCAGAAAGACACTGGAATTCAACTTTGAACGTGCTGTATGTCGGCAATCAAAGTTTATTCAGATGAATACATACAAATTTGACTGGAGAGTGATCTGAGAGTCATCGTAAAATAAAGTGATGGTAGCGAAGGTTGGAATTGAAAGTAGTTCTTTATCTTATTGTATTAAACTCGAGTGTGGTTTAACATTAGCACCAAAGTGAACTGTTCTCGTTGGCAGTATTTCCACTACACTTTAACTTGAACTTTCACCAATTTTTGCTCAATCCACCCAGAGAGTGACGAGTTGCGATCCACCAGGGTTTATGTAAGATCCACTCACCATTCAATGCTACTCATTGAATCCACAGTCGATTCTTAACTCCTTTTGTTTTAATTTGACTCGATTACTTCGACAAAAAATAGATACATTTGAAGCTCACCAAATGTTCACCATCTGAGATTCTAATTTTTCACTGGACTATGGCATAAACTGCTTTATTAAACCCCAAGTTCTGTTCTGTAAAGTTTGTTTTTATTGATTACTTCGAGAGTACGGAGTTTATTTTGAATTAATTCCCCTTTAAATTCTGTTTCAGATGAAACCTGGACTTCCATTTAGATGTCATGGGTCTCCAGTTTAAAATTGCACTTTATTATAAATTATGATCTCATTTCCATTGTAATATATGTATCTTGAATATATAACTCGATTTTGAATTTTTACAACAGAGTCTATATCGAATTCCGCCATCGATCCACTCCACAATTTCCACAAGGTAAACTATTCAATGCAACGGGATTTATGTTCATGTCAATCTGTTTTGATACCTGTAAGATTCGACACAACTAGGTCTATTTTCATCACCAAGACAGTATAATCGAGTTGCAAGCACACTCTATTGCGAGCCTCATGAACCTTTGTTTTCGTTTTCCTTTAGAACTCGGTAACTCTGAACTTTACATCATTAAACGGTTCACTTAACGGTTAACTGGTAGAGTTCGGGTATAATATCACCATACATTGTTGTTGTTAGCCTAGACGATCGAACCTTACATTTATCTACACTTGGGTTAAATCGACAATTGTTTTTAATCATCTCGAAATCAAATTGTATATTTTGTATGAACTCGCCAATCTACGGTAGTCCAACAATGACCATGCCTTAACTGTCTTATCACAGTCAACAGTCTGTGACGATATCATAGTTTACCATAACAGACTCGATCTTAGGCCTGCCATCATCTAAACCATCATTTAAATTTTAGAACTTTTACTCTGAACCTATGGTACTTGATAACGTGGGTGAAATGTGAAAGGTTTAGTTTCAGTCAACTCACCAATCCTATGGTACTTGATAACGTGGGTGAAATGTGAAGGGTTTAGTTTCAGTCAACTCACCAATCCTATGGTACTTGATAACGTGGGTGAAACGTGAAGGGTTTAGTTTCAGTCAACTCACCAATCCTATGGTACTTGATAACGTGGGTTAAATGTGAAGGGTTTAGTTTCAGTCAACTCACCAATCCATGGCCACTCGTCTAGCTCCAACTTGTCCTCGTCACACAGATCGTTGTCGTTCGTCTCGCTGATAGGACCTGAAACAAGACAGACAGGTGATAAAGAGACTCGGCGTTCATTGCTTTACATAGCGGCCTGTAATCTTATAACTGTCCCAGTGTGATGCATACGTCCACAGAGTTATCTAATAAGGTCTTCCTCCTTGCTAGATGCGCTCAGCTTCAGGGGTACTGGAACATGGAACACTCGACCGAACATGCCAGTCCCTCTCCCTCCTGGTAAAGCTGCGTTATAATAATACTAATAATAGTCCATTTGTAAGCGCTATTTCCATGCAAAGAGCACAATATACCCTGAAAGAATTGTACTTTCGCTAAGCGCTCCTTACTTTCCCGAAATCCGTACTTCCGTGTGTTCAGGTACCCATTTTAAACAGCTAGTTGGACTGAATGCAATGTGGATGAAGTGTCTTGCCCAGGGACACAACATAGTAAGAGACCCAGGTCACAAATTAGTTGGTCTCCACCGGGATTCGAACCCGGGCGTTTGGCGTGTGAGGCCAGCACGCTAACCAGTACACCTATACGCCACCGTGCATCACAGTATACAATCATCTAAACTGGCTATCATATAACAATAGATCAGATTATAGATAAAAAACATTACATATAAAAATCAACGTTATATTTGATTAAGGAACGATGAGGGTAGAGAAGAGCCTTTTCATCAGTCGTGTAATCGCTTGGTTAACCGAGTCAACAGCCTATTAGAGAATGTTTATAGTAGAGAATGAAGCCTGTTATTGATTGAGAGCTGGAAGTAAAGAGTATCAATAACACAAGATAATACATGAACGCAGCATGGTGCTGATATCTTGTCAATGATACGAAGTATATAATGGCTGGTATTCTTTGTGAGAAGGTCTGGGCTCAGATGTTGTTAGCGTAGTGTGGAGTCCTCCTGTCACTCAGTCGTCATAACGCTACATCTAAACTCCTTACATCGCACAGTGGGACCTACACAAGAGTCGATACGGAAACATATTGTGTCATATCTTTACTTACTAAGTTGATAACGGCTTGATTAAGCTGTGTATGATCTGAGTCAATAGAGTCAATGTCAAAATATATATTTCGCGTTTCAAGTTCTTTATTGCGGTTGATATTTAGGCCTACGGCCTTTAACAACATAGAATACAATATTATTACAACATTCTGCACATGCGTATACAATACAAGAATGGTGCTTATAGAATTAGAGTATCTCGAAATATCATTGCATGGTATATATACATAGAAAACTTCCTAATGATTTCACCATTATGATTTGGCGGTTCAAAAGTCAGTAGTGGAAATAAGCACACGTACATGTGGGAATACATAGCCTAATTTTCAATTAGTTTCTTACATCAACATTAAGTGTACTGTTAAGATAGAACTATATTTATTCAAGTTATCTTGCCTGTTAGAGTCAAACCTAAATTATTTCGGGAGAGCCTGGGTTTTCAGACTCAAAATAAAATTACTTCCTTATAATTAATGCACTTAAGCATTGTTATGGTTCCTTCACGATTCAGTATATAGCCCGTGATAGACTTAGGCATAGAGTTCACTTTTACTGAAATATTCACGTGTTCAGTTAGACGACACAAGTATAAGCATTAAGTATGTATCTCTTACTTATGTAGCTTTGACTGAAACTTACAAATGACGGATTATACATTATTTACATTTCCGTGATTAGTCTGTGGTATATCAGTTATCTTTCATTAAACATGACACACTTAGGTACTAAAGTATCGAGTTATTCAAACTTTGAGGAACGAGTAGAAAAATCCAGTTACTAAATGGCGTCAATGGTATATCCAGAATGGTCTTGTAAAATAATATGCAGTGACAAATACATGCAGGCAGTAGTGCACAAAAGGGTCCAACCATCATAATGTAAAGAATTGTTTGAAAAATCTATATTTAACACTAGTACGAACTCAGTAATCAGCTGAAGTGTGGCTGCAAATTTGTCTAGTAAATGCAGTTGTGCTTACGTTATTCAATTCCTTCAGTAGTTGTGTAATGGACGTAATTCTAGATATGGAACTAACAACAACACTGTAGTAATCCATGTGATTGATTTATTGATTATTTCGTTTCTGGACGTAAGCTTATGCAAACCTCATATGTAAAATGCATGTCGAAGCGTCAAACGTTACTACGAATATGTAATAAAAAACCCCATATGTCTTAATCCCAATTCAAGATCTAACGCACAATGGCGTACACACTTCTTCACGGGCACGCTGCACAGTCATGTATCCATACGTTCTTCCCAGTCACACCCAAAATATCCACACTACATGCAGATGTATGTACAATCATCGTGAAAAAGTGTACACTTGAACCGCAGATTCGAACTAAGAACAGCTATCCAGGAGTCAAACGCTCAACCCGATGTACCAACTAATTATTGGTATGGTGCTTTACAGAACCCGCTTTGAAAATTGCCTTGTCTCCCAACCTGATCACAAACATACATGTATGGCCTTTTTAACCCCATTGATATCTTGTTCTACCGGGAGTCCATTTCAGTCTTTTTAAAAAAATGAAAACAAAATTAATCTAACTGAAACATGCTTTTAAATTTTATCGATATACATATACTATTTTATTTTAATACAATTGTATAACATGGTTATATTTGAGATAACACTATCTTCAATAGTACAAATTCTTGTACTTTTTCGGGCAGAGTCCCGTGCGGGATTCGAACCCTATCGCCAGCATTGACTATACCAACAGTTTACCACAAGAGTTAGTTATATAAACGTGTTTTTACTTCCATGCACTTCAATATACACGTTACTGCATAAATATACATGTACATACACAGCATTGTCTAAATTTATTTCGAAATCATGGTTGTTACTTATTCATGAACATTTGCATAAGGAGAGACAAGAGCATTCAAGCGTGTCACATATTCACTGCAGCATAACCAGAGATAGCACAATAATGTTTTACTCGTCGCCATTTAATCAGTATTTACCTGATGTTGAGGTGAGGTGAGTTGGGGTTTAACGCCGCTTTCAAGAGTATTTCACTTATATTGCGGCTGTTGTATTATGGCAGGGAGAAAGCCCGCAACGCCATGTGGCTATGCTTTGCGGTGAAACCTGCGGGCATCGGCTGGAACTAGCGAACCATGGGTGGTACTACGCTGAAATTCAGTGAAGCATTGCGCCAAAAACCTTACTGCGTGTAGAACAGTTCTCTACTGCAGACAAAGTTGCCGTGCCCCTGGCGGATTCGAACCCCGGACATCTTGATCCGAAGCCGAATGCGCTAACCACTGCGCTATCCCGCCCCCACCTGATGTTGAACACGGGTATCGGAACTGTAACTTTCAACCTTTATCAAATATGTACTTCAGTTGGTAATTTACTCTTTTTCATAACTGTTTCATTATTGACGTACCTTTGCATAAATATGGAGGAAGAATGTATAAAGTATAACTTCTAATACTTCATCAAATATGTAATTCAACTATGTATATTTTACATTTTAAAAATATATCATTAATAATGTATTATCGCATGAAGTATATATGAAGCATGTATAAATAAATAGCTTACATCTATGCCAGTAGTTCGATGTTTGACATACATATGTATGCGAATATATGAAGAATATTGACCAACTGGCTGGTTGGTTCTATTTCCGCAGGAACCCGTCGAGTAAAAACATATTAACTTGTAGTATTTCAGATCCCAAAAATAACAATGTTACATTTGTTCACTATCTAAATTGCATCAGATATATGTCAGTGTGTTTGATTTAATTTTATTTCAAATAATTTTTTAAGAAAATATTAATAACGTAAGCCACATATATAGACACACTATTATAAGTGACAACTTCTCTGTTACACCTGACGAAAGACGAAGCACAGCCAGAAACGGCGTGTATACAATAAAGAAGAACTTGTCATCCGTAATATTGGTCTTGTCGTCCTTGAGGAGCATGTAAGGCGGAAGATCTTCTGGATTTTCACATGATCAAGGAGTATGCACATACTCCGAAACGTCGCGTATCTTCACAATAAAGAAATTGTTATACAGAAAAAAGTTTTTCTTTTCTTGTTTAATATTTGGAACACACATTGCATTAACTTGTAAACCAACTTCTAAGTACATGTACCTTTCACGAATATATGTTTCAAATATAAGTTTATAAATATATTTAAAATATACTGTATCCTCTTCTTGGTGATTAGTGCACTTGTACTTAAGAATAAGAGAGTGTATTTGATGCAACCATGTGTAATAGGAAGACATAATGCGATAACGTATCATGGACTCTCCCATACTTCCCAGGTATACAAACAAATAGATCGCATTGTACTTGGTATAACAGTGTACAAATGAACATACGATGCCATCGACTTGTACTCAATGTCCCGGCATCAGTCACTAGAACAGCACAACACATTACCATCCTGTCATGTGACCTGCAGACAAAAGGCAGGTAGATAACAAAGGCAGAAACTCGTACATACACAGTGACACACGGTAAGGTATGTCCGCCGATCAATCTTCTAGAACTCGGAGACAACACGGTGAGGTTAGGCGGTTTGTTCTCCTCGACTGATTATGTTTTAGCCTCAATAACAGAAACGTTGGTTCTTACCTTACAGTGAGTAAATATTTTAAAAGAAATAATTTCAATCTTCACAATCTTCGCAGATTAATATAAGACCCAATCTTCTAGAAGAGAAAAAACACACTGAGGCTACATGCGACGTATCTAGTAATAATAAACGACGAAATTGTCCAAAAAGAACTGATAGTTTAAATTTGTATCAGTAAAATACTCATGCAATGCCGATTTGTACCAATTTTCATGACAACGTTCAATGTTGATATTAATAGGTGAGAGAAGGGGTACAGAAGTGAGACAGTGCTTGAAGACAAGGAATCGTTTCTCTTTCATAGTTAGAATACTGTAGTCGCACCTCCCATGTGAAACACAAGAGGTCCCGGTGACGGTCGTGTCCAATCTTCAGAAGTAAAAGTGACAACTGAACTTGATTGACGCAGGGGAGGGAGAGTTCTCGGTGACTGGTAATTGTGGTTCCTCAAAATATAATTAGATGTACTTTTATATGAAACATTCAAACAACATTGCAACTAATCGAGCAGTTGATTAGATAAGCAATGCCCAATGGCACAGACCAACATGACGATTGTTGGCAATCCTGAAAGAAAGGAAGACGTGCGATTCTTCAAAGCGAATCCTCGCAAATATCAATAATATCTCAATGAATTCGCAGTTAAATCACGTCCCATGTCAAGTAGAACAGGTCAGTTAGCAGATCGTGACCAATACGTACAAGCACATGTACATGTACACTTCTCTCCATGGGGACGTTACCATGAACGGAGTACCACGTTCGTCATAAGAACAGATTTACTACTGACATCTAAGCTTAGAATAGGTGTACACTAAAACATGAGATAAATCTGGAAATTTATGTTGGATACAGTAAAGGGTGTAAGTTGTGTTTCAATGTATTAAGTAATCTCATATTTCAAATGACAAGAAATACTTGGAAACGTTTTAAACATTTAAAAAACTTTCTCGTCTCCTGAGGGTATCCCCCTGGCCTTCTCAACATGAAGCAACGCCTTTATATGAGTCCGGTAGTCCGTCTATCCAAACATGTTGTTCCATACAGCAAACCAGGCTGTGTTTAACATAAACATTTATTTTCAATTAGGTTGAGACACAAGGTTGTCTGTCAAATATACCTGGAACCATTCTAACATTTTAATCGTTAATGCCATCCAATTCCTGTCTCGTCAACATGGCCCAAAACACGTTACGTTACCCGTCTTACAAAATCTAGTGTCAAATAACACAATCTTTACCTTTAAAATCTTTTCCGTAAATGTTAATTGTAAAATCAACGATCGATGATTTCGTATGTGACACAAGCGATATATTAAGTGAATTTGGATATAAGACATTGTATTGTTACTAACTGGTTAGTGTAATGTATAAGGTACTCTAACTACTTGATGTGTTGTATCGTTTAGGTATGTGTCGACTTCCATTGACATATTTTAATGCAAGAACGCAAGATTGCAAGAACCTTTATTTTTTCATTATCTTATCTCACGTGTCGACCAACAATTGCCATGCAATGTCCCACACTTATTTTTTTATTTATCTTTGATTGTATTAATTTGCAAAACGTTGATTCGAATTTCCTTTTTCGCCACTATTGATTATTAATTTGTAATTAAGTAGTCCTTGGGCGACATGTTTATCATGTATAGAAGTACTGTAAATCATAAGACGGGATGAACTTTTTGTTTTTAATCATCGATCAACAAATCATCATGCATTATCTCGTAAATATATATGAGATTGACTTACTTAATACAAAGCATTAAATCACTGCATACACGTGCACGAAAGGAACATATATTAATCATATTGTCAGTGATGACAGAGGGCATTTATCGGTTAGTATAAAATCTGTATTTTCACTAAGTGAAGTTTATTTTGTTTTTCTACTCAGTAACATAACATTTTCAAACATTTAACGTTACGTAACAATATGATGACGTCATGTTACAATAGGATGACGTGTCGACCTTTTTAAGGCGAGGCATCTCAAACTAATTATGAAGCACATACAGTTTCATCATGTCGTAAAAACATTTATGTCTTAAGGTTAAAAAGGTTAAAATATTGATTTAAGTTAACAATGTAAGGTTTCAGCATATGTGAGTTTTTAATAATTAATATGACTATTGTCCTTTGAAACGCGTTTCCCCAAATATCATGCGTATGCAAGATTAGGATTTTGATTTTGTAGGTTAAAGCTCAGAAATAGTTGTTGACACTTTGTGACTTTTCAAATAACACGTAATCACTTAACATCTCACAGTACACTGTAGACAAAAATAAACGCCTACCAGATATCTTAAGCTTATCAGATTTTGTAAAATCTATATTGAACAGTTTAGCAATATTATAGCATAATGAAGTTGTACTATTTCTGCATAATATATTTAAATTTCAGAAGTTGTCAGGTCACAAAAGAATGGCGATTGTTGAAATGAGACAACAGAATTGTTCAGTTTTCGATCAATGCTTGATCAGAAACTCATTTGAAACAGATGTTCATTAGTTATTGTTTAAACATAACGTGGAGACCACCATTTATTATATTTCAGAAATTATTTCATCTTTCATTTGAAGGAAAATCAAGTAGGTGGTTTTTTTTGGCCGACTGTGTATATAACAAGTAACGTTTAGAATTTGAATAACACATACATGTAAGTTTACCATCAATATAATAACTAATACAAAAAAATAGATATTGTGACATTTTCAACATACAGTTCGTTATTTTGCTTTGTGAATTTTACTGTGGCAATGCAACTGTTAAAACAGTGCTTGCATGTTAGTCGTTATGACTTGAACAGCGTTGTTTTATAGTCAGACAATTGAACTATTCTACCCCCTTAACTAGATTCGTGATCGATAGTAAGGAACAGCAGTGCCTACAGAATGTAAAGATGTTGTTAGTTTATCGCGTGTCTTGCCTTCCATGCCTGCAAAACATAAATAATCCTATTTAAGATAACATTTTTATTCGTTACGGCTGACTGGAGACAGCTCATCCTTGACTAATGTTAATTGCGAGAATACTAATGGTGTACTGTTTCTCAATCCATCACCTCCAGTTTGTATTGTAACCAGTGGGTGTGTTAGTGAACGCGAGGGTATGATTTGTCAATCTGTAGAAATGTCAATCCTACGGTAAACGCAGCCCGCCTTCCTTACTATTACATTGTTTTGAGACAACCGTTTAGATATGCATATCAAACGAAAATCATGCTACTTTGCACTCCATGACCTTTAAGGAATGTTGATATATGCGATATTGGTTAATCAACCGCACTCAATGACCTCTCAAAATAAATAAATATTCGCATGGCTGTTTGAGAAATATCGTAACCACACAAATGTACCGAGTGAACTCTGTTGTGTGTAAAGTCGTTAATTATCAACGTTACATGAACTCATTAACCCAGTAGGTTTACCAGACTATGTATATATGTGGTCTATATAAGAAATAACACTTTACCTATATAACAAACACAAGGCGACATGAAAACGTTACAAGAAATGAAAGACCGTATTGCAGAGATATTGTATTGAGATATTTATAATGCTATTTAACATCCGTTTTATAAATGAATAAATGAATATTAATTCTTTTTAAGGTTTCATTGTTTCTTTTTACGTTTTTCATTCCAACGATGCTGAACAAACTGAAAAAAGACGGACCATAAAAAATTATAACTATGATATATCTGTCTGATCATGCTGATTCAAGAATAGCAATGGACTAAATGAATTAAATCGATATTCTTTTCATTTCTAAACGACGGTGTTAAAATGGTAACATTGTGTAAAAATATACAAAATCACCTGAACAAGGCGTTCCACTGAACAAGTTCAGAAAATTAAATGTCTCACACTTTTAAAATTCTAACTGTTTCTTTATCACAAAATGCCCTTTGTTCCTTGTGTTCTTTAAGTGTTCTGTCGAACCAACTCCAGTTGTCGATTACAAATCACATCAGAGGTGAAAACAGTCTCACTATTTGTCTTCATCAAGGAAATGAAGAAACATTCTTGTCAAAACCAGAAACTCCTCCACTTTGTTGGTTACTCGAAGTAACACTAGTAGTAGAACTGGTACAAGTTTTACTTTCTTCTATAAAAAAGTTGTTTTCTAATCACACGCCAGAGAACACGGGGAGACGCGAACCTGGGAGATAATTTGCTTTAAATTTCACATAAAAAGAGCTCTTTCTTTAAGAAAATTTAATTTCCTCATAACTTAGGCAACATAAATCATGAGATTTAAACTTAACCCATTCTCCAACGAATTGCAGTGGCTATAATGGCCAAGAATTTATTTTGAGTAAATGTTGACACTTTTATTAATAATTAGTCATGTAATTATATTGAGAAGAACGGTTGGGGATTTTTGTTCTACGTTTGAATATTTATGAATGTTTCACATACCAGTGCTGAGTAATTTCGATCTGACGTTTCGAGGCAAACAATCAAATATTGACAGAGATAGAGATTTCTACACGCATGTCCCACCTCCAGGAAACAAAGACACTGCTTAGTGGTCACGTGACTTCTCGCGCTAGTTCTTGCGACAGCTGCACAATTAGATTGTTTTTGTTCCCTCTTGAAATCATCTCTGTGTTTTTAAGATGTAATTTCGGTTTGATATTTTTAATGAAATAGAACTTAGGGCAAACGAATCAATTATACTGTCGCCTGTCTATATGTTTATTAGCTACAGGGTGAAGCGAGGGGTTATTTTGTGACACTGAATTTGAAATACAAGATTTGACGTTTTCTTCTGCGTGATCGTGTTGGTGGTTGAAGCTGAACAGATACATCATTGAACAGCTGCAGTTGAATTGTATCGTTATTTGATGGACGTTTATTTGTGTCCTAACGTTTCGACATACTCATATTTAAATGGGAATATTGTCAAGGGATCGATCAATTAATATGTTCTTCGTGCAATTACATAACGACGTGGGAAGATTGAAGTTTATATATATTTATCACTTTGCCTAAAGTGTCCATAAAAGATAATATTATCAAATATGTTTCGTTTGTATTTTGATAAGTTTTAGAAGGTATACTATTTACCTTTCTAGATGTCTAAACAGGTAAATATATCGTTTATATGTTTACACAGGCATAAAGTTGTTGTATATCCTAGGAGGTTCATGTCCAGATAACCAGAGTTTGTAAATATTAATATGTCCTTTTCTCTTAAATTGTCCATTCGATGTACATATTCGGAGAATACCTTAGCCCCTCAGTATTATGCTCTAAGTATGGGACAACCATCACTGAAGGAAATCCATTGTCCCAATAATGAGTACACGAACTAGCACTCTTTGTTATTTATGAATGCATAACTAGTTTGGTCATTAGTTTTTAATACTCATACATCTAGACCAAATAGTGTATAAAAAATTAATAACCGAAAACAGATATCTAATAGAAAAGTATTTGAATACCTTAACTCATAATCCATAATCACCAAAATTCAACGGATTTTGGTAGTTATCCAGTATGCCAAAATACATGAACGTTATTTTGATAATTGATCAAACATGCCAAAATACGTGACTGCTATTTTGATATTTAATAAAAAAAACTCATTAAGTACCTATTACATTTCACTTATACTTTTGATAGTATATATTTTGGTGGTGGTAAACTGTATTTGAAGAATTTTCATAAATAACAGATTCAAATATCCAATAATCTATATTCAAGTGTGCATCCATGATGACATACAAGTATACTTATATGCATTGGTTCAGTTGGTTGTACTTCTGTTGTAATTGCGTGTGCCATTCCAGTCTCAGTTCGACTCCCAGAACCATGCAATTCATGTTATTTGTCGTTGGTCTAAAAACCTCTTTATTACCAAGTACTAAAATATGATTGACCTAGGTCACACAAACTGGAGTGTACCATCGGACCAATCTTTATGCACTAGTTTATCTTTGAAACTTTCTATCCCATGGTTACTGACGTCATTTATTATATAAACAGTTCGTGGAAGCTTCACCAATATAATGTATCATGGGACGACATTGACGTTATATCATGGTGAGTGATGGGCAGGTGAATTTACCTGGGGAAAGGAAATAGTGCAACTTATATGTCACGACCATTAAGACATCAAACAAGACAGGATGTATGACGTAAACAATATGATCATATACAAGTGTGTGATTACTTTCTTAGATATGTAATTTTCAAGTAGTTCCGTGACACACGGTTATGTGATTAATACGTGTTAGAAGGTTCACATTTCAATACGTTGTTTACATATTTTTTTACCGTTATGAATCCACTTTTCAAACTTCTTACTCAACGTCCTGGGCAGTATACAAACTACTTTTAACAAGTTGCTTTTGAGAAATCGTTACCCTCCGACTACCCTCCAGCTAAACTGTTAAATGTAACTTGTAACTCAGGTATGATATACAGAAGATAGTTGTAAGGAAAAACGGTTTATATTGCTTGTAATTAACATTTGTTCGGAGGAGTGAGATAGAAAACAAATACTCCAAGATAAGATAAATTAGCGAAAGACATCCAAAGTCAGAAAGTTGTATATTTACCTTGTAAAACTTGCACCACGTTTTTACTGCGTCGGAGAAACTTCATACACGTATAACGCATAGATCTGAAACTGAAACAAACATATCGTTTATACATTATTATAGCATCTACTTTATTACTGTTGGACAATGCTGGCACCAAAGAAGAACCAACAGCTGGTTATCTGGGAAACTAGAACCATGGAACATGGAGTTGAAAAAGCATTAAGAAAAATGTGAATTATGATTTAGGAATAAACATCATAAGAAAAATAATATATATGAATTTGTCCTTAATTAGTGTGAAAACCATGACTTTTCCGTACATTTGCTTTTCCCATTATATGTCCTGATGAATGTGCAAGAATATAATACCATACTCGATGTGTCGTCATTGTAAGAAGTTAACATCGATATATCTTATTTTGTAAACGACTTGAAATATCTTCAAGGATTGACAGAATGTGGTGTTTTGACATGGGTAACATAACGTTCTGCCTCATTACAGTCGTCAAATTACGACCAAGTTACACAGAGTACTACAAATATAATGATGATTGTCATAAGACTTTGAACAAGATATTGAATATAATAATCATCAAAAGGGTTGTTTATTTCGAACAGTGTGTGTATCAATGACGTAGAGAACATATCATCTACAGTGCTCAGATGATTTTGATTGGATTAGCTCGAGGAGAGAACTTTAAACATTTTGTGGAAACTCAATGACATGTTGCCAGTTTGAAAAAATCTTTGTTTGAGCAGGAAATGAAGATTGGGCCCGCCATCCATTGGCTATGACAGATACACGACTTGATGTATGTATAAGTATCAGTTCTCTACAACCCAACTCGGAGGATCCAAACACCGACTAAACTCCACTTCTAGCACCACGTAAATAAATCGTTCTTTCATATATCTGGTATATGTAAATGTAAGTGGTATTAGTTCAAGGGTTGGTCTGATTAGATTAGATGTCTCGGTAATGTTGAGTGTTGTTGTTGTAAGCTAAATGGTTTGCTTAGAATGGTGCATTATCTTCCAAAGGAACTTATATATTCTATTTCAATATTAAAGTTAAAACATTTTTCTTTAAACTTTCAAAATATCAAAACTTTAATCTCATAATTGTAAATTGAATTTGAATATTAACTTTCTCTTTTACTTTCACTTTCAACATTTTAGTTGAAATTAGACATTCTTTAAACCATCAAATCATAGCCTTTGGTCCGCAGAATACGTTTTAAATGAAACTTAATTTGTGGATGTTAAACTTTATCAGAGTATTATGAAGGCATTTATGGTATGATTAACAAACGAGTGGTTTGATTATGGCCATTTTTTCTATTATCCGCAAAGTAAACTTTTAGAGAATCGTCTTTTAAACATTGCATTAAGAGCCCCTCTGTATAGTGATGTTTTAGGGGACGTAACCGGAGGCTCCTGTGGCCATCAATCTCTATTTAAGTTATTGCCGTGCCACGCAATGAGCCCCAAATTGCCTCTAAGTGTCCCAAATGGGCCCTTCTTCAGTAGTAATGTAACAGCACTTGGACAAAGCTTCTAAGTAACAGTGCTAGGCAGCGTGGAAATCCCCCGGCACCAGCTTATGTCCTAACCCAATATATAGAGCGAGTCCCGACGTAATCATAAACCAAAGCAGTGATTGGTCGTCTAGGCATACAAAAAGTGGTGGGTATTTTTAGACCAAGTGGTCTTCACAGATTGTGCTTTGATTCTGGTCTGCTGGTAACGTGGAGGAATTAGTGTGTTCTGATCCTGACACGTCCTCCGGACACGTGTGTGTCATACTGACACGTCTTTATACTTAAGAGATAACTTTCATAATTTTTTATGTTTACACCTTTGAAACTAAGTGTTATTTTGTTTATAACGCATGCAAATCCATTCTCTTATATACATCAAGATCATGATGACATTAACACCATGAGTCCCTTGTGTCTCTAGTGCTGGCATGCGCCTGTACGGGCTTCGCTTTACAACCAGGTATTAATATATTATTATTAGATGAATATAGAAAATAATATAGTATTTAAATTAAGCTTCAACACTTAAAAATGTTAAAACTTCAATTTTGATTGAAATATGACGATACTTACTTATCCTGTGCATACTCGACGACTTGGAACTTGTTGAAGCCCATGGACTGCATACATGTTCTGTTGTATACGAGTTGCCTCTCCGAACAGTGTCCGAAACTCGTCTTCCGGTGAGCTCTCCGTGTTTTCCGGTCACATGTCTTGAGGTTCCTGTCCCGGTGTCGCCAGATCCAGGGCCCCTCTATAAAAACATCCTGCTTCTCCACCCAGCGGGGCATGTGATGTAGGTTCAACCAGCGCATCCGGGTACTCCACGGCTTCAGACCTCCTTCCTGGGACGGACTCTGAAGGAACTCTGGGAATACGCACTCACCCAGGATACCTGTGAGGAGAAACAGATGAAGGTAGCATACCTGTATACACGTACGAGTAGTTCTATAAACAATCCTACACAAATACACATCCGAGAAAGCGCTAAAATAACCTGTTAGTATACTGGGATGCATACAGAGAGTGCACCAGCTCAATATACCTGTACACATGTTCCTCTATTTGGCGCTTGGGTCAAACCTCGTATATTCACGAGGAAACTGGTGGGGAACATTCATATCAATATTTCCCTCTGTGCTTTATGCTATTATTGCATTGGACATTGTTATATTTTGGATTACACTATCTGCAATAGAACGAATGTTGCACTTATTTCAGGATAGGTACCTTGCGGGCTTTAAACCCACACCGTCAAAGTAAGGCAATAACTGTACCAACAGCTTACCCATTCGGCAACTGTGACGTTGAAAACAACATGGTCCAACACCGGTAGTTAAGCTATTTTTACAGTCCATTCTTATAATGCTAAATAATATACACAGAACTGAGATTAAATAGAAAATAACCAATTATATTGAACACCTGTTTTACCAAATCAAATAGGGATTTTAAAAAAGAAATATTAACATTTAATATGTACTTTACACCCTAAGAATCAATTAGAATCAATTAGAATCAATTAGAATCAATTAGAAATGTAAAATCACTAATTAACAATTACTTTATTGATGCAGGACGGATCTATATCAAATAATGTCCCGTAATTATGATAAAATCAAACCAGTACATGTATTCTATAAGTGATTTATGCATTAGATAGAGCATTATTAA
Source organism: Gibbula magus (assembly GCA_936450465.1). NCBI lineage: Eukaryota > Metazoa > Mollusca > Gastropoda > Trochida > Trochidae > Gibbula > Gibbula magus. The sequence continues at coordinate 75,913,024 of OW388294.1, forward strand.
TGATGTGGTAACAGAATAAAATGCTTCTTTTGAAAAGGTTAATAACTTAAAAGCTTTGTAGTTAAATATTCATTAAATTTGTCCGTTTCCAATCTGTCATTTATATATCTTTTTTCCAGACTAGAGAAATTAATAAGAAAAGCTTTCATTCACCAATGAATAGTTATGTTGTTCAATTTTCAATGATAATGAAAAGCAGTATCGATAAAATGTTTCTACCTGACATACGTTCTCAATCATTTAGTGAATAAAAGAAATACAAGGCGTGTTAATTACTGGTGATGTTTGTTGGCAAGAACTTGTAATATGTGCGCAATATTTAGTGTCATCAATACTAGCCAAAGTCATGATAAGTGATGTATGTACATTTCTTCTGAAGATCTTCCCATTTAACATCACATTAAATTAAGTTTAATCAGACAGAAGAGAATCTGATCCAAGTGTTCTCTGAGTTGGAACATATCAACATAGAATATATTATTGCACCCGTGTTAATGAGTGTCTTATATTTGATATAAGAAGACACGAGGTTGACATTCTGTATAGTATCTAAAATGATGAATTATTGCTTTTTCATGACACAATCTCCAAACACACTGACATTACGTGGGGTGATTAATTAGAGTTTAAACTTTTTCAATTCAATTCAAATCTGTCAAATAGACAATGTTGCACTTAAGAATAGCTATTTATACACGTATATTTATAACTAGGAAAAACATACAATGAAAACACATTTGGAAAAAAGTCGACCAAAAATTGATTTACAACGCAAATACAGAAGAATGAAAAGCAGAAAGTGATTTATAATCATTCGCTTAAATCATCTTCTAAAGCTGGGTATCCTATTCAAAAGACAGTACGTCAGTATGATGTATACAAGAACCATGGAGCTGACCAAACAATGGAACAGATAAATCAAAGTCACCGGCAGTACACGACAATGTAACATATTGTTTTTAGAAGAAGTGTGAAATAAAAACACTTTGTGGGAATGTTTACACAAGTGGGCTACCGTTATTGATGGATCGACCTGCACGGTCAGATAAAACGGTGACGTCACAGAACAAGTCACCATGTTTGTCATTTTACCATCTACGAGACTATGGTAGCAAACACCACGGCATTGATCCGTCTTGTGGGACAGAGGGAGATCACTATCAACTGTGATGAATAGAGCAGTCTTATCATACTGAACAACAGGCTAGGACAACCCCACAATGACTCCTGAACATTGAACATTTCAATATTCCTCTTACCAGATGGTGCTTTAAGCACAATATGAAAGAACATGGAGAAACTCGACTTTGCTGAGATATTCATCAACACAATACAGCTGTAACTATATCCAAATAGTCATGACAAGAGTTGTATCTCACAAACTAAACGTATATTGGTGAAATATATCCTGAGTATTACCTTGCATATATGGTACCTATAACATCTGAAACTCAAACTGATTACATTACACTTGTGTCTGGAAGTTGAGGCCAACAATATTGTTGAAAACTGTAAACAGAATAGTGTCCTAAACCATTGAAGTAATACAACACAAAATCACGAGAGGGTTTATCTAGTAGCCTTTAAACGGGTTATACTAGACAAATGACTTCTACTGGACTCATGAAGAGTATTATAGCTACAGTATTGTATCATTTAGTCATTGAAGTACTAAATACTAAGTCATAAAGAAGAGAGATTATATCCAGCTGTAATATAGCGACACATTTGAATCCTACTCAACTCATGAAAAGTATTAAAGCTACCACTGTTTAACAACACGGAGGAGTCCTTCTATGTTATCAACAGCCCCGACAGATTGTAATTGTTTCTCGTGAAGTTTCTGTAAAGACAGATTCCGCTCCAGGTTATCCAGAGCAAAAACAGCTCGGAATGGGCAATATTCGTCTAAATCGATGTTAAGGAAAAACAGAGAAACAAAACGTCAACAGAAGTAAGCACTTGTTTTTAAGTTCGACATTGTAGTCACCAGGTAGATCCAGAGTTGGTTTATAAAATAAAACTGGATTGGCGAACAATCCATAAGGCTTATTTGAACGCCGCTTCAGTACAACGAATGAACAAGCTGGAAATAGAAAATCTCTGATAAAATTAAATATGGACTAAAGCAAGAGAAACACCTATAGAAATAAACATATCAATGATTTTATTGGGAATTGTCATGTTGCTGTGTATGCCTAGTAATGAGGTGGGCTGCAGCTCTTATTCAAATTTTGGGAAATATATTTATTATTCATAAAAAAACGGTTACTTTTGGAAATGAACTCGTGTAATGAGTTCAGAATTTATTTGTTGAGTTATCCAATGAGCCATTACCGTACAATGTGGACGTGATGTGAACATCATACCCACGAGAGTTATGTCTGCAGCACGTCTTAAAGGCGCTGTAGCACGTTTTTTACCAAATTTTATTTTTTCAAATTTCTCATTTATAATGATAGTTTATGTCATTTATATTTACTTTAGGGGGTAAAACATCTTATTACACAAACCAATTATCCGTAGTGGTAATAACGGTAATGCGTATAAAGCAAACATTGCATGGCGGCCATTTTATTGTGAACACATTTTATTATTTCGAATGACAAAAAACAATTCCCATGGCTTTACGGAACCATGTACACTCATTTGTAACTTGATTTTCCGAAGAGAGAAGGGTGTTTTGCTATTGTTGACATTATTTTTAAAATACATTTCATCGACTTATTTGAGCGACAGCGCCTTTAACTGTATGGTGAACAGACCATCTGGACTAAAAGTCGGTATAACTTTTTAAATTTTAACTGAAGCGAATCTCCTTGTCTACCTTTTAAATTCAAACATAACGTTGAAATTTCAAAATTAATAAACTCAAAACAATCATGTTTACATACATTATAACATGCCATTCTATGTACGTTGTGTTCTATTTGAAGATGAGTTGAAACCGTCATGTCATGTTTTTAATTATTTGTAATCTTAAAGCATCCATACATCTGGACGTTAAATCTTTGCTTATATATATATATATATATATATATATATATATATATATATATATATATATATATATATATATATATATATATATATATATATAAAAATATATATTGAAACTATCCACTTATCAATCAGTCGTTTAAGGCACTTCCTGTCGGTATTCACAGTTCATTGATATCCTTTAATTCTTTAATTATAAATGAGATTGAAAGAAAAATAGTTTAAAAACTGACATCGACATGTGTAGTATTTTTATCCTTACTTCATTAATAACTCAATTCTTTATTAATATATGATTAAATCCCCTTATACTTACTAAAAGTGAGACCAACATGTGTAGTATTTTCATCCTTACTTCATTAATATCTCAAATCTTTTTTAATATATGATTAATCCCCCTTACTTACTAAAGCTGAGACCGACATGTGTAGTATTTTTATCCTTACTTCATTAATATCTCAATTCTTTATTAATATATGATTAATCCCCCTTACTTACTAAAGCTGAGACCGACATGTGTAGTATTTTTTATCCTTACTTCATTAATATCTCAATTCTTTATTAATATATGATTAATCCCCCTTACTTACTAAAAGTGAGACCGACATGTGTAGTATGTTTATCCTTACTTCATTAATATCTCAATTCTGAATTAATATATGATTAAATCCCCTTATACTTACTAAAGCTGAGACCGACATGTGTAGTATTTTTATCCTTACTGCATTAATATCTCAATTCTTTATTAATATATGATTAAATCCCCTTATACTTACTAAAACTGAGACCGACATGTGTAGTATTTTTTATCCTTACTTCATTAATATCTCAATTCTTTATCAATATATGATTAAATCCCCTTATACTTCCTAAAGCTGAGTCCGACATGTGTAGTATTTTTATCCTTACTTCATTAATATCTCAATTCTTTATTGATATATGATTAATCCCCCTTACTTACTAAAAGTGAGACCGACATGTGTAGTATTTTTATCCTTACTTCATTAATATCTCAATTCTTTATTAATATATGATTAATCCCCCTTACTTGCTAAAAGCGAGACCGACATGTGCAGTATTTGTATCCTTACTTCATTAATATCTCAATTCTTTATTAATATATGATTAATCCCCCTTACTTACTAAAGCTGCGACCGACATGTGTAGTATTTTTATTTGTATTATATTAAGAATGACAGGGGCTCTCAGTGGAGCAGGACATCTTTACACTTTTCGTAAACATCTGTTCCCATCGATTCATTTATGTCCCTGCTTGGAACTACCTTTTTATGTCCCTTGACTTTTCATTGATCACATATAAATTATGACTTTTAACCTTCATAGTCGACCACTTTATCATTCAGTCGATTAATGTATCCATCCGACTTGTTCCTTTCTGCTTTCGTTCTCAAATCCCTTCAATCAACTGCCCACACTTTGTTCATACCAAAGGTAACATGTACTGATCTGCCGAGAGCAGGATGTAAATCATATACTGATATTGGTTCTATTTAATCACATCGGTGTCAATGACTGGCGAAACCGGAAATGAAACCGCATTGCCTCATTAGAATAACTATTTGTATTAATAATAATATAATTAATCTAGATTAAATAGACAAATATTTATTTTGCAAATTTTCCTACTTGCGACTACTTGCAGCGGTAAGTACATGCAGTTATTATAACACATAATTAACGAGCTATATGGCAATGCCAAGGTTTCCCAGGTAAATCAATATTTCATCAATCATAATAAGAAAAGTCTATATCTCGTGCCGTCGCTTGAGCATGACAGATAACTACTAATGTTTTCGGGTTGGCGTATTTCACAGAACGGTGTCTTCCCAGTCCACGGGAATCTGGATATTGGAGGTCGATGCGAGCGAGAAGCCTTCATTGTCTGTGTACACCGCCTAATTACCTGCCCATTACAGGTGAGTCTGACTAACGCTGCAGGTAGGAAGATGAGCTAATGCAGGTATGTAGCTGAGGCGTACTTGTAAGGTGTACTGGGGAGGGTGAGAGTCTGAATTATTTAATGAAATTAAAACAATAAAGCTATGTGATTACCAATTATATCAATCAATATCTTCAACTGTTTAAAAAATCAGAAATTTAACCAAACAGATCTGGAGTGGCGACAAGATTCAGATATGATATTATAACTGAATCACAGACTAGAATAACAACAGGTGTTCATGAAAATATTAAACATGGTTTGCCCAACCGGTAGCTCAGTGCTCTGGAAAGTCGGGGGAATGAGCACGTTAACAGTAATATGATTGCATTTTATACTTAGTCTCCACAACATGCTACCATGGATTCAAGTCTATCATATAAATTAATGTAAAAGGAAGGAAAATACATATGTGCGTGACAATGGTACTTTGTTTATACATATCAGTGATGGGTGGGTTTTTATCAATACGACTGGCTAGTGATGAGTAAAATTCATTTTTGTACTTTCGTGTAAATCATATTCCAGTTTTCAAAAAGTTATTAAAAGTATTTATGGGAGGGATATGAACATGTATATATGTGTAGTTGTTGACAATATAATGAGGGTTCGATGGAAATAAGATTAATTCTGATACCCAGTTTCTGGGTGTAATGATATGTGATGAAAAGGAAAATGATTGAACAATGAGATGTCCTGTAATGACTTGGATTGTAAAGCTCAGTTGTAGGTTCGGGGACTATGAAGCAGACAAAAGATGGTATTCAAACACGAACGCACAACACACGATGTGACCTACCAATGTAGCGACTACAGAGAGGACTAAATTAGCTAAATTGTTCTGCAAACTTTATGACAGAATTGATTCTTAACGTGGGTATAACAATCGGTCGGAACGGTGATGTGTTTACCCTCATAATGAACGCCTGGTAGACCACTCTTGCTGCAGTGGACATTTGATTGGTGTTTGCTGTAACGCATTACTTTTAGCAAGGTTCACAGATCATAACGATAACATCACAATCAAAACCAATTATTCGTGAAAAATCTTTTGTTCAAGCATGCACTAGTGGAGCTAATTGAATCAGACGATGCCGAGGTTCACACAATCAGAAGGGAATTATAGTGGTTATAGTTCACTGGATATAAGCTAATAATCAAATGAGAAACATACATACACATTATCATCATACTGGTAATAAAGCAAACCTTTGATTCCAATGTGTGCACATTAATGAGAGTGCAGTGGTGACTCAAACCAATCTGCATGTCCTCTGAATTGTGTTCAGTTCTTAACAGTAGTTCCTGTTATAACAACATTCACTAAAGGTTGTTGATCTATGGCGGCCTCCTCCATATTAGGACATTTATTATTGGTAGTGGTAACATGACATAAAGTCATAAATGTGTCCTCAATATCAAAACATTTGTTACAGATGGTAGTGGTTACATTACATAAAGTCATAAAGGTATCCTCAATATTAAAACATTTGTTACAGATGGTAGGGGTAACAGGACATACAGTCATAAAGGTATCCTCAATATTAAAACATTTGTTACAGATGGTAGTGGTTACAGGACATAAAGTCATAAAGGTATCCTCAATATTAAAACATTTGTTACAGATGGTAGTGGTTACATTACATAAAGTCATAAAGGTATCCTCAATATTAAAACATTTGTTACAGATGGTAGTGGTAACATGACATAAAGTCATAAATGTGTCCTCAATATTAAAACATTTGTTACAGATGGTAGTGGTAACATGACATAAAGTCATAAAGGTATCCTCAATATTAAAACATTTGTTACAGATGGTAGTGGTTACAGGACATAAAGTCATAAAGGTATCCTCAATATTAAAACATTTGTTACAGATGGTAGTGGTTACACGACATAAAGTCATAAAGGTATCCTCAATATTAAAACATTTGTTACAGTTGGTAGTGGTTATCCGACATAAAGTCATAAAGGTATCCTCAATATTAAAACATTTGTTACAGATGGTAGTGGTAACATGACATACAGTCATAAAGGTATCCTCAATATTAAAACATTTGTTACAGATGGTAGTGGTTACACGACATACAGTCATAAAGGTATCCTCAATATTAAAACATTTGTTACAGATGGTAGTAGTTACATGACATATAGTCATAAAGGTATCCTCAATATTAAAACATTTGTTACAGATGGTAGTGGTTACATGACATAAAGTCATAAATGTGTCCTCAATATTAGAACATTTGTTACAGTTGGTAGTAGTTACATGACATATAGTCATAAAGGTATCCTCAATATCAGAACATTTATTACATATGGTAGTAGTTACATGACATACAGTCATAAATGTGTCCTCAATATTAAAACATTTGTTACAGATGGTAGTGGTTACATGACATACAGTCATAAAGGTATCTTCAATATCAGAACATTTATTACATATGGTAGTAGTTACATGACATACAGTCATAAACGTATCCTCACTATTAGAGCATTTATTACAAATTGTAGTGGTTACATGACATAAAGTCTTAAATGTATCCTCACAATTAGAATATGTGTTACAGATTGTAGTGGACCTAGTGGTCAGATAACATTACGTCATAAAGGTATCCTCACTATTAGGACATGTATTATAGATGGTAGTGGTTACAAAGTATAGTCATAAAGGTATCCTCATTATTAGAACATTTATTACAAATTGTAGTGGTTAGATAACATATAGATTTTAAAGTTATTCACACTATTTGAATATGTCATTTTATAATATAATGGAGGGTGTTATCGATGCAATAAAGCAATCTGATAAACTTGCAATTGGTATCCAAATCTGATAAATATGCAAAACAGGTCAAAGGTCAAATACACGAACTATACTACTTTCGCAGAATTCCACTCTTTTCATGCGAATCCTAAAACTGTTTACGTATCATTGAAAAGCGTAACCGGGAGTTTACCCGAGTATTTCCACTTGAAAGAATGGATATTCGAAAACACGAAATCATCTGATATGGTACACTATGTGCATTTATAGTGTTAACAAAGTCAAGATAATTGTAGATTTGTTTTAAAAATCATTCAAAACTTCAGTGCGCTAACCAACAGCATCAGCAAGTAGCTGCAGTGTCCTGTGTACAAAATGAATCTTGATATGTCACTACCGACGCGCCTCGTCGATCGCACTAGCATTTTGGCAGTTCTTGAGGGCTGAGCATACGGTATTAGGTACATTAATAGGTACTTATTGTCAAAAACAAAGGAAACAATCCCACCTCACAAATAATTACCGCATACTTTTATGCAGCAATCCGAATCAACCCGGCAACGCAGCTTCCAAAACGTTTAAACTAGAGTTACTTCCCCTGTTCTAGCAACGTGACCAAATTATTTATGAGTGCTAAAGTTTAGATAGATGCTTATGAACTGATTGAAAACATCTTCATGAACAAGAAACCATGGACCAACTGTTGATTTTTCAAAGAATCGGGCACATGTGTTTTTAAATTGTTTTAATTAAGAACTATTTTAGGCACTTCACAGCCGATGTCGTGACCATCACTTTGATGTACCGTCTGCGATATTACTCCGCTAAAACTAGGTCAATTCTCTTTCCACTTTTACTACAAAAACACGCTTATTTTAATAATGACATATATGATAAAGCGATTATTAACCTCGTGTGTTTCCGTATCATTAATATCATATATTTGGAATAAAACATAATGTATTATGCTCGCCAATTTTTCACTTGGTTAATAATCTCTATTAATCGCAGACGAGAAGTTGAGAATTTTTTTTAATTATGTTAGTGAATTTTTCAAGCTTAACCAATTTCAAGTAGTGATGAGGTTTTTCACCGTAAAATTTGAACGCAATAGGGATACCCTCAATAATCAATATCTTTACAATGTCAGTAAAAGAATTTGTACAACTGCAAAAAGTGTTATAATTCGAAAGTATCTACAATTCAACAAAATGACCTGTACATGTATTTTATAAAATTTACGCTTGATGTAAATAGGAGCCTTTAACCATAGTATGTGCTTCCGACATATTGCATAATTCTAATTACTGATACTATATCTGTTTGTTTACAAGTAGTCATTATGTAATCCATTAATCTTTAAAATATACAAATGTATCAATATTTGCACATTTCATAAGATTGAAATGGGTAAGTTTGATGACCTTATGTGTTACCCAAACATTGAAATTTTTAATATTATTTTAATATATTGAAATATTTCGACAGTGTTTAAATTATCCTCACTATTTTTTACTTTGGCGAATTTTAGCTTCGGGACCTTATTAATCAGAGTACGTGTTCAATGAATAGTGAACTGATATCAACGCATGTCACTTCTAATTGAGCCAATTGAAGACTAGAAAAGCCACCGGTGTAGACTTTAAATAACTGGCAGTGTACCTAACGTTCTGTAGTCTGTGTGTAAGGCAACACAACACAGGACTGGGGCTCCAGCAATATCAAGTGCTATTCATACAAACATGTCGGCTCCTTCATACCGGAAGTGCTTTAGTCGAGTACATTTCAACTGCGCCGACAACTTCTTTGGTCAAATCACGTGAACAACCTTCCTACTTCCGGTTCCGAGTTAGACAAAGAAGCCCGGATGTAGGGTGGTCCGGATTTGATCGCGTTGTGAATTGATCCCCAACAGGAGACAATACAGTACATTAACAATCTTTACCTGACCATGTTTGTACAGCCTTTGTAAAAGACTGTATGTATTTGTTTACAAGTGTAGAGTGTTTTTACAGTTGAAATATGCCCTGGTGCTGACGGGGTATTGGATGATGGATGGATCTCGTGTGAACCATCTGTTCCTTGACATTTGACTCAAACCTGCGCGCCTTAAATCAGTGTTCTGTAGATACACAGCTCGTAAACAACAGTTCTGTGTTCTTTACATAGCCTACACGGTCAAGTTTTCGTCTGTGTTAAGGTTGAAATAGCATACCTAGAGAGGAGGTAGGCATAGTAGGTCTAGTCAACAGATAGGTATTTAAATAATTAGAAAATAAAATAAAATAAAAAGGAACCTCTGAGATGTGTTCATTTTCTTAAACTTAGCTCTGTAGTCTTGTTGTAGACTTGCCTAGGCACTTAAAGATTAAGGGGTCTGGATGACAGACTATACCACTAGCTGAAAGAGGTCGCTTCAACACTGCAAAGAAGCTGTGGGCATCATTTGAGATAGTGTAGTGTAGCAATCTTGTTATATATTTGGTTGATTCGTATACGAATAAGGGTCAAACGGTACACTTGAGTATCAGTTCAATACGTATTGCGGTACAGAACCCTCAGGACGTATTGCGGTACAGAACCCTCAGGACGTATTGCGGTACAGAACCCTCAGTACGTATTGCGGTACAGAACCCTCAGGACGTATTGTGGTACAGAACCCTCAGGACGTATTGCGGTACAAAACCCTCAGTACGTATTGCGGTACAGAACCCTCAGGACGTATTGCGGTACAGAACCCTCAGGACGTATTGCGGTACAGAACCCTCAGGACGTATTGCGGTACAGAACCCTCAGTACGTATTGCGGTACAGAACCCTCAGGACGTATTGCGGTACAGAACCCTCAGTACGTATTGCGGTACAGAACCCTCAGTACGTTTTCGATTCAGTTTGAAGCAAGGATGCAACAAACAAAAATCACAAGACATATTTTTCTTGGAAAAAAGTCTAATGAACCTAAAACTGGAAAAAATAAAAATAGAATTTTGTGGGAGAATCAACAGAAAATATGGTATAGGGTTGTAACTGAAAATACACGTTGATGCACGGTGCAGCGAACCGAGATCAAACTACTGTACGTGTAGTCCAACGATTGTAGTTGTGAACCGTTCCTCCCCTATACTGTACTGGTTATGGGAGGAAGAACTCAGTTGAAGGACTCGAACCTCGACCCACAATTGTTTGACGTGAATACGTTCCTTCCGTCCCTGGTCGCCCCGGTCATTCAACAGGTCAAGATAACATCGAAGTTACTTTATTTTGACTTGTTTATAAACAAACTGTAATCTTGTGGTTTATATCATCATCGTTTTTGGTAATATATGAGGCAAATCTTCTTTGGTGTTACATTAGTTTACATTTAGCTAAAGAGCGAAACAAAACATGTTATGGAATAATAGCTAGATCTATGTTGTATAGAATAACTTTTTATATTGCATGTTGTCATGAAGATGGCAAGATGTGTCTCCAAAGAATATGAGATGATTGGTTATTGTATTTAGTTGGCAATGACTTGACTTGCATGTTAACACGAACATGGACTGAAGAAGATGAATTTCAATAAAAAATAAACATGATACCAACTTACTTTTTTCGTTTTTAAGGTCAAATTGTGTAGGCGAACGTGTACTGTACATGCGTTTTAAATTTCCAAGAATTATTGACGAATGTTCACTGTTGTCAATGTCAGAAATATAAACACTTTTAATGATCTATATATCGTTGGTGCACAAGTAGATGCCACCGTATGACGATCATATGGTAGGATAATCTTATTGTCATCAACACACATTCAAACAAAATGGCAAATTCTTTAAAATATTCGCATTTTCAAAAGACATTTCTGCGTTGTATAATTTCAGATAAGATAAGAAGGAAATCTCTCACAATTCAGTAACTCTAATATCTATGTGGTGATTTCAAAAGCACTGACTGACTGAAACAAAACATCGTACCAGAGGTCTTGATATAAACACCTGGTCACACAAGTATCGCAACTACAAGTTGAAAGTTGATCATCTGTGGGACATAATGGGACGTATGCTGAGAGCAAGGGATCCTACAATTGAGAACCTCCAGGAACTGACCCATACACTGTGTGATGAGTAGCAGCAGACCCCTCAACAGAGAGTCAGACGTCTGGTGGTCAGCATGGCTCCAGTTGAGAACCTCCAGGAACTGACCCATACACTGTGTGATGAGTAGCAGCAGACCCTCAACAGAGAGTCAGATGTCTGGTGGTCAGCATGGCTCCAGTTGAGAACCTCCAGGAACTGACCCATACACTGTGTGATGAGTAGCAGCAGACCCTCAACAGAGAGTCAGATGTCTGGTGGTCAGCATGGCTCCAGTTGAGAACCTCCAGGAACTGACCCATACACTGTGTGATGAGTAGCAGCAGACCCTCAACAGAGAGTCAGATGTCTGGTGGTCAGCATGGCTCCAGTTGAGAACCTCCAGGAACTGACCCATACACTGTGTGATGAGTAGCAGCAGACCCTCAACAGAGAGTCAGATGTCTGGTGGTCAGCATGGCTCCAGTTGAGAACCTCCAGGAACTGACCCATACACTGTGTGATGAGTAGCAGCAGACCCTCAACAGAGAGTCAGATGTCTGGTGGTCAGCATGGCTCCAGTTGAGAACCTCCAGGAACTGACCCATACACTGTGTGATGAGTAGCAGCAGACCCTCAACAGAGAGTCAGATGTCTGGTGGTCAGCATGGCTCCAGTTGAGAACCTCCAGGAACTGACCCATACACTGTGTGATGAGTAGCAGCAGACCCTCAACAGAGAGTCAGATGTCTGGTGGTCAGCATGGCTCCAGTTGAGAACCTCCAGGAACTGACCCATACACTGTGTGATGAGTAGCAGCAGACCCTCAACAGAGAGTCAGATGTCTGGTGGTCAGCATGGCTCCAGTTGAGAACCTCCAGGAACTGACCCATACACTGTGTGATGAGTAGCAGCAGACCCTCAACAGAGAGTCAGATGTCTGGTGGTCAGCATGGCTCCAGTTGAGAACCTCCAGGAACTGACCCATACACTGTGTGATGAGTAGCAGCAGACCCTCAACAGAGAGTCAGATGTCTGGTGGTCAGCATGGCTCCAGTTGAGAACCTCCAGGAACTGACCCATACACTGTGTGATGAGTAGCAGCAGACCCTCAACAGAGAGTCAGATGTCTGGTGGTCAGCATGGCTCCAGTTGAGAACCTCCAGGAACTGACCCATACACTGTGTGATGAGTAGCAGCAGACCCTCAACAGAGAGTCAGATGTCTGGTGGTCAGCATGGCTCCAGTTGAGAACCTCCAGGAACTGACCCATACACTGTGTGATGAGTAGCAGCAGACCCTCAACAGAGAGTCAGATGTCTGGTGGTCAGCATGGCTCCAGTTGAGAACCTCCAGGAACTGACCCATACACTGTGTGATGAGTAGCAGCAGACCCTCAACAGAGAGTCAGATGTCTGGTGGTCAGCATGGCTCCAGTTGAGAACCTCCAGGAACTGACCCATACACTGTGTGATGAGTAGCAGCAGACCCTCAACAGAGAGTCAGATGTCTGGTGGTCAGCATGGCTCCAGTTGAGAACCTCCAGGAACTGACCCATACACTGTGTGATGAGTAGCAGCAGACCCTCAACAGAGAGTCAGATGTCTGGTGGTCAGCATGGCTCCAGTTGAGAACCTCCAGGAACTGACCCATACACTGTGTGATGAGTAGCAGCAGACCCTCAACAGAGAGTCAGATGTCTGGTGGTCAGCATGGCTCCAGTTGAGAACCTCCAGGAACTGACCCATACACTGTGTGATGAGTAGCAGCAGACCCTCAACAGAGAGTCAGATGTCTGGTGGTCAGCATGGCTCCAGTTGAGAACCTCCAGGAACTGACCCATACACTGTGTGATGAGTAGCAGCAGACCCTCAACAGAGAGTCAGATGTCTGGTGGTCAGCATGGCTCCAGTTGAGAACCTGCAGGAACTGACCCATGCGTTGTATGATGAGTAGCAGCAGACCCTCAACAGAGAGAGTCAGATGTCTGGTGGTCAGCATGGGACGGCGTGTAGACAATATCATCCAGGTGCGAGGCGGTTATACCAGATACTGAGTAACCCAGTGGCAGTGGCAGGTCCAGTGATTTCACCCACTGAAAAGGGAGGGGGCACCTTGGCGGCGGGGTCGAACCCTCTGTAGCCCCTCTGGATCTTCCACTTACTGTTGACCTGACTAGTGTGTTTAATATTATTCTGCCTCGTGTGTATTGTGTAACGTCTCCGACAGCTACGGATTTAACGTTATTTTATGCTGATTTAGTGAACTTAGGTTTTCTACCGGTTTTCTACAGTGAAACCTTCCATTTGTGTTCAAATTCGGCCAGTTGTCTGACTGAACACTCACATGAGGCCATCTGAACGCTTTGTTTGTTCACGTTTCATGGGTATGAAGTTGAAGATAGGTTTTTACCTGGTGATAACAAGTTTGTGGTTCGACATTTGTGAAGAGGTTCTTAGTTCAAATATAGTGTGTACATACTTTTCACCGACATACTGCACGCATTTCTGTAAATTTGTCTGAAAGTTTACACATTATCTTAAAGTTATAGCGTATATCCGACTGATACAATATAACACTATTGATATTAATAGCAGAGTTCCAAACAGAATCCATCAAACCGTACATTTCCTTCTGACATTCACCGAATCCGAGAGAGAGAAAGCGACACGTCTTGCCCATTGATAAATAAATAATTATGAAAAGTTTGCAGTCGCCGTCTGATGATATTAGCTTTACAGACGGGCAAATTTACAAGTAAGAAAGTTGCCGGAATGTCAATCTTCATATTGGTCAGCTAATCTAATATTCTCCCAACCAATTCACCTCTCATAACACGACCCGCCATTTCGCATTGTGAACACATAAACTAATTTTCCTTCGAAAACCAATGTATTTAGAAGCTTGAACAGAGGACAGCGTTTCCCACTGAAGCCGTAGTTAGTGGACGGGCTACACAAACACCCTGGCTGATCAGCGATACGACCAAGGATTACAGAATATAGATTTAACCAGTGTTATTTGTACTCCAGGGGTCATAAACAATAGCATTTGTTGAACAGGCCGAGCCAAACAAGAAGACACTCGTCACAACTGGTTGGTAAACTAATAACTGAAGCTTAGGCCGTCGCTTCCTGATTTAATCAATTATAATGATCCGCTGTGGTCATCAAATCTTCCACTGGTCCATGGAATAATTTAGGTCGTTTTGTTTATTCACTGCGCGTTGTCATATTAATGCGCCTAAAGGGTGTCCTCGTTAACAGTTAATTTGTGAATGGCAACTGCCACGTTGAGGATGGATACGATTACTGAATTTCTTAAAGCTTCATCTGAAATTATTGACATGCACTTTAATTAAATTTTAGATATGTAATATTTTTTATTATAATCATAAGAACATTTGACACAAAGTCTGTTACGGTGCCATTGGAATATGTGACATGCATTTTGTTTTATAGTTGACATGTACTCGTTTTAACATTACGTGTTGGGTGGTGCTCCACTGAATTCAGCCTCTGATGAAAACATCGTTCGTTTTTAGTAAAACATATGTGTAACTTTAACCCCTGACCCCGAGCAAACCTGGCCTTGCTAAATCATACAACAACTTTAGTTTGGTTGTCCTATTGGCAAAGATTTATTCATTTCGATTGTCAGCTAAAATTTCCATTCATACATCAGTAGCGAATAGGTTGATACTTTAGATAACCACCATCTAGAATGACACGACAATCGAGATAAGCAAATTGTACTTGTACATAATTAAATGGAAATCAATCGGAAATGTGAAATTGAAAATGGGCAAGACCTGCCACAATAAGCAGATAACCTAACGTTGTCTTGCATCACGAGACGACTTAATTTAGAGGTCAACAATTGTGCTAATCTTCCCAGAGTTGTCTCCCAAAGTCGGGGAACCAATCAGCTTAACGAACGACCATTGAATGTAATACGCTCCTTCACGGAAAGACAATCGGAACTGACTGGTGCTATCTTCGCAACTTTCCGATCTTATCCGATCGACTCGGGAAGACGGTGGGCAATATGTCTCTAGGACAATAAATCATATTGGGTGTCATGCCTTATCTGTTGAAGTGTCTTCTTACCATATATCACCCTGCGAGATGCCACACAGAGCAACACGGCCAGTTATGTAGCTTTATTCCACGAACTGACGCTATTGCTTGAAAAGTATGCTTTAATAATACCTGGTAACCACAAAGCGTGCTTTAAGTTCGACCCAGCCTTTGGTCTCTCTCCATCAGCAACATTTCAAACCAAAGCTTTCTTTCAGAGATTTTATTATTGATGGATGGTCGTGGTAATAAAATTAGCAAAGGGACAATGTCTTTATAATATGATTTACCAAACTCGATGTTGAAGGAAAGGGTGAATTAGAGGC
This sequence comes from Gibbula magus, assembly GCA_936450465.1. Taxonomy (NCBI): domain Eukaryota; kingdom Metazoa; phylum Mollusca; class Gastropoda; order Trochida; family Trochidae; genus Gibbula; species Gibbula magus. Next base: position 75,929,210 of record OW388294.1, read on the forward strand.
CTAATAAAATTTATTACGCGTAGATAAATAATCGAAGGCGGCGTAATACGGTTCCGATCTCGTGTGCGGAGGGGTCTCAGAGCGCCGCCTAGCGGTGGTAAGCTGACTAGCGATTAAGTATGAGAGGGTTAGAAAAGGTCCTGCAGAGCAGATAGTTATACCCCTAACGGAATTATGTAATTGTTCTATGAGAGATAGAGAAAGTGGTAACAAATCCCTGGTGTTGTAGGTTGAAGACCGACATGATCACTCGCCCGCTGTTAGCATCTGTCCGGCTTGTAAAATCATCACTCTAAGTACGGAACAATCGTGTCTTACGATCAATGTCAATTTGCTTAAACATCGTACTCTTCTTGCCAAGGTCTGTCTCAACGAGTCCTCGTTGTAGTGGTGGAGTGCTGTGTGCATACATCTGGTCATTTGTATATGAATTCACATTATAGACAATAGATAACTGTATTACTTTGTTTCGGAACTTTTCAAAATGTTATATGTTGTTAAATGCATATTTCCCTATAAAACGACGTAAATGTCATGTTTTCTTTATCATATAATTGCAATACAAAAACTTTCACTCTGCCAAAAAATTCAATCAGAACTTATTGTCTTCTACTACGTTTTAGTCTCGAAAAAACCTCACAACGTGAGGAATCTTGTAAGTAGCAACTCGATGTAGCCCCATGTCATTTCTTACACACAGTCATATCTTGAAATGTTTCTATCTTTTTGGGTATATATATACATTCAAAATAAGTCGAAACCTTATATTGATTTTGTAATTTACATAATAATAATTCCATTAATTTATTCGAATCATTTACAACTTACAAATTAAAATTTACAACCAAAGCATGTGTTGTCCTGTTCATTGTTTGTACATTTTAAGAAACTTCAGATTATCATATCATCCATACGAAAATCAAATATTTTTCTTTTCCCTGATACCCTAGTGTAAATGCCATTACTTCATAAATGCGATAGTGTTCAAATATATAATTCAAACACATTTCGACCCCACACGCATTATTGTTTATTCAATCGCTCTCCTTTCGAAACATTATAAGTATTTGAAGGGCATTTAGAAGTGAAATACACAAGAAATTACTTTTTCTGGAAAGAAGTTCTTTATTGTGAACAGACATGATGTTTCGGAGTATGCTCACTCCTGCAACCTTCTGATGAAAGAATAGGCACAAACTTGGAAACATCGTGTATGTTCACAATAAAGAAATTGTTAACAATACACATTGCTTTCTTATTCCTTATTTCCATCCTCCCAACAGCCTTTTTTTAATCGGAATTCTTTTAATTTTAAGATATTTTTGCAAGCGTCCTTAGTATTTAAACAAATGAAGAAAAAAAACAGGTGTTGTTAAAACCAGCCTCTACACCCGTCCCTCGGCGCGCCTCGTCAAAAGCAATCAATCCAAAGAGGCGTTTGTTCAGCACACGTCATGGTTATCAAGCAGTATATTTTCATCACGGAATGTTTAACTTTGAAAGACGAAGCTGTAGTTTCATACCTGTCAAGTAGCCTTCTATATTAGATTAAAGCCTCGCTGTTTGTCTTCGTTAGCTTGTCTGTATCTCCACACATGGAACCCTGTAGCTTCTTGCCACATGCTCGTGTGTCCTGGAGTTGTATCTAGCACTGGGCATATTGAAGACCACTCTGAACTGAAAGTGTCCCTTTCGGAATTATGTATGTCTTTTTCATTGTAATCACTTTCTCGTCCACTAGTATCTAAAAGAGGCGTTTGTTCAACAAAGTAACCGAGGAGTTTATTTTTGTTATTTTAAAACAGTAAACATAGAAAATAGGAATAAAGGTCCACTGACTATAAAGTTTCCATTCCTCAGAAGTTTCTTATTTATGTACAATTAGTCTAGATCTATTCCTTTCACTGTCCAACTTGTCTCGTGACCATTACTCTCTCTCGCATACCCTTTCAATTTATTGACTGCGTTGATCTTGAAATGATTACTGATATTTGATACTCGGCGTTGATGTCATTGCTATTTTGCCAATGCGATCATTACCATTACCAACAACATCAACACAATTACCAACCACAACCATTACAGTCATCAATATTACCACCAACTACATTACCAGCGTCACACGTACATCGTCATTACCACCACACTCATTACAAATAGCAATATTACCATTGACATCATTTCCCCTCTAACCATTACCATCCTGACCCCACCTCTACCACAAAAAACACCACTTACCATAAACACCATTACAACAACACCTCTGACACGAGAAGAATTACCACAGACAACTTCTTCAACACCACCATGGCACCAATACCCACAAAACCTACACCACCGCGATTACCACCATAATTATCATCATCATCATCATCATCATTATCGTTATCACTTGCAACACTATCGCCTTTGCCTCCATCACCATAACCGCCAACATCCTCATTTAGGTCATGCTTTTCTTCACTGCAGACAAACGTATTAGTTTACACATGAGATCTATATAGAGTAAGTTTGCAGTTCATGTTATAGTATTAAGTAATGTGTTGAATCCGGGACAAGGAGATACCTTGGATTATTTCTGCATATATCGCATTTTTCTCAAGTATAGAGCATTTTTCAGAAATATGTATAACAGATAAAACCATCTTACTCTTCTGACGTTTCTTACTGGCGAGGTGATCATTGAGAAGTCAGTTGATTTGTTTCTTTATAAATGTACATGCTGTGCTACGTGTACAACCACAATGTGTTTAATAACAGCTAATAATGTTTTCTTGCCCAATGGGACTTATCAGTGTTCAACCCTCGACGCGAGTGTCAATGGAAAGACAGAAAATCAACTTTGTTTTAATCTTCAAACCGAGTAGATGACATTACTGGACTACAAATTGAATCTACAAACACCAACATCTTTAAAAAACAATCCAACGTTTGCCAGACAGAGGAGGTCAATAGTTTACAGAATTTTTAAAATATTGCTAAATTTGATAGAACTCCAACCATTATCATGATAACAATCCGCTAATCACGATTCACGATCGCACCCCCTCTGGTACCACCCTAATCACCATCCTACATGTATTCATGAAGGTTTTTTATACGTGACATTCTATAAATTGGTGCTATAAAAAGGACAAAGCTTATGAATGATCACTTATGAAAAATGTAAACCAATTTTGTAATACAATAAGGAGGTAATTCGAAATTAGAGAACTTATTTTCTAATCTCTTTCATTTAATGAATACAATCTGTTGACCTCGCTAATGTGAAAATAAAATAAAATTGTGTCATCTCCAAATTTCTAATTCTGATCAGAATCTACTCTGATGATCACCATAATGATAATCGATAGGAATATAAGAAACATGCAATACCCAGTATCTTAATGTATACACAATGTACATAAACATATCCTCCACCCTCTGTATCAACAGTCGCATTTGAGATTTCTTGTGATAATACAAGCAAAACTAAAACATAAATAGAATCATGGTTATTGTTTATCTTAGACAATGTTTGTTAATTTAGCTTGTCTATAAACACAAAAGGATATTATTGATATATTTGAACAACTAAATGTACGCGAAAACATAAATATAAGTTCTTATTTAAAACGATTTGATGTACAATGAAGCCAATTTTATCGCATGGGGTGGGAATGTGGTTTTTTATATTATTATTACAGAGACATTGGAAGAGTTCCATTGAAAGCATATCAACTCTTGGTGTTAAGTACACTACGAGAATAAATGGGGTAGATACCTGTTGCACCTTTTTACAAATACCAAAGCAAAACCACATTGGTTAAAATTATTCAAGTAGGTTACACAATTTTGGATACAGTTGTAACAATCATGGTTTAAAATATATAACTTTCAAGTAAGTCTCTGTATTATATTCATTATCATTATAATGAATATCATGGGATCACAAAACGAATAAAATCACCCATCATAATACAAACAACGTCATGACCCGTCCGTTATGAAATCAACACATTTACTTTTTTTTCTCTTAAAATATTGTCTAGGATCATTTTGTTTATAAAGAAACATCGTCAACAATTGAACCACCCCTTTTCCTAAATGCACCAAATAAAATAGTTGATCCAACCCGAAACTCCTTCACGTCATTTGGTATTGCTAAATGCAACTCATACTGAACTATTCATCTCTGTGGTTTACTCGGACGTTAGATGGTATCGCATCGTAGACTTTAATTAACGTTTTTACCTACATATGTTCAACATAGGTGTTTAAATATTCATTACAAGTCTTTAAAGCACCGTGTAGGAAGGTCAAGGATACAACGTTCTTCTTATGTTTGTCATTGATTATTATTAGTGACTCGCTAAATAATTAGTCAAATAGATCATATATCACATTAGCAAGCATGGGCCTATAAACTTGTGAAGTTTACACTCTGGTAAAGGCGAAACGACTCTGTGCAACAGAAGAGCCCGGATGATGAACGGTTGTAGGGTAAGCCTGTGTTGTAGAGGTTGGAGAAGGTGCAGGACACCACTAGGCACCACACAAGGTGATTCTCTGCATCATTGATAAGGTGAAGAAACTAATGTGTTTTTAATTGGTTAAAAGAGAAGTAAAATCCAATTATTGATCTTTCTAAGTCGACTCTAAAGAAAGTGGTCACTTCCAATAAACGCTCGTTACCTTTTCTCTAATGTAGACCAAGGGCCATGTAAATAATTCACAGGGAGCAACCTTAAAGTTCATTTCGGAACCAGGCATTGCCAAATGTTCCTAATGGCCCGACTGCATCACACACGAAATCAAAGAAAAAAGCATTCAAAGGACTAAGTGCATTCTAGTACACGTTGTTCTATAAATGTTCTATAGCATGTTTCTCCTATGATGTGCAGTCATCAGACACAATCGTTACATTTTAGAGAGATTATTATATCGAAAATATTCATCTTCATAAATGTAAAATGATTCAATAGAATGATACCACTTCAAAGTTAATAAAGTTACAACTCAAAATGATCAGGATAATTCTGATATTCTTGTCAAGACCTGAAGTTGAAAAACTTTGAACGTATTTGATTATAACGAAGTTTCTTTAAGTCAATCGCACGTCGTGTGAGTTTGTCATACAACAAATCTTGTCTTGTCGAGAAATTATTTTAACAATAACAATTTCAGAGACTCAGGTCACGTGTTCTTCAGTGACGTCATTGATTAGATTACGTAAGCAGACAGCAGTTCCATTCATAAGACTCGGTGATGCCTAGAAAACCTCCCCGTAATCTTCTTCTTGTAAATTTAATAGAGGGTCAATAGGAGGTTTTTTTAAAGAAAACTACATTCATCGGATCTTTCTATTGGCGTTTGGATGTGATGTTAAGTGAATCAGCAATAGAAGGGGTAGGACGGGATTGTAGGGGTATTGATTACGCTGGGCTGGCTTTGGCATAAACATTAGTGGGGAAATGTCTTCCCAAACACTGGCGACCCTTTAATCACATTAATTCGGAAGAGATTCCCAAATCTTGACTTTGATTGCCCGAGACAGTGGCTTGCCACTGGGGGGCGACACTAAAGTTTATAATTAGATAAGGAGGTGACGTCACAGATCTCGCGAGAATTCCTTCAATAGTGTGACACCAGGTAATACGATGCTGCGTAATTGGGCGGGAGACCCTCTCGCATTCACCCCTCTCCCCTCCCAACAATACATCGCCAATTGATCAGCCTCCCCGGAGACCCGGTGTTCAGGTCCCAGCTCGACCCGTGTTCGACTGGTAACATGCCCAGTATAGAGGCAAGAGGGACCCGGATGCTTTAAATTGTGCTATCCTTAGAAATGTTACAGTGACAGTTTAATTAAGCTTAACATGGGCACTCCTCCTCCAGCGTTACGATGTCCCCATTTGTAACCCTCCCTTGAACCGAGCCACCTTGCTGTCTATATTAGCCCCTCTTGTAGCAATTCCGCTGGATCGAGGCATTTCGGCTTATTCGTGCAGTATATAATGCATGCTCTTTAATACACATTACGTTTACAGACGCTTTCTGATCTACAAAACATAAATATATATCAAATAAACTTCAAAGTTCAATAGGCCTACTGTTTAAACTAAATGAAAGAGACTTTTCAGAACAAAACAGATTATTAGGTATAGCTTTGACGCAAAAGTTGTTACTGATCTTATATTTCATTTGATAAAGGAGGTTTTCGTGGGTAGTGTTCTGTATTGAATGCTACGTTGAAACCATTGTCGTTATGTATTACATGTGTGTGGATGGATATTAACATCTACCTTTCAATTTCTGTCTTATATGAGTGCATGTGTGATTGTTCCACCATACCCACACGAGAAGAAACCAGACAACACCCCAAATACTCTGTTGTAGCTTCCCCAATAATATCTCTCTACATATGATAGATATCATGTAATTGGGGTCTAAGACAACTTATTTCGAAGCCAAGAACGATAACTCCGTTTCCCTGATGGCTTCTAAAGTCGGCCAGCCACCAACACGTTTCTAAACCTTCTGTCTAAGCAAATCAAAATGTTAAACACATGGGCAAGTATTAAAATAAAGTATGCAATTAATGTTTAGTATTATTATAAATATTTCGCCATGTATACATTATAAACATTCAAAAGTTCAACTGTCAATTGTGTTTTATTGGCAAGAAGCCTTAGATGCTGAGTAATTTCATTCTGTCTGTCTTTTAACTTCCACTTCTGTAAAAGGTGCAGTGCGATGGATCGCTACTTATCAAATGTAAGGGCTAGTCTAAATGTCGAAATATTCATTGTACAATATAATTTTCTTTAATTCAAATTTAATTAATAGATGTAGTGTTATTGTTTTAAGTGGAAGTGGAACACATTAGGAAACCTAATAACCTATAGATGTTTGTTATGAACAATTCGACTTGGTTCTATATACTCTAAAACGTCTTGTATTTCATAAAGAAGTGGTTATCCAGAAAATATACTTCTTTATCAATTTAAGAATTATGGTTTCATGTCGAACGATAGTAATTATTAAATATCAAACTAAGACATATGTACAGAACGGTAAATACAAAAAACATCCATAGACAAAATAAATCACTTTTATGTACCATTGTTCAATGCAATCTCTCCGGTCCATATAAGATAACAATATAACAATAAGCATATTGGAACTTCTACAGACTTTGAAATGTCATTGCCTCAATAATATTTAGTTGAAATGAAATGATATTTGTACAAAGAAAATCATTAAGTTGATGAAACGAGTTTGTAGTCATAGTGTATACCGAAACAGTAGGTATTAGATATTTAGCTTTCATAGGCTGAACATATCATAACAAATGAAATTCATCTTTGTTCACATCCAGATTACCTACTTTGAACAATGGCAGTGTTCCCGTTACATTACAATATAGCCCAAGTTAATAAATCATAGAACGACGATCTCCAAGTTTATCCACTATAGATGTTGTACAATGCAGCTTGGTAAGTAATGATTGATTCACAGACATACAGCGCATTTAAGATATTTCAACAACCATACTCTATTGATTAGCTGTTCATGAATTTATAAATAATTACCTAAGGGATGTGGGATTAAAAGGAAATGACTAACAATAGCCTGACGACATATTGCCTATGTCTACCATCTTGTGCTTAGATCATACAAGGGACTCTTCCAATGCTTACAATAACCTTGGCGTGACAGTGATGTCATCCAATTTTTGTAATATACAATGGACAATTTTACCAGGTACAAAAAAACCTGTAGAAACCCAAAGCGCCAGGAAGTCACCTGGGGACATTATAACTTATATATTGTATATAGATGTATACCTGTAGTTATATACCTGAACGAATTTCGTCTATTGTTTCCCCCTATACAATCAGAGATACATTTAAATGTATAATGGAAATTACGTCAATGAAGACCACAGTGAGCGAGTCTCTCGCTGAGAGTGTATGCATGACTGCATCTGAAGGTGTTTAGTACTTCTAGTTCTTATTCTAATCCTCTCCTGTAGTTTACATATTTACTTTATATATATATATATATATATATATATATATATATATATATATATATATATATATATATATATATATATATATATATATATATAAGAACTAACTACCCTATATCGCTACCGCCACAAAACCATACTATAGCGCTACCGACCTATATATTTTTTTAAATATTTTTGGAAAATAAATATTACTGAACTTGAATAGGAGAGTCATTTTAAAATGATATGTCAACTAATTTTTTAGAAAAATTTATTTTTTCAAGATATAGCTTTTTTGCCGGTAGCGCTAATGATTTCATAAGTATTGTATGACTATAGCGCGACCAAAGCTAACATAAGTACAAATCGACTATATCGCTACCAGACTGGTGTCCTGCTTCCGCGCGCATGCGACCGAGTTTTCGACAAGAAACCAGTTTCCGGTTGATTCGCGTTTATTTTCCGGATCTACACGCGTGTTGTAAAAGTATACATCCCTCGAAACTTTGGATGGTTACTATTGGAGGATATCATGGGAGATTATTCCGAGCGAAGCAACGCATATGGAGAACCAGAACAACATGGAGAATCAGAAGCGAGTTACACGAATGCCGATGATTGGAACTGCTCGGATCGGCTTTTCATAAGCCAAGTAAGGTAAATTCAGACAATTTTACAATCCATACAAGTCATTGAATTGGTTTGTAAACGCACTAGAAAAGTCATGAATGATCATTAGACTAGTGAAATTGTCACTGCAATTGTCGTGTTACCTGTTTTCGTGGTAATAAGCTTCTGTATTATTCTCGCAATAGACATGTAAATCTATGGAAATTACGTCACAGCGAACAGACTTTTGGCCTTTTTGACTGTAGATGATCTGCATACATGTAACACACAACCTAACTAGGCCTAAAAAAAAAACAATCGGACTATTGTAATTTATAAAATGTTTGTCATATGCAATACTAGTTTGGATTTTATTTTAGATTTAATTTGATGAAACATACAATCCAAAGATTTTGCACTCGTAATCAAATGAAATAGACATTTTGGGAGCTAAATCAGTTGTATTTATTATGCCAACTAGTTCAGAAAACAAATAAGAACAATCCTATAATCATAATAATTGGCTATTTCCCTACTACTAGATAATTACTCAGGCTTTCCAAATTAAAAAAACATGTACATGAAGGTGGGTGGACTCTCAGAATTTTACATATTTGCATGAAATTCAGCAGAATATTGATTATCTTTGATATTTTTGGAAACTTGGGCAAATATCTTTAAAAATATGTGAAATTAATATCATGTCAATGGAAAATACTTTTCTTGACATAGATGATGGAAAGGAAAACTATTGTCTATGCAATGTATTTCAACAGAAGCATCCCTATATTTATCTGGTTATTTGAAATTTTGTTGGTTAATATTTTCTTTATCAATAAATGACTTTAGTGAATTCATTAAGAATAATTCAATTTAAGAAATAAAGTTCCCTGTACCCCAATGTGTTTTGTAATAAAGTATAGTTTTGCCCTGAACTATTATAGTTTAAGTACGAGGACGGTAGTCCGAGTACTTTGACGTTATAATAGTTCAGGGCAAAACTATACTTTATTACAAAACACATTGGGGTACAGGGAACTTTATTACTTTTCTAAGATAACCCATAACACAACATTCTGCTTTGAGTAATTTTGCAAGAAAAATAGAGTTTACTTCCTAATATTAATAATCCATGATCAGGGCCAACTGACGAGCCGTGCGACAACAGCGACTATGACGTCATTGTTCTGTTGTGACGTCATAGTGGTTCCTGGGGTTGCCTAATGCGGATTTCGTCGTTTTGGTTCAAGTACAAATGTAGCTTAACATTTTAGACTAATTCGGAGACAAAAGAACACATTCCTTGAATAATTAGTATAACAACGCTAGCGTTGTTTTAGGACATTATCATTTGCAGGAAAACACGGTCTTTTCAACTGCCCTCTTTCGTTGGGTTACCATGGGCACACGTGACTACGAGGGGAGCGGAAACGTCATTCAATTGTTACGTCATCTCAAAAACTATACCTTTATCGTCTGATAAAGTACTTTTATTTTGATTGTTCCACCCGCTAGGCATCTTAGAATATTCATTACTGATATTATAATATTAAAATTTATTTTTGAAAACCAAGTGTCCGGCCTTTTCTAGACTAATACATTCTGAGGGCGTAAAAATCGGGGGGTCATCTCAACCTTTTTTTAAAATATTTTTTTTTAATAGTGTGAAAAGCAATGACCCGAGGGCCTGTGCTGCTAAATAGCACCTCTGAGACAAAATACACAGGGGGTGAGTACTCTAGCTGTAGCTAACTAACAAACTGACCCCTCACTCACTTTTATGACATTTAACATCTATGATGAAATTAGGGCTGGGACGGGTAACCCAGATACCCATCTCATTACCCAGACCCGTCATTATCACGTGACTCATTATAAAACAGTTTAATTTGTTATTATTTCATAACAAGATTGCAATGTGAATGAAGATTCCAACACAATCTTAAAATCAAATGTCATTAAAAATGAAAATTGATTGAAATATCCATGGATCTCTATGTTTTAGCTTTCTAACTCCATACTTCAGCCTGCCAGTTGTTTAAATTATTACAAAATTAGATATAGAGGGTCGACAAAACGGGTATCCGGGTAGGGTAGGGTAATAGGGGGTCGGGTATCCAGGGAGAAAAAATCTACCCGTCCAAGCCCTAGATGAATAATATTCATGAACTTTTGATACATAATACTGGGAAAGACTAAAGAGTAAAAAAAAAATCATTATACAACAAACACACACTACAATAGAAGAAGTCACATTGTTGCTAATGCCTTGAATGAAAATATTGTCACCCATGTATTTACATACAACTTTCAATATAAAAATAATAAATTATGTAACAAGGGCCATTGGATGTCTGTATTCATAGTTAGTCACAATACCTGCACTGCTTGTATCAAATTACACAACCAGAGAAATGGAGAGCAGGGGAGGGGATAGGGGGAGGGAGGAAGCATGGTAAGATAATGTAATTAAGTGGCTCAGATTACAGGTTCTCTCCACAGTGAATATGCTTTCTGGCTTTGCGATACAGTAATTATTATGATACAGACAACAATACACCTTTTAAATCTATAGATACCTTAGCAGAATACAAAAAGTTTTCTTTATATAACTTTCTTACTTTTTATGCAAAAGACTTGAAATTTGGAACTCTTGATATTCACTAAACATGGACGATATCCTCAAAAATAGAGTGTTGTAGGGTCATTGGTTTCTGAGATGAAAAATATACCTTTACATAAACCCCTGTGTTGCAATGCATGACCTCTAAACAAACTCCTGCAAGCAAGGTTCTGAACTACGGTTATATAAAATTATGTAATAGGCTGGCAGTGTCTCTATGCTGGCTTGATATAACCTGGGATAAGAAGGAAAAACCTAAATTTTATAATAGCTCTAAAATCTGTATTTCTCACAGTAAAAAATGAACCTTTCAGGTTGTGGTCTTCATCAAAGATGTTGTTCACCAAAAATTGGTGAATTTTTAGGGTCATCAGGCCTTTCAGGCCTGATGGGCTTTTGGCATGCCATGGTGACCGGCGTCCGTCCATCCGTCCGTCTGTAAACTTTTGCTTTTTCAACTTCTTCTCCAGAACAAACAACTCTAGAGAGCTGAAATTTCATGTGCAGACTCCTTGGCCTATGGGGATTCTAAACTGTAGATTTCGTGACTCCATGACCCCAAATGGGGTCACCAGGGGTCACAACCTTAAAAAACTATTTTCATCTTCTCCAGTTCCAAAAGGTCTAGAGAGCTAAAAAGTTGTATGCAGATTCCTTGGCCAATGGGGATTCTAAATTTCGTGACCCTGTGACCCCAATCTAGGTTACGGGTCATGACCCAAAAACCTATTTTCATCTTCAGGGGTCGAAATTAACCTTTTCAATGCAGTAGCCACTCGGACTAGTCCATTTCTGAAAGAACTAGTCCAGACTTATTCCAACTAGCCAAATACATCTCCACGATCATTTCACCTCAAATTTTGTGAGGTGCAGTGTGAAGTTTAAACCAAATTGGTGAATTTTTGGAGAATTGTTTTTTATTTTTTCACTTCGTCAAATTCTGAGCAATTTTTTGTCAGATCGATTACCGTAAAACTATTCATCTCATCCTTTTCAAATTTGGCACATGTATTCTTCACCACTAGGAGAGGTGCATTGCAAAATGTAACACGATTTGGTGAATTTTTTAATTTTTGGCGATTTTTTAATATATTTTTACTTTATCATATTCATAGCTAGAATGAATGAAGCTACTTCTGTGTTGTGATTTGTTGACTTCATCATTTTCTTTTTCATGTAACTTTAATCAAAAGCTACTTCTGTATTCTTGTTGATTTACTATTTTATATTTCCACTGGTTATATTTTTGGAAAAGTTAAATTTTCTTTCCTTTCAGCCATAAACTGCTGTATATCTCTCACTGTGCATTCAGGGGTGTGCTTTAATGTACCTGTTGTTTAAAGTCACTCGAATGAATCATTATGATGGATTAATTTCCATAATAAAGTTGAAATCAGTGGTAATAGCAGTAGTGTATTATGTTACCCATACCATTTCAAGTTACTATTATTCCTATTTTTACTTAAACCACCTTTTTTACATGAAGATCGAGTCTTGTCCTACCCTTTTCACAAACAGTTTAATCTTAGCAATTACATTTCATAGCTTATCAATCCTTAGGTGTGCAGACACCTCTCTCTTTAAGTAAAATAAAAATGTCAAACTTTAACAGTCGGGGGTATTAGTGAGCCACGCTCACTTTTTTGCTTGTTTAATGAGTTTTCCTGAAAATATGCTATTTGATTTTGTGAAAACTACAATTGATCATAACATGCTGAGTGATAAATAAAGAAGAACAAATTAGAGACAAATGCCAAAAATAGTTCCATCGGACATATCGAAAGACATATGCTAATCATCAAGCCCCTTAAGAATCAAATGCCCACCTTTGTAGTCACGCAAAATGAGTTTTCTTTGGGGAAGAAGCAGGAATACAGTCACAGTCAGGTCTGGACTTTCTACCATCATGATCATGATAATATTCAAGTTGTGAAAACAATAAGGCAATAGCAAATCTAGACCTTACTTTACCTGAGTCATGCACGATGTTACGTTGCATTAAATACTTCCGGTCTTTTAAAGTTAACTTTAAAACCTGAATACGTACATATTTTCCAGATATTAAGCATGTTTATGCAACGTTGCATTAAATCCGCATGAACTAAAATATTAAGAAATTGCACCCAACCCGAAGACCAACTTCCCAATGCAAGGCATAACTCTTGCCAGTCTCCATTACTGGCTGATTTAGGCCTTGCAGTATTTCCTTAAGAAATCTGTGCTTAGAAATCCAGGCTCACTATGCATTTCTGGTGCAGCGATTCACTATCTAGGCACAACAAAGCGAGGGAAATACCGCAAGGCTTAAATCAGCCAGTAATGCAGACTGGTAAGAGTTATGCCTTGCGTACGGAAGTTGCCCGAAGACCAAAAATGGCAGTCGCTATCGTTAATGTAACAACAATGCTTACACTGCATATTACAAACCGGTGAAGTTACAGATATTCCTTAATGGAGACTATCCAATCTTTGTTGTCAGTTAAGAGAATACAGTATATGCAAGAGCTAAATGAAATCCTAGCTCAGCTGTTTTCTACAATCTTGCAATCCCATTTTGCACATCAGCAACTCTTTCTATTCGTGATATCCCTGAGTGACTTCGGCCGTCTCAACTTTTTGATTATACCCCCGCTACGAAGTAAGCGGGGGTATATAGCGGTCATTCCGTCCGTCCATCCTTCCGTCCAGTCAATTTTCTCAAAAACTGTCAAAGGTACATCAACCAAACTTTGTACAGTTGTTAACCATGTTCTTCCGAATGCGCACAGACAAATTTTTGTCGTTTCCATGGAAACGCCACTTTTTGGACCTTGTTTTATTGTGTTCAATGGGGACAAGATTTCTCGGATACTGTTCAACCTAGGTGAATGAAATTTTGGTTGTGAGTACTCATGACCATACTCTTTATCGAGTCCGAAAACCGATTCAGAAATATTATTTTTAACAGATTTATGGCCCTTGAATCTGAAATTTAACTTAGTACCAAAAGAACTGTGATATTTAATATGGAGGTAGTCCAGATGATACTCTTCATCGAGTTCGAAAACCAGTTCCGAAATATTATTTTTTACGGAGTTATGGACCTTGAATCCGAAATTGAACTTAGTACCTAAAGAACTCAGATGCTCCAATGGGGACAAGTTTTCTCGGAAACTATTTCATCTAGGTGAATGAAATTTGACATGGAGGTAGTCCAGATGATACTCTTCATCGAATTCGAAAACCAGTTCCGAAATATTATTTTTTACGGAGTTATGGCCCTTGAATCCGTACTTTGTACCAAAAGAGCTGTGATGCTCCAATTGGGACAAGTTTTCTCGGCAACTATTACATCTAGGTGAATGAAATTTTACATGTAGGTAGTCCAGATGATTCTCTTCATCGAGTTCACAGTCCAGTTCCGAAATATTATTTTTTACGGAGATATGAAGCCCTTGAATCTGTAATTGAACTTGGTACAAATTACTAGTGTGATGCTCTAATGGGAAAAATTAAGTTACCTGAAAAATATTGCATCTTGGTGAATGAAATTTTGTAATAACGAAGCCAGTTCCTAAAATTATTTGATCAATATTATGATGCTTGAAGCTTTTTTTTAAACATAGTAACCTTCACATCTATAATTCTCAATGGACGGATAGCGGATGACGTGGGTATGTGAGCCATGCTCACTTTTTAGCTCATCAGGCCTGAAAGGCCCGATGGGCTTATAGCATGGCATGGTGTCCGGCGTCCGGCCGTCCGTCCATCCGTCCATCCGTAAACTTTTCGCTTTTTCGACTTCTTCTCCAGAACCAATAACTCCCCAGAGCTGAAATTTTATGTGCAGACTCCTTCGCCAATGGAGATCCTTAATTGTAGATTTTGTGACCCCATGACCCCAAATGGGGTCACAGGGGTCACATCCTTAAAAATCTATTTTCATCTTCTTCTCCAGTTCCAAAAGGTCTAGAGAGATGAAAAGTTGTGTGCAGACTCCTTGGCCAATGGAGATTCTAAATTGTAGATTTCGTGACCCCGTGACCCCAAATGGGGTCACAGGGGTCACATCCTTAAAAACCTATTTTCATCTTCTTCTCCAGTTCCAAAAGGTCTAGAGAGCTGAAAAGTTGTGTGCAGGCTCCTTGGCCAATGGAGATTCTAAATTGTAGATTTCGTGACCCCGTGACCCCAAATGGGGTCACAGGGGTCACATCCTTAAAAACCTATAATCATCTTCTTCTCCAGTTCCAAAAGGTCTAAAGAGCTGAAAAGTTGTGTGCAGACTCCTTGGCCCATGGGGATTCTAAATTGTAGGATTTCGTGACTCCGTGACCCCAAATGGGATCACAGGGGTCACATCCTTAAAAACCTATTTTCATCTTCTTCTCCAGTTCCAAAAGGTCTAGAGAGCTGAAAAGTTGTGTGCAGACTCCTTGGCCCATGGGGATTCTAAATTGTAGATTTCGTGACTCCGTGACCCCAAATGGGGTCACAGGGGCACATCCTTAAAAACCTATTTTCATCTTCTTCTCCAGTTCCAAAAGGTCTAGAGAGCTGAAAAGTTGTGTGCAGACTCCTTGGCCAATGGAGATTCTAAATTGTAGATTTCGTGACCCCGTGACCCCAAATGGGGTCACAGGGGTCACATCCTTAAAAACCTATAATCATCTTCTTCTCCAGTTCCAAAAGGTCTAGAGAGCTGAAAAGTTGTGTGCAGACTCCTTGGCCCATGGGGATTCTAAATTGTAGATTTCGTGACTCCGTGACCCCAAATGGGGTCACAGGGGTCACATCCTTAAAAACCTATTTTCATCTTCTTCTCAAGTTCCAAAAGGTCTAGAGAGCTGAAAAGTTGTGTGCAGACTCCTTGGCCAATGGAGATTCTAAATTGTAGATTTCGTGACCCCGTGACCCCAAATGGGGTCACAGGGGTCACATCCTTAAAAACCTATAATCATCTTCTTCTCCAGTTCCAAAAGGTCTAGAGAGCTGAAAAGTTGTGTGCAGACTCCTTGGCCAATGGGGATTCTAAATTGTAGATTTCGTGACTCCGTGACCCCAAATGGGGTCACAGGGGTCACATCCTTTAAAAACCTATTATCATCTTCTTCTCCAGTTCCAAAAGGTCTAGAGAGCTGAAAAGTTGTGTGCAGACTCCTTGGCCCATGGGGATTCTAAATTGTAGATTTCGTGACTCCGTGACCCCAAATGGGGTCACAGGGGTCACATCCTTTAAAAACCTATTATCATCTTCTTCTCCAGTTCCAAAAGGTCTAGAGAGCTGAAAAGTTGTGTGCAGACTCCTTGGCCCATGGGGATTCTAAATTGTAGATTTCGTGACTCCGTGACCCCAAATGGGGTCACAGGGGTCACATCCTTAAAAACCTATTTTCATGATCTTCTCCAGTTCCAAAAGGTCTAGAGAGCTGAAAAGTTGTGTGCAGACTCCTTGGCCAATGCCAAAAGATTCTAAATTAAAAATCGTGACCCCGTGACCTCAAATGGGGTCACAGGGGTCACATCGTTATAAACCTATTTTCATCTTCTTCTCCAGTTCCAAAAGGTCTAGAGAGCTGAACAGTTGTGTGCAGACTCCTTGGCCAATGGGGATTCTAAATTGTATATTTTGATTGTAGATTGTAGACCCCAATCTAGGTTACGGGTCATGACCCAAAAACTTATTATCATCTTTATCTCAAGTATGTCAAGCTCTATAAAGGTGAACTGTTGTGTAGAGACTCTTTGGTCAAAGGTGATTCTTAATTGTAGGATTGGTGACCCTGTGACTCCAAATGTGGGTCACAGGGGTCATGATCTAAAAACCTATTTTTTGCTTGTTTACAATGTATTACTTGAGATAAATTAGATATTCAACCTTAGATAATAAATCAATGAAATCCTGATGAGCTACAGAGCCCATGGCTCTATTTTTTCTTGTTATTGACTGCAGGTCAATTGTAAAGAATAATAAGTATTTATTGCACTGAAAGAAAGCTAATTTGAGTTTATTTATATGTCCTCGTATGACCTAAAATAGCTTATTTGAATGTGAAAAGCGTGCACTTGTGCCTTTAAGGTAGCACTCTTCAGACTAAGGGTTGAGGGGCTGTACATCTCTTATATACTAGCGGTGTTGGCGGTGGTAATATGATGTCATAGCGGGGTAGCCGTGAGCTTCACATCATTGTGACGTCATGGTTATTGCACAGCGCCAGAGCGGTGTGATGACATCGCAGCTGTCGCTTAGCCGGAAAGGACTTCCCTATTTGAGGCATGCATGAGTCAATTTTTTAAAAAGTGTTAATTTCAAGGAGAGAAATTCCGATTACTATTTGTTATTTATTTTTAAGTAATGTTACAAAAATTACACAAATGTGAAATATGCACGCTTGACCTTGCTTTATAAATATTCAGTTAACGATTAAAGTGATAATTGATTGTTATTATGTCAGTTTTGTTACCAATATTCTAAGACGAATTCTTTAAATTAAAAGAAATCACATTTTATTCACTATTCAAATTATATTATGAAATATGTATATAAATTGAGCAAGTTGCTTCAGAAAAGGTAAATGTATAGGTATGGGCTAAGAATGTTTACTCATTCAGTATTCTTATCTCATGAGATAAAACAATTAATGTCAGTTTCACAAATTATAACCAAGCTACATATAATATCTTGGTGAACGCGTTCCTAAAGAAAACACCTACCCCGTTAGTAACTCGTTCACTTTGTTTTGACACCACTTGTGGTTCAGTGGTTCTAATTTTGTTATTTGTCAATAATTAGTCTCAATATTTCGCATATATGTCCATATATGGATGTTTCACAACATGGTAAAAAAAATATGAGTATCTTTTATGGATTTTCTGAAAGCAAGGTAATATCAAACACACGTAAGTTCCACATGCGAAATTCGACTCCTAAATTGTGATGTAACAGTCGACTGAGGGCACATAATGACATTTTCTTTTGTCTATGGATTCACCGGTGTCCACCATTTTACAGCCTGAAACATTTTTTCTCATAAATACCTCAAAACCGATTTATCCAACAAAAAATTACACCAAATGCCCATTTGTAAACTGACCTCTCGCAGAGAAATTCGTTCACTTCCGTTGAGTAACAATTTCCAGGCGAACATGTTACTACGGTGTGGGGATTCTCGGTAGATCAAGTGGCAAAGGCGCTGCTCGATTCATGGAGGTTCAGAGTTCGATTCCCACTTGCGTTACTTGCAAAACTTTCATTTCTAATTTGATAAAAAAAATTTTTAAATATTACAAGTTCATTTTTTCCCCGAGGTTGAATACTTCATAACTGACCATGGTGGTTGTGAGATAACCAACCTGCGTAGATGGTGGTTATGGCATATAACCTGCAACTTAAACAGAAAATTTAACTTCCCAAGGGGTGTAACTTGTTCCTAAACTTAACACATGATGTAAGGCGGCATAAAAAAGTTAAATGTTTCTCGGGCACAATTTTAGCTCATCAGGTCTGAAAGGCCCGATGGGCTCATGGCATGGGCCGACATACGGCGTCCGTCCGCCAGTCCATCCGTAATCTTTTCGCTTTTTTTACTTCTTGTAGAGAGCAGAAATGATGTGTGCAGACTCCTTGGCTAATAGGGATTCGTAATTGTAGATTTGGTGACCTTGTGACTCCAAATAGGGTCACAACCTTAAAAACCTATTTTCATCTACTTCTCCAGTTCCAAAAGGTTTAGAGAGCTGAAATACTGTGTACAGACTGCTTGGCCAATGGGGATTCTAAATTGTAGATTTCGTGACCGTGCGACCCCAAATATAGATCACAGAGGTCATGACCTGAAAACCTATTTTCATCTTCTTCTCAAGAACCACTGTACCTCGACGCATTGCATGGCGTCGGCCGTCCGGTCGGCCGTCCATCCTTCCATTCGTAAACTTTTCTCGCTTTTTCTCCAGAAGCGATAACTCTAGAGAGCTGAAATTTTATGTGCAGACTCCTTGGCCAATGGGGATTATAAATTGTAGATTTTGTTACCCTGAGACCCCAAATAAGGTCCCAGGGGTCACAACCTTAAAAACCTATTTTAATCTTCTTCTCCAGTTCTGAAAGGTTTGGAGAGCTGAAAAGTTATGTGCAGACTCCTTGGCCAATGGGGTGTCATCATCATCATCATCATCATCATCATCCGTTTTAGATTAACCAGGCCATGATTAATCCTCTAACACGGGTAAGGCCTGTCTGTCCGTCGAGATCGGAGTGTACCTCTCCAGACTGGGCGATCCTGGCGGTTTATTGAGTCCATACACAAGGCCTCACGGTCGCGCAACACAAGTTCATCCCATGTTAGCTTCGGTCTTCCTTTACTCCGTTGTGCAGGAACACTGAGTTCTCTGATCTGCGAGATACAGCTGGTGCTGTGCCGAGCCATCTCAACCTGCCCAGTTGCATCACACTGGCTATATCTTTTAACTTGAGCTGTTCCAGTAGGGTTTCAAAGTTCACATCGTCCTCGGGGTTGACACAGCAAATTCTAAATTGAAGATTTCGTTACCCCATGGCCATGACCCCAAATAGGGTCACAGGGGTCACGACCTTAAAAACCAATATTTTCATCTTCTTCTCCAGTTCAAATATGTCTAGAGAGCTGAAAAGTTGTGTGCAGACTTCTTGGCTAATGGGGATTCTAAATTATAGATTTTTTGACCTCGTTACCCCAAATGGGGTGTCAGGGGTCACAACCTTAAAAGCCTCTTTAAATCTTTTTCTTCAGTACCAATAGGTCTCGATAGCTGAAATATTGGGTGCAGATTTCTTGACCATTAGGTTGTAGAACCTATTTTCGACTTCTTTTCCAGTATGAAAAGCTCAAGAACAAGATGAGAACAATTTATTTCGTTTTTTTAAACAATACAGTTCCTGATGAGCTACAGAGCCCATGGCTCTATTTTTATGAATCCGAATGTGACCATATGTCATTACATCTAACCTATTTTCATCTTCTCTTCCATTTCCAAAAGGTCTAGAGAGCTGAAATGTTGCGTGCAGACTCCTTGGCAATTGAGGATTCTAAATTTTAGATTTCGTGACCCCATGACCCCACATAGGGTCACAGGGATCATGAAAAACCTATTGTCATCTTCTTCTCCAGTACCAAAAGGTTTAGAGAGCTGAAATGTTGTGTAGACAATTGATATTCTAAATTGTAGAACCTATTTATAGCTCATCAGGCCTGAAAGGTTTATGGCATTGGCCGTTGTCATGCGTCATCTGTTTATTTTTCACATTTTCGACTTCTCCTCCAGAACTGCTATACCCCCAAAGCTGAAATTTTCTTGGGAGGTACCTTGCATCTAGGGGATCGTATTTTGTACATTTTATTCCGACCCCCCGAACAATCGCTTATTAATGGACCCCTACATGACCTTTCTCACGATTAAGACAAAATGGTCAGTCTGATTAAAATCGACCTTGTTCCGAGGTATAAAATTTGCAAAATAATATATCTACCGGGATACGAACAGGTTCTGTAGATTCCTCACCTCAAGGTCTGAGAACTTCCCGTATAGGCGTGTGTTCCGAACCGGTTTAGCGCAGCCAAAGCTGAGTCAAATAGCTGACCAATCACATCATAGTATTTAAACGGTCGCTGTTTTGAAAGCATTCGGAACAGACAAAAGAATAGCTTTTTTGAGTTATCTGCCCCTAGTTTCTCGCACCGAAAGCATTTGTTGGGCATCTTTTGATTGGCTACCTGAATTGCGCTCGAACACGCGAGTCTATGAACTGTTATCAGACGGTTTGGCGTGGAACCTACGACTGATATTAGTTCGTATCCCGGTAGATGCACTATTTTGCAATTTTTATTCCATGGAAAACCGTCGATTTTAATCAGACTGACAAAATGGTTAATATTTTCATACTAAGTTGCATAATAGAAATATTGTGCTTTAATTTCCACTTAAGTAGATGTAATCATCATTAAGATTGCATACATAAGTAATAGAGGTGTGACGATACAGAAATTTTGCGATACGATACGTATCACGATACTGCAGTACGATACGATACGATACGATACGTATCACGATACATGTCTATGTAGATGACTAGATGTTGAATGACCCCAAACACCACTCTTAAAAGACGAGGGCGCCTTAATAAATTCGCTATTCTCAACGACCGCATGACTCTGGTCGGCCATCTTGTCGATCTCGTTTGCTGCGAGACTTCGACGTTGCATAGCAACAATAAACATGGCGGCGCCCAGGCTTATTTTTACTTGCCGTTTCGCGTTTGTTGTCGTAAATCGTCATAGTTTAAGTTAGTTTATCTTCATTTTTTAATGAAAAAAAACCATATTACGTATCGTACTTGTATTGCTTTTCAATAAAACGTATCGATTTATTTATCGTCATGGTTTGTATCACGATCATGTCAGTATCGATGTATCGTCACACCTCTAATAAGTAATGTGTTATCCTTTTCTGAATATTCAAGAAAATACTCTAAATTGCTTAAATTTTGACCCCTTGAGAACGTTTGCGATGTTAGGAACTTCACTATCAACTTTTTGATGAAAGGGTTCAACAGAAAAGTTGTTGTTCTTGAAATTGTTCATCCGGAGCTGTAAATAAAATTTAGATATCCAAATTAGTTAAACAGTTGTGAGCCTTTGAACTTTGCGTAAAATGGCGATTTTCACACGTGACCTATGACAGACACATGTGAACTAGTATGACAGACACATGATTGAAATTTATTGTCTTTAATACATAACATGTCTAAATTAAAATCAGCTATCAAACATAATGGTATCGTCAGTGGTTTACAATCAACATTTCTACAAAGAAAGTAGCCCTCAAAAAGTCTCAAATTAGGCAAGATAGGGATATTTTAAGTCTTATGCTGGAGAGTGATGTAACTGGAGGTTTCAGGTTTCACTCACTGTTCTCCACAGTACAAGAGCAGCTGAGAGAGTAATGTGTAATGCTATGTTATGATCAGGCTTCTTTTTATGTAACAGTTAAACTAAGTGAGGCACTATAGACAAATGCATGTTGTTTAGTATTTGAAGGATTGGTACAATGGTTAAGGACGTTATTTCTTACAGTTGAGGAGAAAATGCTTTTAAGACTTTCAAGTTTGTCTAAGCTATTCAATTGTTAACACATAGACTTTTTTATGAATGAAGAATTATGCTTGACCATTTAACCAAAGTGTAATGGTTCTCTCTCCCCATCCTCCTTTCCCTTTCTCTGTAGGGGATTGTTTTGGGCTGATGATTGGTCAGAGAAAATAGGAGATGTAGGGAAACATGGTAAAAATATTTGACGGTTGCTCCACTGATTTTGTTATAAAGGTTATAAGTAAACCTGTATTGAAAGCAAAACCTGTTGAACTTGGTAAATTTGTCCAAACCAATTTTTTAAAAATATTTGTATAGTAGATAAAGTACCTGATGAGCTGCAGAGCCTATTGCTCTATTTTTTCTTTTTCCATGGCAACATTTTTTGACAATTCTCTTTTAGAAAGGTAATAACTTAATTAAATTGGGGGAAGGAGCAAAAACACCTTATAGTTTTAATTATATACTGCTAAAACTGATTATGTTTGGGGCCGGGGGGATAAGCCATCTCTCCTGACGGATCATGTTGAAAAGCGCTTGTTATGTTGAGCAGAATGTATGAAAGCTTGCATATTTTACAATTTGAAAAGCAATTGTTTTTGTTATTTGGTAATATTACTTACCGGTAATAATTTCTTGCTGTAATGGTTTTATGATTGTTTTAACTTTTGGCTCAACAGGCCTGAAAGGCCAGATGCGGTTATGGCATGGGCCGGAATCTGTAGTCTGTAAACTTTTCACACTTTCGACTTTTCCAGAATCGCCATGACTCCAAAGCTAAAATTTTATGGGAAGGTACCTTGCACCTAGAGCCTAGGGGATCAATGTTTGTTCATTTCAGCTTCCCCTCAAAGATACAATACACGATTACATGTTTACAAGACTTGAGAAGAGATTTGTATTGTTTCTCTCCAAATTTTGTAACATTTTGTTTGGAATTAAAAAACAATTTTAAAAGGTGAGTTTTCGCTGATTTTCGTTAACGGGGAAATTGGCTTAGAATTCACGAGGTAGCGATTACGGACTGTCTTTGTCGCATACCAGGTTACCTTATGAAATAATTATCCAAGTGTGACCATATATAGCTCATTTTGGAGGGAAATCATTTAGCTGTCGCGTATGGTAGTCATCGACTGGGCCATAAAAAAATGTTTTGATGCGAAATATGACTTTGAATGAGCATGGGGTGGTTTCGTCATTACATCCCTTTCCTTTTATATAGGAATAGGGTAAGGTCTATATATAGGTATACAGGGATAAACCTAGGAATGTTTTTGGGTGGGCCAATGCCCCACCAGGGTAAATTTGGGTGGGCCCATATATTTGGTTTGGGGTCCAGGGGGCCCCACCAGGTTTAATTAAGGTGGGCCATTTTTTCCTGTTTTTGAAATTTAAATATTAATGTATTTTAAAAAAAATTATGTGAATTAAAAATGAATTGAGTTGTTTTCATGCTGTATTATTGTTTTAATTTTCAGCCAGATTGAACAATTACTGTACATAAGTCAGTTGGCCAAATAGCATTGCAATTCTGATCTTATTTGACCAGTAGTTTTAATTTTATACTAGCACTTGGCCGGTTCAATTTTCTAATCTGTCATCATGATCATACATGCAGATGGTTACTGAGCTGATATATATTAACATAATAATATATCCAATATAAATAATATGCTGATATACCCAAACTTTAGATAATCCTTTTCATGGTGATTTAGATGAAAAATAAAAATGACAAATGGAATATATTTATGTTCTCAAAACAATATCCTAGGAGATGCTCAATGCACATTGGTACCATTGCATGATATGAGACTTTGAAACACATATATAACAAGTTACTTTGACAGTTTCTAGTTCAGTTTTTAAATTATGTAATTGAGAAAAATTATGATTACACTATATATAACCATTGAGGACAAACTAACAAATGATATAACTTTATATTTCATAAAATGGTATGTGAAGCCATTTCGAAAACGTTGTCGGCAAACACGACAATCTGTCAGGTGTCTTGTATCACAAGTCACTACTTCCTATTTTCACTTTCATGAAATCAAAACGAATATGAGTCTTCACAAATAATTAATTTGACAACCAAACTACACTACCTCATTATCTCGGTGAAAATCACATCGCAATATACGATGCCAGATTTGATCTATGACCCTGAACCGTAACTGGTTACAGAATAGAGACAGCGGGATTTTTCACCTTTGACCTGTCACTGTGAATGGATTTAGACACATTTGATTGGTTGTCATATTTTGACCCCAATACGGGGTGAAGGAATGTTTATAATGCTGTGTCTTTGCGTGACACGATGTCAAAAATGGAACACCAAATTATGCTAAAATTTGCGATGATAAGCTGTCATCCTTGAAAATCAGACATGTTGACAGAATTGGTAAAGGGATACTAGTAATTAACAGATGATTGAGACAGCACATGGCACAATATTTTCATTGTATAAACCAATGTCGGCAATGACAATTACACTGCAGTAATATAAACAAAAGTAGGTTACGGTCATTCTTACAAATAAAAATTATCAATTATCATTCTGATTATTATTTAAGGAGTATTAAAATTCTATGCACAGATTTTTAACATATATAACAGTTTAATACGATGCCTCTGAAATTTGTTGGAAAACTTTATTCTGGTCGTATGACCAACCTAAAAATAGACTGGTAATTCCCGAAAGTCGAAATGTCGCATATTTTTAGAAACACTTGTTTTCATTGGCTGAATTTATTACAACAACCAATCAGGGATGTTCATGCATGTGTATCAAACTGGTTCAGTTTATCGTCTTTGTGAGTTTGAAGTAAACAATGACAATAATTATGGTTTGCCGGTTGATGTATTTTACTTTAATTTTAATCCATAGGCCGCACTAGTATTTTTTGAATGCGGTAGTTTCAAATAGTATGCGTTAAAAGGCCGCATCAAACTCTTCTGTCTGCGGGAATTTGTATTTTGATGCGGAAATGCCGCAGAAACGCATCCTAGGTTTATCCCTGGGTATATGTCTTTCAAACGCTGTTTCTAAGCAATACACGCACCTGTGCCACTGACCAAGACTAGAAACTTTTAGGGCTATGGATTGTGCATTATATTGAAAACAATCTATTAATTTGTCTTAAACTCTTCATCATCGAACAATATGAACCCTGATGAGCTACAGAGCCCATGGCACTTAGGCAAAATATCCCTGACAATATTTTCCAGTATATTATCTAGGTCACCTTTATATTCTCAACTTGAATATTCTAAAGTTCACTGTTCACACATGTATCATGTCTTACCAACAACATTGTTATCTTTTTCCTGAAGGTTATTTCACCATACAAGTTATCATGGAGTTGCAACAATGTTGTACACATGTTAACAAAGTGAATGTTACTGTCTTGCAGTGTACTTTGACTATTAAAGATGTCAGGCCTGGGTATCAAATGTGCTTCATATGCTGTGGACATTCTTAATATTGCCTCATGAATATTAATGAAGCATGAGAAACCGAGTAACAAAATAAAAAATGAGGCTAAGGCTGCACAGAAAACACAGAAATACCATTCACATAGCATTGACAAGTTGGTAGATGTTTTACAAAAACCTCTTTACTTTTGCTAAATATTATGATAAAATCACTTGGCAGAAGTTCAAGCTGGATGCATCTGTCAAATAATTATCTTATTACAACAGCCTATGATGCTATTTTACCTGCTAGGCAAGTTTTCATGAATTATTTACAGTGGTACTTGGCGGTACGTCATTTTGCATTGTTAGTCTGACAGACTCGTGTAATCCAGTGCTCCAAACAAACAACAAATATGAATGAAAATTTA
Organism: Gibbula magus; assembly: GCA_936450465.1. Lineage (NCBI taxonomy): Eukaryota > Metazoa > Mollusca > Gastropoda > Trochida > Trochidae > Gibbula > Gibbula magus. The sequence goes on from OW388294.1 coordinate 75,955,394, forward strand.
CACTCCGTTCATTTAAGCCATGAACAAATTATATATATTTATGCTTACTGGGTGAGAAGAAACTCTTAAAATCTTAAAGGTGCATCCATTGTGTTTCATAAAATTTTATTTGGCTTTAATACGTTCCAACTCACCACACGTACTGTCTACAATACAAATAAATTCACCCAGCTTGCATATTTATCCCCAATCGCCAAATATATCATAATTACTAGTTTCCAATATTAAATATTATCAATTCAAATTTGTCTTTTTTGCTGTTATAGATAAGATTCCAAACTTACGTATGACTCATTGACGCGCGCCACACGCTGTGCATTGTCCGGTTTTCGATCAGAAATCGGTACTTTTACTTTCATTTCGTCAATATGCTAAGTCTACTATCATCAAAATGGTAGTTTCCGGTAATAGCCGGTACTACTCGATAACGTAATACCATTTATAACGTTTGCAATATATGTAACCCCCAACAACACAATGGATGTACCTTTAACCATCTCTCAACCAAACTGTCAGCTCTTGTAAAAAGACACACAAGGGCTTGTATTGCTGAGAAACAGTTCCTAGGTCCAATACTTCAATAAGATACACCTTATACTTTTATTTATTAGTATAAAGTGTATCGTATCAAAGTATCGGACCTAGGAACTGTTTATTTTCAGCAATACAAGCCCCTGTGAAAAGACATACCTCAGGGTCAGTTAGCGCATGGCAAAATGTAAACAATGTCATGTTTTAACAAAATAGGAGTTTAAATGGATTTGAATAAATGTAAGCCTTTTAAGGCCACTACCCACATATTCTTTTTCTTCCTGTTTTTAAAGCAGAAAAGTAGATATATTAGGCCAATAATTTAAATAATTTACATAAACAATCTAATCAAAGCTATATCAATGTCTTCAGTAATAAAACAAAAACATTAGGTTCTCACTTATTTGTAATAAATACATAAAAACATGTTGAGCAATTAATCTATAATTGTGGCTTTAATTAAGGATGTGAGGCGAGTTTGTACTTAGTAATAGTCGGTATTCAAATTTATTATTGTGATGTGTTAACATATTGATTGGGATGTTAGATGTTAATGTTATAAATAATTTGTTTAAAATGTTTAATAAACAATATTTCATGAGAAAATGAATTGTATCTAAGAACCTATTATTTAGGTTTTTTTTACAAACTGTAGTACAAAAGTCCATAAAAATCACTGATGAAACTTTTTATACCGCTACGAAGTAGTCATGCAACTCAGACACTAACAGTTCAATGTTTCAAAGCTTGATACATGTAAATCACAATGATGCATATTCGTATATCTGTCTTTTGTATTGTTTTATACCATCATTTGCTGATAATTTAGGCAAATTTTTTTATGTTTTTTTGCTTAGTCACACATTTTGTTACATTCATAACTCAGACACTAATCGTTCCAATATTTCGAAACTTGATACAAGTAAATCACTATGATGTGAACATCTGCCTTTTGTATATCGAGGTTGGAATATCAGCTGGTCATCTACATGTGATGTATATGCTAACTTACATAAGTTGTTGGTGTTGTGCCTGTATGATTATAGCGTGTTACACCATATTATAAATTTTTAAACTGAAGATATCTCAATTTTGTTGCCCTTTGGTAAGAATTTTCAGACTCCGTGATCAATGCAATTTGTAATAGACATTTCATTCTTCAGATCAGTTTTTGTCTACATTTGATATATATGGTTTATTTTTATTTTTCAGATGGTGGAAGGCAGGGATGCAGAAATCGGTCTATTTGCCGGACATGTGAGATTGTGAATCCGGACATTTGAAAAGTCAGTTGACCGATTGAAGAAAATCAAATGGAAAAGAACATTTGGATCAAAGATGAAATGTCTGACTGGCAAAAATTTGAATCTGCAACCCTGGTGGAAGGCATCTATAATGACACAAGTTGACCAAATCTGTATTCTTTGTTTGTAATAAAGTATTTTCTCTGTTTAGATTTGCTGTTTCATTTTCATACCCCTGACCAACGGTTTGGGGGTTTATAATAATACCAAAGAGTCTGTCAACCTTTTAGTCGGACCCAATAACAGAAAACTATTCAAAGGATACTTTTCAAATGTCTTCTAGACCACTAGCAGCTAGAGGTGCAGTACCATATTACATATTACATTTTGTGGGAAGGTACCTTGCACCTAGAGGGTCAATATTTGTTCATTGGGTTACAGTAAGTAATTGTTGGGGAGTTTAATTGGCGGAGATGTTGGCTGGGTGCATTTTATAGTTACAGGCTAATGTATTGTTCATTGAAACATGTCCTCTTTTGCATGTTTTGAAATTAATGGTTTGCATGTTTGTGCCTTTAAATTAGCCATGTGCCGTGTAGCTCGTCAGTACTGAAATGATTGAAGATCTAAAAAATGGAGCCATGGCTTCCGGCTTTCATAGTTAATTTTTACATTTTATTTAACACCCTGCCACGCCCATATTTGAGAAGTGATTTTTACCAAATGAACAAACCATAGTATATATGTTATAAAGATGTAATTCTGAAAATTTGAGCTTTCTGTATCAAATAGTTTTGGAGAAGAAGTTGTTTACAGGTTTGAGGGAGGTCTAAATCATATTATACTTATAGCCAAAAGATTCATTTATCTTTCAAGTATCAAACAACATGCCCTTCGGAAAATCAAGTTAAAAATTTAGTGTACATGGTTCGGTTAAGCCATGGGAATCTTTTTTTGCAATTCTAAATAACAAAATTTGTTCACATTAAAATGGTCGCCATGCAATTTTTGCTTTATACCCAACACTGTTATTACCACTACGGATAATTGGTTTGTGTAATAAAATGTTTTAACCTCTAAAGTAAATATAAATCACATCAACTATCATTATAAATGGGAAAATTTGAAAGAAAGAAAAATTTAAATAAATGTGCTACAGCCCCTTTAAAGGGAAAGCTCTATCGCCGATGTTATCTGCAGCTTCCGCCATCTTGGTTTCTTGGCATTTCGTGAAATGAAAACATGCTATGTTTAACCAAATTTTAAAAAATTGTAATAAAAGAACATAGTCACTTGGTGACTTATAGGATATTCACATAGTAACACATCAGGTATCATAAAACTAATAAACAATGTGATATTAGGCCGTAGCGAAGTTTTCCCCACTCGCAGCGCCAATGAATGGCTTCAATTCTCATTGGTTTTTTTAACAAATCTGTGCTTTATCACTTAGTTGTGAAATGTAAAGTCATCAAAGTATTGACTTAATTAATATCTTTCAATTTGACCGTGTATGAATCATGTATTAATTGCATTAACTGTTCCCCTTGCATCTAATAAAATCATTATTCAATTCTATGCAGCTCACTGACTGCACCATCCTCGATAATCCAGCGCTATTGTTCCGATAAATCTAACACAAGCGCTGGAAAACAGTAAGGGTATTTATCCCTTACCTAGTTACCTCCTCTTGGGTCCATGTTATCCAATCAGAAACGAACCGCAGACACTATCTGCGTAAACAACTCGACCAATCAAAACGCATCACTACCGTTGTTTATAGAAACAAACATGGCGGCGGTCGACTCACTCGATTACGATAAAGTTTGTAACAAATTCAGCATAGAAAACCTGACAGAAACTCAAAAGAAAGTTTTAAGAAGTCTGTACGAGAAGAAGGGTGTATTCATGTCCATCAAAACGGGTGGAGGTAAATGATTAAAATCCCTGTGCTACCAGGCGTTCCCAATCATCTGCGAAAGCCAAGATCCTGACACGAGAGTGCTTGTTATTTCACCCTTGATTTCAAGTGATCTCATTGGTTGTTAGAAAGCAAGCGTTTCGCTGAGTCATTGCGAAGGGAGGTAACTAGGCTAAGGATACATACCCTCACTGTTTTCCAGCGCTTGTGTGTAGATTTATCGGAACAATAGCGCTGGATTATCGAGGATGTGACTGCACTAGGTAAGGGGAAAAAGGTAAAAGAATAAAACTTTAAATTCATAAGTCTCCATCATAAAAATATCATATTGTCCAAATTTGAGCGTCCTCGCATTACTAGTTCCTCGAGTGAAATTTAAGGTATGACTTTAATGCGCTCATATTTGAGGAGGGATTCCTACCACACCCATATTTGATGGGGGTCAAGTCCAAATGAACAAATTTGTGTCTACATGTAAGAAAGATATTATTTTTAAAATTTAGCTTCCTATGCCAACTGGTTTTGGAGAAGGTGAGTTGGGGTTTAACGCAGCTTTCAAGAGTATTGCATTCATATTGCAAATGCTAGCACTGTGGCAGAGAGAAAGCCTGCAACGCCATGTGGCTATGCATTGTGGTGAAATCTGCGAGCATAACCTTGAACTAGCAAAACATGGGTGGTACTACGCTGAAATTCATTGCATTGCACCCAAACCTTACTCCGTATAGGCAGTTCTCTACTGCAGACGAAGTTGCCGTGCCCCTGGCAAGATTCGAACCCTGGATCTCTTGATCAAAAGCCGAACTCCTAAACACTGCGCTATCCCATCATTTAAAGGTATTCAGGAAACTACCTGCCACCCCAGTATTTTAGTGGGGGTTGAGGCCGAAATGAACAAACATTGCCTTCCTTCCATAGATAAACCTACATATGCTTCATAATCAATCGACTTGGTATACCATAAATCCTTGAATATTTGCCCAGCAATTATTAATTTAAAACATCAAATAGAGCCGTGATTTTTCAAGGCAGACAATTATTCTTTTTGAAGCCATAATATGTGTATACAAACGAAAAACATCATTATCAGAAATTTCTCATTGTGAAATTTGTAAAAGAAGCCCTTACCAATGACCAATAGATATGCCTACATGCCTGAAAGTAAAAATTAAGAAAAGGGAGATATTTACGAAAAAAATTACATTGCTAAATTAAACGATTATTCAAGGCTGGCGATTATTTATTTCAGGGAGGGCTTAGACCCAGCATTTATTCAAGGCAGATTATTCAAGGATTTACAGTACTTTAAATTAGCAAGTTTGAACAAATGATTGACTGCTGAAATTTGAATTATTCATATACATATTCTTATAAATATATCTTGACTCTTGCAATGACAAAAATCAACATTTTGATAAAATTCATAATATAATTCAATATATGTTAAAATAAATCAGGGACGTTAGATCTATATATTATCAGAGACCATAACTTATTAATAATTATAAGATGGTCTCTGATTTAAAAATAACAGATTTTTATACAGGGATAAGTAATGTATGTAAATTGTTATCACAGTATACATCACAAAACTACGATCGATCAAAGTATGATTTCTTTTACTTGAGACATTCAAATTGAACAACTGTTATAATCGACATTGTTGTTGATTAGTAATCAAAGTTTTATCGCCAAATAGGCCACAATGCATTTTACTATAAACATTTGCATACATATATCCTATTCATAATATTTTCTAGCCTTATCAACTTCAAGATGCCTCCAATCATGCCTTTTTTGAAGACTTTTCATGTGTAGCTTAAATCTTGTGTGGACACCTTAGTTTGTGGGACTTATTTATTGTATATTTAGTAATTGACAACTACTTATTCCAGAAAATGTACATTATATATATGTGATGTATTACCGGTATTTGAAATGTGATGAACTAATGGCTTCAGGCCAGATTAGCTTATCGCATTGGCCGTTGTCTGTAACTTTTCATATTTTTTACTTCTTCACAAGAACCACTGATTCTAGAAACCTATTTTCATTTTCTCCAAAACAGAAAGTTCTAGAAAGCTTAAATCTTCTGTACAGACTCATTAGTAATTAATGTTGATTCAAAATTTTAGATCATGTGACTGTTCGAACCACAAGGCCAAAACAAAAATATGTAATTCTTGTGTTTCGAATCGGGTATCAAGTAACTTGATTGCTTTCCTGATAAAAAAAATTCAGTCAATGTTCGCAAACACAGTCTGTCAAGGCAACTTTCTTTCACTGCTCCGTTTAATTTTCATTTCTTTTATATTTAAGTTTAAGTTAATTACCCATTTACATAAATCTAGATACAGACATCATGCAAACATTATTTGGACGGTGATGTTTTTTCCATAGAGTATGTTAATTTAGTCTAGGATAAATAATTTTCACAGAATAGATTCGGATTGGATCAATGTCAAATTTTTCAGCTTGATTTGAAATCATATCAGCTTGAATTACATAATTTTAATTAACTTTTCTGACGACAATTTTACTTATATCATCTGATTTACCTATATGTCACATGATGTGTACATAAAATAAAAAATATTTTCACGACTATACTGTAAGGGTCATTCCAAACAGAAAACGGAAAATTAAAAATAAATTATTAGGTTGCAGCCAAGATAGAAACAAAATTGACAACTGTGAAAAGGATCATCATCAAAAAAAATTCTGTCAACAAAAAATATCTATTCTAGACATTCAAGTCTACTGTATGGAAATGAAAATAATGTTGCTGTCCGAATTAAGTAATTAATCGTTGGAAGAATAATTTTCATAAATAGAGAAGAAGTCCTTGAATTTTTTTTTATTATTGTACACAGCAAGGAAATCATCTCTGCTATTCAAACGAAAGTACCGTATTTCCTCTAATAAGCGCCGGGCCTCTAATAAGCGCCGGGGGGTCCAGTGTAGTTGAGGAAATAAGCGCCGGGCCTCCAATAAGCGCCGGGTCTCTAATAAGCGCCGGGTCTCTAATAAGCGCCGGGTCTAAACCATTAGATTAATGCACCCTTAGTTAACTTCAATGTTCTATTAAAGAAATAAGCGCCGGGTCTCCAATAAGCGCCGGGTCTCCAATAAGCGCCGGGGGATCAAGGGATGCTGAAAAAAAAAGCGCCCGGGCGCTTATTAGAGGAAATACGGTACCTTTTATCTTCCCATTGATTAGTTTTTGAATGACAAATGATTAAACACATGTACAGTACAGCTTTTTATACTGCTGCTCCTTAGACCGCCATGTTGAACCTGATAAATATGCTTTTATTTTCTGACCTTTTTGCTGCAGTTTTCATTATAATCATCCGAATATATAATGGAAATTATGGATATGTAGCTGAGATGATTTCTTAATTTGTAGATAGACCTTTTGTAAGCAACTCGGCCAATAATCGATTAATGAAAATTAGTCTTCCAACGATTAATTAAAATGAAGGTCTATGGGAATTACGGGTTTGATGACTCACTTTTGGTCCTGAAGACACACATACTGGATACAAAGTGGATACACATGACAGTAGTCAAAGCCGGCTACCCTACGAAGATTATAGAACAATTATTTTCATGAGTGCTCTGCCCTGCAAAAATCAAGAATCGTAGCCATCAACTCGGCCGCCAGCAGGTGGCCTGCTGAATGTGACGCACATTTCCGAGTAGACGTGTTAGTAGCTGTTGCAAGAATAATTTTCATAAATTAAATAAAAGCCCCTTTGCTGTCATATTTTGCGGTCATATTGGGAATCATCCCATCTACAGGTACATAATTACCTTTCATCAATCACTTGATTAGTTTACGAATGACATGTGTTTAAACATCGTATGTACCACTTGTGATTCCAATGTCACAATGACGGCCATGTTAAATCTAATCGGCATGATGTATGTGTTGTTTGATAAGAGGTAGATTTCTTAATAAGTGTCAGAAAATATTATGGAAATTATGTATCTGTAGCCGAGATGATTTCCTATATTTTGGTAAAGATTTCAGAATTAATCGACAAGCAACAGATTCATGAAAATTATTCTCGCAACAGCTATTTAACACGTTCACGGTTATGGGAATATTACGGTACGTTATGTCCAGGCGAGGAGACACCGACGTCGACGATCGAGTTGTCACGCACTTGTCAAAATTCTCAAACTTGTAGATTCTACCTAGATCTAGTGATTGAAATATGAAAACACTCATCTGTATATGTGATATGTATTTGGAGATTGAATGAGAAAGATATGAATAATTACTTCTGTAGAGCTATAGGCCTATCTAACACAAATATTTTTTATATTAAAATTGACTTGAAAACAAGGGTTTTACGGACTTGTCCGAACTAACCGAAGTGTAAATGAAGGTCTGGCGATAGGCCAACAATTTTAGATTAATAAGTGTACACATGGCATAATGCGATGTGAAAAAAGTACAAACTATAGACACATAAAGCAGATGATGTTTTATTTACCTTTGGCCTTCATCGTTATTCGATCATGTCACTCGTTGCCTCATCCTCATGTCGGGCCATGACAGTTTAAATTTCGAGACATGCGCAGTCAATGCAGATGTCCTCGTCGAAAATGTTAGCGATTCAGATGACACAAATCTTTGGTTTTTTGTTTAATGCTGCACTTTTTACCAATGATAGAATATGTTAACTTTCCTTGCATATATGTTGTTATTGTAGCTCACTACAAAGTTTTACGGAGATATATCTTTTCTAAGCTGATTTTTCGAAGTGTTTCTAGGGTCGCGCTATAGGGAGGAAATCCGGTAAGCACGATATAGCTCACAAAATATCGGATTTTTTCAACCGTCCAAAAAAACAAAAATACGAGCTCAATGTTTTAAGTAAGTTTTTGGAATCGATAATTAAGTGACTACAGACGGTTTCATGTAAATGTTTTAATTTTGGTCAAGGGAATGTGACGTTAGAGTCGACGGAACGTTAGCGCTACCGGCCTCGGTCGCGATAAAGATCTCTGTGCCGTAAAACCGTACTTTAGCGCGACCGCCGGTAGCGCTAAAGGGTAGTTAGTAAATGTATATATATATATATATATATATATATATATATATATATATATATATATCATATATAATGAAGAAGGTTTCACGTGAAGTAAATGTATATAAAATGCTCCACACTGTTGAAAAATGCGACGCATCCAGACAAAGTACCGACCACTCGGACCAGAAAGGTAACAAGTGGTCCCTTTCTGCACTGACATTTCATCCCTGTTCAGTTCAAGTCAGTTCTGTAAGGTACCAAGGTTCCTTTCTGAACAAATGATTTTGTGTTATTTACTTGGTCCCTTTTACACAATTGAATATTTCAGTGATTACTGAAGATATAGAGTCACCAGTTTTAACACAACATGAAGGACATTGAAACAATCAAAAAGTTCTAAAAATGTGAAAATGTGCCAGAAATGCACTTGATACCTTTCCGCACCAAACTCACGATACATAATACACATATATATAGGGTTAGTTAGTGCCTTCTATTTCTACAATCTGTCTCCAAATAAATTCCTCCATAAAGCAGCGGAACACGTCATGATATATGTTCATGTATAAAACACGTATGCTGCTTGTTAATTAACTAACACATACCTGATGTAAATCTACCTGAATGAAGCAATGTCATACATTATCACAGCGGACAGGTTATAAATCAATGTATATCGGTAGTGGTAGTGGCATTGTTCATCGACTCGCGAGCACCGCTGGTAACTATACAGCTTATATGTTGTCTCGTTAACGTTTTATAATGATTAAAATAATAGACCGTTTATATGCTGAAATCAGTTTCTGAGCTTAGTGAAACTATAAACAGATGGTATAGCTGATTAAAAGTTTCTTGTAGCGGAGAAGGAGATGAGTGTTGACATGGGAGTTTAATTAACTTGGGAGAGAGATGATCCAACTCGGGAGACAGTTCCACAAAGATGCTGGTGTACGAGATATGTTCTTGCACCCAATGATTTAGACATAAGCTTCGGGTAACACGAGACAGCTGTGATGACTGTATAGTTCTTTCCACAGAGCGGTGTGTCACTAAGTCTTGGAGGTAAGAAGGTTCTGAGATGTAGAACAAGTGATAGGCGAAGAAGAAGATGTTTAAAGGAATACAAAAGTTGGTGGTTTATTATCTATCAAAGCGTATGGAAAATGTTTCTCTTGATTTGGCTTAACAACATCTAGTCTTTCTTCATTCGGCTGACAAGGTAACACAGAAACTAGGGAAGGAAGCTATTCATCAACATTAAAGTTGTTTTTAAGTCCATTGTCAATATGACAATATGATTGTAAAATTGCATAAAGAACGATTTTGATATAGCATCACCTTCTCATAAAAGAATTTAGTTTAGTTAATTTTACTGACTGCTGAATAAACAGTTAACCACCTTAACCACACAAATGATAAAGCGGCACATGAATATTAAGAAGTATTTGAATGAATCACTTGCTTCAGGCAACAGTTTCGTATGTCCGTGTGAACGGTGACCAGGTCTGGTGACATCAGCCAGTCACAAAATGTCTGAACACATCATGTCGTATTACATTGTGACATGAAGTACTCACTCACGAACTCAACGTTGTAGGGTTTGCATCGGAATCTTAGATACGGTGCAAGCTACGTACATTGATTACTCCTACCGAGACGCTATTCACCCCATGTTTTACAGAGGTTTAATAGATCGTTATTCATCGTGAACCAAAAGCGTGCATTTACATATTCCCTTTTAAGACTTCTACAAAGAACGTCCGTCCCTTTATTATGAAGAATCTCCTTTTGTTTCAGGTGATGTGATGGAATGAATTATGATTAACGGTACAGACAATGCAAATGTCTGGTCGAGTCAAGAATGTTCAAGAAGATTTTTTACAGAGATAATTCACGTTCTTGTCTTTGAAGGATATTAATGATGTACATTTTAAAAGAAATAAAATTACTACCTGATAGAACCATTAAGCAACAATTTAGAAAAATCTAGCTCTTTTCTTTTACGAATGATAACAATAGCCATTGGGACATCCTTCCAGTTGAGAAGTTAAGTTTTAAATGTATTGGCCTCCCAGAAACAGGGACTCACTGGCTCCATTAAGCAAGCATCAACCTTTCATTCCACCTTCTGTTGATTTTGAAAAGAAATAGTTATCGTTAACATGCATGTCTTAATCACAAGTCTAAAAGCTGCAGAGGCGCTCTCTGGTGTCCCTATTTATGTGAAATACACGTTATCTCCCTATTAGTATTCATTCAAACCTTCTTTTTTAAAGAAAAGGTTCATGAATAAAAAAGTGTTAATCACTAGACCATATCCTAAGTTTAAAATATTAAAAAATGCACTAACATATAGCACTAAATCATCCGAACTAGAGCAAGAACGTGGGAGTAGGATGAATGTGTTTCGTGATTCGAATACTTTAAATTCAATAGAGGAAATCTTACCTATTCAATGACATGATACTGTAGCTATTTTATTGCCCAACGCATTAAAATTTGACGGTATTTATCGATAGAACTTGCCAGCATGAAGAGATAGGGACAGACGGAGCCCTCTAATCCTTAACAGTAACTTGACACGGAAACATGAAAGACTTCTAGGCATACCTACACAGGTGAAATCAGGTGAAGTGGACAGGTGGAATAGGCAAGGAGTGTAACATTGTCTTACATCTTCTTTGAAGACTGACATACACACGTGGTGAGAGGATTGGTAGATGAGAAGGGGTAATAGCGACCCTAATGAGAGTACTATAAACTGGTAATAAAATGTAGTGATAAATCATTTATTAAGAACAATTATGAAGAACTTATGTGTTCCAGAATAACAAAAATGAGTTTTATAAAAACGGTTGTGGATAATCAATAGGTATACCCAAGCTATTGACTGAAATTACGTTTACAAGAGTTTGCACCAAACACTGATTTATTAAAAGTATGTAAATACAGAAATGCAACCATGCATGTATTTGAAAACTGGGTTTCACATATGTAGATACGAAAGTATGACTGAAGTCAGTGCATGAAATAAGGCCTGTACGACAGCACTTAACCTTGTTACCTTTGGACTGGAATGGAAACTTTCTGAGTGTTTTGTTTAATTTCACCATGAAAATTGACCAAAGCGCACTTTTGGGCTTGTCGCAGGTATACCTAGATATAAGTAAAGCACAGACAATAGAAGGGGTGGTAAAGTATAACCTTGTCACCCTGATCAAGAGCATCTTCACACACAATAATCTCAACGAGTCAGCTAATTACGAATGAATGTCTTTCTCTACTGACAGTGATCGCCGTTCAAACAAGGAGTCATTATCAAACTTTTCAAATACCAAATAACTGTTGAAAAGCTGTGGCCATGTTAGCATATCTTTTTAAACTATGACATTCTCTGTGAAATCAGTAGGTTGCTAACATATAAGCTTAAGACATATCTGTGCCAGATAGCCCAGTAAGTAGCAATGCGTCCTTTAGAGTAACTCAAGTTATGACTAAACGTTGAGAATTTTAGCAATGAGGAGGGCCTTACTAACACCACAAGACGTTTTAGCTTAAACAGACTTTGTGCAAGAGAGCCCCAGTCCATCGTACTGTCTGGCCAAGTAACAATTACTTCCACCTTATTCATATCATATCAAGACTCCTTTCAAAAGTCAACAATTCCTCAAATATCAATATACAGCCGGAGACGGTTCCGCATTAGCGGCATCAAAGAGTCAAATACCAGTTCGTATAAATATGCATATATTCACAATGTTTGTAAAAGCACATGGTTGTTAGTAAGATATCTATTCAAACTTGTTTTGAGAAAAATCATTTTCTTTTGATGGGGAAAGAAAAGGTTGAGAGTTTTAAAAGGAAGAAACCATTAAGTTGAAAGCTTCTTACTGTTAGCAATACCGATCTGAACCGCAGGGGTTTCTCTGATACAGCATGGGCTGCACTTATTGTGGTTATTCACAGTCAATAGCTGGTCAATACTTCCGCTATTTGGCTAGGATGTTTTCATGACATATATCAACCATGAAATCAGCAAATAAACCATTGAATTGTGTCATATGGATGCTATCAAACAGTGTATCGATGGACAATTCGTCTTTATGAATGAATAACATATCAAGCTAAATATGGTCTGCTTCTCTGTCGAAATATCTCGGATAGAAAATTATGTTACACGATTGAACAATTCACCCAATAAAACCAGACACGTCATGTTGCAGTATTCACGTTCACTAGTTACTGTATGTCTACCATTCGTACTTATTCTTTCCACGAAATGCAAATATACATTTGGCACATTTTGTTATTTATTTATAACCATAAAATAAGTTTTACTGTTATAATCAGTACTTAAAATCATCATTCATACATCTCAGTGTAACTAACCGATAAACCTTTCATAAAAGAATGTGTGTTAAACTGTTTATAGTGTTTTAAATCACAGGCAGTCAATACTTGTTCGCGGAGAATGTTGAGCATTTATTGGCATGCAGAGAGCATCAGATATCCCATAATTCCATGTAACCATGAAAGCATTCCCTTGTTCACGTCCTATCAACACCTGCTTGTGTTCATAGCCAAACGGTTGGTCAACAATTCCCCGGTTTATCGCGAAAAATTACCATAAAGCCTTTGTGTTGAAGTGAGAAAGAAACACAGATTAGAATTGCTTCATTATCTTTTGACAAATATGATGTAATTAGCACTTCACTTAAATGCTGCTATGTAACTAGTTTTGGACACATGCAATCTTTATGCATCATGACTCATAACGTATCCATAAATGCTTGTTTGCATTGCTTTATTGCCTCTAGCCAATTCTATCACAACTCATAATCCGATAAATCGATATTCATTTTGAAAAACATAATTCTTTATGAAAGACGACCACAGGGTTATCATCTATATCCCCTTCCGTTGTAAATATCCATGTTATAGTCTATTAAGTGATATCATATTTCCATATGCACATAGGAAGATTTACTCATTACTTACCAACTGAATAAGAGTTGTCATACATAAAATACTCAGTTTAAATTGTTAACTGCACGATTAAGAAAAAAAGCATCATTATCATCATATGTCTTAAACAGGTCGTCTTAGTGGTCATGCAGATACTAACACTAGTGTTGACTTTATTAATGGTGAGTTTTCATTTAACGGATATAATGTATAACGTAGATATGATGGCAGAGCAAATACTGTCAACTCACCGCTGTAAAATTAGAATGACGTCATAGATGACCTCGATGTAACACAACGATCTGGACACCCAGTTCATTAAGTGGACGCCATGTACACTCATTTGAATAAGTTGTCGTGAAGTATAAGTCACACGTTTCCACTATTGACAGCGCCACTCGTGAATATACACATGCAGTAAACACTCGATAAGATACATACATAGTATTCGAAGAAAATGACAAATGTACTCAATCTATCTTTGACTGGTAATAGCTTCTTTTCTCAAATGAAGATAACAGATCGCAAAGCAAGACGATGAATAAAAAACAATTTGGTATCGAAATAGATTAATACAACTAACGTATCAATAATTATGAGCTAATGTCTTTTCATACCTCATTCACGATACTTTCACCGTGAGTTATGGTTCTCACAAACTAGCGTTCTGTGATATATGTTGATGGGAAGAGTCTTATTAACCCGGGATTCAAAGGATACCAAATCTATGTGAAATTAGCGATGACAAAACCATGCCAGTAGATACAGGATGATTGTATATGAATATGAAAGCTGGTGAAATAGCGATTACGTCATATTCTAAATACAAACGACGTCACGTCATTTTGCAGGACGTGATGTGTGATTTACTTGTTTATTTAGTCTACCAGACAACGATATCTTCAACAGCTAAGTTATACTACAATAACATGAACTTGATGAAATACGAATGTCACGTGGTTATATAGGGGCACCGTAGTAAATATAGCATGCCAACAGTGATCATGTGTCATTAGGTTAATAAAATGTGTGTTTGCAAACAGGCCAGGCGTGTAGCATGTTTAAATCTTGTGCAAGTTTTATTTGATTAATTATGTTGACCAAGTTATTTGTCTTGCGAGTGGGATTGTATGATACCAACGAAATAAACGCTAAATCAAGAAGCAAGCTTTGGAGTTGGTTTGATGTAATGACAAATGTATCGCATGGCTTGACAACTACAGTTTTATCTTGAGTTATTCGTTTTATGGTTTTAACGTTGTGTACATTCAAATGATCTCGTCTCATATATCCGTAAACATGGATTAGGGAGTTTAATGCTTTAATGTTAAATAGTTTGACAGTTTTGTAACCTGTTGTCGTGATGAGTTAATAACTACATCCTATTCAAATGAGGACGATTAGTATATTACATGTATCACATTTGTAATATATGGAACATTGTCACAAATCGGGACAAACATTGTCAATGAGTAGTATTATTGTTTTGGTACGAGTCTAAACGAACGTTTGACATTTGTTTCTATAACGCTGACATATATCAGTTGTATAGTTAACAGTATCAATCACACCTCCATGACTGTTGACAGGGCCGGAGTGCTATGAAGAGTGCTATGCCCATATCATGTTCCTGACACAACGATAGTTTTCATGTATAATGCCTTTTATCATATAATGGAGATATTATCGATGCAATAAAGCGATCTGATAAACTTGGTATCCAAATCTGATAAATATGCAAAACAGGTCAAAGGTCAAATACACGAACTACTTTCGCAAAATTCCACTCTTAAACTGTTTACGAATCACCTCGTGTGTTTCTGTATCATTAATATCATATATTTGGAATAAAGAATAATGTATTATGCTCGTCAAAGGCTCGCAGAATACAATTTTATTCCAAAAATATGATATTAACGATAAGGAAACACACTTGGTTAATAATCTCTATGTATCAATATTGTGTTTCGGTTAATAAATATCAGCTAATCACCATTGTCTAATAAAACAACGATAACATTCAATGAACATTTCATCCTTGATAATCCATCACTGTATACGAGTGTACATAAAGGTTAATGTGTATGAATATGTCAATGTAAACATCATATAAACGTTTAAAGATCAAGAAGACGGTAACTCCTGAAGTACCCCAACCGATGGATAACAAGTAACAGTGTCTTAATGGCAGCATGGCGTTTATTCAAATCTGCAAATGAATTTATATCTGTTTTTTTAGAAATAAATCATATGATTTGTTTTATTATATATTTATGGTATTATTTATGATATATCCTATAATATAATGGTGATTATTGTATGCTTTCAGAGAAATGTGTAAACTTCATGATGGTCATTAAACATATGTTTGCTATAAATATAAAATAATACTGTGAGCTTACTCTCTCATCAAAGATGTTACTCGACAGTCTTCTTCAGAGGTCATCTCTGTTCTCATGCGACAGATCTAAATGTCTTAAGCGAGTGATAGATTGGTTGCAGTCCAAATTCACTGCTATTTCAACCTATGTGCAGTCTGTCCCTGTAGCTAATCTGTATGTGGATATACAGAAGTAAACCATGTTAACACCTAACATAAACGGTTTTGATTGGATAAACATAAGAACGGCAAATCATGTTGTAAATTTGGTTGCATTTTGAAACCTGATTTAATTACTTACTCATATGAAACATATATAATTTTATTAACTAGTGGCAAGGAGCCTCCAAAAACGATTGTTTTAGATGTCCGTGAAACCTAAATCTAAAATAACTGTTTTTGGAGGCTCCTTGCCACATACATGAGATACATTGTCTGCTTCGGGTGGAGTAAAGTAGGTGCGTTCGAGAGAACAACAATATTGTCGTGATTAGGGGATATATGAGTTGAGTAACTTCTGTAGGGAGAGAATACAGTGTCGTATGGTGGTACACCCATATATACATGATATTATGTGGCTGGTTTCATAACGTCACATTCATCAGAAAATCATCACAAATCAGAAAAGTGATACAGTAAGTGATAGGGGAGATAAAGGACTAAGCTAATGAAGGAGTAAGCATATACTCCGAAACGTCGGGTGTGATAACAATAAAGACGTCGTTGTCCAGAAAATGATGTTTTGTTAAATATAAATATAACGTTTACCCAACATATGAATTATAGCCTTACCTCGGCCTTTACTGTTTACAAAGGCAGTAGTGGATTGTGCAACATGATACAAATAGATGATTGTATATGTTATTGATAATGCGTTTACAAACAATGGTAAAGTTTAGACGACAGGTACAAAGAGAGGAGATACACTAGAACCATAGCTTCTCCTGTCTCCTACTCTGGTCACATTGGTATGTTCTATCATGAAAACTACTTCATAACATATGCCCTCCTTTTATAGTAAAACATTATGGCCATGGGTTCTTTAGATCAACGTTGTATTACTTTATGCTGAAGAATACGTTCTCCAGATAAAGCACAATCGCTTGCCATGACTTTGAAAACAAAGATCACCCAAACTGTCAGTGTCAGTACACGAGATCGACCAGCATATGGCTTGAAAACTCTATGTAAGAGACATGTTATTACTTCCAATGAAAAGTCGTATAATTGTTTTAGTGAAAATTCCTGTCGCGCCAGGTCTATATTTTAAGTGGTGGGAACGCAGCGGTTCTGGTTGGAGAAGTGGTAAATGTGAAAATTTTACGGACGACGGACGACTGACGACTGACGACGGACGACTTATACGACGGACGATTGGTTTCAAAGTATAGAGCTTAGACCCATTGCTTTCATGAAATGGCTTCAATTTATAACTGGAAACTAATTGAGCGATAGAACAATAGGGTGTAATTTAATTCCAAACAATAAACGAATAATATCACACTAATTGTTTCAGCCAGCATCATTAATTATTTTTTTGAATATTCGCCAAATCGGATTTAGAAGAAGACAACGTTGTAGTGGGGGTGGTGCTTACGTACAGTGATAGCATGTCGTACCGAACCGGTGGCAAACGTCACTAATTAGTGTATATCAAAACTTATATTGATAAAACACACAATAGCATAAGATACATGTAGATGGTTAAGGTAAGGAGATCCGTTTTCAACTGTCCATAACTAACTTAACTATTTTACAAAAACAGCCACGTATAATCAATAATATATGAAAGCGAAAGTAGAAATATAAATTATCAAGAAGGCTATAGAAACTGACCTAACTGGAAATGAGATATAAGTAAAAGGAAATCGTTAAGTGAATTTATTTTAGCATGAGGAACTAAATATCTAACAAGTGTTCAAGTATAATACCCCTACAGTTACAATCGTTTAATGCTGGGGAGCACCATAATGAAAAAACAAGACTTACACACTAGTCGCGGAGTTATAACTGAATGAATACACACACGTGAAGCATAGTACAGTACTTGGTGCACTTTTTGTATAAATGAAATATTAAAGAATACGCTTTCCATAATGGGTCTTATAAAAGGTTCAGCGATGAAAACTAGCACTTTATCGGATCGATTTGGTTTTAACACTGCAACGTCTTTTATTCCCCTACGTTCTGACGTCTACCATGTGAAAACCCCGCCAGGGAGGACGTGTGATATAATTTACAATGACATATTTATCAAAAAGGTGTTGATAGCGTCGCGAGATCACCAGTCGATGAACGCAAAAAGGCTCCATTTCAGAGAAAGAAAAGTGTTTACAGTATAACAGATCTTATACTCTTATTTGTTGACTTTTAATTATATTATGTAATGTTGAAATTTAAATGTATCATTTATTTCTTGTGATTTAAATCCACATGGTGTTTGCTTGTTTCTATTCTTTAATAATATGTATGTAAGTAGGAATACAGTTCATATTTTGAACTGATGCTTCCTCTCATAATAGACAGTTATCTATTCATGGGACAAACTGGTGGAAACAATAAGATCGAATGTGGGAGTTTTAACAGTAAAATTAGCCAGAGCATAACTTACGGCTAACCTTAACCCAGCCATATTTGCAATGTAATTAATGTCTAGGTGACCGAAATGGAAACATAATATTTTAAGGACTATGTTTACGTAAGTAAGTAGAAGATACTCCCTATCTACAGTCACTGAAAATTCCTTTCATATCGTAAATGTCCATACATAATCTCACGGAGAATTCCTCTATACAATTTTAATAATTCCACATACATGTACGTATCCACTTGCGAGGATTGCAATCTTATCAGTATTACCAACGAGTGTCTTTAATACCTTGAGAAGCATACAACCAGAGAAGGTGTATTGATTTAACAATTAGTGGTAATAGAACCTCATAGCTTGCTTTAATACGATAAAACAAATACTAACTAATATGGCACAAATTGGACAAGCCAACTGATGTTAAAGAAACAGTTGAATCTGATTTGCTTGAATGCTGAGTACGGGATATATGTCATCTTAGGTATGGCGTCGTCATAAGTGCGCTTGATACAGCGCAAGGCTGTTCAAGGCAGTGAATCAGAAGGCATAACACATCTTCAAAAGCACAGATTTATTCCCCTGGTATTTGAGCGCCGACATTAGAGTGAGCGCTTGAACGAGCTCAATACAAGCACGGGTTACTAGGTGACTAAGTTAAACACAAAATGATAGAGTGTGGGACATGGCGACCATTTCCTCCACAAATCATACACTTAACCAATAAAAGTAGTAATATGCTTCCTTTCAAATACATTAACGTGGAAATGCATCATTTTGGTTTAACATGAAAAACACAATATATCAGCAAATACGGCGTCAGTGAGTTATTTCAGTTTACGAGGTTACGTGTATGTTAACAGACAGAAACACGGCGAGATATCGTAGTTATTTATCGAAAGAGAGTTTTATGTTTCTATGGCTCTACAGTGATATTGCGGAGTTCAACCAAAATGTATAAATATATGGTTCTTTTTCAAACAAATCGTCATTAAACTATCGGATTTCTTAAAGATCTTTTAAATAAACGTACATATCAGTTAAGTTCTCCTACAATGGGATAATATAATAACAAATTTAATCTAATTTTAAAAAAATATATAAAAGTGGTGAAAATGGTCATAAATGTTTTTGTCCAGGCCAAATGTGAAATGTAAAATGTAAAAATAAAGGTAAATGATAAATGTGATAAGTAAAACGTTCTCATCTACTCTTACCCTCTGAACGTGTACTGTATGGAAGCATGTAAGACCATCGTGCAGACTGGAATAACGAAGTGAGTCTGATCATATACAGATCACATGTCGCGCGCAATAACTCAGTAGCGTGATACACCCAATACTGCCCTGTCTGTGAGGCGTATAAACCAGCTCACTATGACGCCAGCGTCGCGTTCCTTCTCTCTATCCTCACCATTCTTACATACGTGAGACATTTCACTTTGCAATCTAGCAGGGTATTCGTAATCTGGTTTGAAAGTTCTTCCATGGATTTACTGGAGAAACTCACTACCTCGTTCAGCTATGTTTTTCAATTCGGCGTCTATATCAGGTCTACAAAGAAGGCTTGCGACATAACCGTTGATAATCTAGTTATCGGTTAATAAATGAATAAAGAGTCTGCTTTCTGCAGAAGAAATGTACCGAATATGTATTGGTAGTATTTCAGATGATAGAAATGCCAGGGAATAAGCGTTATTAGTTTATCTGGTTATTACTGTATATATGAGACCTTTGGGACGTCGAGAGTAGAAACACAATTATTAGCAGGGCAGAGTTAAAGTTTAATGTTTGAGATTATCTGATGGACATCATAGGGTAATATTAGATTCAAAATAGATACATTTTACGTGATGTTTAATGGTTTCCCTTTCGCATGCTCTTTCCCTTTTAGCGAAGAAGTAAATGGTACTATCACTGTAATTGATATCTTGTGTTCTGTCTATATTCAGTAGCATCAGATAATACGATATGTCCACTTCGATAAGATCAGAGTTTTAATCGATTGTCATCATATTATATCAATTCTGTCATTTACAAAGACATGATTTATCTGATTATTTGAATCCAATTAAAATATATTATTCTGAATACAGACTGAATAATAAGTAAAAAATAAATTTACAATAGGAAACACCCACAAAATCAATCGATAAGATTTGGATCTTACTTTTTACACCAAAAAAATTAAAATTTGTGAAATGATTAACTAAAAATAATTTAAACTTAAACTAGGGTGGGGTCATCTGACAGAAAGGAAACTCACCGATGCTAACCCAAGAGGCTGGCAGATTGTATGTTGGCAGTTCTTCTCCCAGTAAAATGAATTATGGGCTCAAAAGTATAAGACATATCTTCACTGAATGACTGACAACGGAATTCTTACTCAAAATTGTAAAGCAATAATTTACCTGGTAGCGTTAAGACTAGGGCTAGCATCCCCATCTGGAGCTTCAACACCGTCGGCGCAGCACCACCCACCGGAACCGTCGCCAAGAAGCTTGTCCACAACATTGCTAACCACCCTCTCATGTGTATAGGTATCCGTGCACTTTCCAGTAAGAAGGTCTGATTCAGTTCCTTTCCAATCCACTACCTTGCGGTAAAGAGTTGACACGTCTTAAACAACTCGTTGAACGTGAATGGTAAAACACAACCGCAAAGTTGAGACACAAAACGTACGTTCTTATTTCTCCAAGGCTATTTTATCTCTTTATTACATTATCAGCAAATCTTTGTACTTCTTGACATCTGAATAATTCCCGGAGCTCCCAGGGGATATTTGACAAAGCGTAAATGTATTTTGCCTCGACCTTAGAGGCTAGACACGCTGATTGATGCTCTAAGGACGAGGTTCGAATCCACACCTGGCGGAAAGGTATCATCCAAGAATCTCCTCTCTGTCCACGACTCGCCTGTCCTCCACTACAAGTTGGAAAGTGCCAGGTAGTGTAAAGTTTGTCCTGTACCGATGCGATAGTGTAGGAGCGGTGTTTCCCCTACTGGTGCAGCTGAGTACTAAAGAGAAGACGGCACGGACAGAAGGGAAACCAACTCACTGTATCGACCCGCTCTCGCTTCACGATCATTTGTAAAACAAACGCAGACGAGGACTAAACTCCGAGTGGTGAGCCCTCGTCTGTATATAGGGTGGTGCAAGAAGCGCAATTATTGATAAAGAAGAATCCTGTTGGGAGAGCTATCAACAGGCACTTAACAGGCTTTGTGATTTCAATGGATGAACAATGAACTCTGTCTCTGTTACTGGGAGCGGAGGGCATGAGGTGTGTTGTTACTGTACGTGCAGGTGGAACCAATGGGCAGACGTCTGGGTAGATACGTGTGTATCTCGGAACTTTATGAGGGAGGGGCAGAACAATGGGAAGTTATGGTTCGAGAACAGGTGATCGTATGTGTGTATGAAGCAGGGATTGACACCTGGTATAAATGATGATATATTTAACTGATATTGTTAGGGACTCTGGGTAAATAGGTGCATTATATAACGTCAGTGGAGTTTTGAGGGATGTGTTTTTATGGAGGGGGGGGGGGGGGGGGGGGGTGTTTGGGGTGGATGTCGGATGGGGTAGATGGGTGTGATATGCAAATGGGTAATTTGGTATTCACATCGGGTTATGAATATACTTTTGAAGTGATTCAACTTCAGAATGTATTGTAGATCAAAATGCTATTGTTTATCGTCGGTAGGTTTATGTGGGGGCGATGGAAGGATCGACAAGTTATGTAACCAGGGCAGATGTTCGTCAGTTCACCAGGTGAGTGAGATGTAGGATGGTGAGATGCTGACCTCTGTGAGAGGATGTTACATGGTAATAGGAGTTGGAATCGTTGTGTGTGATGATACACGGGGATAGATCGTGGACTCTTGATACACAGAAGAGCATGTATAGGGGGCAAGTTTGTTTGGGTGTGGGGTAGGGGGTTGTACACATATAAGTAGGGGAAGGGGAAGATTGAAAGGCGAATCATACTGAAGGTCTGTAGGTCAGTAATTCAGTAATGAAGTTTTTTTTATGTGTTTGTACTGACGGGTGTGTGTGTGTATGTTTGTGTTTTCATTGGTGTGGGTTCCACCTTCCTTTTACTTACTGAAGGAATTTGAATAGTAAAAGTAAAACAATTCAAAATACAGACGCCTGAGGTTTGCACAGTAAAGACCGATGTCTTCAGGTTGAAGAACATATATTTCTCCAATCTACGCACCAACTTTTATCAACTCACAAACCAAAATTAAGTACTTTTACTGGTTTTAACCTACTTTGATCATAAAAATCATTTAAATAATTCAACATCAGTTTATGGCATGTAGTCTTATAATTACACGCGTAGACCGTGCATTTTAGCGTTGGCTGAACCTTCAGTGAAATATTTGAGAATTGGTTGTACTTTCGGCAAACCGCTGTAGTTCAGTCGGTTAAACTTTGTGCTTCGTTGCTTTAAGTAGTAATCAATGAGTTCGAATCCCGTCAAGAGTTCAAATAATTAGAATTTGAAATTTATGGACGACATTTTCCAATTGAACTCAGATGCTTGAAGGTTAAAGACTGCACCATCTTGTTTACTAAGATCAGTGGGAGACACACCCAGAAGCACAGTAAACGTGCAACAGGCGATACCTTCCACACCTTCCGTGAGCAATCAGCGTTCAGGTGTCCCAGGTGGGGGGACCCCCGCACAGCACTCACCTGCTGATGAGCGGTCAGCGTTTATCTGCCAGGTTGATGAAGGAGCGTTAAAGGAGTGATTATCTGGACTTAACAGGTGTATAATTAGTTCTCTATAGGTGTATCACTACCTCATCAATGTTTCACCTGCGTGTAGCCCTGGTCAAGGAGGATGGGCCCCCTCCGGTCTCGTGTAAAATGTTGTTGTTTGTACAACGTACCTAACTACACAGCAAAAATGACTGAGTATCCTGCAATCTGGAAACCAACTGGAAACTGGGTAATAGGAGTATCCACTTGGTATCCATCTGCTGAAACTAGGTAACCTGGTTTCCAACTAGAATCCATTTTGGATTCTATAACATTAAGTATTTCCGTGATGGAAACCAACTGGAAACATTGATTATGTGTTTCATGTTGGTTTCCATTCCTGGAAATTGCAATCAATGTTTCCATGAAATGGAAATCAACATGAAACCACAATATGAAGTTTCATGTTAGTTTCCATTCCTGTAAATTGCAATTATTGATTCCAGAAAATGGAAACCAACATGAAACTATCAAGTGAGGTTTCATGTTGGTTTCCATTCCTGGAAATCTGCATTGAAGGATTCCATTAAATGGAAACCAACATGAAACTACTACAGCACACATGACTGAGTATCCTGAAATCGGGAAACCAACTGTTAACTTGGTAATAGGGGTATCCACTTGCTATCCTATTCCTGAAACTTGGCAACCTGGTTTCCAACTAGAATCCATTTTGGACTCTATGACATATAATATTTCCGTAAGGGAAACCAACATGAAACTCTAATGTGAAGTTTCATGCTGGTTTCCATTAGTGTAAATTACAATTATTGTTTCCCGAAAATGGAAACCAACATGAAACTATCAAGTGTTATGTAGTGTAATGTAGTGTAATGGAAACAGATAATGAAATAATTAAGAACCCGTGTATCCATTTGTTAACCAGTTGTTCAAATCAAAAGACCCATAGAAACCAAATTAGTTATCCATTATTTAAAATTGCACGTGTATTCAAAGCAAAGAACTAGAAATTCAATATTAATTATTATGATAAACATGTTCAAATAAATTTTTCAGATGAAGCTTTAACAAAGGATGGTTAACTATACTTTTGAGAAAAATATTGTCTTGCAAATGTTATATTTATATAAACAAGTAAATAACTGAAACCCTTGATTGATATGATATGATATGTATCGTATTCCATTTCATTTCGACAATGCCATTAACTTATATCAATCATGATATGGTTTATTTTGTATTATTCATTGTATTGCGTGTGTAATGTTGGACTTACTTTTTAACATCTACACAATAATATCAATTACACTCTAAGATTCAGTGAGCTTTAATTTAGTAATTAGATGTAGGTCAAATGTATGCTCCGTATCGCCGGGCGCTCGCTGTCCACCATATGGTGTTATATAATAGCCAGACCATGTGCTCTCCCAGACAAAGAGCTTTGTTCATCATCCACATTTTGGCGCGATTATTTGCCAGTATAACCCGTGACTGAATGAAGAAACAGAATCTTGTCTGCCGGGTGTACGTGAACTTCAGTGGCAACAACTGTTGTCATTCACGGAGGGCAAAACAACATGATATTTCTACAACTGCATGCAGGTACAGTTCATGTTTTTCTTATTGTGTGTCCAATATGCTAATGATTGAAATAACAATTTAAATAAAGTTGATTAAATACCTTCGAAATATTGTATCGAAACGATGTCAATGTTTATTGTATCAAGACAGTCTCTACTTTCTTGATTCATACGAATACATAAAAATTACATTCTAAAAAAACGACCAAGTAAGAGTTGTTGTACTGATGTATATTTTTGAATATCATATTATCCCCTTTATATTTAGTTAGGATATGAAATAGCCTTTTGAATATTCATGTTTCTTTGATTGATTTGATACTTTTATAACATTTCAGCATTCCTGCACTTATGGGAAACTTGAAGAAGGCGATAGATGACCTCTCACCTTAGCCTACAACAGGTACAAGTGTTTCAAAACTTAACCTAAGAACTTATGTAATAATTGCAGTATACAAAATAATAATATCTGGCAAATCAGAACTTATGATTGTGTATCTTACTAAAACACTTAAAATAAGTAAAACAGAGGTTGTACCACTTTCAATTTATGTTGGTCATTAATATCATTTTTACTTTTACAGCCTAGAAGAACATGAAGGAAGCATGTGGTCGGTCAAAGACTTCTGCGCTTGAAGATGAGCATACCATGTGGTCGAAAGATCATTCCCATTGAGGACACAGAACGTATTAAGCTGAAGCTGAAGAGTTTGAAATCACCCCGGAGGATTAGTGATGTAATTTTCCCCGGGCTGTTTACCCGAGGAAATAAAACCACCTTTTCATAACATACATTGAATAGTGATTGGCCGGCAGCACAGTATAAATCGAGAATATAACCACAGAATTATCAGTGATACTCTTTCTTAATCAGCAGCAATGCCCTGTTATTTTACCTCGTCATCCAGTTATGGCATTTTGCTGGATGATTTATGAAGTAATTTTAAATAATACAATTTTTAAATGTATATCTAGGATCTTCATAAATAAGATCACTATATGGTACTGTGTACTTGATATCATTTGAATACACTCCTTAGATTTGATTGTCAGATGTATTCTCCTTTTTGCAGCATTAGTCAAGTATTGACACTTACGTAATAAACTTCATAATACAACACACTTGTTTTGTATTACTAGTACAACAGGCAAAATGTCTTTTCTTTTTTGCAATTAGATATGATTAGATTGACTTTGCTATTGGCACTTTATGTAATGAACTTTATAACAAAGTACAATTATTTTTATCATTACTAGAATTATTTTCACCGAAGCATTATTGCTCTTGATGAAGATAGCAGTTGCTGTAGGTGTTGACACTGCATTCATTTAAATCATAACATGCAAATGCCAACCATGGACACCAGGTTGAAACCTACAGTAAACCATTACACTGAAACCTACAGTAAACCTTCACATGGAAACCAGACTGAAACCTACAGTAAACCATTACACTGAAATCACACTGAAACCACACTGAAACCTACAGTAAACCATTACACTGAAACCAGACTGAAACCTACAGTAAACCATTATACTAAAACCACACTGAAACCTACAGTAAACCTCAACATGGAAACTAGGGTTGAAACCTACAGTAAACCGTAACATGGAAACCAGACTGAAACCTACAATTAACCTTAACATGGAAACCAGACTGAAACCAACAGTAAACCTGAACATGGAAACCAAGTTGAAACCAAGTGTAAACTAAGAAATATGGAAACCAAGTGGAAACCAAGTGGAAACTATCACATGGAAACTGAGTTGAAACCAAAAAGAAAGTTATTCATGGAAACCAGATGGATACCACTTGGAGGAGTGGGTAATTATTCGCACTGGATACCATCCGGATACTGGTGCAAAATTCAGTTTCAGTGTTGCTGGAAACCACATGGAAACTTATAAAAACTGTCTGGATACCAACTGGAAATACTGGTTTCCATTTGGTATCCTGTTAGTTTCAGTGTTCTGGAAACCACCTCATTTTTGCTGTGCTACCTACCTCCATAATTATCAAGAATACGCATGGTCCATATTTTTGAAGTTCTCGTAGCACGAACAGAATGGTAGGGCAGCACCAAGGTATAGAAAATATAATAGCAACGTGTAAACATGGCTTACATGTAAGTCTAGGGTCTGTTTAAGGTTTTGGTTGAATATGATGTCGAACATTACGCTTTTCTCAAAGCTATGGTTAAAGTTATAATGGAACATTGCATCAATGACCATGGAGCTTTATCAGATGTGGAATTTTAATACAACGCAGTTTTCACCCTAGTAAGTGTTCCATATAACGTTGATTCAACAAGTGCGATTTTGTGCCATTATCTATGTGAGACCGAAGATTATATACATAAATGTGCACAAGTTTCGTAAACTTCAGCACACAGTCGACTCTCGGTGTCAGCGACGTCACGATCAATTGTCCCAAAAGTCGGAATAGTAACGTGTGCAGCGACTTCTGAGGCAAAAGTATATGATGTGTATGAAGCTGGTTATGCTTTACAATATGAATAAAAAATGTAAAGATATATCTCATAGTTCGTGACCTGACGAACTATCAGTTTAAAGCGATTGTCAAATACAATGCACAATAATATTTGTATGGCAGCTAATGCCAGAAATAGATGCCACTTGGTTTAAACGTATTTCTATTCAATAAAGAATCTGGTTTGGCAAACAAGCAAATTCTTGCTTTTGTAAAAATGAAGTATAAATGTCGCACCAGTACAATACAACAAAATAAAGTCACAAGAACTAGACATGAAAGAAAAATAGAATAAATTAAATAATCATTACATCGAATGTACATCTAAATAATACAACTCTCGCAGTTACTTTCCGTGATGATGTCTCTAACTTGTAGTCATTGTTACATGTGTTTATGAAAACATTTTGTCAACTCGTTTTGATTTAAATATGAATTTGTGTAAAGATTTAATTATATGTTTATTGCCAATGCTGCTAACTTGCTGTAACCCATATAACACAGTTTGGAGGCTGTGGCCATTAACATAAAAATACGCACTATTTCTGATATAAGTATAAAACCTGTATGTAAAAAGGTAATGAATTACATCTTCGCGGTGGTATCCACAAGCACAATGAGCGTTGGTTGATATATGTCTGTTGACTTTATCTGCATTAAGGTCGCTGCAACCGAGCTTGAGACGACTGTGAATGATCTGACTAAATCTACTACCGTAATTCAGATAAAAACTTATATTAAATGTTTCGTATCTGTTTAACAGAGTTTTAAATTGACTAACGGTATGAGCATTAGTTATTTCGTTTGGTATGGAATTCCATAATTTAATTCTATGGTAGGAATGATTTGTCATCTATACAGTTTATGTTTTGTAACTTAGAACTATTCCTGAGGTTATATTGACTTTAGAAACGGTTGAAGGAACGAGGTTACATAAGTAATCCGGAGCGAGATTATTACATTTTTGTAAAAATATACCAACTTGATATCGCGCCTTCTTTCATGCAATTGTTTAGATTTAAAATCAGTTTCTCGATATAATATGTCATGACTAGTACCGCGTACTGCACCGCATATGGTTCGAAGTGCGTCTATGTGTAACCTTTCCAAAAGCAGAGATTGATCATTTGTACAGTTATCCAAAATGTAACAACAGTAATCAAATATCGGCATCACATATGATTTGTACAACGTTTCGAGGGTTTTCCTAGAAAGGTGATATTTGAAACTTCGAAGACAGTTTATCATGAGACTTACTTTACCAACAATATCTTCTTAGATGCCACTTATATATATAGACAGTAGAACGATATATATAACGTGCCTTGGTTGTAGTGAACATTATGATGACCAGGGTCTCCTCCACATCGTCACCGTATATGGTAACCTTAATGCAATGTTAAAGAATGTCGGTTAAGGTTAACCTTAGTAAAGGTTGCTTTGTGAAACGATGCCCAGTTCGCTAATTATACAAAAAGTTTCAATGAAACTAATAGTAGTAAACATATACAAATGTCAATGAAATGAAACATAAGTGATATGTGACATTATTTAAATTAATCCATTTCGCTAGCGAACTCCTCAAGAGAACAGCGTATAAACATCATTTTAGAACTATCCGTGCTTGCCAACATCAGAGGTTTCTAATATGATACACAATCACACAGCAGTACCCTGATACTCCAACCAGGCTATAAGCTCCATATGAACCCAGTGAATGTGTCTGTACTGCAATATAACGTCCAACTGACACGCAGCTCATTCAACACAGGCCATGTAGTGGTTAGCGGTCCAGCGCAGCATACAGTTTAATGTGACCTACAAGAGCTCATGGATATTTTACGGTTCTTCACACAAATGCTTTATTAACCTTTATAAGCGCAAGCTACCTGCAGTCGAGTCACGCAACCACGTCTAACCGTCCATTGAACACCTCACATGAGCAGGTATCTATCTGACATCTTCCAGATCCGCTTATCACTTCTTTGTTATACAGCATTGACCAATCAAAACACAGCTTTTATACGTTCTCTGCTAGATAATCATCTGCAATGTGTGTATATTAGTTCAGTTTGGATAATTTCTTCACCGTTTGTATGGTAGGCCTAATTAAAGATGGAATTTCATAGATACACAATATCGGCCCATGCATTAAACATTCAGATTGTAGTTGGTCGTAATATTTTTAATGCACTGTTATCTTTTAAGTGTAGTACATTCCTAAAATTTACAAAACAGCTAGCAGAACTAACGCATTCCACATGTACCAAGAAAAGGCTATGAAATGAATAGAATAGATAATAAACCATAAACAGTCACTGATAGTTAGTAAAGGTACCGACATGGAATGCTGATATCAAGAATTCACTGAACACGAGAACCGCTTGACTCAGCAATTTTTAAATACCACTACATATCTATATTGTAATAACTGGCTCACCTAGCACACTTATTTAATAATACACATCCGGTTATAATGACAGACGTTATAAGAAGATGTTTGTATCCAGAAAGGATGTTCATATCTAGAGTTAATGTTAATAAATTTATTTAAATTTAGATACACGATATGGTCATGAGGTGTATCCTATCAAAACAGACTATTAGACAACATTGCAACGTGGCTTTCAGAAGCACTGATAACATAAATGTATGACGGTTGCTTTGTAAAATGAAAAGGAAACACGTTACGAGTACATGTATGTGCAATTACTTTCCCAAACATATTGTGTAAGATATGGGGATAAATGATGTTTTCATTTTCATTTAAAGGGGCAGTAGCACCTTTTTTCTCTGCAATAAGTCGATGAAATGTATTTGAAAAATAATGTCACCAATCCTTCTCTCTTCGGAAAACCAAGTTAAAAAATGAGTTTACATGGTTCCATAAGCCATGGGAATCGTGTTTGTGAATCAAAATAATAAATTGTGTTCACAATAAAATGGCCGCCATGCCATTTTTGCTTCAAAAGCATCACTGTTATTACCACTACGGATAATTGGTATGTGTAATACGATGTTTTACTCTCTAAAGTAAATATAAATGACATAAAATATCATTATAAATGGGAAATTTGAAAAAATAAAATTTGCAAAAACGAGCTATTGCCCCTTTAAAGTCAGTATGTGTAAAACAAACACATATATCAATGTAATTTACAATGAGTGCTACCTATACATATAAGTATCAATGCTATATATTAGGGTATGGTTAGATCACACTGGTGATAAGCATTTGATAGAAAGATAGTTTTGAATAGAATCATGCATTTAATCATGTCATTAATCCACAAATGAACATACCGGAATATCATTTCGAGTTTCGTATAAAAACTGGAAAACAAAGTCTAAGTTCATGTATAAAAAAACAAATTGATGATACCTTTTAAAAACATAATTATGCAAACATTGAAAAAGCTGAATAAGTCAGGTGTATCTTAAAGGCATTCTAAGTGAGATTTCAGATTAATTACTCTTACAGTAAATATATAATATAGATTGAACAATAAAGTACATTAACAGAATAACAAGGTAATTCGATTGATGAGTACAGAGTATAAGTTATTTCGTTAAATATAGAACTTTGGCTTGGTTCGATGTGTGGCTCGTCATTTCTCCTGAAACAGTGAAGACATCGACGCACAACAAGACATCTGTAAGGAAGTTAAGACTTGTTGAAACTGCACCGATGTGAAAGTAAGCATGAAACCTTTCAATCGACTGACTTGACTGGTCAGCTTCTGTGACAGAACTCAACTCAAATTTTGTCATTATCAAATATTTTGTGTTAAAAGCTTAAAAGCTGACTTACATGATGAACGTTAAATCTTCTTCTGATTGGATATTGCTTTCATCATATATATAATTAATGTTTGTCATTTTAACAAAATGATACAATAACACATTACGAAAGTCGTGCCAAGGTACCAATAATCAAAGCTGTATGTTCCGAATGCCTTCCTAGCATTATGGCATGTGAAGAGTTTCAAGTTATTCTATGAAACATATTATTATTAACAAAAGGTGTAATAGAACCATTGCATTCGGATTAAATACCTTAGTTATCTTTTGAAAGCTGATTATTTCCAAGACCATATGATATGCGTAAGAAGACACAGCGAATACTTCCCGTGTATCGATTGCCTGAGACGGTGGATTGAAGTGTAACTCGCTGTAGGTATTTATGTTATTCATGTTATGTTAGGTATGTGAATATTGGCCAATATTAATATAGATATTGGTCCACAGTCTGATTAGAAATCGACCTTGTTCCGAGGAATAACATTTGCAAAATAATATATCTACCGAGATACGAACACGTTATGTAGATTCCTCGCGACAAGGTCTGAAAACATCCCGTATAGGCTTGTGTTCCGAACCAGTTTAGCGCAGCCAAAGCCCAGTTCAATGGCTGACCAATCACATAATAGTATTTAAACGGTCGCTGTTTTGAAAGCATTTGGAACAGACCAAAGGATAGCTGTTTGGAGTTATCTGCCCCTAGCTTCTCGCACCGAAAGCATTTGTTGGGCATCTTTTGATTGGCTACCTGAATTGCGCTCTAATACGCGAGTCTACGGGCTGTAATTAGACGGTTAGGCGTGGAACCTTCTACTGATATGAGTTCGTATCCCGGTAGATACACAATTTTGCAATTTTTATTCCACGGAAAACCGTCGACTTTAATAAAACTGTATTGGTCCACTTTTTAAAATCAGATTGGCACTGTGAAAATTTTCGACGGGAATACATTCTATTTAAATTCTGTTGTTTTCAGTGTCGCCGGAATAGGAAACCAAGAAATAAAAAAGCCTCACAATAAATGAAACGCTTACAATAAAGGTTAATTTCTTTGAAATTATACATAACATTACATTATAGCCACATTGACTTCCTTCTAAAGGCGCTGAAGCACGTTTTTTGGCATATTATTTCTTCTCAAATTTGCCAATTAATAATAATGGCTTTACAGTATATTGTTACGTTAGAGGGTAAAACATCTTACTACACGAACGGTAAGCTGTATCCATAGAACGGCGTGCTACAGCGCCTTTAATAATCTTTAAATTCTGGACCTTGTTAAAGGCTTGCATAGCTACAGTTCAAACAACATTTCAAACTTGACATTGTCATCAGAGTGAAAAGCCGCGAAAATGGTATTTTGTACGTGAAAAACGGAAAATCTACACGACTAATATTAATAATACCATTTGTTGAAATCGAATAATATAATTCAGGGCTTGCATCAAAGTAATAATACTTATAGATTGATCGACGCCAAAATATTGACAAAAGTGAACACTATACACACTGCTCTTGTCAACAAATTCGCTGCCAAGGTTGTTGAAAATGAGTGGTCTGATAGCAGTCAGCAGATAGCAGAACAAAACTCTGCATAAGAAGCATTCTCTTCCCACAGAGGCTACTCCCTTCAGATTTCCGATCTTAACCTCTGTTCTACATGGCCTGAATTTCGAGGCTCCAGCTAAATCCCCTAGCGGGGAAAAGGGAAACCTCGTACTGTATCCCAGCTTCTTGACCAATGAAATGTCTTCTTTCAGCAGCCTTGTCGACCGAGTGACTTCAAATATCTTGCCATTTGACTCTTAAGGGTCTTAAATATGTCCTTTGAATATGTCTGATGTAAATAACACAAATGAACTATTTTTGTCTCTGATTTGGTCTTCTTTATTTATCAGCATATTTATGATCAATTGTTTTCACAATACCAAATAACATATTTCGAGGAAAACACATACAACGAGAAAGCGTTTATCTTTCGTTTATTTTATCATTATGTCTTGATTGCACAACTGGATGGAATTGCAACCAATCAGGGCAACTCATTTCTGCTCTCGGATTCAGGCGAGAAGAACAGAGGTTAGGATCGGAATATGAGAGATATAGGAGACACTTCTGTGGGAAGAGAGTGCAGAAGAGGCGGAATAAGACTAATCTGAACATTTTACCGAAAGAAATCGAAACGAATCGATATGTATTTTGAAGCTGAATATACGGAACTGTGTTAAATTGAATTAAGAATAAATTCCAATTTCGTATTTGTATTCTATATTTTGAAAAGTACCTCGAATTATTTGACAACATGTGTCCATTACTCAATAAACATTTGTATACTAGCAGGATATTCATTTTTCAATGGAATATTACTTTGAAGTGTTTTGTTGCATATAGGTCTACTCCTAAAAACATTAATGCAGTCTAAGTCTCATTCAGCAAGTCTAGACATCAGCTCCACTAGGATTGGTTTGATGAAGTAGATTGCCATCTCCTTATAAGGAATTGACAACAATCACATGGTCGGTCCTCCTTCATTGTATCTAATTAGTATGTAATTGATAATATGACAGGAGAATGGATCACCAATCTGCGAGTCATACCAGACGCTATGAATCATGGGATTGTTTGCCTGAACTTTTACCAACACAATGCACCTCAACATATCAGTAAAAAATCATAATGGGCAATTCATCCTCCCATAAGTTCAGACACACTACACTCATAGCTGTATTGATTCAAAGCTTATGTTATGAATATAATATTATAAAGGTTGAACGTGGTTTCCTCTATCAGCTTATTCTCTATTGACAACCTTTCCCACAATCCCCATTCAATGATAACATTCCATCATGTTAAAAAGACGTGACGTTATTAGAGCTACCTCGATTTTGGGGTTCGCCAGGGGGCATTTCTGATTCCATTATTCTTGTTTGAAATCTATCGGTGTTCCCTTCAATCACAGCTAATTCGGCTTTATGGAATTATCAAGTCATGGTATTTTATTTCTATCATAAATCAAAAGTAATGTCAATGAAGACAAACAATGTTTTGATAGATCATATTTCATGTATGTAATCATATTAGCTGTTGGACACAGCAAACTGTTTGTCTTTCTTCGCATCATCAAACACAACGTCATATTCTCTCCTAAGTTATACACACTAGTAAAATCTAAAAACTAGTGTTCATTATCGCCATTTGATGGATATCAACTCTATGCTATGATGTGATAATGTTTATAATAATTAATTAAAATAAATGTATAACACATTGTTGTTCTGTTGTAATGACCCTCGGCTCCGCCTTTACCGATGCAATGACCATTGGACTTGTAACTCAAATCACTCAATTCGGAATGTAAAACGTACAGTACAAATTAGACAATTGGGAATTGGTAGTTCGCAAATAAACGAGTATCGGATGTGGCCCTTTTGATGCTTTGTTTGAAAGATTATCATTAAACGAAATTCGTAAAATGTGACATGATTATTAACGATATTTGATTTTCAGTGGAAATATAACTTGAATAACATTAAACGCAAATCGTATAGTCTTGACATTTAAATTATCATGATCGGTGACCATATGAGCGGAAACATTAATTTGTTTTAAATTTATCAGTGAGGCCTCGTTTTTTCTTGAATAACACTTTATATTCCTCCTCTAAATTTTGTTTTGTGCAAGTGTAAATGACAACCACAATGCCAATCTCATTTAAATCAGATCGATCGTAAGATTTGAAACTCCGTTCGTCGATTTGAGTACTACCAAGAAGAAGTCATGTTGGGTGACCTTCATTGTGGCATTTCAATAAATTCAACCAATCAGAGGCATTCTTAGATAAGGCATTGGATATGGTGTTTCGTATCATATCATGTCGGTCTGATGGCTTTCTAGTCGCCTCTATGGGGCAGTACTCAGATCAGAAACACAGCGAGGTACGTGTCTTAATTTAATTTAAATGAGATTTCCGCAATTAAGATTCGACTGAGGCGTCGTTCGAATTCTGTCATGTACTGGTTCGCTCAAAGCAAGGTAGCAACAACTCCGACAGTTCCTCATTTTGGTATGGCACTGACATATGTAAGAAAGTATGTGAATAGTAAGCATAGTTTCACCTAATTGTTTTCATCGCACATGGAAAGTGGTTAAACTAACTTTTAGATTTGTTTTAGATAACTCAGACAACATCGGTGGTTTTACATTCTGATATTGATTATCTCAATTTATGATCTTAGATGGTAGAAGAATATTGTAGGAGAATTGTACGAACTATACATACTTGTACTCGATGAAGTGTTTGAAAACCAACGCGTCAAAGGGCAGGCGAGTCAGAGTGAAAGTTCCTCTTTGAAAACCTTTATGCAAGGTGGACCAGCTAATCTGATGAAGCTCAATGCAGTTAGAGTTGTGAAGAAACTCTCTGTACAGACACCAACTCAGGTAAACTTCCTAATAACCCTTGTCTGGAGCGCAATTCGCAGCTCGTCTCCCTACCAGAAAGCTGATTGAATTAGCACGTGACGAGTTACTGTCTGTCAATGCCTGCTCCATCTACATCTGCAGGTGCATGACGGGACAGCAAAAGGTCAGGGAAGTAATCCGGCCTGGTCTTAATGAGCGATTTGTACACACTTTCTGACGGAAGTGCGAGCAGTTCATGGTGAAGCTGTTCTGTCAACATCATGTAGAAATACTGACCGAAATATGATACAGACACAGGGTTGAGAAATAATAAGGAATGTACATGAATGAATCGCTGAAGAGTGAAGATAAATAACCTGGTACGTGTTCAATGCCAATAATCATATGACTAGGGCCTACTATGCTATAATTGAATATCAAGAGCTAACGCAATCTCACTTAAATTAAATCGAACTCTACACTTGTACCTCGCTGCTTTTCTGATCTGAGTACTGCACCGATGAGGTCATGTCAGGTGACCTTTTTACTCCAGCCAATCAGCGACGAGCCTGGAAAGTCATCGGACCGACTTGAGTTGACATACGAAATACCACATTCGAAACTTCATCTAAGAAGGCCTCTGATTGTCAGAATTTTCAGGAGAAAGGTTACAGTGAGGGTCACGTGACATGACCTCGGCGGACACGTACTCAGATCGACGAATGAGGTACGGTTGTTGTTATTTGAATATCAACATGTAAAGATAATGGGGGAGGGGAAGAGGGGATCAACTTTACTTCTGTCAATCTTGATGGTCAATATCGAATGTAATCGCCTTCAGCATCGTCGCAGGCTGTAACTTGACGCCGAAGATATGACGTCAGACGTCTGATCACTTCAGGACCCCGTACCACTCCTCTCCACCACTCCACGACCGTATGACTTGATCAATATATAATCGCTGCCCATTCAAATTCCCATCAACAACAACCACATGTGTCATCCTGTCACCGCAGATACCTTAAGTTTCCAAACCATGACGTCGCCGCCAAATGGTTCGAATGTACGCAACAGCCTGACGTCCGTTTGCCTCTGCGTCGATGTACATGTTTCCTGTCGTACA
The DNA here is from genome assembly GCA_936450465.1 of Gibbula magus. Lineage (NCBI taxonomy): Eukaryota > Metazoa > Mollusca > Gastropoda > Trochida > Trochidae > Gibbula > Gibbula magus. The sequence continues at coordinate 75,992,198 of OW388294.1, forward strand.
TGTTTCCTGTCGTACATGTTTCCTGTCGTACATGTATCCTGTCCTACATGTTTCCTGTAGTCAAATCTGTTGATGAACGACCAGTTTTCCCTATGCGCGAACGAAGTGAGCAAAGGTTGGCAACGTCTTTCTCTCGACTCAAATCGAAAAATTTGTGTATCGTCAAAGTTCAATGTCCCATTTGAACACAGGGTCGTGCTCTCTTGATCCCAACCCCATATGTTACATTTACACACGTAAAATATATACAATTAATTATTTTAAGCGCTCAGAGCGGCTTCTCGAGGGGTTCTTCGCTTCCATTCCATTTGGAACATTGAACTTAGATGATACAAACTAATTTCGATTTGAGTCGAGAGAAAGACGTTGCCAACCGTTGCTCAATTCGTTCGCACATAGTGAAAACTCTGTTGCGCAACATATTTGCGCAAAAACTTCACCTGTGAATTCACATTCCACCTGATGAAGGAGTGAGTATGTACTCCGAAACGTCGTGTGTTTTCACATTAAAGAAGTTGTTATCCAGAAAATCTTCCTCTTCTTAAACATTTTAATGTTTTGCAAAAATGCGCCCACAAATGCCCTATATAACGCCGATGAATTGTAACAATAAATGGTCCGTGTTTTCTATGATGTTTTAAAACAACTTCTCAGTTTTAAAAAGATTCATAAGATTCTACAAAATCTTTAACATGTTTTTCTAAGTGAAACAACGTAAATGCCTATTGCTTTGTGATACTGTTGGTGAATTTTCTAGCCCTTTTTTGACAGTGATTGCCGGCTCCAGCTACTCGGCTAGTTTCATAAACTAAATATATATTCAAAATTCCATATATATATATTCAATCCATTCCCTACATCTTTCTGTGAAACACTGTTTTTGCCAGGTCTATATTGATCTTTGATGTATCATAAAAAGAGGCCTTACCAGGTTGTTTCAGTGTGATTCCTGCAAAAAGAGGCAAATCCATGAGGCATGATGAATGTGGAGTGACGTCATAATTATACCTACATCAACGTATACATTCATCTGTACAGTTGCACTTGGACCAAACTCAGAATATTATCATGGAAAAAGATTTCGAGAAGTGCGATTCATTTTCTACAACTTGAACATGTGTGAAAAGTAATAAAGCTACAGCGCAATTAGCTTTGGACTGTACCGGGCACGTGTTCAGTCAGCTCAGCGTGAAATGTAATAATAAAGCTCAGAAATGTCACTGACGCCTCCTGTAAGGGAAGTCTTGAGTATATAATTACAATGCACGTAAATCTTACATGAGGCATAAACGCTTATTGGCTGCTGTGGAAAGGAGGCTTAAATTAGCTCTATGAAGCGGACGGGGGAGAATTAACTCCTGCGCTTCGCAGTTGCGCGACCAGTTCAGCGAGTGTCCTCTTCCTGCAGTTCCGCAGTGACTAGGGACCAATTGAGCATCGACTGCGCAGGTTAAATATTTATCCCAATCTCGCGAGCCGGGAGAAATTCCGTTAATTCCTTTCCTCAGAGAGAGAAAGTTAGCGAAATTATTCATTATCGTTTCTCTTTCATTTAGCTGTGATATTTGGGGATTAATTATTGATACGATGTGTTAATGATGCCAAAATTTATTAGTACGAAGACAACTACTGTCGGCAAAAAAAGGAACATTTTCATTTGATTTATTGTATGCTTCAATGGGATATAACATGATGGTTTAAAAGATTTATTAGCGCATGCTGAATTATTGGTAAGTTATGCAGAAGAAGTAATGGTTATATTTTAAATGTTTCATGGTACGATATATGTGAAAGAAAGATTTCAATAACCTAATTTATTTCCATGATATTTAAAATAAGATATACGCTTGTTTCTTCTCACAGAGAAAACTCAAGCTAGTTAACAATCATGCACAATCAATATAAACAGTTAACACTCATGCACAATCAATATGAACAGTTAACAATCATGCACAATCAATATAAACAGTTAACAATCATGCACAATCAATATGAACAGTTAACAATCATGCACAATCAATATAAACAGTTAACAATCATGCACAATCAATATAAACAGTTAACAATCATGCACAAAGAATCAATATCAATAATCTTGTGAAGTCACGTGGCTACTTTTCATATTCTGCAACAGAGAACTTCACACAGACTTAATACAAAGTTACATTAACATTCACATGATTACATTTATCAGGATTTCTAATGTACTCAATTCCCTTAGGTTCATATTAAGTTAATATAAAAACATGGAACTGCATTCACCGAGAAAGAAATACATAACAAAATGAAAAAAAAATATTGCATTTTTGATTTTGAAAAAGCTTGCTGATCATGCACCAACATTCACTTTGCGAATTAAACAGGTAAGGTAATTTCTTAATAACAATACAATATGTTTTCATTTCTTAAATTCGCCAGTTCGTCCGAATGAAGTCCGTGAAATAACTCTACTAAATGAAAAATCACTTTCAATGATATGACGTCGATGTTGACACCATGGTATGTAAATACGGCGATGTCGAAAGACAACCGAGCCGATGTGAGTACTCGACCATTCATGAAATAAGTCTGAGCACAAGTTTTGGACTATATTTGGATCATGATGTATGAACATGTGACATTGCTCGTGGAGTATACCATGTATATCTCATTTCTTGAGAAAACAATTCATGTTTGAGTTATGAGGGGAAATAGTCTACTTCGTATATAGAGTCACTCAACCTGTTCAACTCCAACTTCCCAATGCAAGGCATAACTCTAGCCAGTCTACATTACTGGCTGATTTAGGCCTTGCATATTTCCTTAAGATCTCTGAGCTTGAAAATCCGGGCCCACTATGCATTTTAGAAGCTGCGATCGACTATCTTGGCACAACAAACCGAGGGAAATACCACAAGGTTTAAATCAGGCAGTAATGGAGACTGGCAAGAGTTATGCCTTGCGTTTGAAAGTGGTTCAGGTCATGTTTCTGAAGTATACAGTATACAAGTTCTACAGTACTTCAAACGTATCAATCATGGCCTCTAGATGTGCCTGGTGTTAGTGAAACCTCGACTATGCTTAACATGAACTATACCAAACAAGTACCATATTCGTTATCCCCCGGTGTTCGACAGTCTCATTACCCTCTTCACTCGCCACTAGGTCTTCACCGAAGTCTCAGTCGTTTAACCGAAACACCACAGGACTATTGGTATATAGGGGTGTGGATACTCCTATATACATTGTCTATAGCAAGACATCGGGTATCCTCAATTTCCTGTGAAGACCACGTCGAATACCATATACAATCTCACGAAGTAGCACTGGTATATTTACACTCGTGGCTGCGCCGCTCGTGAACATATACATTGCTACTTCAATCGATGAGATATACATTGTATTCGACGAGGAATGTCATATCCTCTATTTTTCAAATTCGTGATTTTATCAATTCAGAGAGAACATATCGTACCCTTGAAGATTCCAGAATGTATCATAACTGTCAAAAGTAATCATACAAAAAATGCAACGCTCGGAGGAAACCATGTCAAGCGACGGATATTTGCAAGTGTTATCAACTCTATTTGATAACAACTGACACTTCGGTGAGATTATCTATGTATAACCCAAGCAAAGAACTTGGTCATACAGCATACTGAATTTATAGGTATTTTACTGGCGCTTCACTAGTTTCCTTCCTAGAGACGCTTTAATGGACTTAAATGACAATGGCACCTGCCGTGTCGTTACTTTTCACATACACAATAAAACATCAACAGATTATACTAGCTTTGAAGTATTTGAAGCAAAATTTCCATTCGTTTCTTCAAAATGCATAACTTTTTGACTCTCCGATGTACAATGCATAGTCCATAGAATACCCACAAATTGCAACAGAAATGACAATGAGCTATTCCTTTATAACATAATTACAATATATATATATATATATATATATATATATATATATATATATATATATATATATATATATATATATATATATATATATATATATATATATATATATATATATATATATTCCAACTCCCAGGTCTCATATAGAAAAAATAAAATGTTCGAAGAAATTACGATGATTTAATCAGATTCACAAACATGCTTTCGACCATTACGGGTCTCATCAGGTGATTCACCTTGCAGTGTTTCTGAGATCAGGATATTATGTTTGAATGCATGTTTGGCTTGAAGAAGTTTCATATGTTATTTCTTTCTCTCCTATTTTGCAATAAACAGTTGTGCAATTTTAACTTTTTTCCTTTTAACTCTGTGTAATATTACTCATCACTAGATTTCGTGCGTCAGCTTGTGTTAGACCAGCCGTTTGTTCCATAACAGTGAGCGATTAATTCGCTCAATTGAGCGCTCATTCCCTCCTGAACGACACGGAGCGATAACTCGAGGCTTGCTCCCTTTGCTACGTAGCGCTACATTGAGCAATCGCGTTCAAGAGAGGTTTAAAAGTAATCAGTAATTATCGAGCGTCTGTTACGATGTGTTTATTATAATGAAGTCATCTGAAGATTTCACTAGAATAATTTAGTGTCCAAGTTGTGGCCAGCAGAAACATGCTTCTTCCAATTCCCTAATACACATATGTCAACGTTAATGATACACAAACTATTCACCATATATAAATGTACTGGACCCATGATGTGTTGTCGTCATACTGCTTCGTGCATGGTTTCCATTGTCCAATCAGCTTTTAGAAATAGCATCAATACGTGTTAACTTTTTATTTAGTTAGTAAATTAAAAAAAAACCCTGAGGTTTAAATTCTATAATAGTGAAAAATATGTTCTGAAATGTATAATAACAGTCGTAAAATACAATACTTACAATATGAATCAAAAGGGAACATACCAAATTTGAACACGTTTGAGAAGACATTAAAACTATATACTATGTCGAGAGCTTCAACCCGAATGTTTGTTCACCCACCTGTGTATTTCACAGTGCAGATATGTAATTTGGCATGACTTTAAGCATCTTATCAACGCGGAAACTAGACCGATCACTTTACAGTTTTACATTATAAGAAGACGGTTGAGTATTCCATGACATAATCTGATTTTATACCTCTTAGTGACAGTTTTTGCAGCTCTTTGAAGGGCAAATCTGTCAAAACTACAGTTTTTGCAGCTCTTTGAAGGGCAAATCTGTCAAAACTACAGTTGTTACTTTCTTCTATGAGCTGTTCAGTAAGTGATCAACTGGGTCAAACATATATCATATGATTAATTGTCATTGTATGTAAGGTAATTTTTTAAACGTCAATTTACATGATATCTGCACATGTTATGTGAGCAAATTTTCGCTATGTAGCTGTAGAGGAGATATATTTAAATACAGATGAGATAATACGTACTGCAATTGACATATACAAACATTGTATAGTATATTATAAGTTAAGACCCTATATGTATGTCGTAAAGGGGAGATACTCGGTACAATGACAATGTGGAAGAGATCACAACAGGTATGAACATGTACTATGATTGGGATAGTTAATACTTTGTTATGGGTGACATATTATCCGCGGACATTATTAAGAAGTAAGCATGTTTCGTCGATGAAAAGGACATACTATGTTTTCTTTCTTTCAGTTAATGCACACTGGTATGCGTTATCAGACTAATAAACCGATGTTTTTAAAACTTATTTCATGAATAAGAATTTCCAGAAGAAAACACAGAGTCGCCCATAAAATCTCAACAAATCGAGATACGAGAACGTTTCTTCAAGTTATTTACATTATATCTATATATGGTTAAATGTATGTGTAGGTGTATGTGTCGTGCCCAATTCCCGGATTTGCCCATTCCCTGGGTTTGAGCAACCACCCCTGCCCAATTCCCGGGAATGGGCAAATCAGATTTAAATTTGCCCAATCCCAGGGAATGAGCAAGGATAAAGATATAAACCAAATGAGAGCCAACAGTTATTACACTTGATTAATGTTTATTCTGTACAAACAGTTCTTGATACAATGTAACACATGGTAATCAGGCAGTTAAAATGCAACACTATATCATTAATATTGAACTTAATCTTTATTTATTTATTAAAAACTTCAAACAAAATTTAAATACTCATTATTATCAATATTTAACTTATTCTAACATTAATAATTTTAAAAATCCAAATTCAACAAATGAACTTAAAAGTAAGATCATTAACAGCAAATCATTATTAAGACTGAAATGTGTATAAGGTAAACAATCTAAAATATCCAAAACCAAAACAACTGTACTAAAAATACATTATTGATAAAATTTAAAACCAAACTTATTCTGACATTAACAGCAATTAAAATGATCCTTATTACACAAATAAATGAAAAGTGACAACATTTATCAATAGTTCATGACTAAAATAGAAAATTATTTAAACAATTTAAAATAGCAATTTCAAACAAAGTTAAAGCAGCTACTTATTTTTGCATTTAGCATTTCGTGGATGGCAATGACTGGAGCACTTATTTCCAGCCTTAAAGCACATGCGACGTCAAAAGACTATGATTTTCTGGAAAAGGCCCAGTCCTATTTTTGTAAAATCATCCAGGGACTATCTAAATATTCATCATCAGTTGTCGCACGAGACTGTCTAGACTTAATATCAGTCCAAGCTTACATTGAAAAGCGATGTCTCATACTACTAGGCAAATTATGCAGAAGTGATTTGAACTTTGTCTTCAAAAACGTATTGAACCATAGATTAAGTCAATTCTTACTTGACTCGGATAACGAAAGAGAAGCTAAAAGTACAAAATCACCGATTTATCATATGTTACTATTAACATATAAATATGACTTGACAGATTATATCAATGAATACATGATGTCTTCTAGTTTTCCTTGTAAATCAAAATGGAATGCCCATGTTACAAAAAGCATCCATGATGCTGAAAATACATCTGTATGTAAAGATTTAACTGTCAGAGTAAACCAACATAGGTATTTTTCAGTTCGGGATCGAAATGTACATAGACTTTGGAACTTATCTGTACTGAAACCAGATCTATTTCATTGCATTGCCAACCTGGTCAAAATCAGTACTCTACGCATCCAATCAAGAGAGTGTATTTGTGGCACATTTGTGTATGATATTGTAAAACATGTTTTTATGTACTGCGAGAAGACAAGATCCCAGAGGGATCTGTTGATTGAATCAATTATTGATAAATTAGATGTTGATACGTTTTCCAGCCTCTGGAATAATGATGAAGAATTAACATTATGTTTCTTACTTGGTGGACTGCCAACTGAATATTGTTTATCTCTTGACTATAATATATGGCTAGATTGTATGATCAACGTATGTACAACTGTTATCCACTGGAAACACTTTTTCACAAACTGCTTGTAACTCCTTGTATTAATCTGTATATCATGTAACTATATCATATCACACTGTATCTTCATTTACTGGAGGAAATAAAGAATATCTATCTATCTATCCTCTGCAACAAATTCAGGGCCATTGTCACTTTGCAATATCCTAGGCGCACCAAATGTTGTTCAAATGCTACAATCTGCTGCTCTCTTGAATTTAAGAGGTCTTGATACTGAAAATTTAGTCATGTGATCTTGACAATGCATGATGTAGCGGTAGCCAGAATCAGGTTCAGTTTGCATGTCAATTAAATCAACGTTTCTGAAAGAATTGGCTTTAAAATCACTCCCTTTGATGATATCGGTTTCTACAACTGACAGTTCTCGCACACAGAAATGAAACTCTTTATCTGATCCCTTGTTATTTTTTCATATTTTTTGAGTAATTCCGGAAATTGGGCACGACATACATTTGTATGCATATCATTGTGTTCAACAATTGTTGACAATTGTTGACAAAAAGGCTATAATTATACGATTTTTTGCATGCATTTTGGATTATTTCCAGTCCAATCCGTTAATGAAACACTTCTCATTGTTTTTGAGTGGTCATTACAGTCAACAGTGACCAGATTTCGTCAGGAGGCTTCTGTTATTGAAATTGTCTTTTCTATTTCCAAAATTCGTGATTTTGAAGGCTCATATATATAAGGTGTAAGAAGTGACATTTGGCTAAATACTCAAGTTTGACCAGTTGACTTGAAATAATGGAAATACTCAAGTAAGTCGATTCTTGGTACTTTTTACATTAATTTCTTTATTGGATACTGATAACAATATTATTTAATCCATGGATACCGATGGCAATCTTATTTAAACCCTGGATGCTGATAACAATATTAGTTAACCCTTGGATACTGATAACAATCTTATTTAACCCTTGGATACTGATAAAAAAAATTCAAATACCTATCTGTTGACTAGACCTGCCTCCTCTTAGGCACGGCCTAACCATCCTTAACACAGACGAGACTTCGAAGAAGGAGAGTAGGGACACATAAAATCCTTACTCAAGGGCGGTCACTCGGTGGTCTCATGACGTCACTCCCATGAGCCTTCACTTTCCTCTCAGTTGTTGAGCAAGGCAGACATGCCTGTTTTCGCTCTTGGATTCCCCCAGCCATACTACCCCTGCTTCTACCGTCGGTCGAGACCTAGAGGGGACACTGTTTCTGACGGCTAGCGTCAGTCTACCCAAGGGGGTTCCGGTTCAGCTTCGGTCTCTCGTTCTTCTCATACCCCTACGCATTGAGTCACAGTGATTTCGCCAGCCCGTGACTCCTCTCCGGACTCGGATGCCCGGGAGGCCCAGTTCGTTGACGTGTCAAACCAACCCTTCATCAGCATAGTGTCGGATGTGGAGGGTACAGGGTCCTCCGATGACCCGCCGGTTAAGGATTCAGTCGCCATGTTGTCCGAAGCGGCTTCCTTTGTGGAGGTTCCACTTAGCCACGGCCGGTGCTTGGGACCTCGTTCGTCGGTAGCCAGAAGGCCTTCTTTTTGCGGTGATGGGGAGACAGCTCCCGCGCGTCAAGCTCTACCTCCTCACAGGCTCCTGCTGGATGCCTCTCAGGATATGGAGCACTTTATCTCGAGTTCTACCCCTTACTGTCTCCTACCTCCGTTAGTAGTGTCCGACAAGCGCCGTCGTCAGCTGCTCTAGATCAGGGTTTGTCTCGGCTGAATTCCCCCGATGTACCCCATCCCATCACTGACGCGCAGCTCACTCATCTCGACAGAGAGGCTCGCTCAATCTTGGGGTTGGGGAACCATGTAGCATTAACTTGTTTGCTGATGCTCAACTGTGCGAAGCAGACAGACATGGAGACGGTCGACACGGTGCTCTTCAAACCAATCGGCAATGTGGGCTCGGATCTCACACAGATCTTGCTAGCGGCATCCCGTATTACATCAAGAGACGTAGAGACAATTATGTTCACTCTCAACCCGGACCAGAAGTCTTTTCTCAGACAGGCTTCCTCACTAATCAGCTTGCCGGGAGTCAGAGACAGACTACCCCCAAGCGTCCGGCGGCTAACCCGGGTCCGAGGGCCGTACCTCTCAGAAGGGGAAGAGGAAGAAGTGACTTGTGGTCACCTACTCAGCTTCCTCCTCCTCTCGTTCCGCTGACGGAGGGCCCGGTCGGGGGCCGGCTTCAGTATTTTGTCAGCAACTGAGAGCAGCTAGCTTTAGACCCGTACAGTTGTCGAATACTGGGTCGGGGCTTCTACATTCCCGTCTCGTCTCCTCCTCCACTTACCTGTGCTCCAAGGGAGCGTCCCTTGTCACGGACCAGCTCCAACTAACTTTGGAACAGGTGGAGATTTAATGTCGAAGGGGGCTGTGATTCTTCCCTCTGTGATGTGAGCGCTCCGACTGCATGGTGTCTCTCCAGGATGGGTACCTGCACATTTCGATTCACTGTCGGGATCGCAGGTACCTCCACTTCATTATGGACGGGAGACATTGTCAGTGGTGTGTCCTCCCTTTCGAGAGTTCGTCCGCCCCCTGGCTGTTCACACGAGTGACCCACCCTATCATCCAATACTTACACGAGTGCGACATTCAGTTTCTGATTTATTTGTCTAGGATGGTTAGTGAACCTAGAGAAGTCGGAACGCAACACACATTTTGAAACTGGCAGTGATTTGGTTTGAGACTTTAACAGCATGGTAAAAGTTGTTTTTAGATTTTTAGCTCATCAGGTCTGAAAGAGTCGATGGGCTTACGTCGCTTTTTCGACTTTTTCTCGATAACCAGTGACTCAAGAGAGTGGACATTTTATATACAGACTCCTTGGCCAATGGGGATTCTAAATTGTTGAACCTCCGAGCAACACACTCGATGTCTGTTCAGGGTAGTCGTCACTTGAGGTCGCGAGGTGGGTGACAGGCATCTCTATGGAACCAGGAATGGATGTCCTTGTACACCTGTGGTTTAGATTCTCCCTTCAAGAGTTTCCTGCACATATCACACATTGGCTCTGATAGGTAGTGGTAAATGGGTGTACCTGTAACTTTTTGACAATTTATAACTGAAAGTTTCTTCAACAGCCTTGTATGCATCCTTGTGCTTTAGAAATTCAATATACCTTGTCTTGTTGTTGTGCAACTCCTTCATGTAGGAAGCCAACTCGCTGACATTCTTGAAATCCTCTGGATTAATGAATGTACCAGGGGGATATTGTTTATAATTCCCCTTACCCCCTCGCACAACAAGAATAATATCTTCGTTGAAGTAATGAAACAGCTTTTCAGTGACGTAATCCTTACACAGAGCGTTCTCGAAACTCAAGTAGAAGGAATATTCCCCTGTTGATATATTACGACACTTGTTATGTCCATCTATTGTTCTTGGACATTTCCTTTTTCCACATCCACCAAAAATGTCCGTCTTTATTCCATTTTCCTCGAACAGTCTCGTATATTCTCGTCGTTTACTCGGAGTGTTGCAGCTGCTCACAATCCATGAGGCCATCTTGGTTTTTCTCTTCACAATTCTGTCATAATCCTTTTGAGGACGTGAAGCTCTCTTTTCCAATAACCCGTATGGCATCCAGATGTCGGAATCTCGACGATAGGTACAGGTCCAGTTGAACACACTTGTCAACCACGGTGACTTTAAATTAGAATATATATGGTAGGATGGTTCCTGAGCAAAGAAGATCCACACTTGATTGGGATATCTCTTTGCTCTCTTGAGAAGCTGCAAGCTCCGATGAGCGTCAAAGATGAGAGCGTCTGCTTGTGGAAGGAGATCTTTATCAGACGTTTCCCTGCACGGGAGATCAGGACATGCTTTCAAGGGAAGTAACTCTGCCTTCTTTGTTGATGGTACATAATTGGGTCGTACGTACCACAGAATAAGTTTTATTGGTTTGTCATTATTTGCATTATGTCCTTGGGAATTAGCACCAATTTCACTATTGTTATTGTAACTAAAGAAACGTTGTTTGTGACATTCGGATCCATTTTGTAAGTCCTCTCTGCATTGAGGAACTAGACGAAAGTTTACGTTGAAATGTTTAAACATGTATAAAATATAGAGTGCACATACACACGCAACGAAGATGAAGAGAGACCGTTGGAAAGCAAAGGACATGCAGCACTTGCACAGATCCGTCCTCTCCTGAAAAAAGAAAATAAATTGCTATTTAAAAATAATTTAACCACACGAATTGATTACAGGTTTAATTTGTGATTACTGAGGAGATACGTTTATTCATACATACCATGAGACGTTTGATTTATTTTATACTGACGTTCAAAAGAAATTTCCCACTTTTAAAAAACGGTTATTGCCATAAACGTTTTGGATCCCAACTACCTTCAAAACTGCAATAAAATAATCAATATACCACATATTCTTATCCAGCAGAGACAAATAGGAAACGAGAGACAGCTGAGAGAGAGAGAGAGATGCAAGTAGTCAATCTGACAGGCACACATGAAGAAGATAAAACAACCTGCTATGTGTCCGTTCTGAGTAAGTACAAAAACTTATATATGCTTCTAAAGACGTTTAACATGAAATGTGTGAGCGAATGACAAATCAAACAGGTATTCTTTTATTTAGAAATGCCCCCTTATTTAATTGTTCAGTACCAAAAACACTTGTCTTAAGTCAAAGAAGAATTCTTAGTCTTTGAAAATCGTTATATCAAGTATCCATTTATGTTCTGTATGTCAATTCAACAATTGCGTTAATTGAAAGATTTACCACTATTAATATACCAGTCATTCTTTTCAAAACTACAGTTTTTATTTATGTTCAACATGGTTAGCACACATCATATATTTCCTCTTATACTCATTCAATGCATTTGTGATGAAATTGTTCTCATTAAGTTCATATGAAAACTTTCTTGGAAAAGTAATGATATTTGAATTTCCAAATTTCATAATCATGCACCACTGTCGTGACGATCACAGGATACGTTTAATAATGATTATTTTACTCATGGATATATGATTCATTGGCATTGTATGTGATGCAAGTGTATTGACGTTACAATAGGCGTCATGATATTTGCACGATACACATGTACGTGAACAAACATTCCGTATGCACCTGTATGTGGGATGACAATGAGATACACCATTGATTTAACTATCGCTATAACTTCTCTATCAAATTGATGAATTATTACATCGTGCACCTGTTGTGTCCACTGTTTATCTTCAGAAACGGTTCGAATAGTTACAGACAATATAGCGAAAATGATAGCTTCAAGTAAACGTGAGGACTGCAAACAATGTACAAGCTTGAATCTGCTGGGACACGTGTCAAACAAAGAAGTCTTTTTATGGTATAAGGAATAACATGACGTCGATACTTGCGTGCAAGATAACAAGGCTCGAATCAATGTGTAATAAACCTACTGAAACTAATTTCCAAACCTAAACAAGTTCATCAACTAAAGGATGAATATGTTACGTGAATATGTACAACTCGGACATTTCTGTTCACCTCATAATGACATTTCCAACATACATTATAAGTTGTATGCGTCTCACGGTCTCATGTACATTCTTTGTACCAGTGTCTCCCGAGCCTTCAGACGAGGGATGATAATGGGTAGTAAGGCTCAAACCGAAAGCACTGACAGTACTAAGAGTTTACCAATTAGACAACGTAAACTAGACAAAACAGAGGTCCAACTAAAGATTGTTATGCTATTTTTACATTTTTACAGTACCCCTCTGGTCACGGCGGCCGAATAGGAAACAAAAACGCAAGTAATTGACATTTACCTGTGACCAAAAGGGCGAAACTATTGTATAAACATAGGCTTACAACGTTAACTTATAGAGCTACCTTTGCTTACGTAGATTTACACTGTTTATAAGATCCTTGAAATGTGAAATCTTCAGCACTGTTAGAAAGACCATGAAGCCAATACAATATAACCAATAGTTCCTTTAATCAGAATAGAGGAAGGCGACAATACTCACCATTGTTGTTGCTGTGGCAGTAAACGGGATGTGGTGCACATCAACACCTTCCGTGTTCTCCTGTCATGTTCAGAGTATCATCTTAACACATATTCTCAAACTGCCAAGCTATAATACACGTACCTAGGGGAGCTAGATACGAAGCAATGTGACAATCAGAGCCCTAATGACAGATCGATTAGCAGTAATGCTCTCGAGGCAAGCACGCATGTGGGTTATAGAACGCACTGGTTAACGTTGTCAGTTTATACCTTGGTGGGAGCTCGTAAATAATTATTTTTTTTATTTATTCATCACTAAACAATGTCACGATCGATTCATTTTATGTGGTGTTTTAATTGTTCTATTTGGTTCTCTTGTATCTCTATTGTTAACTTAACCTTGTTAAATGCACAGTGATATACGGGTATTGGTACTCATAGAAAAATTAACATGTATAATTGACTTGCTGCCAAGAGACAATAGTTTCATTAGACGCCTGATAGATAACAAAAATGCTTTGAATTTCTTAATGCTAGTTGATATAATTAAAGTATCGTATGTTAGGCCTAAAGGTTACAAAACTGTCCCAGAAAGGAGAACAAATGTTGAAAACATAACTTAACATAAGCTAAAGGAAGCAACTATTTCAAACACTTCAACTTTTTTCACTTGTACTAAATTTTCGCAATAGTAAATGTTCAAATCAATAACCTTTATTCTTTACACAATTAACAGGCTATATATAACACAATGCTAAGCAATCATGTTTTTCAATCGCGGGGACATTTAATCAAGAGCTATCAATAATACATAGCTGTAATCAACTGGGGAGAGGCTGCTTGTCACTAACTATTATACACTGTCAAGCGTTCGCGACACGTGCTCCATATTGCAGGTGTCTGTATGTAGGTGTGGGCAATATCGACGTGGAAAATATATACACATAAGTTATGAATATACTTCAAATTTTGCAATGTAATGAGATTAGAACCCCCAAAATATATCCCTCTGTTTCAGCAACTTAATGTTTTCTATACGAAAGTGCATATTTACCCGAGTCATGTTTCTGCTAACTCCTCTGGAAACTGAAAAATATGAGTTTGCAGACGAAAATAACTTTTTGTAACCGGAACTTGCTTTTCTATGCATATTTATCTAATATGTCAATTGTAAAAGGTACCACGTTAATTGAAATGGATATATATATATATATATATATATATATATATATATATATATATATATATATATATATATATGTATATATGATCGCCGTTAAAACAAGGAGTCATCAACAAACATTCGAATACCAAATACAATTCGCCACATTCTAAAAATGTCCATAATCATTAGGTTGCTAACATCCATAAGCCTAAGGCATATATACCCAGGGGAAAAATAATACCACACAAAAAATCCCTACAAAATACAAGACGAGCGATACATACGACTAAAATAGAGAAATCATCTTTTTCGAATCACCTTAACTAGACGAGGATATATATACCCGGGCCCGTGGCAGAGTACACGACCCGGACTCGAGTACCCGTGGCAGAGTACACGACCCGGACTCGAGTACCCGTGGCAGAGTACACAACCCGGACTCGAGTACCCGTGGCAGAGTACACGACCCGGACTCGAGTACCCGTGGCAGAGTACACGACCCGGACTCGAGTACCCGTGGCAGAGAACCCCACCCGGACTCGAGTACCCATGGCAGAGTACACGACCCGGACTCGAGTACCCGAAAACAAACAAGTTTACTCTGTGAGCACACATTCTTCGTCAAAGTTACTTATGTTTCTTCTCAATATTTAGTTTCTGTCGTGATAATATCTAAACACTACAATGAACGTGAATGAAAGTGTGTTTTGAAAGAGTTGTTGCGATCTATAGCTGAATTAAAACAAATAAACTAAATGCAATCATCAAACCTGTTTTGTTGTATCTATGTTTTCTCTTGAGGAAATTGATACGTAAACTTTGCAATTTGCAAACATTGAAATTTTGAAACATCACAGACTAAAAGCCACAATCATCGAGAGAGTCGACTTAACATTTTATAAAGACGCTACGCATGCGCGAACACGTTCTTTGTGAAGTGAAGGATTGTTTTGAATAAAGTCGCAATCATTTTGGTGGGCTAGGCAAATGGCTCACATGAACAATGTGCTAATATTTTTGGCTTTGAAAAATCATATCCTTGTTATTATCCGTTCGATTTTTACGTTTGATGGCTTGTTTTAAAGACAAATGTATTGGCTTTGCCGTGGTATATAACATTGACTGATAATATGATGACAACATTCTGAAATATAATTTCAAACGGACATGGGGTGTTGACCCCGTTACATCCCTTTACTTTTTTTTATAGTATATGGGGCTGGATCGTCGACTTCATATTCGTTTTAATCGCTAGTTTCGACAATACAAGCCCCTGTGGACTCGAGTCCCTGTCAAAACCGGCCCGTTGCCGGGTACTCGAGTACCCGTCAGAGTCCTACCTTTTAGTGTCACTACATTGACTTAACTCACATTAAAACATGGTCAATTTGTGGTAACAGTCAGTACTGCTAGATAAAATAACACCACTTATAACATTTGGCGGTTGTCAATCCTAAGAAAACACTCAATGTCCGTTTTAGGTAGTCGTTGTTGTATCCCAAGTATGGATCTATCTATCTGTCTCCACCGGGATTCGAACCCGGGCCGTTGGCAAGCATGCTAACCACTACACCAGTGTGCTCCACATGATGAAAAAACTGACTTTGATGAAAAAACCGACTTTGATGAAAAAACTGACTTTGATGAAAAAAAACGAATGAATCCATTGACTATAATGAAATTTTTCTTTTTTTTTATAAAAAATGAATTTTATGAAAAGAATAAATTTGATGCAAAAAAAATGACTTTGATGAAAACAATTACTTAAATGACAAAACGACATTGATAATTGAATTTGATAATAAATGAAATTACTTATGAAGAAAAAGACTTAGAATACACAAATGATTGTTGCAAAATAAACAGACTTCGAAATACAATGATCGTACAAAGGATCATTTAAAAAATGGGCAAAATATAACTTTAAAGGGGAAAGGGATACAATTCAATGCTTAAAATAATTTCATAACACAAATTAATTTTGATGAAATAATTTTATAAAGAAAATGAAACCAAAGATAATGGCAGAGGAGAGTCTTCTTTGTTGGAATTGGCTTTTTATTTCTTAAATTTGAAAACATAATTGTTTCACCAATAATACTAATAAGATAATTCACTTTAATGCTTCCAATAACTACTACTTAGAGTTTTGACACCCCAAATGTGGATAGATTAAATCAATTTGGGCCAAAACAGTTTCATCACAGACATTTAGTCCATTTCATAATTACAACATAAATGTTGATAATCGAGTATTTACAAGTTATGAAAACATCTTCTACCATTAGATTCTAATACTTAATGGCGCTGTAGCACGCAATTCTTACTGAAATAAAGTGACCTCACAAAAAATAAATGGCAAGATAAAACGAATGTACATGGTTCGGTTACGCCATGAGAGTCCATTTCCTTTCGAGTGGCCATGATGGAATGGTCATTCATCTTGCTGTCTTAACTCTCAAATTAGCATCAGACCTACAGCTCTCCTTCTCACATTGACGAGTTCAATACCAATGTCGATTAATAGGTCGCATTATTTCTTCAAGTACATATAACCATTTTCTATTGATATGGTTTATCAGGTCGTGTGATAAGATGGTTTACTCTAGTCTAAGGTTTACGCTAGTCTAAGGTTTAGCTATCCCAACTATGGATAGATCCCAGAAACACCCAGCTTAGCATCTAAATAATAATAAAGACATTATTCTCTTAAATACATAAACTATTATCATAAATGAAGTGCTTAGATGTTAAAACACCTAGTTTTAACATTACACTATTAAAATAAATGAAGTTTGATACCGGCTAGTCTAAAATTTAGCTATCCCAACTATGGATAGATCCCAGAAACACCCAGTTTAGCATGAAAATGCTATTAAAGACGTGATTGTTCTTAAACACATAAACTATGAACATAAACGAAGTGCTTTTATATAGATGTTAAAATACCTAAAATATGATTCTGAAGTAAAGGTACACTGACATTCGTTGACTCCTTGAAGGTTAAATCGACGTTGCCATGCATGAAGTTCATGGAATTGTCACGTGCACGGTACCTTTTCAGTGAAAGTAAACTTCAACATTTTCAGTTTATAATGGCCCCAAAGCAGCCTCGAACAAACGGAACATGCCATACATAAGTTAACAGTAATTAAGCGTTCCCTTATTCCTTTCCATCAGTATACATGTTTTTGGAGAACTGAAGTTCACAGAGTCCGAAATGTTGTTGATGAGAAGCTGTGGAAGATTAGACTTGCTGTAGATTTTTTTTTTACATTTTTGTTGTTGTATACTTGGATCACACCCTTAAAAATTATGTTCATCTCCTTATCAATAAGGCATTGAATGATGGGATATATAAATTGCAAACTTGATAATCATGGGACCCAAGTATTTATTTATAAGTTATTCTAACTACTTGTGTGGTATGTTGTAACAGAACAAAACGGGGACATACTTGAATTACAATAGCAAATTAATAGAATATTAATGATAGATTTAAAACTCCCCAATCTAAATAAATTTAGATCAACAGGTATATTAGGTTATATCGACCTTATATCCATGATATAGGACAGTCGATCTAAATTTATTTAGATTGAAAACCCCCTACTCTCTCAAGAAGTATAAAACTTCTCGAGTAACTCCATGTGTTATTG
The DNA here is from genome assembly GCA_936450465.1 of Gibbula magus. Taxonomy (NCBI): domain Eukaryota; kingdom Metazoa; phylum Mollusca; class Gastropoda; order Trochida; family Trochidae; genus Gibbula; species Gibbula magus. Next base: position 76,010,351 of record OW388294.1, read on the forward strand.
TGCCCTGTGGAAATGCATATACTTGTGTACAGGTACATATTATATTAATTTGTATATATTTTGTTGGTGTGAACTTCGATCACTTTTGGTGCCATTGTGTCTGATTGATTTTAAAACTAGTAGTTATATATATTTCCTCTAAACACATGTTTAACAAAGACATTTAACATTAAGATCTTAAAATCTTTAACTAGTGGCTGCATCATGAGTTTAAAAGTGATTTTTGAAAATACTAAGTAGGTAATACTTCACACTCTGTTAGGCTTATAGATGCTAAGTTAGATATCATTGACGGTATGACTGACAGGTTCTCCCTACAATACAGGTTTTAGAACACTTCATGTAAGGATAAAAAATTAAATGTTTCTCAGTCACTTTTCTCTGAAAAGTGACGAAGGCGGAAGAAGGAATTTCTTTTTACTTTTTGTTTGAAATAATAGTGCAAAAGGAAAAATACATGTTTTTTCATCATATATAGCTTGGAAATGCTAGAGGTATACAAAAAAGAAGCACATCCATTCCTGCAGATCAATGTAGTTGGTACGTGAACGTCCGTAGTTGGATTAGCAAACATTATGCAGCAAATTCGTAATTTATTGTTTTAAATGACAATAAATAGTTGTCACGTGCTGACGCCTGAGAAACATTGCATGTTTCTATTACAGGGGAAATGAAAGAACCAACATGGTATACATAAGAACATGAAGATTTTCTGGATAACTACTTCTTTAATGTGAAAAAAACACGAAACGTCGTAAAATACTGATAAATACATTACACTTTAGTCCGGGACATAGAAGATGTGAATATCACTTAATCTCCATGATTTTGATAATACTTCAAATATCTAATATAAATAATATAAATACGATATCATGTTGGTACTGTTCATTATATATGTTGAGAGGTTTAGATATAAAATGTTAATCTGACGTCGTTACATACTATCGATTATGTGTTTTAGTGGTTTAGTAAGAACATGTAAACATGGCGTCGTTTCTTTAATGTAGATTATGTATGTTTCAGAATATCAAACTGTGCTTTCGCTCGTTAAAATACCAAACCATCCACTCGTTTCATAAACATGTTATCAAACGGGACATCGTTTAGTATTCTATATGTAAACATGGCGTCGTTTCTTTAATGTAGATTATGTATGTTTCAGAATATAAAACTGTGTAAACCAGTGTCCCCATGCTCTTTAACACATTCTTTGTTTTGTTTGGACACTGCATATATCAGGATCTCTATATGAGATGAATATATAATATTCTTACATATTGCACAAGGTGTGTTAAATAACTCGCGCTTCAATAGCTTTGCCTAAATCGTGTTATAACAAAAATCAATATATCTGCATAGCTGCAGTACTCTCTACGAGAGGTGCAAGTGCATATAAATCTGTCACATGCTATGTGTCTCATGTTGCTTTCTGCTCGGTGCTTGACTACCCAAGTATATTTGTTTCAAATTGAAACCACTCGTTTACCACGTGTTACTTGACTGTTGTGTAATCCAAGTATATATTTTTAAAATAACATTAAAAGTAAGTTTCTCTGAAATGTGGTATGCTTGTTAAACACATTTTTCATCACTTCAAGGTTGAGTCAACGAAATTGAAAATTACCCCTGTACATATTGTACTCACAATATTCACTTTCAAAACGTGCATCATTTGGTAAAGGTCAAACACACTACAATTCAGAATTATGATAAGTTATCATTGCATAAAACTATTTCCGCCACTCACTTACGTCCAACGTGATATCAGGAAAGTATAGGGAGTTATAATGAAAGTTAAATTGCTCAAATTAATGTTGATGTTTTATTATATGCTATTGAGATTATTCTAACAGTTATTTTGTTTATACGAATGATAATCTTACACAATATGATAAGGAATTTTAATAGTGTAATGTTGAAAGTAGGTGCTTAACATGTAAGCACTTCATTTATGATAATAGTTTATGTTTATTATTATTTAAGAAAAATAATGTCTTTAATAGCATTTCCATGATAAACTGTGTGTTTCTGGGATCTATCCACAGTTCGGATAGCTAATTATAAACCTTAGACTAGCGGATATCCAACTTCATTTATTCCAAAAGTATAACATAAATACTTTCTTTGTAATAATTGTTTATGTATTTCTGAAAAAGAATGTCTTTAATAGCATTTTCATGTAAAACTGTGTGTGTTGGTTTTCTATCCACAGTTGGGATTGTTTAACTTTAGACTAGCCGGTACTTAACATCATTTATTCTAATAATGTAATATTGAAATATGTCTTTTTAAAGGTTCAATACCTTCTTTATGATGATCTTTTATGTAATCATTAAAAGCATGTTAACGTTGGTGGGTAGGGAATCTATTAACAGTTGGGATTGCTAAACCTTGCCCTAACCTTCTTAAATGCGCTGTAGCACAGTTTTTTCAACAAACAAATTCTCAAATTGTCCATTTCTTATATAAGTTATACCATATATTGTCACGTCATAGGGTAAACCATCTTATTCCACGACCCGATAAACAATATCAATAGAAAATGGTTATATGTACTTGAAGAAACAATGCGACCTATAAATTTAAATTGTACTCTGACTGTTTATGTATCCCAACATCAGTCAGATCACTTGAACTACCTTCGAGCGGCCATTTCAATGTGAACACCTTAAAATTGCCACTCGAAGGGAAATGGACTTAACTGAACCGTGTACATTCGTTTTTTTACCTATTTTTATTAAGGAGTTTTATCTAGCCATATGTATTTACCTTTTTGTGAGGTTACTTTAGTTCAGTAATAATTGCTTGGTACAGCGCCATTAAGTATCAGAATGTAATGGTAGAAGATGTTTTCATAACTTGTAAATACTCGATTTATCAACATCTATGTTGAATTATGAAAAGGAATGTCTGTAATGAAACTGTTTTGGCCCAAATTGATTTAATCTATCCACATCCACAACTCTAAGTAGTAGTTATTGGAAGCATTGATACAGCTTTAAAGTGAATTATTTTATTAGTAATAGCCAATTCCAACAAAAAAGACTTTCCTCTGCCATTATCTTTGGTTTCATTTTCTTAATAAAAGTATTTTTTATCAAAATTAATATGTGTTATGAAACTATTTTAAGCATTGAATTTTATCCCTTTCCCCTTTAAAGTTATATTTTGCCCATTTTTTTAAAATGATCCTTTGTATCATCATTGTATTCAAAGTATGTTTATTTTGCAACAACCATTTGTGTATTTTTCTTCATAAGTAAATTCATTTATTATCAAATTAAATTGTCAATGGATTCATCAAAAGTCATTTTTTCATCAAAATCAAATTTTTCATCAAAATCAAATTTTTCATCAAAATCAAATTTTTCATCAAAATCAAATTTTTCACCAAAGTCGTTTTTTTCATCAAAGTCATTTTTTTCATTGAAGTCATTTTTTTACATTAAAATCAGTTTTCTCATGAAAATCAGTTTTCTCATGAAAATCAGTTTTCTCATGAAAATCAGTTTTCTCATGAAAATCAGTTTTCTCATGAAAATCAGTTTTCTCATGAAAGTCGTTTTTTTTCATCAAAGTCGGTTTTTCATCAAAGTAAGTTTTTTCATCAAAGTAAGTTTTTTCATCAAAGTAAGTTTTTTCATCAAAATCAGTTTTTTCATCAAAGTCGGTTTTTTCATCAAAATCGTTTTTTTCATCAAAGTCAATTTTTTCATCAAAATCATTTTTTTTCTAAAAAAATCATCTTAAGATGGGATATCCCAACTTGAGATAGCGATTTATCCACAGTTGGGATAGCCCAGAGAACTATCCCATCTCAAGATGGGATAGATCCATACTTGGCATACAGCAGTCGTCACTTGAGGTCGCGAGGTGGGTGACAGGCATCTCTATGGAACCAGGAATGGATGTCCCTGTACACCTGTGGTTTAGATTCTCCCTTCAAGAGTTTCCTGCACATGTCACACATTGGCTCTGATAGGTAGTGGTAGTGGGTGTACCTGTAACTTTCTGACAATTTATAACTGAACGTTTCTTCAGTAGCTTTGTATGCATCTTTGTGCTTTAGAAATTCAATATACCTTGTCTTGTTGTTGTGCAACTCCTTCATGTAGGAAGCCAACTCGCTGACATTCTTGAAATCCTCTGTATTAATGAATGTACCAGAGGGATATTGTTTATAATTCCCCTTACCCCCTCGCACAACAAGAATAATATCTTCGTTGAAATAATGAAACAGCTTTTCAGTGACGTAATCCTTACACAGAGCGTTCTCGAAACTCAAATAGAAGGAATATTCCCCTGTTGATATATTACGACACTTGTTATGTCCATCTATTGTTCTTGGACATTTCCTTTTTCCACATCCACCAAAAATGTCCGTCTTTATTCCATTTTTCTCCAACAGTCTCATATATTCTCGTCGTTTACTCGGAGTGTTGCAGCTGCTCACAATCCATGAGGCCATCTTGGTTTTTCTCTTCACAATTCTGTCGTAATCTTTTTGAGGCTGTGACATTCTCTTTTCCAATAACCCGTATGGCATCCAGATGTCGGAATCTCGGCGATAGGAACAGGTCCAGTTGAACACACTTCTCCACATGCTTGTTTGGAGATTTGATTTTATATGATAGGGAGGTTCCTGTGAATAGAAGACCCAAACTTGATTCGGATGTTTCTGTGGAAGATGTTTTACACGTTGATGAACGTCAAAGATAACTGCGTCTGCCTGTGATATAAGTTCTTTATCAGAAGTTTCCTTGCAGGGTAGATCAGGACATGCTTTCAAGGGACGTAACTCTCCCTTGGCTGACTGCGGGACATAGTTTGGTCTTATGTACCACAAAATACGTTTCATTTGTATGACGTAACGTTTATAATGTTCCGTGGAGTTTGTAAAAATTCTGTTTGTTATGTCGCTGGTATCGTTTTTGTCTGTGGTAAGCGGACGACTGTTATTCAGTTCTCTGGACATTGTAGAATGTCTATATGAGGTCTTGGTGTCGCTGTCACTTTCATTTGGTGTTTTGCTATTTGCAACAATTTCATTTACAACTTCAGTGCTACCTCGAAATGAAGGTAGGACCAGTTTCAAACTTGGCATCAGCTTTATATAAAACCCACAGAATGCGAGAACAATGACCGAAAGTATGAAGATGGTCCGCCTTGAAACGATCAATTCACATTTTTGGAAGCATAATGAAGACATCATCTGAAATGATAAAACAGACATAAATTTTAAAAAACTTCGCCGGAATGATATAATTATCTTGAAGTTCTTTATTAGCGCCAGTAGTAACGAAGCAAACTATGATGTCTGTAATAACCGGATGTAGAGGCTGATCGATGGGAAATGTACTCGCATGCATGGCTTAACTGAACTATGTAAATTAAATTTTTAATGATTTTTTTAAAATATTGACGATTATTATTTAGCCATCGGTAACACTTATAAACCGTTTTGTATTGAGCGCTTTATTTCAGTGAGAAGGACGTGCTGCAGTGCCGGAGTTGTATTGTCCAGTTTTCCATCTGAAAAGATTACTCCCCCGTTTATCGTCACTCCACAGAATCAACTAGCATTAAAACGCATCGTCAATTGTCGGCAACAGTCAGAACTTTTCGATAAAATAACACAATTTATAACATTTGACCTACTTAACTCGACCAAAACACTGCATGTTCCTTTAACCTTTTCACATATGTAAAATGTTTGACAGAGATAATAAACCACATGACTTGAACAACCAGCCAATCAGTAAGCCATCAGCACATAAATACTATTCAAGTTATCTTCTAGGTGATTGAATCGTGGACCAAAATCGATCAAACATAATTATTGATCACTGCCTGTCTGACATTGCAACAAATGTGATATATTGATCTTTTTTATATTGACATTTAGCCTATTATGTAAACACGGTTATTAAAGATACTTTAATAGTAACTCACTATTGAATATAACTTGTATATATAGTCTGTAATTACAGTTATTAATTTATTTTTAAATATATTACAAAGATAGCAGTTTGTCATAAAGATTGATTCTCGTAAAATGTCATGTTATTTCACCCTTCCGTATATATATATATATATATATATATACGCTGACGGGCAAAAGAAACTATATTGCTCAGTTGTATTTATCATATGTATAATTTTCAAAGTCAAATATCTCGAGTTTTCGACGTCGTATTGAAAAACGGACTAGTTTGTGACATTACTCCAAAACCTTAAATCAGTCAAAGAAAACCTCTACAAGGTTTTATATTTTTTTAATTTAAATTTAAAATTTGAAATTTGAAATTCCCCCAAATTAATTTTGATAAAACACAACTGTTCATCGACACATAACACACACTCTGTGTGAAAATCAATAAATGTGCTTCGTCCTGCACACATTTACAACATTTTGAACATGGTGGGGGTCATGTTGGTGTAAATTTCATTTCTTACCACTGTCTGTTTTAAATAGTGAGTTTTTAAGTTAAAAATATAACAGTCACCAATTAAGTCATTCAAACTACTGCCGAAAGGTGTATCTGTATCGTCCCATAATCAAATGCATCTCATTTCTTTAAAATATTGAATTAATCGAAAACAACTTAGTGTTATAATTTCTTTTGCCATATATATATACTATATATGTAGAGTAAGAAATATATATACATATAGTAATAAATGCAGTGAATTTTAAAGGGAAAGGAGATTTCCGAGTTAAACATAATTTTGATTGTGCATCTAAAAACATTTTATATGTTATGACATGCACAGGGTGAAAAGAACAGTACCGTATATTACCGGGTATAAGTCGAGAATTTGATGTCTTTTTACGTCTTTTCTACTAGGTAACAATTAAACTATTCACCGGTTATCTAATAAAAACTTTGTCAACATGCTGGTCGTAGATCTAGTATTCGACTTGATGAGAGGAAAATGTAATTTGATTGAAACAAATAATAACAGACACTGTGAGTCACGAGTTGTATTTTTTTTATTGGTTGTTTCATTTAATAATTTTGAAGGCAAACAAATTGATAAGCCGATCGACATCACTGCTTACCAATTGCCGTTGTGTGTTGACTCATGGGCACGTCGACTTGTCACTCGGTGTCAGTCAGCACGTGGTTAAAGGGGGGTCGACTTATACATGAGATATAGGGTTTTGACCAGTATTTGGGTAGTTGAGAAAGGGGGTCGACTTATACGCGGGGTCGACGTATACCCGGTAATATACGGTATATTGGACAGACAGAAAATCTGTGACTCCAATAAAATCAAAAGAGTTTTAAAAGAAGAATATTTCATAAAGAAATACCACCCAAAACTGAATACTATTACATTCTAAACGCATTTTCTCACGAATGTACATTGTCCCCATTATGGCGTCATAATATTTAGACTATGACGTCATAGACCTCTGTAACGTATCATTCTCCCTGAAGATGAAATGAAACCGGTAGGAGGAAGAAACTCGGCGTAATGTGTTTAATTTTTTAATATATTGAAGCTGCCATACACCTGGACATTTGACTTTTTGTGCATATAAAATACATATATTGCTTAAGTCTTATAGTGAATGAAAAGACATCAACCATTAATGAATTCTAAAACTAAACAAATATATCATAGAATACAAAAAGAGCAGCCAGTGGGGACACGAAAGTTCCGAAACCCTTGAAGATCGTTTCTACCCTGTACGCCGGCATTCTAAGTAGTCTGATTAATAATTAGTGTTTATGAAGGCATATCGCAATGCATGTTGTATTCAATGAAATATTACGAGAAAGAGATATGGCCAATTCACGAATATTTTCTTTGCATTATTTTTATAGGTGGTGACTCAAATTTCATTGTTCAATACCCTTCATAATGTTTATTAACTTCTGATCTACAATGTTATAAAAAACGAGTATATCATATTCATACACATTAATACCACACATTCCATTTTGGAGTTATGTTTAACATAAACAACCCGAACTCCCACAAGCTAAGATTACTAAATTGCAAATGAAAATGTTTATTCAAAATAAAAGTGAAAACACTATGATATCATATGTCATTTGTCAAATGGTCTTTCAGGTAGTATGTAACGATATTTATCATATGACTTGTAGCGCATGTTGTATCTTTGACATTTACAATAATCCTTCCGACCCACATTTTCATCTTCACTTAAGCTAAATACTTGCTGTATATACAACCAATCTTTTAAGAAATAAACGATTAGGAACAATACTTGTAATGAATACTCACTGGAAATAATTTCAACAAGAAATTGTTACTAAGGTGACTTGATCACTTCAAAATTAAATAAAATCAAAATCTAGAGGTGGTAGTTTATGATAAGACATTTGATGTCAACAGACACAGCATTCCCTTTATTTTTCTTAAGATGTCTCAGTGTTTCTTTTTTAAAACTCAACAATATGTTAAAATCTCACTATGAACTTGATGTAACAAGTTCAAGATCGTGCTGACATCATTGACATCCATGTTCCCATGCTTAAACAATTCAAAGTTTGACGTGATCTTGAAAATAATGGCAAGGTTATCACAATCTATAACCGACCCTTCCCAGAGAAGCTATGCGTAAGATTTGAAATGTTCTAAAGGTATCCTGCTGACAAGGGTTTAATGTCTTTACGTCTTGCCTTTTGTGACCTTGAAATGCTGGTCGAGGTCACAAAGCTCTATGGGAATATTACTCTCACTGTGGAGAAGGTATATGCAAAATATGAAACTTATGTAATGAGCTATTGAGATGTCCAAGTTCGTACGTCCGGACTACTAAAATACAGTATCACCTAAATTTAACATCTAGCTTGCAGGTGCTTGTACGTGTTCACAAACAACAGATGTTTGACATGTTGAATATTGATCCGATAACACCGCGATAACGACTATCAAGCAAAACTGCCACCCGGTAGTTACCTCATAGTCGCCAACTCAACATAGTGTAGTAATAAAATACGTTATCCCTTGTACGTGTATAATTGTAATACTTCGTGGATGAATTCCGAAAATTTTGTTTGTGTTAAATCGTTAGGGAATCGGTTAAACAATTCACTGAACCGTTACTCATGTCTCAACTTCCCAATGCAAGGCCAGACTAGAATAGATAGAATTTTGAACTTTTTAAAGAAAAACAATTCAGATAATATTGCTACTTTCAGCCATGTGGAAAGCCGCCTGCTTAATTATTAACACCGTTAAGACTATTACTATGGACGAGTACACTACTTCCTGGCAAAGACAGCTCCAATCAGAGATCGGGTGAAACGGCAGAAACAAACTCCGGACATACAGAACTGTCAAGATTACATATTTCACGGAACCCTATCTAAAGCGACCTATTCTAAGACACCACCGACGTGCACTAGCAAAGTTCAGATGCGGTGTTGCACCCCTACGCATTGAAACTAGCCGATATGAAAACCTTCCTTTGGACAATAGGAATTGTTTCAACTGCGAAGACAAACTTGAAGATGAACTGCACACTCTTTTAATATGTGCCGTGTTTGCCGCAGAACGTGAGAACCTTTTAAAAACCTGTCATGATATATGGGGGGATTTTAGCGTTTTACCAGACTGTGACAAATTTATTCGTATCTTAAGCACACCAGATATTGTATCTTATACTGCCAGCACCTGTCATTCTATTTTAGCCAAGCGGAGAGTGCTTTTATATAGTTGATTTTATATAATTAATGGATTAATATAATGTTCTATTCTTAGATCGTCTCTCATAAGTCGCTGAGCGATTGGTTGTGTACGTTTTAAATATGTTTGCTGTTTATACTTTTATTTGTGAATATATTATTATGTATGTACACAAGTGAGACGGAAATAAACTTTTTTGATTGATTGATTGCCAGTCTCCATTACCTTGCAGTATTTCCTTAAGAAATCTGTGCTTAGAAATCAAGGCCCACTATGCATTTCTGGTGCAGCGATTCACTATCTAGGCACAACATGCGAGGGAAAGACCGCAAGGCTTAAATCAGCCAGTAATGCAGACTGGAAAGAGTTATGCCTTGCGTTTGGAAGTTGGTCATCTCTAAACATAAATGCACAGTCATTTAATAAGTTACTGACGTTGATATTTTGTAGAAGTATATCGATTTGGATTCAAAATATAGATTTGAAAAAAAAATCGATATTAAAGTGGCAACTTAGCCCTTTTAATATAGATACCATTTGAAAAAGTTTTACGAGTAATTTTGTTGATGTTGATTTGTTTATGTTGCTGACTCATTGAAACGTCTAAAACCATATGTTGGTAAAGTTTATTTAGTAATATTCAAACTTTGTAGATGCAAAATATTGTTGGATTTCCATAAATTGACTATATCAACAAATGAGAAACTAATCATTCAAAAGTGAATTTAAGAATATGTAAAAAGATATGTATGTTTACATAAAGCAATTGACATTAAACGAACATAAGTAATCCCAATGTGTTCAACTTTTGAACGTTTGAATTGCTAAAGTACAACTCCGATTGATTTTCAAACCGCACATGCTTCGGATTAAACATGAAACGATTGGTTGCCATGTGACATCACGTACACATGTTACGCAGATAGAGATTATAGGAAATAAAGTCCTTGGCAAAAAAGTCTTCGGGAAAAAAGTATCTGTCTGTCTTTAACTACAAATAGGACTTTCTTTCGGAGGACTTTTTTTCCTAGGCAAATTTAGGACTTTTCTTCCGGGACTTTTCTTCCGAATACCCAGATAGAAGTCCACCTGCACAATTGGTTATCATTTGAAACTTGTAATTATGATATATTTGTCGATTGAGGATGAATATGCAAGTTGAGGGAAATTATTTGAACTGAAATTAGCATATATGGCAAGTAATTAAGCTAAATAAAATATTATGAAACACAATGACATCTTCAAACAAAATAAGTAACATCAAAATGTGTTCAACTTACGTTTCGATTGCTAAATCCAAAGTAGATATCCGATTGATTTTCAACCCTGACAGTTTTGCCTGCACATGCTTCGAATTAAAACAAGCTGTGATGGGTTGCCGTGTGTCATCACGTACACATGTAACGCAGATAGAAGTCCACTTACACAATCAAACAACCCTTTCTACCAACGAACAATGCATTCAGTCATGTGGTTTAGCTCGAGAGCCGAATGAAATTAGCCGTTTTAGAAAGAAAAGTTGTCTCTAGCTCTACCAACGTACAGGGAAATTAGTCTCCATATACAGAGAGAGTAAATTGAAAACCTGACCAGTATCCACAATGGCAACGGAGTCTGTACTCAACATGTCAGGTTTGTTACCCTTATTTATTACAGGGTCGTAAATCTAGTTAGCGCGGCCTCTGATAAGCTTAATTGTAAATCTCATTGGTCAATCAGTTTGAACATAAGCTTTCTGGAGTCAGTGGTTTTGAAAATTAGTCGAAAAAGTTAAAAGTGTTTGGACGACGGACATGTTTCCGTCAGTTTTCAACATAAAATCAATTGTTGACGACATAAATTCAACGGAATGACAAAACTACATTGGAATCCAAATAAACTGGTTTTTGGCCCAAGAATTCGAGATTTTTTAAATAAGAAATGATCAGAACATATATTCTTGTCTTAATGATTGCTTGAAATATGTCACATAAATACCCATTTCCAGGAAATAGAGGTCACATGACCTCTTCTATACTTCCAAGAAATCAAACGGAACATATAACTAGTTGTACCTCTGTTACTCTGTAATTACCCCATTGAAATATTGTTATAAAAAACTATTTACAAAAGTGACATAATGAATGACAAAATCCAGTTAAAAGTAACTGTATGTGTCGTTTAAATGTAGAGAGTGGAGAATTTTGTCATATAAATTCACCAAGTAACATCAGTCAATAAAAACTATCTATCCCACAATCCAGCAGCATGGGTGGATCCCAATATTTTCTTTCATTTTATTTAAACGTCTCACATGACATGAATAAAATCATATTATGTTTTTGTGACATTAACACAAATTCAGCGAAACAGTTTTGGCACAAATCTCAAGCAACTGATCACATTCACGTTTTATTTCATCTAAAATGTTTTGTTTCAATAGCAGACAATGAATTTGACACAGATAAGAAATCATAGGTAAAATATCAGCCCGACCATCAGACTGTCATGATTTATAGTTTAATAGCCCCCCTACAAAATAGGTCAAACCAGGGCTTTATCACGGGCAATGTTTTATTTTCCCTGATAATATTTATAGCATATTTGTTTATGATATCAAACAAGATTATATGGAGGTTATCATGAGAGTGTCACATAAACCAAGGGCTTAAAATTTAGCTGAAAGCATTTCGGTTTTTAAAACATGTGTTACGGTTAAGTTTGTCTCTGCCCCACAATATTTTTCATGTGGTAAATGAAAATTAAACATTTTACACTCACAGTTATGCTGTGTTGTGAGTAAAAGTAACTTTGATTTACACAAATATTGGATGAAATCTGATACAGATTGTATGTGTGGTACACTTGACAACTCAAAAAAGAATTTTCTTTGAATGCCTATTATACGATAACCAGCGATAACAACTTATGTCAGCATTGCAGCACATACTTTATGCAAGATGTTTGTCAATATATATTTAAATTCTGTTAGAGGGAAGTGTCATTTTGTCAAAATGTAAATGTATTTAAGGAAGTTCAATCCTTTATTCATGAAACAAACAATGTGTACACATTCGTACTTATGCATCAGTTCTCCTCTTGTTATTTGTCTTCTTTAATTTCTCTCTGGTCAAGTACCTGTCATTTTTTGTATAGAATGTAAGGTCATATACTGTATATAACAAGGAGAGAGGATATCCTAAGTTGAATAATTTGTTCCCAATCCGTTTCTTTATTCATAAATGTTGAAGCCCAAAGAGCTGGGTTCTCACAACACGCCAGTTGTTGGAGTAACATATATGACAAATATTATTGAATCGACAAGTACTGAGTGGTGCAGCGAATTTAAATGCTGGTTAATCCATTACAGTGACACTTTAAAGAAACCCAATTTTTTTCTTTTTGTCCGTTGTAGATGTTGAGCAGAAATTAGTGATAATTATTCGATTTTTATAGAGGAATAGATAAATTAGTGATGCTGTTGATTTGGGTTTCAATAAATTGTGACTTCAATGCAATGATGATATGCTTACAACTAATTACAACAAGTAAATCAAGTAAATTGTTTTTATCGATAATATCATATCAGTACTGACCCTACGAGGAATTACTAGGAATACTCCTACTTCTTAGAGAGCAATCATAGTGGTTAAAATGTGGTTAAAATGACATTCAGTGTTTTTCATAATGTTTATTAAATTAATACATGCAAAAATACCACAAGTACTGATTTCAATTCAAATAATTTTACTCAACTAGCATATTCACCACTGAACGAGGAACAGCATTATACATGCAGAAACTGAAACTACACTATGAGATATGAGATTAGAAATATCAGCTGCAAAAGTAATTGCACATAAATTTGAAAAAATAGTATTCACCAAAATTCTATGACAACCCTCCTATTATAATTTCCTAAGAATATTATCGGTATATATGAGAAATATAATTATCTATAATAAAACATCTGTCGGCTAAGAATGCACCCTTGCCTTGGTCCTACACTACAATCAAAACAAGAGGAAATACGTTGTTTAGTTCTAACATAACAGTAATATTGGAATATGCTGATGCGATAGTACTGTAGAATCTGCCAGATAGCCCAGCCCAGCATGTAGAGAGTCAAGGAGAACCTCATGTCTTAGTATATCAAAGGCTTTAGAAAAATCTGTGAGGAGGCAGTACAATCTTCCCTTCTCTTTGCAACACTACTTTTGAATAACAGCATGAAGAACAAACATGAGATCAACAGTGGAATAACAAGCTCTAAACTAAATCTGGTTGCTATATAATAATATGATTATCACACCAAAGTTGTATTGTTCTGTTTAAATCTTACAAAGAATAGCTATAAGTGAAATGCCCCTGTAATTATTGGTGTCACCGCCCCGCTGCTAGCCTATATGATATGAAGTGAGCCCATGAAGACACTACAATGGCGACGACGATGCTGCTTCATAATATAAGGGAAGGTAGACACTCGATACACGACACACGTGACAGAACTATGTTAGTGATACGAACTCTCGCGAATTGTTGGAACTTTCAAATACAGAACTTTGAGTGATAAAGTTTTACACTCGCAAGACGCCATTTTTTCTCGTGCATCACGCATGTTATAATCACCTGGCAGTGACACGTTAACAGCGCAACAGATAGTCTTCAAAAATTCACCATGTAAAAATAACAATTATAAATCATCATGAACATTATTTAATAATGAACTGGATTCTAAGAACATTACTTGTGCTTTTCCTAGTTGTACTTGCCTTGACATGTGCATACTTTGACTATTCCAAATTGTGTCAACACTACTTAACAACAGTGTATGAAATAGTTTTAAAATGTAAAAAGCCAACGGGGCTTGTTAACTCAAAATCTTACAAGCCCTCATCAAACTTAGCAAGCCCTGAAATTCTAAAGTGATAATAAAAACACATTATTTAATTCACACAAATTTGATATTATATTAAACCAGGCGGACACCCGGGCGATTCTACAGCATATCAGTTACTAGACTTGTATAATGTCATTGCAGGTGCTTTAGATGAGTGAAGAAGTAAGCGCAGTGTTTTGTGACAGAAGAGTTTTGATAAAGTGTGGCATAGAGGACTTTTGAACAAACTACAATCTTTTGGAATTAATAGATTTGCTGTGTAGTTCAGAAGGTAGTCATAATCCTGTTTTGCCCGGTGTCCCAAAAGGATCAGTTTCAGGACATTTGTAATTTTTAATATATATTAATGACCTTGTTGATAATATTGATTGTAACATACGTCTTTTTGATGATGACACTTCATTGTATGTAATAATTGAAGATCCGGTTTTATAAGCAAACAGTCCCAACGAAGATTTACTAAAACATTCGTCGTGAGCAAAACTATGCATGGCAGGTGAAGTTTAACCCCGAAAAAAACGGGAACTATTCAATTTAGTCAAAAAGCGGGTCGCCTGTCCAAAACCTCAGTTATATGTGCAAGGGACTCCTATAACTGAAGTTGAAGAACATAAACATTTAGGTTTTATATTTCAAAAGGATACTAACTTGGCTGCTCGCGATAACAGTGTTGTAGATAGAGTTGCTCCCATGATGAATTGCTTAAGAAGTTTGAAATATCAATTATTACGCAGATTATTACGCACATCGCTTCACATTATGGATCAGTCCTTCATTTTACCGGTTTTTGTAGTAACGTTTGGAATAACCGTACTCAAGCTCAAAATGCAAATCTTAAAATGGAAAATTACAATTAGATGCATTGAGACGATCTTCAGGGCAACAATAGGCACAAGTTATAATAAACTATATACTGAAACAAGTTCCATACGAAGACATTTTCAAGAAGACATGTAAAATATTTAACTCTTTTTAATAAAATAATAAACGGCAAAGCACCGAATTACTTAATATGTATCCCTGACTGCGTTTCGGCCACCAATTCGTACGAATTGAAAAACTCATCAAATTTACAAAACCTTCAAATTTGTTTGAATGCATTACCAAACGACATCAAAATGATACAATATAAACAATTGTATTTATCGAAAAAGAAACTCCCCAGGATTTGATCTAAATTGAAGAAGCCGTTTTTGTTAAATTACTCATTGTTGGCTCCATTTAGGTTGCAGTGATTAAAACTATCCTAAATGTGAAAGACATATTTCAAACGACCCGTCGTGAAGACACATCACATTATCTACTTGTGTGTTCAAACTACTCCTTTTTAAGAAATGATGCATTATACTACAAAAATTTTATAGTCTAAAAATAATTTTGTATTGAAATCATGGTATACCTGAAGCTAGAAAACTAGCAATTTTACAATATGTTTCTTTGCTTCTTGTAGATTTGATAACAATTAAAAATACACAAATGTCAGCTTTAGGTACATTGGTATGTAAAATATATTTATTATAATAATTGATCATGTTGTGGTTGTACATTAGCATTGTGATTTGGCATGAGAATGATTTGACTGAATATAATTTGTTGAATTCACCTTTGTAATTTTGGAGCGGCATTTACATGAGTTCTCAGGTTGTTTGCCAATCCATTTCAATGATGAATAAAATATGTTTAAACCAACAGGCGCATCAAGTTTCAAATTCTTACAACCCTGGACAAAAGGACCTTTCTTGTATTTCTGATAGAATACTGCATTATAAAATTGCTAAGTTTTCAGCTTCAGGTATTGCTGTAGGTATTCTAGTAGTTACAGAGCGATGCAGTGCTACTGAGCATGAGAACAAGGAAGTAAATGTTTTAACTCCCGACAGCTAAACAGAAATATTCCATAGTTAAAATTTTGTAAATTTCCAATTAATGTTAAAGTCCTTATAGATAAGCCCAAAATTCCAACAAGCCAGTCGGGCTTGCATGTAATATTTTCTACAAGCCCGATCGGAAAGCAACCAGCAATTGGCAGGCGGGCAAGGCAGCTAATAATTACCACTGATTTGAGTAATGAATTTACTGTATGGATGGAATCTTTTTCTATTTATGAGATTGCAAGTGGTTTAGAAGTGCAGGCGGATAAGGTTCGTAGGGCTACTTTGTCGCATTGCTTAGGTTCTTCTTGTCAACGAATTTTACATACATAACCTGGTGAGAAAGATACTTCTGATAGAGCTCAGGCTGTTTCGAGGGCATATTTCATTGCTAAGAGAAATGTTGTAGCAGAACGTTACAAGTTTCGGTCAAGGTCACAAGGGTCAGATGAAAGTATTGACAATTACGTCACAGATTTGTGAGAACTTGCTATGACTTGTTATTTTGGTGCATTGCATGATGAGATGATTAGAGACCAAATTGTTGAGAAATGTGCCTCGAGGCAGTTAAGAGAGAAACTTTTGCTGAAATATGATTTGACATTAGATTTTGCTCTTAAGATTGCTAGGTTGTATGGTATGGCAATGGAGAATTCTAAAGCTATTGCAGGGATTTCTGTAAACAAAGTTGATTCTAACTTTACTCATTCTGGTTATCAGTCAAATGGTCATTGTTATAGATATGGGTCAGTTCCTGATAGAGTTTCTAGGAATACCACTTAGCAGGGTCATTTCAAACAGAAGACTGGTAGAAAGAAGAAAGGTAAAGTTAGGTTTCAGCAGCAGAACGATAGACATAACTTAAATACAGTTTTAGTTGATGAGACAGATTCGTTTTCAAAGGACGCAGAGTATGTATATTATCGGGATTCAGATTTGTTTACCAGTGTGAATGTCAATGGTAGAAGTTTGGAAATGTTCTTAGACTCAGGTTCTTATAGGAATATCATTTCAAAGATTACTTATGATAGGTATTTCAGAGATTTCACACTTTCTCCAACAGGGAAACATGTCAAAGCTTATGGTCAAAAGAAGCCTATGGAACGCTTGCAATTTGGTTATTTTGATGCGGTCTTGAAGTTTGGTGATAAGGCAGTTGAAGATAGGATTTGTGTTATGCCTGGTGATGATGTATCTTTGCTTGGAAGGAAGTCTAGTCTTGAACTATCATTGCTTCAAATTAACATCAATAAGGTCGGTTCTTCAGCAAATCTTGATCATTTATTTGTTGAGTTTTCAGATGTTTTTGATGGCTTAGGGAAAATCAAGGATTTTACTCATACAATCAAGGATGATGAGTCAGTTTCTCCAGTTACACAACCGCTTCGTAGGTTACCCTATTCTATGGTGGAAGAAGTCAACTCTGAGTTGGATCGTATGATTGATGAGGATATTATCGAAGAGGTTCATCACGCAACACCTTGGGTTTCAAATATTCACTGTGTTCCGAAGCCAAATACTTCTGAAATTAGAGTTTGCTGTGATCTACGTGAGGTCAATAAGACAGTGGTACGGGAAAGGTTTCCAATAGGAGAGGGTTTCATTAATTTGGATAACTTGTACCCAATCCTTTCTCTTGAATAAATATGTTCAAATCAAATCAAATCAAATCAAAGGTTTCCAATTCCTACTGTAGATGATACTCTTTATGTCATGAGGTCTGCACGCTATTTTGCTAAGTTGGATTGTAAACGAGGTTTCTGGCAGATAGATTTAGCAGATGAATCTAGAGATTTGACAAGTTTTGTTACACACAGATGTATCTTTAGATTTAAACGACTCCCGTTTGGCTTGAATCAGCTTCTGAGGCGTATCAAAAGGCCATGAACTATGTTTTCGATGATATCTCAGGTTTGGAGAAATATATTGATGACTTGATCTGTTATGCAGATTCTCTTGAATAACTTGAAATTTTGCTCAGAAAGTTTTTCAGAAGATGCAGAGAATACAATTTAAGGCTCAATAAGGACAAGTGTAAGCTTGGTTTGACAGAGATAGAGGTTTTTTGGACATGTAGTTTCTATTGAAGGTGTTAGACCTAATCCAAAGAAGGTTTCAGCTGTTGAGTTAGCTAATCCTCCAGAGAACGTAGCTGAGTTGCGTTCATTTCTAGGAGTTTGCAATTACTTGATGAAATTCATTCCTGATTTTGCAGATTTGTGTGAACCTTTACGTTTTCTCACAAGATCTGGAGTGAAATGGAAATGTTACAATGTTTGTCAATCAGCATTTCAGTCTCTGAAGAAATCTATTGGTGTAGCCACGTGTTTAGCATTCTATGATATTGAGGCTTCAACTGTTTTGGTTAGTGATGCTAGTCGAGTTGGTTTGGGTTCAGTTCTACTTCAAGAGCTGGTTGATAATAGTCTTAGACCTATTGAATTTGCTAGTCGTTCTTTGACTGAAACTGAGCGTCGATATTCATAAATAGAACGTGAGGCTTTAGGATGTGTATGGTCTGTGGAACATTTTCACAAATATCTTTGGGGAAAGAAGTTTAACTTACGAACTGATCACCGTCCATTAATTCATATGCTTACTCAGGAGAAAACAGTTCAGTTACTCCTTAGAATTCAAAGATAGCTGGCATGTCAAATATTGCTGACTTTTTCTCTAGGCAGTCATATTGTAAGAGAAGTGATAATGTGGCATATTATTACATTAGATAAGTGGTTGATATATGTGTTCTAGACATTGAATCAATTACAATTGATGAAATCAGAACTATTCATCAAAAGATGCAGAAATTGTCAAAGTGTTGAGTGCTGTAGAAACAGACGACTGGAGTGATGTGTCGATGAACTTTCTCAAGTTTAAGGACGAACTCTCATCGTTCTTTTGAGAGGAGAGAGAATTGTGATTCCTGGAAAACTGAGATCAAAAGTTTTGAGTATTGCTCATGAGACACATCAAGGTATAGTACGCACTAAGCAATTCCTTCGCCAAACATGGATGCTGATGTGGAACATCTCATAAACGACTGTTCAACCTGTGTTCTTAATCAACCGTTGAGATATGACACTCCTTTACAACCTGTAGATCCAGCCCCATGACCCTGGTCGAAAGTTGGTATAGACATCGTTGGACCTATCGAATCGTGTATGTGTTAACATTGATTGATTATTTCTCTTCGTATCCTTTTGCTGTAGTGATCAAAGACATTACATCAAGTGCTATTATTGAAATTTTGGAAAGAATATTTTCAGAACATGGATTCCCAGGAGGCATAGTTTCAGACAATGGTCGACAATTTGTGAGTTCTCAGTTTGTGAAATATTTGAGATTGGCAGGGATTGAACACATTCGTTCATCGCCATATTTTCCTAAGAGCAATGGGAAAATTGAACGATTCCATAGATATTTGAAGAAGGCATTTCGTTCAGCAACAACTAAATATAATGGAAATGATTTGAAACAACTATCCAGAATTCTATATATGTATAGAGCTACTCCTCACAGAGCTAGTGGTGAAACTCCAGCCATGTTGTGTTCATCAAATTGTGATCCACTTTTGGAGAGAAAACTCAGTTATGCAAAGAAAATAAAATTTTATGCTGATGGGAAGAATAATGTGAAACATCATTCATTGGCAATTGGTGACATAGTGTATGTTGCTAATTTTGTGTGTGGTAAGTTAACACCTACGTACAAAGCTGTAAAACATGTAATCATTACTAAGAAACAACGTGATACATTCCAGATAGTTAACTGTGATGCAGGTATTATTAGTATAAGGAATGCCAATACGTGACCTGTATAAACGTGCTTTAGATTAAACCGGGTGACTAGACTATCCCAACGTCGTGTTGTCTCCCTAGCAGGTGGCACCGCCCCGCTGCTAGCCTATGATATGAAGTGAGCCCATGAAGACAATACAATGATGAACACACACGGAGCATATTCAAACTACATATACTGTCATAATGTTGCTATAAATGTAGATTTACTATCAGCTGACAGTTGAAATCTGTCATATTCGTAAAATCAGGCAATATTTTAAGTAAGCCATCAATTCACATCAAATAGTAACAGTGTCTCTTCATTGCCAGATATATGTCTGTTATATTACGTTCTATAGTACATGTACATCAAGGAGCAAAATGAACGATATCATACAAAATATAAGACATTTCATGAGCCACAGATACGACCGAAATAGAGTTACATCATGTCGTTAGAAGCCAAATAAACTAAATTTGAAATTTCAAAACGATCTGTTCATATTTTTGAGAAACAGACACTGCTGAACTGCTTACCACACGACCACGGAGCCTCGACAAAAAGGAAACACACACTGCTGAACTGCTTACTATATATTTTAATAAGGAAAAGCACAGACAATAGAAGGGGTGGTAAAGTAGAACCTTGTCACCCTGATCAAGAGCATCTTCACACACAATAATCCCAACGAGTCAGCTAATTACGAATGAATGTCTTCCTCTACTGACAGTGATCGCCTTTCAAACAAGGAGTCATTAACAACATTTTCAAATACCAAATAACATTTGAAAATTTGTCGCCACATTCTAAAAATTTCCATAATCATTAGGTTGCTTACATCCATAAGCCTAAGGCATATACCCAGGGGAAAAGTAATACCACACAAAAGGTTAACCATACAAAATACAAGACGAGCTATGCATACGACTGAAATAGAGTTTCATCATGTTTTCAGAAGCCAAATAACCGAAAATTTAAATTTAAAAACAGTATCTGTTCATATTTCTGAGAAACACACCTTTTTAGAAATCCTCTTTTTCGAATCACCTTAACTAGACAAGGTAAGAGATTCAAAAAGGCTTTGTTTTATAACATAACACACCAATGATGAGTATTAACAATTAAGCTCAAAGAGGTATCTTACATGTATATACCAACACAAGTTTCCATATTTCATAAAATATTACCCTAATACCAAACATTATGTCAAAAAACCTCTTAAGAAATAGCAATTGCAGCACCCTATGTATCTTTGAACAGATATAAAATATAAAGTATCATACTCTTATGAATGTAATTTAGTATATCTTTATCGTTACAGAAATACTTCATGGCATTTAGATAGTGAACAAATATAACATTTTTACATTTGGGATAACACAACCCTCAATAGTAAAAATGATTGTACTTTTTTCAGACCGAGTGCGGGATTCGAACCAACACCCTCAGAGTAAGACAACTATCGACAGCACTGACCGTACCAACAGCTTACCACACGACCACGGAGCCTCGACAAAAAGGCCCGAAAAAGTACAAGAAGTTTTATTATTGAAGGTATCCAAAAAAATAGTAACACTGTTATAGTGTAACACTACTATCTTCAATAGTACACATCCTTGGTGTGGCTTGAGATGTCTGCAGTTTTGCAGCTGCTTTTCTGATATTACAAAAACTTGCTGTTGAACATGAACATGAGACTGCAGGGGGATTGTGATCCCACGCTATATTTTGAATACTTCTTGAATATTATTTTGAAGCCCAGGGCCCATACTCTCGAAATGTTCTTAGCCCACCATATATACGTCACTGATTTAAGTTCAAATAATTTCTCTCAACTTGCGTATTCACCCCAATCACTACATATATCATATAACTCGTTTCAAATGAAAATCGAGCAACATCATTGTACATGCGCAGAAACCTAACCCATATGTCTCATTTACACTCAGTTATTTGACGCTATAAACACAAATTCGTCTTTTGACTGTTGTAACTGTTTAAATATTATGTTTGACATCTTGAAGTGGCCCAGTCGCGATGAATTGTCCGGTTTTCGTTCAGATATAACTAAGTTCACCTGTTAGTGTCACTACATTGAGTTAACTCACATTAAAACGTGGTAAATTTGTGGTAACAGTCAGTACTGCTAGATAAAATAACACCACTTATAACATTTGGCATATGTCATTCCTAAGAACATACTCAATTTCCGTTTAAGGAGGCCGTCACTTGAGGTCGCGAGGTGGGTGGCAAGCATCTCTATGGAACCAGGAATGGATGTCCTTGTACACCTGTGGTTTAGATTCTCCCTTCAAGAGTTTCCTGCACATGTCACACATTGGCTCTGATAGGTAGTGGTAGTGGGTGTACATGTAACTTTCTGACAATTTATAACTGAACGTTTCTTCAATAGCTTTGTGTGCATCTTTGTGCTTTAGAAATTCAATATACCTTGTCTTGTTGTTGTGCAACTCCTTCATGTAAGAAGCCAACTCGCTGACATTCTTGAAATCCTCTGTATTAATGAATGTACCAGAGGGATATTGTTTATAATTCCCCTTACCCCCTCGCACAACAAGAATAATATCTTCGTTGTAGTAATCAAAGAGCTTCTCAGTGACGTAATCCTTACACAGAGCGTTCTCGAAACTCAAGTAGAAGGAATATTCCCCTGTTGATATATTACGACACTTGTTATGTCCATCTATTGTTCTTGGACATTTCCTTTTTCCACATCCACCAAAAATGTCCGTCTTTATTCCATTTTCCTCGAACAGTCTCGTATATTCTCGTCGTTTACTCGGAGTGTTGCAGCTGCTCACAATCCATGAGGCCATCTTGGTTTTTCTCTTCACAATTCTGTCATAATCCTTTTGAGGACGTGAAGCTCTCTTTTCCAATAACCCGTATGGCATCCAGATGTCGGAATCTCGACGATAGGTACTGGTCCAGTTGAACACACTTGTCAACCACGGTGACTTTAAATTAGAATATATATGGTAGGATGGTTCCTGAGCAAAGAAGATCAACACTTGATTGGGATATCTCTTTGCTCTCTTGAGAAGCTGCAAGCTCCGATGAGCGTCAAAGATGAGAGCGTCTGCTTGTGGAAGGAGATCTTTATCAGACGTTTCCCTGCACGGGAGATCAGGACATGCTTTCAAGGGACGTAACTCTCCCTTATTTGTTGATGGTACATAATTGGGTCGTACGTACCACAGAATAAGTTTTATTGGTTTGCCATTATTTGCATTATGTCCTTGGGAATTAGCACCAATTTCACTATTGTTATTGTAGCTAAAGAAACGTTGTTTGTGACATTCGGATCCATTTTGTAAGTCCTCTCTACATTGAGGAACTAGACGAAAGTTTACGTTGAAATGTTTAAACATGTATAAAATATAGAGTGCACATATACACGCAACGAAGATGAAGAGAGACCGTTGAAAAGCAAAGGACATGTTGCACTTGCACAGATCCGTCCTCTCCTGAAAAAAGAAAATAAATTGCTATTTAAAAATAATTTAACCACACGAATTACAGGTTTAATTTGTGATTACTGAGAAGATACGTTTATTCATACATACCATGAAATGTTTGATTTAATTTATACTGACGTTCAAAAGAAATTTTCCACTTTAAAAAACGGCTATTGCCATAAACGTTTTGGATCCCAACTACCTTCAAAACTGGAATAAAATAATCAATATACCACATATTCTTATCCAGCAGAGACAAATAGGAAACGAGAGACAGCTGAGAGAGAGAGAGATGCAAGTAGTCAATCTGACAGGCACACATGAAGAAGATAAAACAACCTGCTATGTGTCCGTTCTGAGTAAGTACAACAACTTATATATGCTTCTAAAGACGTTTAACATCAAATGTGTGAGCGAATGACAAATCAAACAGGTATTCTTTAATTTAGAAATGCCCCCTTATTTAATTGTTTTTAGTACCAAAAACACTTGTCTTAAGTCAAAGAAGAATTCTTAGTCTTTGAAAATCGTTATATCAAGTATCCATATACATATATGTATGTTCTGTATGTCAATTCAACAATTGCGTTAATTGAAAGATTTACCCCTATCATTCTTTTCAAAACTTCAGTTTTTATTTTTGTTCAACTTGGTTAGCACACATCATGTATTTCCTCTCATAATCATGAAATTGTTCTAATTAAGTTCATATGAAAACTTACTTTGAAAAGTAATGTATATGATTTCAAAATTTGACTCCTTCTGTCTATTTTATCATTCCAAATTCATAATCATGCACCACTGTCGTGGCGATCACAGGATACGTTTATGAATGATTATTTTACTCATGGATATAAGAATCATTGTCATTGCATGTGATGCAAGTCTATTGACATTACAATAGGCGTCATGATATTTGCACGGATACACGTGTACGTGAAGAAACATTCCGTATGCACCTGTATTTGGGATGACAATGAGATACACCATTGATTTAACTATCGCTATGACTTCTCTATCAAATTGATGAATTATTACATCGTGCACCTGTTGTATTCACTGTTTATCTTCAGACACGGTTCGAATAGTTACAGACAATTTAGCGAAAATGATAGCTTCAAGTAAACTGCAAAAAATGTACAAGCTTGAATCTGGTGGGACACGTGTCAAACAAAGAACTCTTTTTATGGTATAAGGAATAACATGACGTCGATACTTGCGTGCAAGATTTAAATACTCGCATTATTGAGTAATAAACCTGCTGAAACTAATTTCCTAACCTAAACAAGTTTATCAACTTAATGTTGAATATGTTACGTGAATATGTACAACGTGGACATTTCTGTTCACCTCATAATGACATTTCCAACATACATTATAAGTTGTATGCTTCTCACGATCTCATGTACATTCTTTGTACCAGTGTCTCCCGAGCCTTCAGACGAGGGATGATAATGGGTAGTAAGACTCCAACCGAAAGCACTGACAGTACCAACAGTTTACCCATTAGGCTAGCGTAAACTAGACAAAACAGAGGTCCAACTACCGATTGTTATGCTATTTTTACATTTTTACAGTACCCCTCTGGTCACGGCGGCCGAATAGGAAACAAAAACTCAAGTAATTGACATTTATCTGTGACCAAAAGGGCGAAACTATTGTAGAAATATAGGCTTACAACGTTAACTTATAGAGCTACCTTTGCTTACGGAGATTTACACTATTTATAAGATCCTTGAAATGTGAAATCTTCAGCACTGTTAGAGGGACCATTAAGCCAATACAAAATAACCAATAGTTCCTTTAATCAGAATAGAGGAAGGCGACAATACTCACCATTGTTGTTGCTGTGGCAGTACACGGGATGTGGTGCACATCAACACCTTCCGTGTTCTCCTGTCATGTTCAGAGTATCATCTTAACACATATTCTCAAACTGCCAAGCTGTAATACACGTACCTAGGGGAGCGAGATACGAAGCAATATGACAATCAGAGCCCTAATGACAGATCGAATGCTCTCGAGACAAGCACACGGGATGTAGAACGCACTGGTTGTCAGTTTATACATTGGTGGGAGGCTCGTAACTAATTATTTATTTTATTTATTCATCACTAATCAATGTCACGTTCAATTCTTTTTATGTGGTGTTTAAATTGATCTATTTGGTTCCCTAGTATCTCTATATAACTTAACCTTGTTAAATGCACAATAATATACGGGTATTGGTACTCATAGAAAAATTAACATGTATAATTGACAGGATTAGTTGACTTGCTGCCAAGAGACAATACTTTCAATAGACGCCTGATGGATAACACAAATGCTTTGAATTTCTTAATGCTAGTTGATATAATTAAAGTATCGTATTTTAGGTCGTAAGGTTACAAAACTGTCCCAGAAAGGAGAACAAATGTTGAAAACATAACTTGGTTTAATATGAAGCTAAAGGAAGCAAATATTTCAAACACTTTTTTTATTTGTACTAAATTTTCGCAATAGTAAATGTTCAAATCAATAACCTTTATTCTTTACACAATTAACAGGCTATAAATAACAAACTGCTAAGCAATAATGATTTTCAATCGTGGGGACATTTAATCAAGGGCCATCAATAATACATAGCTGTAATCAACCTGAGAGAGGCTGCACTAACTATTATACACTGTCATGCTCTATATTGCAGGTGTCTGTATGTAGGTGTGGGCAATATCGACGTGGAATATATATACAAATAAGTAGTTATGAATATACTTCAAATTTTGCAATGTATTGAGATTAGGGCCCCAAAATATATCCCTCTGTTTCAGCAACCTAATGTTTTCTATACGAAAGTGCATATAAATCAGAATCATGTTTCTGTTAATTCCTCATATTTCTGCTAACTCCTCTGGAAAATGAAAATTATGAGTTTGCAGACGAAAATAACTTACAGACTTTTTGCAACCAGAACACAATTATACAAAAAAAGAATCTTCACACACAATCATCCCAACGAGTCAACGAATTACGAATGATTGTCTTACTCTACTGACAGTGATCGCCGTTCAAACGAGGAGTCATTATCAAACTTTTCAAATACCAAATAACATTTGAAAATCTGTCGTCACATTCTAAAAATTTCCGTAATCATTAGGTTGCTTACATCCATAAGCCTAAGGCATATACCCAGGGGGAAAATAATACCACACAAAAGGAAACCCTACAAAATACAAGACGAGCGATACATTAGACTGAAATTTCATCATGTTTTCAGAAGCCAAAAAACCGAAAATTTAAATTTAAAAACAGTATATGTTCATATTTCTGAGAAACACACCTTTTAAGAAATCGTCTTTTTCGAATCACCTTAACTAGACGAGGTAAAATATTGTTTTATAACATTACACACCAATGATGAGTATAAACATTTAAGCTCAAAGAGGTATCTTATATACCAACACAAGTTTCCATATTTCATAAAATATTACCCTAAATACCAAACATTATGTCAAAAGACCTCTTGAGAAATAGCAATTTCGGCACCCCATGTATCTTTGAACAGTATCATACTCTCATGAATGAAATTTAGTATATCTCTTAACAAGATATCGTTATATAAATACATCATGCATTGTAGTGGTTAGCGTGCTTGCCTCTCACCGCAAAGGCCCGGGTTCGAATCCCGGTGGAGACACTAAACATTTGTGCCCTGGGTCTCATACTGTGTCCTTGGGCAAGACACTTCATCCACATTGCACTCAGTCCACCCAGCTTTCTAAATGGATACCTGAACAAGGGAAGTACCACTAAGGGAATTACGGATCTGTACAGTCGCGCGGACTACTTATAGTAGCGGCACCGAAAGTACAATTCCTTCAGGGTAATGTACCGCCACATTGCGTTGGATATTAGGTGTTAAAATTATCATTATTATTATTATTGGATAGGGAACAAATATGACATTTTTACATTTTGGATAACACTACCTTCAAATACTTTTTTCAGACCGAGGACCTTGCGGGATTCGAACCAACACCCTCAGAGTAAGACAACTATTGACAGCACTGACTGTACCAACAGCTTACCACACGACCACGGAGCCTCGACAAAAAGTACAAGAATTTGTAGTATTGAAGGTAGTGTTATCCAAAAAAATAGTAACACTGTTATATTGTAATACTACTATCTTCAATGGTACAAATCCTTGGTGTGGTTTGAGATGTCTGCAGTTTTACAGCTGCTTTTCTGATCTTACAGAAACATGCTGTTGAACATGAACATGAGACTGCAGGGGGAATTGTGATCCCACGCTATATTTTGAATACTTCTTGAATATTCTCTGGATGCCCAGGGCCCATACTCTCGAAATGTTCTTAGGCCACCATATATACGTCAATGATTTAAGTTCAAATAATTTCTCTCAACTTGCGTATTCATCCCAATCACTACATATATCAAAATAACTCGTTTCAAATGAAAATCGAACAATATCATTGTACATGCGCAGAAACCTAACCCGTATGTCCCATTTACATACACAGTTATTTGACGCTATAAACACAACTTCGTCTTTGGACTGTTGTAAAGAAGTTTTAAATATTATGTTTGACATGTTGACGTTGACCAGTCGCGATGAATTGTCCGGTTTTCGTTCAGATATAACTACGTTCACCTTTTAGTAGGGCTCTGACGGGTAGAGAAAATCAGACTCGAGTACCCGTGGCAGAGTACCCGACCCGGACTCGAGTACCCGAAAACAAACAAGTTTACTCTGTGAGCACACATTCAAAGTCAAAGTTACTTATGTTTCTTCTCAATATTTAGTTTCTGTCGTGATAATATCGAAACACTACACAACTTCCAAACGCAAGGCATAACTCTTGCCAGTCTGCATTACTGGTTGATTTAACCCTTGCGGTATTTCCCTTGCTTTGTTGTGTCAAAATAGTGAATCGCTGCACCAGAAATGCATAGCGGGCCTGGATTTCTAAACACAAATTTCTTAAGGAAATACTGCAAGGCCTAAATCAACCAGTAATGCAGACTGGCAAGAGTTATGCCTTGCGTTTGGAAGTTGAACACTGCGATGAACTGAATGAAAGTGTGTTTTGAAAGAGTTGTTGCAATCAAAAGCTGAATTAAAACAAATAAACTAAATGCAATCATCAAACCTGTTTTGTTGTATCTATGTTTTCTCTTGAGGAAATTGATATGTAAACATTGAAATTTTGAAACATCACAGACTAAAAGCCACAATCATCGAGAGAGTCGACTTAACATTTTGTAAAGACGCTACGCATGCGTGAACACGTTCTTTGTGAAGTGAAGGATTGTTTTGAATAAAGTCGCAATAGATTTAATTTCGTTTTCTGAATAAATCTTCACCTCTGTGATATTATGTCATTGTCATCTACTATAATAACAAAGGCCATAAGGGTAATATGACTTGATAAAAACGCTTTAATCATATTTTTAAAATATTGTTTGATGGAGTAGAAATTAGAAAAACATACATACTGCATTATAACATGCAAGCATGTTTTCAAGTTACTATGTCAGATATGACTTAAAGCTTTAGAGATTGATTGAAAATATATTTCTGTATTGTTTCTCAATAAATACTCACTGAAGGACTGCTTAATTAATTTATTTGTCAATCAGTAACTGAATTTGCTAAACATTGTGACTGTGTTATATCAATTCGCCGCGTTGTGTTTGTTTGACAATAAAAGTTTTTAAGAAATACAATCATTACAATGAATAACACGAATATAACACAAAATATTGAAGAACAAGTATTTGTTGAAAAGAACTTTTAATGAGGAACAACACATTTCAATAGAATTAAAATGCAATTTGATGGAAATATACACTAGTTCTTCTAGGTTTGTAGCAAAAAATGACGTTCCATATCCATCGTTAAAGTTTGTGAGAAATTGTGTCACGGTAAATGTTACGTGTATCGAAATCATTTTACAAATGCCAATGATAATTATCATACTAACGACAAACATTAAAACTCTTAAAAACTTTTAACTTTTAAACAACAGTTTTCAGAAACAAGAAATAATTTGCAGGATATATAGGCTTACTTATCTGCATATAAAAGGTCATCCCAATATCGTGTTTCAACGATTTACTTGTTATAGCAGAATATCAAACATATTGATTATCATATCAGAAAAGGACCATGTACAGTATTGTACACAACAGATTGAAAATTAATGATCATCTGATTGTAACTAATTTAGAGTAATCTCCCTTAGTCGGGTACTCGCGATCGAGTCCTCGATACTGGACTCGAGTCCCTGTCAAACCCGACCCGTTGCCGGGTACTCGAGTACCCGTCAGAGTCCTACCTTTTAGTGTCACTACATTGACTTAACTCACATTAAAACATGGTAAGTTTGTGGTAACAGTCAGTACTGCTAGATAAAATAACACCACTTATAACATTTGGCGTTTGTCATTCCTAAGAAAACACTCAATGTCCGTTTTAGGTAGTCGTTGTTGTATCCCAAGTATGGATCTATCCCATCACAAGATGGGATAGCTCTCAGGGCTGAGGATAAATCGCTATCTCAAATTGAGATATCCCATCTTAAGATGGGATACCAGAACTTTTTAGAAAAAAATTAGTTTGATGAAAAAATGTATTTTGATGTAACAACTGATTTTATAATAATAATAATAATAATATACATTTTAACGCCTAATATCCAGTGCAAGCACTGCTCAATGGCGGTACAATTATTACCCTGAAGGAACTGTCCTTTCGGTGCCGCTACTAAGCGCTCCGCGCGACCATATAGGTCCATACCTCCCGTGTTCAGGTACCCATTTAAAACAGCTGGGTGGACTGAGTGCAATGTGGATGAAGTGCCTTGCCCAGGTGCACAACACAGTATAAGACCCAGGTCACAAATGTTTGGTGTCTCCACCGGGATTCGAACCCGGGCCGTTGGCGTGAGAGGCAAGTATGCTAACCACTACACCACTGTGCTCCACATGATGAAAAAACTTACTTTGATGAAAAAAACGACTTTGATGAAAAAAACGACTTTGATGAAATAAATACTTTTGATGAATCCATTAACTATAATGAAAAATTTTTTTTTTATGAAACGAATAAATTTGATGCCAAAAAATTAATTTGATGAAAAAAATTACTTGAATGACAAAACGACATTGACAATTGAATTTGATAATAAATGAAATTACTTATGAAGAAAAAGACTTAGAATTGCTCAAATGATTGTTGCAAAATAAACAGACTTCGAAATACAATGATCGTACAAAGGATCATTTAAAAAATGGGCAAAATATAACTTTAAAGGGGAAAGGGATAAAATTCAATGCTTAAAATAATTTCATAACACAAATTAATTTTGATAAAATAATTTTATAAAGAAAATGAAACCAAAGATAATGGCAGAGGAGAGTCTTCTTTGTTGGAATTGGCTTTTTATTTCTTAAATTTGAAAACATAATTGTTTCACCAATAATACTAATAAGATAATTCACTTTAAATGCTTCCAAAAACTACTACTTAGAGTTTAGACACCCCAAATGTGGATAGATTAAATCAATTTGGGCCAAAACAGTTTCATTACAGACATTTAGTCCATTTCATAATTACAACATAAATGTTGATAAATCGAGTATTTACAAGTTACATCTTCTACCATTAGATTCTAATACTTAATGGCGCTGTAGCACGCAATTCTTATTGAAATAAAGTGACCTAACAAAAAATAAATGGCAAGATAAAACGAATGTACATGGTTCGGTTACGCCATGAGAGTCCATTTCCTTTCGAGTGGCCATGATGGAATGGTCATTCATCTTGCTGTCTTAACTCTCAAATTAGCATCACACCTACAGCTCTCCTTCTCACATTGACGAGTTCAATACCAATGTCGATTAATAGGTCGCATTATTTCTTCAAGTACATATAACCATTTTCTATTGATGTGGTTTATCAGGTCGTGTGATAAGATGGTTTACTCTAGTCTAAGGTTTACGCTAGTCTAAGGTTTAGCTATCCCAACTGGATAGCTCCCAGAAACACCCAGTTTAGCATCTAAATAATAATAAAGACATTATTCTCTTAAATACATAAACTATTATCATAAATGAAGTGCTTAGATGTTAAAACATGCACATTTAACATTACACTATTAAATTAAATGAATGTGATACCAGCTAGTCAAAGGTTTAGCTATCCCAACTATGGATAGATCCAGAAACACCCAGTTTAGCATGAAAATGCTATTAAAGACATGATTGTTCTTAAATACATAAACTATGAACATAAACGAAGTGCTTATATAATGATGTTAAAATACCTACTTTTAACATTACACTATTAAAATAAATGAAATTTGATACCGGCTTGTCTAAGATTTAGCTATCCAAACTATGGATAGATCCAAGAAACACCCAGTTTAGCATGAAAATGCTATTAAAGACATGATTGTTCTTAAATACATAAACTATGAACATAAACGAAGTGCTTATATATTGATGTTAAAATACCTACTTTTAACATTACACTATTAAAATAAATGAAATTTGATACCGGCTAGTCTAAAATTTAGCTATCCAAACTATGGATAGATCCCAGAAACACCCAGTTTAGCATGAAAATGCTATTAAAGACATGATTGTTCTTAAATACATAAACTATGAACATAAACGAAGTGCTTATATATTGATGTTAAAATACCTACTTTTAACATTACACTATTAAAATAAATGAAATTTGATACCGGCTTGTCTAAGATTTAGCTATCCCAACTATGGATAGTTTCCAGAAAAACACAGTTTAGCATCTAAATAATAATAAAGACATTATTCTCTTAAATACATAAACTATTATCATAAATGAAGTGCTTAGATGTTAAAACACCTAGTTTTAACATTACACTATTAAAATAAATGAAGTTTGATACCGGCTAGTCTAAAATTTAGCTATCCCAACTATGGATAGATCCAGAAACACCCAGTTTAGCATGAAAATGCTATTAAAGACATGATTGTTCTTAAACACATAAACTATGAACATAAACGAAGTGCTTTTATATAGATGTTAAAATACCTAAAATATGATTCTGAAATAAAGGTACACTGACATTCGTTGACTCCTTGAAGGTTAAATCGACGTTGCCATGCATGAAGTTCATGGAATTGTCACGTGCACGGTACCTTTTCAGTGAAAGTAAACTTCAACATTTTCAGTTTATAATGGCCCCAAAGCAGCCTCGAACAAACGGAACATGCCATACATAAGTAAACAGTAATTAATCGTTCCCTTATTCCTTTCCATCAGTATACATGTTTTTGGAGAACTGAAGTTCACAGAGTCCGAAATGTTGTTGATGAGAAGCTGTGGAAGATTAGACTTGCTGTAGATTTTTTTTTTTACATTTTTGTTGTTGTATACTTGGTTACACTTAAAGATCACACCCTTAAAAATTATGTTCATCTCCTTATCAATAAGGCATTGAATGATGGGATATATAAATTGCAAACTTGATAATCATGGGACCCCAGTATTTATTTATAAGTTATTCTAACTACTTGTGTGGTATGTTGTAACAGAACAAAACGGGGACATACTTGAATTACAATAGCAAATTAATAGAATATTAATGATAGATTGAAAACTCCCCAATCTAAATAAATTTAGATCAACAGGTATATTAGGTTATATCGACCTTATATCCATGATATAGGACAGTCGATCTAAATTTATTTAGATTGAAAACCCCCTACTCTCTCAAGAAGTATATAACTTCTCGAGTAACTCCATGTGTTATTGTGCCCTGTGGAAATGCATATACTTGTGTACAGGTACATATTATATTAATTTGTATATATTTTGTTGGTGTGAACTTCGATCACTTTTGGTGCCATTGTGTCTGATTGATTTTAAAACTAGTAGTTATATATATTTCCTCTAAACACATGTTTAACAAAGACATTTAACATTAAGATCTTAAAATCTTTAACTAGTGGCTGCATCATGAGTTTAAAAGTGATTTTTGAAAATACTAAGTAGGTAATACTTCACACTCTGTTAGGCTTATAGATGCTAAGTTAGATATCATTGACGGTATGACTGACAGGTTCTCCCTACAATACAGGTTTTAGAACACTTCATGTAAGGATAAAAAATTAAATGTTTCTCAGTCACTTTTCTCTTAAAAGTGACGAAGGCGGAAGAAGGATTTTCTTTTTACTTTTTGTTGGAAATAATAGTGCAAAAGGAAAAATACGTGTTTTTTTCATCAGAATATAGCTTGGAAATGCTAGAAGAATAAAAAAAAGAAGCACATCCATTCCTGCAGATCAATTTAGTTGGTACGTGAACGTCCGTAGTTGGATTAGCAAACATTATGCAGCAAATTCGTAATTTATTGTTTTAAATGACAATAAATAGTTGTCATTGCATGTTTCTATTACAGGGGAAATGAAAGAACCAACATGGTATACATAAGAACATGAAGATTTTCTGGATAACTACTTCTTTAATGTGAAAAAAACACGAAACGTCGTAAAATACTGATAAATACATTACACTTTAGTCCGGGACATAGAAGATGTGAATATCACTTAATCTCCATGATTTTGATAATACTTCAAATATCTAATATAAATAATATAAATATGATATCATGTTGGTACTGTTCATTATATATGTTGAGAGGTTTAGATATAAAATGTTAATCTGACGTCGTTACATACTATCGATTATGTGTTTTAGTGGTTTAGTAAGAACATGTAAACATGGCGTCGTTTCTTTAATGTAGATTATGTATGTTTCAGAATATAAAACTGTGCTTTCGCTCGTTAAAATACCAAACCATCCACTCGTTTCATAAACATGTTATCAAACGGGACATCGTTTAGTATTCTATTTATGTAAACATGGCGTCGTTTCTTTAATGTAGATTATGTATGTTTCAGAATATAAAACTGTGTAAACCAGTGTCCCCATGCTCTTTAACACATTCTTTGTTTTGTTTGGACACTGCATATATCAGGATCTCTATATGAGATGAATATATAATATTCTTACATATTGCACAAGGTGTGTTAAATAACTCGCGCTTCAATAGCTTTGCCTAAATCGTGTTATAACCAAAATCAATATATCTGCATTGCTGCAGTACTCTCTACGAGAGGTACAAGTGCATATAAATCTGTCACATGCTATGTGTCTCATGTTGCTTTCTGCTCGGTGCTTGACTACCCAAGTATATTTGTTTCAAATTGAAACCACTCGTTTACCACGTGTTACTTGACTGTTGTGTAATCCAAGTATATATTTTTAAAATAACATTAAAAGTAAGTTTCTCTGAAATGTGTTATGCTTGTTAAACACATTTTTCATCACTTCAAGGTTGAGTCAACGAAATTGAAAATTACCCCTGTACATATTGTACTCACAATATTCACTTTCAAAACGTGCATCATTTGGTAAAGGTCAAACACACTACAATTCAGAATTATGATAAGTTATCGTTGCATAAAACTATTTCCGCCACTCACTTACGTCCAACGTGATATCAGGAAAGTATAGGGAGTTATAATGAAAGTTAAATTGCTCAAATTAATGTTGATGTTTTATTATATGCTATTGAGATTATTCTAACAGTTATTTTGTTTATACGAATGATAATCTTACACAATTTGATAAGGAATTTTAATAGTGTAATGTTAAAAGTAGGTGCTTAACATGTAAGCACTTCATTTATGATAATAGTTTATGTTTATTATTATTTAAGAAAAATAATGTCTTTAATAGCATTTCCATGATAAACTGTGTGTTTCTGGGATCTATCCACAGTTCGGATAGCTAATTATAAACCTTAGACTAGCGGATATCCAACTTCATTTATTCCAAAAGTATAACATAAATACTTTCTGTGTAATAATTGTTTATGTATTTCTGAAAAAGAAGGTCTTTAATAGCATTTTCATGTAAAACTGTGTGTGTTGGTTTTCTATCCACAGTTGGGATTGTTTAACTTTAGACTAGCCGGTACTTAACATCATTTATTCTAATAATGTAATATTGAAATATGTCTTTTTAAAGGTTCAATACCTTCTTTATGATAATCTTTTATGTAATCATTAAAAGCATGTTAACGTTGGTGGGTAGGGAATCTATTAACAGTTGGGATTGCTAAACCTTGCCCTAACCTTCTTAAATGCGCTGTAGCACAGTTTTTTCAACAAACAAATTCTCAAATTGTCCATTTCTTATATAAGTTATACCATATATTGTCACGTCATAGGGTAAACCATCTTATTCCACGACCCGATAAACAATATCAATAGAAAATGGCTATATGTACTTGAAGAAACAATGCGACCTTTAAATTTAAATTGTACTCTGACTGTTTATGTATCCCAACATCAGTCAGATCACTTGAACTACCTTCGAGCGGCCATTTCAATGTGAACACCTTAAAATTGCCACTCGAAGGGAAATGGACTTAACTGAACCGTGTACATTCGGTTTTTTTTACCTATTTTTATTAAGGAGTTTTATCTAGCCATATGTATTTACCTTTTTGTGAGGTTACTTTAGTTCAGTAAGAATTGCGTGGTACAGCGCCATTAAGTATCAGAATGTAATGGTAGAAGATGTTTTCATAACTTGTAAATACTCGATTTATCAACATCTATGTTGAATTATGAAAAGGAATGTCTGTAATGAAACTGTTTTGGCCCAAATTGATTTAATCTATCCACATCCACAACTCTAAGTAGTAGTTATTGGAAGCATTGATACAGCTTTAAAGTGAATTATTTTATTAGTAATAGCCAATTCCAACATAAAAGACTTTCCTCTGCCATTATCTTTGGTTTCATTTTCTTAATAAAAGTATTTTTTTATCAAAATTAATATGTGTTATGAAACTATTTTAAGCATTGAATTTTATCCCTTTCCCCTTTAAAGTTATATTTTGCCCATTTTTTAAAATGATCCTTTGTATCATCATTGTATTTCAAAGTATGTTTATTTTGCAACAACCATTCTAAGTCTTTTTCTTCATAAGTAAATTCATTGATTATCAAATTAAATTGTCAATGGATTCATCAAAAGTCATTTTTTCATCAAAGTCGTTTTTTTCATCAAAGTCAGTTTTTTCATCAAAGTCAGTTCTTCATCAAAGTCGTTTTGTCATTTAAATGATTGTTTTCATCAAAATAATCTTATTGCATCAAATTCATTCTTTTCATGAAAATATTTTTTTTAAATCTAAGTTGTTTTTTTCCCCATCAAATTAGTTTTTTTCATCAGTCATTTATTTTCATCAAAAATAGTTTTTTCATCAAAGTTTTTTTTTTATATATAAATCAGTTTTTTCATAAAAATAAATTTTTTCATCAAAATCAAATTTTTCATCAAAGTAGTTTTTTTCATCAAAGTCATTTTTTTCATCGAAGTCATTTTTTTTACATTAAAATCAGTTTTCTCATGAAAATCAGTTTTCTCATGAAAATCAGTTTTCTCATGAAAATCAGTTTTTTTTCATCAAAGTCGGTTTTTCATCAAAGTAAGTTTTTTCATCAAAATCAGTTTTTTCATCAAAGTCGGTTTTTTCATCAAAGTCAATTTTTTCATCAAAATCATTTTTTTCTAAAAAAATCATCTTAAGATGGGATATCCCAACTTGAGATAGCGATTTATCCACAGTTGGGATAGCCCAGAGAACTATCCCATCTCAAGATGGGATAGATCCATACTTGGCATACAGCAGTCGTCACTTGAGGTCGCGAGGTGGGTGACAGGCATCTCTATGGAACCAGGAATGGATGTCCCTGTACACCTGTGGTTTAGATTCTCCCTTCAAGAGTTTCCTGCACATATCACACATTGGCTCTGATAGGTAGTGGTAGTGGGTGTACCTGTAACTTTCTGACAATTTATAACTGAACGTTTCTTCAGTAGCTTTGTATGCATCTTTGTGCTTTAGAAATTCAATATACCTTGTCTTGTTGTTGTGCAACTCCTTCATGTAGGAAGCCAACTCGCTGACATTCTTGAAATCCTCTGTATTAATGAATGTACCAGAGGGATATTGTTTATAATTCACCTTACCCCCTCGCACAACAAGAATAATATCTTCGTTGAAATAATGAAACAGCTTTTCAGTGACGTAATCCTTACACAGAGCGTTCTCGAAACTCAAGTAGAAGGAATATTCCCCTGTTGATATATTACGACACTTGTTATGTCCATCTATTG
Organism: Gibbula magus; assembly: GCA_936450465.1. Classification (NCBI taxonomy): domain Eukaryota; kingdom Metazoa; phylum Mollusca; class Gastropoda; order Trochida; family Trochidae; genus Gibbula; species Gibbula magus. Next base: position 76,048,277 of record OW388294.1, read on the forward strand.
TTCTTGGACATTTCCTTTTTCCACATCCACCAAAAATGTCCGTCTTTATTCCATTTTTCTCCAACAGTCTCATATATTCTCGTCGTTTACTCGGAGTGTTGCAGCTGCTCACAATCCATGAGGCCATCTTGGTTTTTCTCTTCACAATTCTGTCGTAATCTTTTTGAGGCTGTGACATTCTCTTTTCCAATAACCCGTATGGCATCCAGATGTCGGAATCTCGGCGATAGGAACAGGTCCAGTTGAACACACTTCTCCACATGCTTGATTGGAGATTTGATTTTATATGATAGGGAGGTTCCTGTGAATAGAAGACCCAAACTTGATTCGGATGTTTCTGTGGAAGATGTTTTACACGTTGATGAACGTCAAAGATAACTGCGTCTGCCTGTGATATAAGTTCTTTATCAGAAGTTTCCTTGCAGGGTAGATCAGGACATGCTTTCAAGGGACGTAACTCTCCCTTGGCTGACTGCGGGACATAGTTTGGTCTTATGTACCACAAAATACGTTTCATTTGTATGACGTAACGTTTATAATGTTCCGTGGAGTTTGTAAAAATTCTGTTTGTTATGTTGCTGGTATCGTTTTTGTCTGTGGTAAGCGGACGACTGTTATTCAGTTCTCTGGAGATTGTAGAATGTCTATATGAGGTCTTGGTGTCGCTGTCACTTTCATTTGGTGTTTTGCTATTTGAAACAATTTCATTTACAACTTCAGTGCTACCTCGAAATGAAGGTAGGACCAGTTTCAAACTTGGCATCAGCTTTATATAAAACCCACAGAATGCGAGAACAATGACCGAAAGTATGAAGATGGTCCGCCTTGAAACGATCAATTCACATTTTTGGAAGCATAATGAAGACATCATCTGAAATGATAAAACAGACATAAATTTTAAAAAACTTCGCCGGAATGATATAATTATCTTGAAGTTCTTTATTAGCGCCAGTAGTAACGAAGCAACTATGATGTCTGTAATAACCGGATGTAGAGGCTGATCGATGGGAAATGTACTCGCATGCATGGCTTAACTGAACTATGTAAATTAAATTTTTTAATGATTTTTTTAATATTGACGATTATTATTTAGCCATCGGTAACACTTATTAACCGTTTTGTATTGAGCGCTTTATTTCAGTGAGAACGACGTGCTGCAGTGCCGGAGTTGTATTGTCCAGTTTTCGATCTGAAAAGATTACTCCCCCGTTTATCGTCACTCCACAGAATCAACTAGCATTAAAACGCATCGTCAATTGTCGGCAACAGTCAGAACTTTTCGATAAAATAACACAATTTATAACATTTGACCTACTTAACTCGACCAAAACACTGCATGTTCCTTTAACCTTTTCACAAATGTAAAATGTTTGACAGAGATAATAAACCACATGACTTGAACAACCAGCCAATCAGTAAGCCATCAGCACATAAATACTATTCAAGTTATCTTCTAGGTGATTGAATCGTGGACCAAAATCGATCAAACATAATTATTGATCACTGCCTGTCTGACATTGCAACAAATGTGATATATTGATCTTTTTTATATTGACATTTAGCCTATTATGTAAACACGGTTATTAAAGATACTTTAATAGTAACTCACTATTGAATATAACTTGTATATATAGTCTGTAATTACAGTTATTAATTTATTTTTAAATATATTACAAAGATAGCAGTTTGTCATAAAGATTGATTCTCGTAAAATGTCATGTTATTTCACCCTTCCGTATATATATATATATATATATATATATATATATATATATATACGCTGACGGGCAAAAGAAACTATATTGCTCAGTTGTATTTATCATATGTATAATTTTCAAAGTCAAATATCTCGAGTTTTCGACGTCGTATTGAAAAACGGACTAGTTTGTGACATTACTCCAAAACCTTAAATCAGTCAAAGAAAACCTCTACAAGGTTTTATATTTTTTTAATTTAAATTTAAAATTTGAAATTTGAAATTCCCCCAAATTAATTTTGATAAAACACAACTGTTCATCGACACATAACACACACTCTGTGTGAAAATCAATAAATGTGCTTCGTCCTGCACACATTTACAACATTTTGAACATGGTGGGGGTCATGTTGGTGTAAATTTCATTTCTTACCACTGTCTATTTTAAATAGTGATTTCTTAAGTTAAAAATATAACATTCACCAATTAAGTCATTCAAACTACTGCCGAAAGGTGTATCTGTATCGTCCCATAATCAAATGCATCTCATTTCTTTAAAATATTGAATTAATCGAAAACAACTTAGTGTTATAATTTCTTTTGCCATATATATATACTATATATGTAGAGTAAGAAATATATATACATATAGTAATAAATGCAGTGAATTTTAAAGGGAAAGGAGATTTCCGAGTTAAACATAATTTTGATTGTGCATCTAAAAACATTTTATATGTTATGACATGCACAGGGTGAAAAGAACAGTACCGTATATTACCGGGTATAAGTCGAGAATTTGATGTCTTTTTACGTCTTTTCTACTAGGTAACAATTAAACTATTCACCGGTTATCTAATAAAAACTTTGTCAACATGCTGGTCGTAGATCTAGTATTCGACTTGATGAGAGGAAAATGTAATTTGATTGAAACAAATAATAACAGACACTGTGAGTCACGAGTTGTATTTTTTTTATTGGTTGTTTCATTTAATAATATTTAGGGCAAACAAATTGATAAGCCGATCGACATCACTGCTTACCAATTGCCGTTGTGTGTTGACTCATGGGCACGTCGACTTGTCACTCGGTGTCAGTCAGCACGTGGTTAAAGGGGGGTCGACTTATACATGAGATATAGGGTTTTGACCAGTATTTGGGTAGTTGAGAAAGGGGGTCGACTTATACGCGGGGTCGACGTATACCCGGTAATATACGGTATATTGGACAGACAGAAAATCTGTGACTCCAATAAAATCAAAAGAGTTTTAAAAGAAGAATATTTCATAAAGAAATACCACCCAAAACTGAATACTATTAAATTCTAAACGCATTTTCTCACGAATGTACATTGTCCCCATTATGGCGTCATAATATTTAGACTATGACGTCATAGACCTCTGTAACGTATCATTCTCCCTGAAGATGAAATGAAACCGGTAGGAGGAAGAAACTCGGCGTAATGTGTTTAATTTTTTAATATATTGAAGCTGCCATACACCTGGACATTTGACTTTTTGTGCATATAAAATACATATATTGCTTAAGTCTTATAGTGAATGAAAAGACATCAACCATTAATGAATCCTAAAACTAAACAAATATATCATAGAATACAAAAAGAGCAGCCAGTGGGGACACGAAAGTTCCGAAACCCTTGAAGATCGTTTCTACCCTGTACGCCGGCATTCTAAGTAGTCTGATTAATCATTAGTGTTTATGAAGGCATATCGCAATGCATGTTGTATTCAATGAAATATTACGAGAAAGAGATATGGCCAATTCACGAATATTTTCTTTGCATTATTTTTATAGGTGGTGACTCAAATTTCATTGTTCAATACCCTTCATAATGTTTATTAACTTCTGATCTACAATGTTATAAAAAAACGAGTATATCATATTCATACACATTAATACCACACATTCCATTTTGGAGTTATGTTTAACATAAACAACCCGAACTCCCACAAGCTAAGATTACTAAATTGCAAATGAAAATGTTTATTCAAAATAAAAGTGAAAACACTATGATATCATATGTCATTTGTCAAATGGTCTTTCAGGTAGTATGTAACGATATTTATCATATGACTTGTAGCACATGTTGTATCTTTGACATTTACAATAATCCTTCCGACCCACATTTTCATCTTCACTTAAGCTAAATACTTGCTGTATATACAACCAATCTTTTAAGAAATAAACGATTAGGAACAATACTTGTAATGAATACTCACTGGAAATAATTTCAACAAGAAATTGTTACTAAGGTGACTTGATCACTTCAAAATTAAATAAAATCAAAATCTAGAGGTGGTAGTTTATGATAAGACATTTGATGTCAACAGACACAGCATTCCCTTTATTTTTCTTAAGATGTCTCAGTGTTTCTTTTTTAAAACTCAACAATATGTTAAAATCTCACTATGAACTTGATGTAACAAGTTCAAGATCGTGCTGACATCATTGACATCCATGTTCCCATGCTTAAACAATTCAAAGTTTGACGTGGTCTTGAAAATAATGGCAAGGTTATCACAATCTATAACCGACCCTTCCCAGAGAAGCTATGCGTAAGATTTGAAATGTTCTAAAGGTATCCTGCTGACAAGGGTTTAATGTCTTTACGTCTTGCCTTTTGTGACCTTGAAATGCTGGTCGAGGTCACAAAGCTCTATGGGAATATTACTCTCACTGTGGAGAAGGTATATGCAAAATATGAAACTTATGTAATGAGCTATTGAGATGTCCAAGTTCGTACGTCCGGACTACTAAAATACAGTATCACCTAAATTTAACATCTAGCTTGCAGGTGCTTGTACGTGTTCACAAACAACAGATGTTTGACATGTTGAATATTGATCCGATAACACCGCGATAACGACTATCAAGCAAAACTGCCACCCGGTAGTTACCTCATAGTCGCCAACTCAACATAGTGTAGTAATAAAATACGTTATCCCTTGTACGTGTATAATTGTAATACTTCGTGGATGAATTCCGAAAATTTTGTTTGTGTTAAATCGTTAGGGAATCGGTTAAACAATTCACTGAACCGTTACTCATGTCTCAACTTCCCAATGCAAGGCCAGACTAGAATAGATAGAATTTTGAACTTTTTAAAGAAAAACAATTCAGATAATATTGCTACGTTCAGCCATGTGGAAAGCCGCCTGCTTAATTATTAACACCGTTAAGACTATTACTATGGACGAGTACACTACTTCCTGGCAAAGACAGCTCCAATCAGAGATCGGGTGAAACGGCAGAAACAAACTCCGGACATACAGAACTGTCAAGATTACATATTTCACGGAACCCTATCTAAAGCGACCTATTCTAAGACACCACCGACGTGCACTAGCAAAGTTCAGATGCGGTGTTGCACCCCTACGCATTGAAACTAGCCGATATGAAAACCTGCCTTTGGACAATAGGAATTGTTTCAACTGCGAAGACAAACTTGAAGATGAACTGCACACTCTTTTAATATGTGCCGTGTTTGCCGCAGAACGTGAGAACCTTTTAAAAACCTGTCATGATATATGGGGGGATTTTAGCGTTTTACCAGACTGTGACAAATTTATTCGTATCTTAAGCACACCAGATATTGTATCTTATACTGCCAGCACCTGTCATTCTATTTTAGCCAAGCGGAGAGTGCTTTTATATAGTTGATTTTATATAATTAATGGATTAATATAATGTTCTATTCTTAGATCGTCTCTCATAAGTCGCTGAGCGATTGGTTGTGTACGTTTTAAATATGTTTGCTGTTTATACTTTTATTTGTGAATATATTATTATGTATGTACACAAGTGAGACGGAAATAAACTTTTTTGATTGATTGATTGCCTTGCAGTATTTCCTTAAGAAATCTGTGCTTAGAAATCAAGGCCCACTATGCATTTCTGGTGCAGCGATTCACTATCTAGGCACAACATGCGAGGGAAAGACCGCAAGGCTTAAATCAGCCAGTAATGCAGACTGGAAAGAGTTATGCCTTGCGTTTGGAAGTTGGTCATCTCTAAACATAAATGCACAGTCATTTAATAAGTTAGTGACGTTGATATTTTGTAGAAGTATATCGATTTGGATTCAAAATATAGATTTGAAAAAAAAATCGATATTAAAGTGGCAACTTAGCCCTTTTAATATAGATACCATTTGAAAAAGTTTTACGAGTAATTTTGTTGCAATGTTGATTTGTTTATGTTGCTGACTCATTGAAACGTCTAAAACCATATGTTGGTAAAGTTTATTTAGTAATATTCAAACTTTGTAGATGCAAAATATTGTTGGATTTCCATAAATTGACTATATCAACAAATGAGAAACTAATCATTCAAAAGTGAATTTAAGAATATGTAAAAAGATATGTATGTTTACATAAAGCAATTGACATTAAACGAACATAAGTAATCCCAATGTGTTCAACTTTTGAACGTTTGAATTGCTAAAGTACAACTCCGATTGATTTTCAAACCGCACATGCTTCGGATTAAACATGAAACGATTGGTTGCCATGTGACATCACGTACACATGTTACGCAGATAGAGATTATAGGAAATAAAGTCCTTGGCAAAAAAAGTCTTCGGGAAAAAAGTATCTGTCTGTCTTTAACTACAAATAGGACTTTCTTTCGGAGGACTTTTTTTCCTAGGCAAATTTAGGACTTTTCTTCCGGGACTTTTCTTCCGAGGACTTTTCTTCCGAATACCCAGATAGAATTCCACCTGCACAATTGATTATCATTTGAAACTTGTAATTATGATATATTTGTCGATTGAGGATGAATATGCAAGTTGAGGGAAATTATTTGAACTGAAATTAGCATATATGGCAAGTAATTAAGCTAAATAAAATATTATGAAACACAATGACATCTTCAAACAAAATAAGTAACATCAAAATGTGTTCAACTTACGTTTCGATTGCTAAATCCAAAGTAGATATCCGATTGATTTTCAACCCTGACAGTTTTGCCTGCACATGCTTCGAATTAAAACAAGCTGTGATGGGTTGCCGTGTGTCATCACGTACACATGTAACGCAGATAGAAGTCCACTTACACAATCAAACAACCCTTTCTACCAACGAACAATGCATTCAGTCATGTGGTTTAGCTCGAGAGCCGAATGAAATTAGCCGTTTTAGAAAGAAAAGTTGTCTCTAGCTCTACCAACGTACAGGGAAATTAGTCTCCATATACAGAGAGAGTAAATTGAAAACCTGACCAGTATCCACAATGGCAACGGAGTCTGTACTCAACATGTCAGGTTTGTTACCCTTATTTATTACAGGGTCGTAAATCTAGTTAGCGCGGCCTCTGATAAGCTTAATTGTAAATCTCATTGGTCAATCAGTTTGAACATAAGCTTTCTGGAGTCAGTGGTTTTGAAAATTAGTCGAAAAAGTTAAAAGTGTTTGGACGACGGACATGTTTCCGTCAGTTTTCAACATAAAATCAATTGTTGGCGACATAAATTCAACGGAATGACAAAGCTACATTGGAATCCAAATAAACTGGTTTTTGGCCCAAGAATTCGAGATTTTTTAAATAAGAAATGATCAGAACATATATTCTTGTCTTAATGATTGCTTGAAATATGTCATATAAATACCCATTTCCAGGAAATAGAGGTCACATGACCTCTTCTATACTTCCAAGAAATCATTCGGAACATATAACTAGTTGTACCTCTGTTACTCTGTAATTTCCCCATTGAAATATTGTTATAAAAAACTATTTACAAAAGTGACATAATGAATGACAAAATCCAGTTAAAAGTAACTGTATGTGTCGTTTAAATGTAGAGAGTGGAGAATTTTGTCATATAAATTCACCAAGTAACATCAGTCAATACAAACTATCTATCCCACAATCCAGCAGCATGGGTGGATCCCAATATTTTCTTTCATTTTATTTAAACGTCTCACATGACATGAATAAAATCATATTATGTTTTTGTGACATTAACACAAATTCAGCGAAACAGTTTTGGCACAAATCTCAAGCAACTGATCACATTCACGTTTTATTTCATCTAAAATGTTTTGTTTCAATAGCAGACAATGAATTTGACACAGATAAGAAATCATAGGTAAAATATCAGCCCGACCATCAGACTGTCATGATTTATAGTTTAATAGCCCCCCTACAAAATAGGTCAAACCAGGGCTTTATCACGGGCAATGTTTTATTTTCCCTGATAATATTTATAGCATATTTGTTTATGATATCAAACAAGATTATATGGAGGTTATCATGAGAGTGTCACATGAACCAAGGGCTTAAAATTTAGCTGAAAGCATTTCGGTTTTTAAAACATGTGTTACGGTTAAGTTTGTCTCTGCCCCACAATATTTTTCATGTGGTAAATGAAAATTAAACATTTTACACTCACAGTTATGCTGTGTTGTGAGTAAAAGTAACTTTGATTTACACAAATATTGGATGAAATCTGATACAGATTGTATGTGTGGTACACTTGACAACTCAAAAAAGAATTTTCTTTGAATGCCTATTATACGATAACCAGCGATAACAACTTATGTCAGCATTGCAGCACATACTTTATGCAAGATGTTTGTCAATATATATTTAAATTCTGTTAGAGGGAAGTGTCATTTTGTCAAAATGTAAATGTATTTAAGGAAGTTCAATCCTTTATTCATGAAACAAACAATGTGTACACATTCGTACTTATGCATCAGTTCTCCTCTTGTTATTTGTCTTCTTTAATTTCTCTCTGGTCAAGTACCTGTCATTTTTTTGTATAGAATGTAAGGTCATATACTGTATATAACAAGGAGAGAGGATATCCTAAGTTGAATAATTTGTTCCCAATCCGTTTCTTTATTCATAAATGTTGAAGCCCAAAGAGCTGGGTTCTCACAACACGCCAGTTGTTGGAGTAACATATATGACAAATATTATTGAATCGACAAATACTTAGTGGTGCAGCGAATTTAAATGCTGGTTAATCCATTACAGTGACACTTTAAAGAAACCCAATTTTTTTCTTTTTGTCCGTTGTAGATGTTGAGCAGAAATTAGTGATAATTATTCGATTTTTATAGAGGAATAGATAAATTAGTGATGCTGTTGATTTGGGTTTCAATAAATTGTGACTTCAATGCAATGATGATATGCTTACAACTAATTACAACAAGTAAATCAAGTAAATTGTTTTTATCGATAATATCATATCAGTACTGACCCTACGAGGAATTACTAGGAATACTCCTACTTCTTAGAGAGCAATCATAGTGGTTAAAATGTGGTTAAAATGACATTCAGTGTTTTTTATAATGTTTATTAAATTAATACATGCAAAAATACCACAAGTACTGATTTCAATTCAAATAATTTTACTCAACTAGCATATTCACCACTGAACGAGGAACAGCATTATACATGCAGAAACTAAAACTACACTATGGGATATGGGATTCGAAATATCATCTGCAAAAGTAATTGCACATACATTTGAAAAAATAGTATTTACCAAAATTCCATGACCACCCTCCTATTATAATTTCCTAAAAATATTATCGGTATATATGAGAAATATAATTATCTATAATAAAACATCTGTCGGCTAAGAATGCACCCTTGCCTTGGTCCTACACTACAATCAAAACAAGAGGAAATACGTTGTTTAGTTCTAACATAACAGTAATATTGGAATATGCTGATGCAATAATACTGTAGAATTTGCCAGATAGCCCAGCCCAGCATGTAGAGAGTCAAGGAGAACATCATGTCTTAGTATATCAAAGGCTTTAGAAAAATCTGTGAGGAGGCAGTAAAATCTTCCCTTCTCTTTGCAACACTACTTTTGAATAACAGCATGAAGAACAAACATGAGATCAACAGTGGAATAACAAGCTCTAAACTAAATCTGGGTGCTATATAATAATATGATAATCACACCAAAGTTGTATTATTCTGTTTAAATCTTACAAAGAATAGCTATGAGTGAAATGCCCCTGTAATTATTGGTGTCACCGCCCCGCTGCTAGCCTATATGATATGAAGTGAGCCCATGAAGACACTACAATGGCGACGACGATGCTGCTTCATAATATAAGGGAAGGTAGACACTCGATACACGACACACGTGACAGAACTATGTTAGTGATACGAACTCTCACGAATTGTTGGAACTTTCAAATAAAGAACTTTGAGTGATAAAGTTTTACACTCGCAAGACGCCATTTTTTCTCGTGCATCGCGCATGTTATAATCACCTGGCAGTGACACGTTAACAGCGCAACAGATAGTCTTCAAAAATTCACCATGTAAAAATAACAATTATAAATCATCATGAACATTATTTAATAATGAACTGGATTCTAAGAACATTACTTGTGCTTTTCCTAGTTGTACTTGCCTTGACATGTGCATACTTTGACTATTCCAAATTGTGTCAACACTACGTAACAACAGTGTATGAAATAGTTTTAAAATGTAAAAAGCCAACGGGGCTTGTTAACTCAAAATCTTACAAGCCCTCATCAAACTTAGCAAGCCCTGAAATTCTAAAGTGATAATAAAAACACATTATTTAATTCACACAAATTTGATATTATATTAAACCAGGCGGACACCCGGGCGATTCTACAGCATATCAGTTACTAGACTTGTATAATGTCATTGCAGGTGCTTTAGATAAGGGTGAAGAAGTAAGAGCAGTGTTTTGTGACAGAAGATTTTTGATAAAGTGTGGCATAGAGGACTTTTGAACAAACTACAATCTTTTGGAATTAATAGATTTGCTGTGTAGTTAACTAACTGACGGAGTTCAGAAGGTAGTCATAGTCCTGTTTTGCCCGGTGTCCCAAAAGGATCAGTTTCAGGACATTTGTAATTTTTAATATATATTAATGACCTTGTTGATAACATTGATTGTAACATACGTCTTTTTGATGATGACACTTCATTGTATGTAATAATTGAAGATCCGGTTTTATCAGCAAACAGTCCGAACGAAGATTTACTAAAACATTCGTCGTGAGCAAACAAATGCATGGCAGGTGAAGTTTAACCCCGAAAAAAACGGGAACTATTTAATTTAGTCAAAAAGCGGGTCGCCTGTCCAAAACCTCAGTTATATGTGCAAGGGACTCCTATAACTGAAGTTGAAGAACATAAACATTTAGGTTTTATATTTCAAAAGGATACTGGCTGCTCGCGATAACAGTGTTGTAGATAGAGTTGCTCCCATGATGAATTGCTTAAGAAGTTTGAAATATCAATTATTACGCAGATTATTACGCACATCGCTCCACATTATGGATCAGTCCTTCATTTTACCGGTTTTTGTAGTAACGTTTGGAATAACCGTACTCAAGCTCAAAATGCAAATCTTAAAATGGAAAATTACAATTAGATGCATTGAGACGATCTTCAGGGCAACAATAGGCACAAGTTATAATAAACTATATACTGAAACAAATTCCATACGAAGACATTTTCAAGAAGACATATTTAACTCGTTTTAATAAAATAATAAACGGCAAAGCAACGAATTACTTAATATGTATCCCTGACTGCGTTTCGGCCACCAATTCGTACGAATTGAGAAACTCATCAAATTTACAAAACCTTCAAATTTGTTTGAATGCATTACCAAACGACGTCAAAATGATACAATATAAACAATTGTATTTATCGAAAAAGAAACTCCCCAGGATTTGATCTAAATTGAAGAAGCCGTTTTTGTTAAATTACTCAATGTTGGCTCCATTTAGGTTGCAGTGATTAAAACTATCATAAATGTGAAAGACATATTTCAAACGACCCGTCCTGTTCGTGTTGGTCAAATCGTGAAGACACATCACATTATCTACTTGTGTGTTCAAACTACTCCTTTTTAAGAAATGATGCATTATACTACAAACAATTTATAGTCTAAAAATAAATTTTTTTGAACTCATGGTATACCTGAAAAACTAGCAATTTTACAATATGTTTCTTCGCTTCTTGTAGATTTGATAACAATTAAAAATACACAAATATTAGCTTTAGGTACATTGGTATGTAAAATATATTTATTATAATAATTGATCATGTTGTGGTTGTACATTAGCATTGTGATTTGGCATGAGAATGATTTGACTGAATATAATTTGTTGAATTCACCTTTGTAATTTTGAAGCGGCATTTACATGAGTTCTCGGGTTGTTTGCCAATCCATTTCAATGATGAATAAAATATGTTTAAACCAACAGGCGCATCAAGTTTTAAATTCTTACAACCCTGGACAAAAGGACCTTTCTTGTATTTCTCATAGAATACTGCATTGTAAAATTGCTAAGTTTTCAGCTTCAGGTATTTCACGATTTCAATACAAAATTGTTTCCAGATTGTTGCTGTAGGTATTCTAATAGTTACAGAGCGATGCAGTACTACTGAGCATGAGAACAAGGAAGTAAATGTTTTAACTCCCGACAGCTAAACAGAAATATTCCATAGTTAAAATTTCAAAAATAATTTTGTAAATTTCCAATTAATGTTAAAGTCCTTTTTAGATAAGCCCAAAATTCCAACAAGCCAGTCGGGCTTGCATGTAATATTTTCTACAAGCCCGATCGGAAAGCAACCAGCAATTGGCAGGCGGGCAAGGCAGCTAATAATTGCCACTGATTTGAGTAATGAATTTACTGTATGGATGGAATCTTTTTCTATTTATGAGATTGCAAGTGGTTTAGAAGTGCAGGCGGATAAGGTTCGTAGGGCTACTTTGTCGCATTGCTTAGGTTCTTCTTGTCAACGAATTTTACTAACATAACCTGGTGAGAAAGATACTTCTGATAGAGCTCAGGCTGTTTCGAGGGCATATTTCATTGCTAAGAGAAATGTTGTAGCAGAACGTTACAAGTTTCGGTCAAGGTCACAGGGGTCAGATGAAAGTATTGACAATTACGTCACAGATTTGTGAGAACTTGCTATGACTTGTAATTTTGGTGCATTGCATGATGAGATGATTAGAGACCAAATTGTTGAGAAATTAGCCTCGAGGCAGTTAAGAGAGAAACTTTTGCTGAAATATGATTTGACATTAGATTTTGCTCTTAAGATTGCTAGGTTGTATGGTATGGCAATGGAGAATTCTAAAGCTATTGCAGGGATTTCTGTAAACAAAGTTGATTCTAACTTTACTCATTCTGGTTATCAGTCAAATGGTCATTGTTATAGATATGGGTCAGTTCCTGATAGAGTTGCTAGGAATACCACTAAGCAGGGTCATTTCAAACAGAAGACTGGTAGAAAGAAGAAAGGTAAAGTTAGGTTTCAGCAGCAGAACGATAGACATAAATTAAATACAGTTTTAGTTGATGAGACAGATTCGTTTTCAAAGGACGCAGAGTATGTATATTATCTGGATTCAGATTTGTTTACCAGTGTGAATGTCAATGGTAGAAGTTTGGAAATGTTCTTAGACTCAGGTTCTTATAGGAATATCATTTCAAAGATTACTTATGATAGGTATTTCAGAGATTTCACACTTTCTCCAACAGGGAAACATGTCAAAGCTTATGGTCAAAAGAAGCCTATGGAACGCTTGCAATTTGGTTATTTTGATGCGGTCTTGAAGTTTGGTGATAAGGCAGTTGAAGATAGGATTTGTGTTATGCCTGGTGATGATGTATCTTTGCTTGGAAGGAAGTCTAGTCTTGAACTATCATTGCTTCAAATTAACATCAATAAGGTCGGTTCTTCAGCAAATCTTGATCATTTATTTGTTGAGTTTTCAGATGTTTTTGATGGCTTAGGGAAAATCAAGGATTTTACTCATACAATCAAGGATGATGAGTCAGTTTCTCCAGTTACACAACCGCTTCGTAGGTTACCCTATTCTATGGTGGAAGAAGTCAACTCTGAGTTGGATCGTATGATTGATGATGATATTATCGAAGAGGTTCATCACGCAACACCTTGGGTTTCAAATATTCACTGTGTTCCAAAGCCAAATACTTCTGAAATTAGAGTTTACTGTGATCTACGTGAGGTCAATAAGACAGTGGTACGTGAAAGGTTTCCAATAGGAGAGGGTTTCATTAATTTGGATAACTTGTACCCAATCCTTTCTCTTGAATAAATATGTTTAAATCAAATCAAAGGTTTCCAATTCCTACTGTAGATGATACTCTTTATGCCATGAGGTCTGCACGCTATTTTGCTAAGTTGGATTGTAAACGAGGTTTCTGGCAGATAGATTTAGCAGATGAAAGTTTTGTTACACACAGAGGTATCTTTAGATTTAAACGACTCCCGTTTGGCTTGAATCAGCTTCTGAGGCGTATCAAAAGGCCATGAACTATGTTTTCCATGATATCTCAGGTTTGGAGAAATATATTGATGACTTGATCTGTTATGCAGATTCTCTTGAATAACTTTAAATTTAAGTTTTTCAGAAGATGCAGAGAATACAATTTAAGGCTCAATAAGGACAAGTGTAAGCTTGGTTTGACAGAGATAGAGGTTTTTTGGACATGTAGTTTCTATTGAAGGTGTTAGACCTAATCCAAAGAAGGTTTCAGCTGTTGAGTTAGCTAATCCTCCAGAGAACGTTGCTGAGTTGCGTTCATTTCTAGGAGTTTGCAATTACTTGATGAAATTCATTCCTGATTTTGCAGATTTGTGTGAACCTTTACGTTTTCTCACAAGATCTGGAGTGAAATGGAAATGGGACAATGTTTGTCAATCAGCATTTCAGTCTCTGAATAAATCTATTGGTGTAGCCACGTGTTTAGCATTCTATGATATTGAGGCTTCAACTGTTTTGGTTAGTGATGCTAGTCGAGTTGGTTTGGGTTCAGTTCTACTTCAAGAGCTGGTTGATAATAGTCTTAGACCTATTGAATTTGCTAGTCGTTCTTTGACTGAAACTGAGCGTCGATATTCATAAATAGAACGTGAGGCTTTAGGATGTGTATGGTCTGTGGAACATTTTCACAAATATCTTTGGGGAAAGAAGTTTAACTTACGAACTGATCACCGTCCATTAATTCATATGCTTACTCAGGAGAAAACAGTTCAGTTACCCCTTAGAATTCAAAGATAGCTGGCATATCAAATATTGCTGACTTTTTCTCTAGGCAGTCATATTGTAAGAGAAGTGATAATGTGGCATATTATTACATTAGATAAGTGGTTGATATATGTGTTCTAGACATTGAATCAATTACAATTGATGAAATCAGAAACTATTCATCAAAAGATGCAGAAATTGTCAAAGTGTTGAGTGCTATAGAAACAGACGACTGGAGTGATGTGTCGGTGAACTTTCTCAAGTTTAAGGACGAACTCTCATCGTTCTTTTGAGAGGAGAGAGAATTGTGATTCCTGGAAAACTGAGATCAAAAGTTTTGAGTATTGCTCATGAGACACATCAAGGTATAGTACGCACTAAGCAATTCCTTCGCCAAACATGGATGCTGATGTGGAACATCTCATAAACGACTGTTCAACCTGTGTTCTTAATCAACCGTTGAGATATGACACTCCTTTACAACCAGTAGATCCAGCCCCAAGACCCTGGTCGAAAGTTGGTATAGACATCGTTGGACCTATCGAATCGTGTATGTGTTATCATTGATTGATTATTTCTCTTCGTATCCTTTTGCTGTAGTGATCAAAGACATTACATCAAGTGCTATTATTGAAATTTTGAAAGAATATTTTCAGAACATGGATTCCCAGAAGGCATAGTTTCAGACAATGGTCGACAATTTGTGAGTTCTCAGTTTGTGAAATATTTGAGATTGGCAGGGATTGAACACATTCGTTCATCGCCATATTTTCCTAAGAGCAATGGGAAAATTTAACGATTCCATAGATATTTGAAGAAAGCATTTCGTTCAGCAACAACTAAATATAATGGAAATGATTTGAAACAACTATCCAGAATTCTATATATGTATAGAGCTACTCCTCACAGAGCTAGTGGTGAAACTCCAGCCATGTTGTGTTCATCAAATTGTGATCCACTTTTGGAGAGAAAACTCAGTTATGCAAAGAAAATAAAATTTTATGCTGATGGGAAGAATAATGTGAAACATCATTCATTGGCAATTGGTGACATAGTGTATGTTGCTAATTTTGTGTGTGGTAAGTTAACACCTACGTACAAAGCTGTAAAACATGTAATCATTACTAAGAAACAACGTGATACATTCCAGATAGTTAACTGTGATACAGGTATTATTAGTATAAGGAATGCCAATACGTGACCTGTATAAACGTGCTTTAGATTAAACCGGTTGACTAGACTATCCCAAGGTCGTGTTGTCTCCCTAGCAGGTGTCACCGCCCCGCTGCTAGCCTATATGATATGAAGTGAGCCCATGAAGACAATACAATGATGAACACACACGGAGCATATTCAAACTACATATACTGTCATAATGTTGCTATAAATGTAGATTTACTATCAGCTGACAGTTGAAATCTGTCATATTCGTAAAATCAGGCAATATTTTAAGTAAGCCATCAATTCACATCAAATAGTAACAGTGTCTCTTCATTGCCAGATATATGTCTGTTATATTACGTTCTATAGTACATGTACATCAAGGAGCAAAATGAACGATATCATACAAAATATAAGACATTTCATGAGCCACAGATACGACCGAAATAGAGTTACATCATGTCGTTAGAAGCCAATTAAACTAAATTTGAAATTTCAAAACGATCTGTTCATATTTTTGAGAAACAGACACTGCTGAACTGCTTACCACACGACCACGGAGCCTCGACAAAAAAGAAACACACACTGCTGAACTGCTTACTATATATTTTAATAAGGAAAAGCACAGACAATAGAAGGGGTGGTAAAGTAGAACCTTGTCACCCTGATCAAGAGCATCTTCACACACAATAATCCCAACGAGTCAGCTAATTACGAATAAATGTCTTCCTCTACTGACAGTGATCGCCTTTCAAACAAGGAGTCATTAACAACATTTTCAAATACCAAATAACATTTGAAAATTTGTCGCCACATTCTAAAAATTTCCATAATCATTAGGTTGCTTACATCCATAAGCCTAAGGCATATACCCAGGGGGAAAGTAATACCACACAAAAGGTAAACCATACAAAATACAAGACGAGCGATACATACGACTGAAATAGAGTTTCATCATGTTTTCAGAAGCCAAATAACCGAAAATTTAAATTTAAAAACAGTATCTGTTCATATTTCTGAGAAACACACCTTTTTAGAAATCCTCTTTTTCGAATCACCTTAACTAGACAAGGTAAGAGATTAAAAAAGGCTTTGTTTTATAACATAACACACCAATGATGAGTATTAACAATTAAGCTCAAAGAGGTATCTTACATGTATATACCAACACAAGTTTCCATATTTCATAAAATATTACCCTAATACCAAACATTATGTCAAAAAACCTCTTAAGAAATAGCAATTGCAGCACCATATGTATCTTTGAACAGATATAAAATATAAAGTATCATACTCTTATGAATGTAATTTAGTATATTTTTATCGTTACAGAAATACTTCATGGCATTTAGATAGTGAACAAATATAACATTTTTACATTTGGGATAACACAACCTTCAATAGTAAAAATGATTGTACTTTTTTCAGACCGAGTGCGGGATTCGAACCAACACCCTCAGAGTAAGACAACTATCGACAGCACTGACCGTACCAACAGCTTACCACACGACCACGGAGCCTCGACAAAAAGGCCCGAAAAAGTACAAGAATTTTTATTATTGAAGGTATCCAAAAAAATAGTAACACTGTTATAGTGTAACACTACTATCTTCAATAGTACACATCCTTGGTGTGGCTTGAGATGTCTGCAGTTTTGCAGCTGCTTTTCTGATATTACAGAAACTTGCTGTTGAACATGAACATGAGACTGCAGGGGGATTGTGATCCCATGCTATATTTTGAATACTTCTTGAATATTATTTTGAAGCCCAGGGCCCATACTCTCGAAATGTTCTTAGCCCATCATATATACGTCACTGATTTAAGTTCAAATAATTTCTCTTAACTTGCGTATTCACCCCAATCACTACATATATCATATAACTCGTTTCAAATGAAAATCGAGCAACATCATTGTACATGCGCAGAAACCTAACCCATATGTCTCATTTAC
The DNA here is from genome assembly GCA_936450465.1 of Gibbula magus. Lineage (NCBI taxonomy): Eukaryota > Metazoa > Mollusca > Gastropoda > Trochida > Trochidae > Gibbula > Gibbula magus. The sequence continues at coordinate 76,066,133 of OW388294.1, forward strand.
ACTCAGTTATTTGACGCTATAAACACAAATTCGTCTTTTGACTGTTGTAACTGTTTAAATATTATGTTTGACATGTTGACGTGGCCCAGTCGCGATGAATTGTCCGGTTTTCGTTCAGATATAACTAAGTTCACCTGTTAGTGTCACTACATTGACTTAATTCACATTAAAACGTGGTAAATTTGTGGTTACAGTCAGTACTGCTAGATAAAATAACACCACTTATAACATTTGGCATATGTCATTCCTAAGAACATACTCAATTTCCGTTTAAGGAGGCCGTCACTTGAGGTCGCGAGGTGGGTGGCAGGCATCTCTATGGAACCAGGAATGGATGTCCTTGTACACCTGTGGTTTAGATTCTCCCTTCAAGAGTTTCCTGCACATGTCACACATTGGCTCTGATAGGTAGTGGTAGTGGGTGTACATGTAACTTTCTGACAATTTATAACTGAACGTTTCTTCATTAGCTTTGTATGCATCTTTGTGCTTTAGAAATTCAATATACCTTGTCTTGTTGTTGTGCAACTCCTTCATGTAGGAAGCCAACTCGCTGACATTCTTGAAATCCTCTGTATTAATGAATGTACCAGAGGGATATTGTTTATAATTCCCGTTACCCCCTCGCACAACAAGAATAATATCTTCGTTGTAGTAATCAAAGAGCTTCTCAGTGACGTAATCCTTACACAGAGCGTTCTCGAAACTCAAGTAGAAGGAATATTCCCCTGTTGATATATTACGACACTTGTTATGTCCATCTATTGTTCTTGGACATTTCCTTTTTCCACATCCACCAAAAATGTCCGTCTTTATTCCATTTTTCTCCAACAGTCTCATATATTCTCGTCGTTTACTCGGAGTGTTGCAGCTGCTCACAATCCATGAGGCCATCTTGATTTTTCTCTTCACAATTCTGTCATAGTCCTTTTGAGGTCGGGAAGCTCTCTTTTCCAATAACCCGTATGGCATCCAGATGTCGGAATCTCGACGATAGGTACTGGTCCAGTTGAACACACTTGTCAACCACGGTGACTTTAAATTAGAATATATATGGTAGGATGGTTCCTGAGCAAAGAAGATCCACACTTGATTGGGATATCTCTTTGCTCTCTGGAGAAGCTGCAAGCTCCGATGAGCGTCAAAGATGAGAGCGTCTGCTTGTGGAAGGAGATCTTTATCAGACGTTTCCCTGCACGGGAGATCAGGACATGCTTTCAAGGGACGTAACTCTCCCTTATTTGTTGATGGTACATAATTGGGTCGTACGTACCACAGAATAAGTTTTATTGGTTTGCCATTATTTGCATTATGTCCTTGGGAATTAGCACCAATTTCACTATTGTTATTGTAGCTAAAGAAACGTTGTTTGTGACATTCGGATCCATTTTGTAAGTCCTCTCTACATTGAGGAACTAGACGAAAGTTTACGTTGAAATGTTTAAACATGTATAAAATATAGAGTGCACATATACACGCAACGAAGATGAAGAGAGACCGTTGAAAAGCAAAGGACATGTTGCACTTGCACAGATCCGTCCTCTCCTGAAAAAAGAAAATAAATTGCTATTTAAAAATAATTTAACCACACGAATTACAGGTTTAATTTGTGATTACTGAGAAGATACGTTTATTCATACATACCATGAAATGTTTGATTTAATTTATACTGACGTTCAAAAGAAATTTTCCACTTTTAAAAAACGGCTATTGCCATAAACGTTTTGGATCCCAACTACCTTCAAAACTGGAATAAAATAATCAATATACCACATATTCTTATCCAGCAGAGACAAATAGGAAACGAGAGACAGCAGAGAGAGAGAGATGCAAGTAGTCAATCTGACAGGCACACATGAAGAAGATAAAACAACCTGCTATGTGTCCGTTCTGAGTAAGTACAACAACTTATATATGCTTCTAAAGACGTTTAACATGAAATGTGTGAGCGAATGACAAATCAAACAGGTATTCTTTAATTTAGAAATGCCCCCTTATTTAATTGTTTTTAGTACCAAAAACACTTGTCTTAAGTCAAAGAAGAATTCTTAGTCTTTGAATATCGTTATATCAAGTAACCATATATGTTCTGTATGTCAATTCAACAATTGCGTTAATTGAAAGATTTACCCCTATCATTCTTTTCAAAACTTCAGTTTTTATTTTTGTTCAACTTGGTTAGCACACATCATATATTTCCTCTTATAATCATTCAATGCATTTGTGATGAAATTGTTCTAATTAAGTTCATATGAAAACTTTCTTTGAAAAGTAATGTATATGATTTCAAAATTTGACTCCTTCTGTCTATTTTATCATTCCAAATTCATAATCATGCACCACTGTCGTGGCGATCACAGGATACGTTTATGAATGATTATTTTACTCATGGATATATGAATCATTGTCATTGCATGTGATGCAAGTCTATTGACATTACAATAGGCGTCATGATATTTGCACGATACACATGTACGTGAACAAACATTCCGTATGCACCTGTATGTGGGATGACAATGAGATACACCATTGATTTAACTATCGCTATGACTTCTCTATCAAATTGATGAATTATTACATCGTGCACCTGTTGTATCCACTGTTTATCTTCAGAAACGGTTCGAATAGTTACAGACAATATAGCGAAATTATAGCTTCAAGTAAACTGCAAACAATGTACAAGCTTGAATCTGCTGGGACACGTGTCAAACAAAGAAGTATTTTTATGGTATAAGGAATAACATGACGTCGATACTTGCGTGCAAGATAACAAGGCTCGCATCAATAAGTAATAAACCTACTGAAACTAATTTCCTAACCTAAACAAGTTTATCAACTTAATGTTGAATATCTTACGTGAATATGTACAACGTGGACATTTCCTTTCACCTCATAATGACATTTCCAACATACATTATTAGTTGTATGCTTCTCACGGTCTCATGTACATTCTTTGTACCAGTGTCTCCCGAGCCTTCAGACGAGGGATGATAATGGGTAGTAAGGCTCCAACCGAAAGCACTGACAGTACTAAGAGTTTACCAATTAGACAACGTAAACTAGACAAAACAGAGGTCCAACTACAGATTGTTATGCTATTTTTACATTTTTACAGTACCCCTCTGGTCACGGCGGCCGAATAGGAAACAAAAACGCAAGTAATTGACATTTATCTGTGACCATAAGGGCGAAACTATTGTAGAAACATAGGCTTACAACGTTAACTTATAGAGCTACCTTTGCTTACGTAGATTTACACTGTTTATAAGATCCTTGAAATGTGAAAACTCCAGCACTGTAAGAAAGATCATGAAGCCAATACTAAATAACCAATAGCTCCTTTAATTAGAATAGAGGAAGGCGACAATACTCACCATTGTTGTTGGTGTGGCAGTACACGGGATGTGGTGCACATCAACACCTTCCGTGTTCTCCTGTCATGTTCAGAGTATCATCTTAACACATATTCTCAAACTGCCAAGCTGTAATACACGTACCTGGGGGAGCTGGATACGAAGCAATATGACAATCAGAGCCCAAATGACAGATCGATTAGCAGTAATGCTCTCGAGACAAGCACGCATGTGGGTTATAGAACGCACTGGTTAACGTTGTCAGTTTATCTTGGTGGAAGGCTCGTAACTAATTATTTTTTTTATTTATTCATCACTAATCAATGTCACGTTCAATTCATTTTATGTGGTGTTTAAATTGATCTATTTGGTTCTCTTGTATCTCTATTGTTAACTTAACCTTGTTAAATGCACAATAATATACGGGTATTGGTACTCATAGAATTATTAACATGTATAATTGACAGGATTAGTTGACTTGCTGCCAAGAGACAATACTTTCAATAGACGCCTGATGGATAACACAAATGCTTTGAATTTCTTAATGCTAGTTGATATAATTAAAGTATCGTATTTTAGGTCGTAAGGTTACACAACTGTCCCAGAAAGGAGAACAAATGTTGAAAACATAACTTGGTTTAATATGAAGCTAAAGGAAGCAAATATTTCAAACACTTTTTTTATTTGTACTAAATTTTCGCAATAGTAAATGTTCAAATCAATAACCTTTATTCTTTACACATTTAACAGGCTATAAATAACAAACTGCTAAGCAATAATGATTTTCAATCGTGGGGACATTTAATCAAGGGCCATCAATAATACATAGCTGTAATCAACCTGAGAGAGGCTGCACTAACTATTATACACTGTCATGCTCTATATTGCAGGTGTCTGTATGTAGGTATGGGCAATATCGACGTGGAATATATATACAAATAAGTAGTTATGAATATACTTCAAATTTTGCAATGTATTGAGATTAGGACCCCAAAATATATCCCTCTGTTTCAGCAACCTAATGTTTTCTATACGAAAGTGCATATTTATCAGAATCATGTTTCTGTTAATTCCTCATATTTCTGCTAACTCCTCTGGAAAAGGAAAAGTATGAGTTTGCAGACGAAAATAACTTACAGACTTTTTGCAACCAGAACACAATTACACAAAAAGAGAATCTTCACACACAATCATCCCAACGAGTCAACGAATTACGAATGATTGTCTTCCTCTACTGACAGTGATCGCTGTTCAAACGAGGAGTCATTATCAAACTTTTCAAATACCAAATAACATTTGAAAATCTGTCGCCACATTCTAAAAATTTCCGTAATCATTAGGTTGCTTACATCCATAAGCCTAAGGCATATACCCAGGGGGAAAATAATACCACACGTGCACAAAAGGAAACCCTACAAAATACAAGACGAGCGATACATATGACTGAAATTTCATCATGTTTTCAGAAGCCAAATAACCGAAAATTTAAATTTAAAAACAGTATATATTCATATTTCTGAGAAACACACCTTTTAAGAAATCGTCTTTTTCGAATCACCTTAACTAGACGAGGTAAAATATTGTTTTATAACATTACACACCAACGATGAGTATAAACATTTAAGCTCAAAGAGGTATCTTATATACCAACACAAGTTTCCATATTTCATAAAATATTACCCTAAATACCAAACATTATGTCAAAAGACCTCTTGAGAAATAGCAATTTCGGCACCCCATGTATCTTTGAACAGTATCATACTCTCATGAATGAAATTTAGTATATCTCTTAACAAGATATCGTTATATGAATACATCATGCATTGTAGTGGTTAGCGTGCTTGCCTCTCACCGCAAAGGCCCGGGTTCGAATCCCGGTGGAGACACCAAACATTTGTGCCCTGGGTCTCATACTGTGTCCTTGGGCAAGACACTTCATCCACATTGCACTCAGTCCACCCAGCTTTCTAAATGGATACCTGAACAAGGGAAGTACCACTGAGGGAAGTACGGATCTGTACAGTCGCGCGGACTACTTATAGTAGCGGCACCGAAAGTACAATTCCTTCAGGGTAATGTACCGCCACATTGCATTGGATATTAGGTGTTAAAATTATCATTATTATTATTATTGGATAGTGAACAAATATAACATTTTTACATTTTGGATAACACTACCTTCAAATACTTTTTTCAGACCGAGTACCTTGCGGGATTCGAACCAACACCCTCAGAGTAAGACAACTATCGACATCACTGACCGTACCAACAGCTCACCACACGACCACGGAGCCTCGACAAAAAGTACAAGAATTTGTAGTATTGAAGGTAGTGTTATCCCAAAAAAATAGTAACACTGTTATATTGTAACACTACTATCTTCAATGGTACAAATCCTTGGTGTGGTTTGAGATGTCTGCAGTTTTGCAACTGCTTTTCTGATCTTACAGAAACATGCTGTTGAACATGAACATGAGACTGCAGGGGGAATTGTGATCCCACGCTATATTTTGAATACTTCTTGAGTATTGTTTGGATGCCAAGGGCCCATACTCTCGAAATGTTCTTAGGCCACCATATATACGTCAATGATTTAAGTTCAAATAATTTCTCTCAACTTGCGTATTCATCCCAATCACTACATATATCAAAATAACTCGTTTCAAATGAAAATCGAACAACATCATTGTACATGCGCAGAAACCTTACCCGTATGTCCCATTTACATACACAGTTATTTGACGCTATAAACACAACTTCGTCTTTTGACTGTTGTAAAGAAGTTTTAAATATTATGTTTGACATGTTGACGTGGACCAGTCGCGATGAATTCCCGGTTTTCGTTCAGATATAACTACGTTCACCTTTTAGTTGGGCTCTGACGGGTAGAGAAAATCAGACTCGAGTACCCGTGGCAGAGTACCCGACCCGGACTCGAGTACCCGAAAACAAACAAGTTTACTCCGTGAGCACACATTCTTCGTCAAAGTTACTTATGTTTCTTCTCAATATTTAGTTTCTGTCGTGATAATATCGAAACACTACACAACTTCCAAACGCAAGGCATAACTCTTGCCAGTCTGCATTACTGGTTGATTTAACCCTTGCTGTATTTCCCTTGCTTTGTTGTGTCAAAATAGTGAATCGCTGCACCAGAAATGCATAGCGGGCCTGGATTTCTAAACACAAATTTCTTAAGGAAATACTGCAAGGCCTAAATCAACCAGTAATGCAGACTGGCAAGAGTTATGCCTTGCGTTTGGAAGTTGAACACTGCGATGAACGTGAATGAAAGTGTGTTTTGAAAGAGTTGGTGCAATCAAAAGCTGAATTAAAACAAATAAACTAAATGCAATCATCAAACCTGTTTTGTTGTATCTATGTTTTCTCTTGAGGAAATTGATATGTAAACATTGAAATTTTGAAACATCACAGACTAAAAGCCACAAACATCGAGAGAGTCGACTTAACATTTTGCAAAGATGCTACGCATGCGTGAACACGTTATCTGTGAGGTGAAGGATTGTTTTGAATAAAGTCGCAATAGATTTAATTTCGTTTTCTGAATAAATCTTCACCTCTGTGAAATTATGTCATTGTCATCTACTATAATAACAAAGGCCATAAGGGTAATATGACTTGACAAAAACGTTTTAATCATATTTTTAAAATAGTACGTTTTTGATTAAACGTAATTATTTATACTTACCTGTTGACTAGACCTACTTTGCCTTCCCTCCCAAGGGTAATGCTATTTCAACCTTAATACAGACGAACTTGAAGAGTGGAGAAGGGGTGCGTAAAATCCCTTATCCAAGGGCCGGTAAGTCTAGATGGTCTCGTGACGTCACTACCTGTTCATATCACTCTCCGAAAGTCCCAAAGGCAAGACAGACCAAGTGGGGAGGATGGGAGGGCCTAGAGCGTAGGTCTAGTCAACAGGTAAGTATAAATAATTACGTTTAATCAAAAACGTACTGTTATTTAAATACCTATCTGTTGACTAGACCTACTTTGCCTAGAATCCCACCGCAAGGAGGCGGGTCAGTAGATACATGGTAGTGACGAGACCAGCGACTAGCCCTGAGTGTAAGCTAACCTACGAGTCCTCCACCCTGTGGTGAGGACAAGGCACAGCCCGGGAGATACCATCTCTACCGCTAAGCGGATCGAAGAGACAACCCTGCCACTCAACTTCCGATCAACACACCGCCCCCCAAACCCCAACAGGGAGGGAGGGAGGGGGGGGGGGGGGGGGGGGGGGGGGGGGGGTCAAAACGAAGTTAAAGAAAAAACCAACAGACACGAGAGTAAGCAATGTAAATCCTGTTTATTTACAATAGGTCCCAAAAGCGTCTAAGAAGGATGACCCCTTCTTGGTCTGGTTGGGGGGACCACCTTCGTCTGCGCGAAGACCTGTGGACCCAGCCTAGAGATGCCTTCCGAAACCGCGATGTTGCAGTGATACGCCATCGTGGCTGAAACAGCGCGGATCTCATGAGGATTGGAACGCGACGGCGGAGGCAAATCAGCGGCCTTGTACGCATCAATTACCGCCGATCTTACATACACCCCCAACGCTCGCTTGTCTAGTTCCTTGGTGCTCCTGGGTGAGTGAGGCAAGAACAGACGACGCCTGCCATCCCTCAGCCTGCGGGTACGTTGCGTGTACACCCTCAAGGCTCTTACTGGACACAGAGAGAGATCCACCTCATCTGAGTCCGAACCCAGAGCTGGGATAGAGAACGTACGTCCCGCTTCATCCGCTGCCTGGTTCTTACAGACAAAATCAGGAGCCAACCCCAGCGAGGCGGAGCCCCCCTCCCTGACCTCAAAACGTAGTAGGTCCGCCTGCAACGCATGGATCTCTGAAATCCGCGCTGCAGAGGCCATGGCCACCAGAAAAATGACCTTGATGGTGAGAGGGAGGAGAGGCACGTCGGAGAGCGGTTCATACCTATCGGAGCGCAGGTGGTTGAGCACAATGGCTAAGTCCCATTCAGGTGGGCGAAGCCTGGACCTGCCGTCCACCGAACGGAAGGTTTTAATTAGGCCCTTGAGGACCGACACATCCAATCCTGGCGATCTCTTCCTGAGAACCGACAGGATGGCCGACATGTTGGTGTTAATTGACGACGCCTTAAGATGTCTAGTGTTGCAAAGGTACACCAAGTACTCCGCAACCTGAGGCACTGAAGCCTCTGCCGGAATGAAATCCTCTGAGCACAGAAAGAGGCGAAGGCCTGCCACTGGAAATCATAGAGCTTCCTAGTGGTTTTCCTATGCGAAGTAGCTATTGCGTTGGCGACGCACTTAGAGTATCCACTACTCTTTAACCCTCTTTTAATACAAGCCAAGCGTGAAGGGAGAACACCTGAGGGTTCTCGTGTAACCTTCCGCTTGGCCTGCTGATGAGCAGATCCCTCCGCATCTGAATCGGAAACGGTTCCTGCTGACAGAGCCGACGGAGAGGAACGAACCACGGCCGGGCTGGCCACCAAGGGGCGACCAGCAGGAGACGAAGAATCCGAGTTTCCCCTATCTTGGCTACAACTTGGGAGAGGATGGCCGGCGGCGGAAAAGCATAGGCGTCCATCCCCTCCCACCCTAACGAGAGCGCGTCTAAGCCCATCGCTAGCGGGTCTGGCACTGGGGAGATGTAGGTTGGCAATTGGTGGTTGAGACACGTCGCGAACAGATCTATCAGCGGGGTGCCGAACTGGAGACACAACCCCCTGAAAACCACCGGATTCAGTTGCCACTCCGTTGGGGGAGGGGCATCTGGACGTGACAACGCGTCCGCCAAGACGTTCTTGGCACCCGGAATGTGGACCGCTCGAATGTCCAGGTCCACCTCGTCCACCAACTCGAAGAGCTGGAGTGACACGCGTAGCAGAGACTGCGCCTTGGTGGACCCCTGCTTGTTTATCGACCAAGCAGCCGCCGAACTGTCCGTGTGTACTAGCAGGCACTGGCCACTCAAGGGGACCTGCCAGTGCTGAATGGCAAGACGTACTGCGTCCAACTCGAGGACGTTGATGGGTAGGTTCCGCTCTGATGGGGACCAAACTCCCGCCACCTGCTCGTGACTCATGTGCGCCCCCCACCCTTGGGTGGAGGCGTCTACAAACAGGTGAGCTGAGGGGGGGCGAGGACGAAGTGGAACGCCTGCGAACACACTCTCGTCTACTATGTAGGTCTGGGGTTAAGACTATGTCGTGACGACAACGCGTTTCCCTGATGTGGGGATTCAGGAACACCTGTAACGGGCGAAGGAACAACCTCCCCCTGCGGGTCAGGTCCTGAGCTGATGTTAATAACCCCAACACTCTTTGCCACTGACGTAGGGAGAGCGAAGCGTCGAGCGCGCGATCCATAAGGCGATCGTAACGAGCCATCCGCTCCCTCGTGACGAACCTGCGGAACAGCCGGGTGTCTAGAATAGCCCCTAGGAACTTCAGACGAGTTGCTGGAACCAAGTCCGACTTCTCTAAGTTCACTAGCCACCCCAGACGACGGAACAGGTCCATCGTGAACCTGAGCTGCGCCTCGAGAACGACCGGGGAGCGGTCGTGAGCGATCCCATCGTCCAAGTACATTAGGAACTGAATGTCGCATTGGTGAAGGAATTGGACGATGGGCTGAGTCACCCGTGTGAATAACCAGGGGGCGGACGAGATCCCGAACGGGAGCACGCACCACTGAAAATGAATGCCGTCCAGGATGAAGCGGAGGTACCTGCGGTCCCGATAGTGAATCAGCACGTGCAGGTACGCATCCTGTAGATCGAGAGACACCATGCAGTCTGAGCTCTCCAAGGACCGCATCACTGAGGGAAGCGTCAAGAGTCGAAAATATGGCGGCCGAACGAGGAAGGAGCGGTTGAACACCTTCCAATCGTGAATTAGCCGCCATTTTTTCGAGTTCCTTTTGGGTATTACGAACACTGGGGAGTAAAACCCCGGCGTTAGATGCGGGGTCAGGACCTCCTGCACCGCCCGTTTGGAGATTAATATCTCCACCTGTTCCAATGTCAATTTGAGCCGGTCCCCTGCTAAGGGACGCTCCATTGGAGTACAGGTGAGGGGCGGCGGAGACGAGACGGGAATGTGGAACCCCTGACCCAGAATCCGACACACGTAAGGGTCTAACCCTAACTGTACCCAGTTGCTGACAAAGTCTTGGAGGCGACCCCCCACCAAGCCCTCCGATACTGGAACGAGTGGAGGAGGGAGCAGAGGGGGTGACCACGAGTCACTTCCTCCACTTCTTTTGCGGGGTACGACCTCCGGCGCCAGGCCGGGGGGACTTGGGGGACTGACCTGAGCTGCGCCTCGAGAACGACCGGGGAGCGGTCGTGAGCGATCCCATCGTCCAAGTACATTAGGAACTGAATGTCGCATTGGTGAAGGAATTGGACGATGGGCTGAGTCACCCGTGTGAATAACCAGGGGGCGGACGAGATCCCGAACGGGAGCACGCACCACTGAAAATGTCTGCCGTCCAGGATGAAGCGGAGGTACCTGCGGTCCCGATAGTGAATCAGCACGTGCAGGTACGCAAAAAGGGACCGGATACAAGGGCAGACGCCGTCTGCGCTTGTCCGGCACCACCAAAGGCGGAAGCAGACGATGGGGCATCGCAGATGATACGACTTGCTCCATATCCTCGGTGGCCTCCAACAGGAGCCTATGGGGTGGAAGGGCAAGACGCGTGGGAGGTACCTCGCCATCAGGGCCAAAGGAAGCCCTCCTGGCCGCCGACGTGCGCGGACCCGTCACGCTGACTTGGCTAAGTGGAACTTCCGCGAACGAAGCCACTTCGGATAGCATAGCTATTGCGTCAACCACTGGAGGATCCTCCGACAACCCCGTACCCTCCGCCTCCGTTTCTATACTGATGAACGGAGGGTTCGACACGTCCACGTAGCGGGTGTCACGTTCCGGTGAGTCCGGCGAGGAGTCACGTAAGGGTGACATCACCGTGACACGCCGCGCAGGGGTGCGAGGGGTACGCGAAGGAGTCGCGGGTGCGGAGGCCCTAGCGGACGAGGAACGCGCACCCTGAGGTACGTCATCCGCATAGGGCTCACACGGTTGCGTAGTTGTAGTGTGAGTGGGTAAGTTCCGCGGACCCAAACGCGCATCGAGCAAGGAAGAGACCATATCCTTGACGGATGCCAGAAGGAGGGACGGATCGACCTTGTCGAACCTAGCCTTCTTGGACTTCTTCTTCTTGCTCTTGGGCGTAGTGGGTCCGCCCACCTTAAGTCTAAGCGGAGACAACCGTTTGTCCGGCGAAGGAGGGGACAACGGGTGAGTCCGCGAACGAGAACCGGAACACGACGGCGGAGGGTGGGAGCGTAACTTCGACCCCCCAGCGGGTTCGGACAGGTCCGATTCCCTGTCGAATTCATCCGCCCGTTCCGTGAGGACAATGTCTACATCCTCCACCGGAGACGGATGACGAATGGGAGACAACTCCCTACGTTGAGCTGACGACGTACGCTTCTGTGACGCAGCCCTATCGGCCACCGACTTGCGTATGGCGGAAACGTACGCGTGGAACTCCGATTCGGAGAGAGGAGCGCACTCGTCGCAACGGTAAACCTCTTCGCAAAGGTCCTTGCACTTTCTACATAACAAGTGCGGATCCTTAGAGGCGGACTTCCTGCCTCCGCAGTTCGTGCAGAAGGCGGAGTACATGGCGAACGGTAACGATAAAACGCGTAACGTAAGCGAAGGTAGAGACAGTCGAGTCACCTACACGGCGTAGCACAAACACGAGTAGCGCAGACGAGGTGAGTCACACACGTGAAACACCCAAGCGGCGGAGCAAAAGCACAACAACTCTGACGATATGCAATCAAGAGAGTTGAAACAAAAACTCTGAACTCGAAGAGCACAAAGTCAAAATCAAGTAACCACCCGCCAAGGTAAACAAAGACGAACAAGCCAAACCAAAAACTAGGCTAAACACTTACAAGATAATTCATTCTTTATTCACATAACATTCGTGCGTGAACCAAACCTTAAGTGACTGGCGTAGCGAGTCACTTGAACCAAAGTGAATCACCCTAAGGGTGAGTCGCGTAGAATCGACCTAAGGCGAAGCCAAAGGCGAATGGTAGGCGAAAGCTAGCAACGGGCAACGCGAGTCACTGACGAGGAGTGTATCCACTGCTCCTTAACCAAGCTAGTGACTCACCTAAGGCGAACAACTAGCGAAGCCAGTGACAGGCGAGGCGAGAAGCCAAGCGAGACGCGAAGCACTTGAGTACGGACCGCAGGCGAATGACAAGCGACAAGCGAATGACAAGCGAAGCGAGTCACCCGCGTAGGAGAGATACCACTGCTCCTTTACCCTACGCAAGTCAAACCCACAGTTCCCTAAAGTACAGACCGATAAGCGTATGACAAGCGAAAGCGAATGACAAACGAAGCAAGCCAAACGAAATAGGAGAGATACCACTACTCCTCTACCATACGCAAGACAAACACTTAACAGTTAGCACTAGAGTACAACCGACAGGCGTATGACAAGCGAATTAGGAGTGATTCCACTAGCTCCTTTACCGTACGCAAGTCAACAACCCACAGTTAACACTAGAGTACAGACCGAAAGCGCGTGACAAGCGAAAGCGAATGACCAGCGAAGCAAGTCAAACGATTAGGAGAGATGCCACTACTCCTCTACCATACGCAAGACAAACACCTAACAGTCAGCACTCGGAACGAATGGCGAATGACAAGCGAAAGCGGATGACAAGCGAAGCGAGTCACCCGCGTAGGAGAGATACCACTGCTCCTTTACCCTACGCAAGTCAAACACCCAACAGTCAGGTGAGAGAAAACAAAGAATCACGAGCTGCACGTGCGGCGCATGCAATCCACCCACTCCGGATGGTCGCTAGCTAGCACATGTCAACAAGGCCCCTTGAAAACTAACACCTACTTGAAAACAGATTGCAAACACAACCTGCACTATCGAAGAACAAAGTTGAGGATATCTCTTGAACTAACAAGAGAAAAATAGCAAGTTAGCAACACAAGTCGCTAAAACCCCAGTCACAGAACAAAACACGTCTGCTTTGCTCTGCAACTTTTAGGAGAGTGATATGAACAGGTAGTGAACGTCACGAGACCATCTAGACTTACCGGCCCTTGGATAAGGGATTTTACGCACCCCTTCTCCACTCTTCAAGTTCGTCTGTATTAAGGTTGAAATAGCATTACCCTTGGGAGGTAAGGCAAAGTAGGTCTAGTCAACAGATAGGTATTTAAATAATATTGTTTGATGGAGTAGAAATTAGAAAAACATACATACTGCATTATAACATGCAAGCATGTTTTCAAGTTACTATGTCAGATATGACTTAAAGCTTTAGAGATTGATTGAAAATATATTTCTGTATTGTTTCTCAATAAATACTCACTGAAGGACTGCTTAATTAATTTATTTGTCAATCAGTAACTGAATTTGCTAAACATTGTGACTGTGTTATATCAATTCGCCGCGTTGTGTTTGTTTGACAATAAAAGTTTTTGAGAAATACAATCATTACAATGAATAACAAGACAAATATTGAACAACAAGTATTTGTTGAAAAGAACTTATAATGAGGAACAACACATTTCAATAGAATTAAAATGCAATTTGATGGAAATATACACTAGTTCTTCTAGGTTTGTAGCAAAAAATTACGTTCCATATCCATCGTTAAAGTTTGTGAGAAATTGTGTCACGGTAAATGTTACGTGTATCGAAATCATTTTACAAATGCCAATGATAATTATCATACTAACGACAAACATTAAAACTCTTAAAAACTTTTAACTTTTAAACAACAGTTTTCAGAAACAAGAAATAATTTGCAGGATTAGGCTTACTTATCTGCATATAAAAGGTCATCCCAATATCGTGTTTCAACGATTTACTTGTTATAGCAGAATATCAAACAGATTGATTATCATATCAGAAAAGGACCATGTACAGTATTGTACACAACAGATTGAAAATTAATGATCATCTGATTGTAACTAATTTAGAGTAATCTCCCTTAGTCGGTTACTCGCGATCGAGTCCTCAATACTGGACTCGAGTCCCTGTCAAACCCGACCCGTTGCCGGGTACTCGAGGACCCGTCAGTGTCCTACCTTTTAGTGTCACTACATTGACTTAACTCACATTAAAACATGGTAAATTTGTGGTAACAGTCAGTACTGCTAGATAAAATAACACCACTTATAACATTTGGCGTTTGTCATTCCTAAGAAAACACTCAATGTCCGTTTTAGGTAGTCGTTGTTGTATCCCAAGTATGGATCTATCCCATCACAAGATGGGATAGCTCTCAGGGCTGAGGATAAATCGCTATCTCAAATTGAGATATCCCATCTTAAGATGGGATACCAGAACTTTTTAGAAAAAAATTAGTTTGATGAAAAAATGTATTTTGATGTAACAACTGATTTTATAATAATAATAATAATAATAATATACATTTTAACGCCTAATATCCAGTGCAAGCACTGCTCAATGGCGGTACAATTATTACCCTGAAGGAACTGTCCTTTCGGTGCCGCTACTAAGCGCTCTGCGCGACCATATAGGTCCATACCTCCCGTGTTCAGGTACCCATTTAAAACAGCTGGGTGGACTGAGTGCAATGTGGATGAAGTGCCTTGCCCAGGTGCACAACACAGTATAAGACCCAGGTCACAAATGTTTGGTGTCTCCACCGGGATTCGAACCCGGGCCGTTGGCGTGAGAGGCAAGTATGCTAACCACTACACCACTGTGCTCCACATGATGAAAAAACTAACTTTGATGAAAAAAACGACTTTGATGAAAAAAACGACTTTGATGAAATAAATACTTTTGATGAATCCATTAACTATAATGAAAAAAAAAATTTTTATGAAAAGAATAAATTTGATGCCAAAAAAATGAATTTGATACAAAAAATTACTTAAATGACAAAACGACATTGACAATTGAATTTGATAATAAATGAAATTACTTATGAAGAAAAAGACTTAGAATTGCTCAAATGATTGTTGCAAAATAAACAGACTTCGAAATACAATGATCGTACAAAGGATCATTTAAAAAATGGGCAAAATATAACTTTAAAGGGGAAAGGGATAAAATTCAATGCTTAAAATAATTTCATAACACATATTAATTTTGATAAAAAATACTTTTATTAAGAAAATGAAACCAAAGATAATGGCAGAGGAAAGTCTTTTTTGTTGGAATTGGCTATTACTAATAAAATAATTCACTTTAAAGCTGTATCAATGCTTCCAATAACTACTACTTAGAGTTGTGGATGTGGATAGATTAAATCAATTTGGGCCAAAACAGTTTCATTACAGACATTCCTTTTCATAATTCAACATAGATGTTGATAAATCGAGTATTTACAAGTTATGAAAACATCTTCTACCATTACATTCTGATACTTAATGGCGCTGTACCACGCAATTCTTACTGAACTAAAGTAACCTCACAAAAAGGTAAATACATATGGCTAGATAAAACTCCTTAATAAAAATAGGTAAAAAAAAACGAATGTACACGGTTCAGTTAAGTCCATTTCCCTTCGTGTGGCAATTTTAAAGTGTTCACATTGAAATGGCCGCTCGAAGGTAGTTCAAGTGATCTGACTGATGTTGGGATACATAAACAGTCAGAGTACAATTTAAATTTATAGGTCGCATGTTTCTTCAAGTACATATAACCATTTTCTATTGATATTGTTTATCGGGTCGTGGAATAAGATGGTTTACCCTATGACGTAACAATATATGGTATAACTTATATAAGACATGGACAATTTGAGAATTTGTTTGTTAAAAAAACTGTGCTACAGCGCATTTAAGAAGGTTAGGGCAAGGTTTAGCAATCCCAACTGTTAATAGATTCCCTACCCACCAACGTTAACATGCTTTTAATGATTACATAAAAGATTATCATAAAGAAGGTATTGAACCTTCAAAAAGACATATTTCAATATTACATTATTACATCTTCTACCATTAGATTCTAATACTTAATGGCGCTGTAGCACGCAATTCTTACTGAAATAAAGTGACCTCACAAAAAATAAATGGCAAGATAAAACGAATGTACATGGTTCGGTTACGCCATGAGAGTCCATTTCCTTTCGAGTGGCCATGATGGAATGGTCATTCATCTTCCATCAAATTAGCATCAGACCTACAGCTCTTCTTCTCACATTGACGAGTTCAATACCAATGTCGATTAATAGGTCGCATTTTTTCTTCAAGTACATATAACCATTTTCTATTGATGTGGTTTATCAGGTCGTGTGATAAGATGGTTGACTCTAGTCTAAGGTTTACGCTAGTCAAAGGTTTAGCTATCCCAACTATGGATAGATCCCAGAAACACCCAGTTTAGCATCTAAATAATAATAAAGACATTATTCTCTTAAATACATACACTATTATCATAAAAGAAGTGCTTAGATGTTAAAACATGCACATTTAACATTACACTATTAAATTAAATGAATGTGATACCAGCTAGTCTAAGGTTTATCTATCTAAGGATATATCCCAGAATTACACAGTTTAGAAGGGAAATGCTATTTAAGAGATTATTTGTCTTAAATAAATAAACTATTATCATAAATGAAGTGCTTAGATGTTAAAACACCTAGTTTTAACATTACACTATTAAAATAAATGAAGTTTGATACCGGCTAGTCTAAAATTTAGCTATCCAAACTATGGATAGATCCCAGAAACACCCAGTTTAGCATGAAAATGCTATTAAAGACGTGATTGTTCTTAAACACATAAACTATGAACATAAACGAAGTGCTTTTATATAGATGTTAAAAGACCTACTTTTAACATTACACTATTAAAATAAAGTTTGATACCGGCTAGTCTAAAATTTAGCTATCCCAACTATGGATAGATCCCAGAAACACACAGTTTAGCATGAAAATGCTATTAAAGACATTATTGTTCTTTCTTTTCTTTCTTGAAAGAGGCCAAACCCCAACTCACCTCACCTCAAAGCATTTGAAACTACACCCTGCAAACGCTGGAGTGAATGAAGGCGCGCTATGGAGCTTCCGGTATTTCTATGGTCACAGGATATTCATGAGCTAGCCATCGCGAGACGTTCAACCCGAAAATGGGTCTGCAGGGTATTCTTAGTATTTCATGTAAATCTTGTAATAGCCTTGATCAGGTATGATTCATGCCTCAATGTCGGCATGTTGTCGTGACTGATAAGAGGTATGAACTCTGGATTGTTGTAGCATTGATTTAGAGGAACTATAAATGTAT
Organism: Gibbula magus; assembly: GCA_936450465.1. Lineage (NCBI taxonomy): Eukaryota > Metazoa > Mollusca > Gastropoda > Trochida > Trochidae > Gibbula > Gibbula magus. The sequence goes on from OW388294.1 coordinate 76,083,816, forward strand.
TGCATAGTGTGTCATGTGCACATTTTACTGTCTCCAATTGTGAATAAGACCCGGTCAAGCTTGTGTAACTTGTTTGTGACTGTCAAAGATATCAAATATAACTACAAAATAGCTTCTTGATAAAATATCGAATACAAGGGTAACTATTTTTTTTATTAACTTAAAAGAGTTTTCTGAGTGATTTTACTCATGTTAATGTTCACCCTTGTTGCAAGACTGGTAGCAAAATTCCAAACAGGTTTGCTTTTTATGAACGTTTATGTTCATATATTATAAGATTTAAAGTAATAAGATTTAAATGACCGTTTTTGACAAGACAATATTTCACATTATTATAACCAAATACCTATCATTCTTATGCATAGTTTAAATTCCGTAAAATAGTAGTAAAATAGTGTGCTGTCTGGCATATTGATTGACCGCTGTTTATGCACCCGATAGCCTGCCATTTCTCATTATCAGAAAGGTATGCTCTGGGCATGATTCTAAAGTAAAGGTACACTGACATTCATGGAAATCAATTGTCACGTGCACGGTACCTTTTCAGTGAAAGTAAACTTCAACATTTTCAGTTTATAATGGCCCCAAGCAGCCTCGAACAAACGGAACATGCCAGACATAAGTTAACAGTAATTAAGCGTTCCCTTATTCCTTTCCATCAGTATATATGTTTTTGGAGAACTGAAGTTCCCAGAGTCCGAAATGTTGTTGATGAGAAGCTGTGGAAGATTAGACTTGCTGTAGATTTCTTTTTTTACATTGTTGTTGTTGTATACTTGGTTACACTTAAAGATCACACCCTTAAAAATTATGTGCAACCCTTTATCAATAAGGCATTGAATGATGGGATATATAAATTGCAAACTTGATAATCATGGGACCCCAGTATTTATTTATAAGTTCTTGTAACTACTTGTGTGGTATGTTGTAACAGAACGGGGACATACTTGAATTACAATAGCAAATTAATAGAATATTAATGATAGATTGAAAACTCCCCAATCTAAATAAATTTAGATCAACAGGTATATTAGGTTATATCGACCTTATATCCATGATATAGGACAGTCGATCTAAATTATTTAGATTGAAAACCCCCTACTCTCTCAAGAAGTATATAACTTCTCGAATAACTCCATGTGTTATTGTGCCCTGTGGAAATGCATATATTTGTGTACAGGTACATATTATATAAATTTGTATATATTTTGATGGTGTGAACTTCGATCACTTTTGGTGCCATTGTGTCTGATTGATTTTAAAACTAGTAGTTATATATATTTCCTCTAAACACATGTTTAACAAAGACATTTAACATTAAGATCTTAAAATCTTTAACTAGTGGGTGCATCATGAGTTTAAAAATGATTTTTGAAAATACTAAGTAGGTAATACTTCACACTCTGTTAGGCTTATAGATTCTAAGTTAGATATCATTAACGGTATGACTGACAAGTTCTCCCTACAATACAGGTTTTAGAACACTTCATGTAAGGATAAAATAATTAAATGTTGCTTGGTCACTTTTTTCTTATAAGTGACGAAGGCAGTAGGATTTTCTTTTTACTTTTTGTTTGAAATAATAGTGCAAAAGGAAAAATACATGTTTTTTCATCATATAGCTTGGAAATGCTAGAAGAATACAAAAAAGAAGCACATCCATTCCTGCAGATCAATGTAGTTGGTACGTGAACGGCTTTTGGATTAGCAAACATTATGCAGCAAATTCGTAATTTATTGTTTTAAATGACAATAAATAGTTGTCACGTGCTGACGCCTGAGAAACATTGCATGTTTCTATTACAGGGAAAATGAAAGAACCAACATGTGTGTAAATCCGGGGTATGGGGAGCGATACAATATTTTATTTGAACAAACCATTTGAGACTGGTTTTCATATTCCCGCTACATGTTGTAAATTTAATCAAACGTTTAACAGATTACAAATATCAACAACAAGATAATAAATAAACCCACCAGGACGTATTTCAGTTTCAATGATGTAATTATTCTACCTAGCTGGTTGTAACATGTTCCCGCAGTGAAACTTCACCTTGGTATGTCAATGGACGTCCTTGAGTCCGTTTTATAGATTGGAAGTGTAACAGTGTAGGCATTTTCTGAACATTTCTTAAAGGGGTACAATACTGTAGAAGAAGAGAGATGAAATTTACCAGAGAGAAAATCGGTTAAGACAGTGTCTTTAATACTGGCTAACATATTCCAAGTTCTTCTTTTAGTAACAAAATTCCAACTCAGGTCTTTGAAGGGCATTTAGAAGTGGTATACATAAGAACATGACGATTTTCTGGATAACAACTTCTTTAATGTGAAAATACACGAAACGTCGTGTATTTTCACATTAAAGAAGTTGTTATCCAGGAAATCTTCATGTTCTTAAAATTCCAACTGATAAATACATTACACTTTAGTCCGGGACATAGAAGATGTGAATATCACTTAATCTCCATGATTTTGATAATACTTCAAATATTTAATATAAATAATATAAATACGATATCATGTTGGTACTGTTCATTATATATGTTGAGAGGTTTAGATATAAAATGTTAATCTGACGTCGTTACATACTATCGATTATGTGTTTTAGTGGTTTAGTAAGAACATGTAAACATGGCGTCGTTTCTTTAATGTAGATTATGTATGTTTCAGAATATCAAACTGTGCTTTCGCTCGTTAAAATACCAAACCATCCACTCGTTTCATAAACATGTTATCAAACGGGACATCGTTTAGTATTCTATATGTAAACATGGCGTCGTTTCTTTAATGTAGATTATGTATGTTTCAGAATATAAAACTGTGTAAACCAGTGTCCCCATGCTCTTTAACACATTCTTTGTTTTGTTTGGACACTGCATATATCAGGATCTCTATATGAGATGAATATATAATATTCTTACATATTGCACAAGGTGTGTTAAATAACTCGCGCTTCAATAGCTTTGCCTAAATCGTGTTATAACAAAAATCAATATATCTGCATAGCTGCAGTACTCTCTACGAGAGGTGCAAGTGCATATAAATCTGTCACATGCTATGTGTCTCATGTTGCTTTCTGCTCGGTGCTTGACTACCCAAGTATATTTGTTTCAAATTGAAACCACTCGTTTACCACGTGTTACTTGACTGTTGTGTAATCCAAGTATATATTTTTAAAATAACATTAAAAGTAAGTTTCTCTGAAATGTGGTATGCTTGTTAAACACATTTTTCATCACTTCAAGGTTGAGTCAACGAAATTGAAAATTACCCCTGTACATATTGTACTCACAATATTCACTTTCAAAACGTGCATCATTTGGTAAAGGTCAAACACACTACAATTCAGAATTATGATAAGTTATCATTGCATAAAACTATTTCCGCCACTCACTTACGTCCAACGTGATATCAGGAAAGTATAGGGAGTTATAATGAAAGTTAAATTGCTCAAATTAATGTTGATGTTTTATTATATGCTATTGAGATTATTCTAACAGTTATTTTGTTTATACGAATGATAATCTTACACAATATGATAAGGAATTTTAATAGTGTAATGTTAAAAGTAGGTGCTTAACATGTAAGCACTTCATTTATGATAATAGTTTATGTTTATTATTATTTAAGAAAAATAATGTCTTTAATAGCATTTCCATGATAAACTGTGTGTTTCTGGGATCTATCCACAGTTCGGATAGCTAATTATAAACCTTAGACTAGCGGATATCCAACTTCATTTATTCCAAAAGTATAACATAAATACTTTCTTTGTAATAATTGTTTATGTATTTCTGAAAAAGAATGTCTTTAATAGCATTTTCATGTAAAACTGTGTGTGTTGGTTTTCTATCCACAGTTGGGATTGTTTAACTTTAGACTAGCCGGTACTTAACATCATTTATTCTAATAATGTAATATTGAAATATGTCTTTTTAAAGGTTCAATACCTTCTTTATGATGATCTTTTATGTAATCATTAAAAGCATGTTAACGTTGGTGGGTAGGGAATCTATTAACAGTTGGGATTGCTAAACCTTGCCCTAACCTTCTTAAATGCGCTGTAGCACAGTTTTTTCAACAAACAAATTCTCAAATTGTCCATTTCTTATATAAGTTATACCATATATTGTCACGTCATAGGGTAAACCATCTTATTCCACGACCCGATAAACAATATCAATAGAAAATGGCTATATGTACTTGAAGAAACAATGCGACCTATAAATTTAAATTGTACTCTGACTGTTTATGTATCCCAACATCAGTCAGATCACTTGAACTACCTTCGAGCGGCCATTTCAATGTGAACACCTTAAAATTGCCACTCGAAGGGAAATGGACTTAACTGAACCGTGTACATTCGGTTTTTTTTCCTATTTTTATTAAGGAGTTTTATCTAGCCATATGTATTTACCTTTTTGTGAGGTTACTTTAGTTCAGTAAGAATTGCGTGGTACAGCGCCATTAAGTATCAGAATGTAATGGTAGAAGATGTTTTCATAACTTGTAAATACTCGATTTATCAACATCTATGTTGAATTATGAAAAGGAATGTCTGTAATGAAACTGTTTTGGCCCAAATTGATTTAATCTATCCACATCCACAACTCTAAGTAGTAGTTATTGGAAGCATTGATACAGCTTTAAAGTGAATTATTGTATTAGTAATAGCCAATTCCAACAAAAAAGACTTTCCTCTGCCATTATCTTTGGTTTCATTTTCTTAATAAAAGTATTTTTTTTATCAAAATTAATATGTGTTATGAAACTATTTTAAGCATTGAATTTTATCCCTTTCCCCTTTAAAGTTATATTTTGCCCATTTTTTAAAATGATCCTTTGTATCATCATTGTATTTCAAAGTATGTTTATTTTGCAACAACCATTTGTGTCTTTTTCTTCATAAGTAAATTCATTTATTATCAAATTAAATTGTCAATGGATTCATCAAAAGTAATTTTTTCATCAAAGTCGTTTTTTTCATCAAAGTCAGTTTTTTCATCAAAGTCAGTTCTTCATCAACGTCGTTTTGTCATTTAAATGATTGTTTTCATCAAAATAATCTTATTGCATCAAATTCATTCTTTTCATGAAAATAATTTTTTTAAATCCAAGTTGTTTTTTTCCCCATCAAATTAGTTTTTTTCATCAGTCATTTATTTTCATCAAAAATAGTTTTTTCATCAAAGTTTTTTTTTTTTTTTATATAAACCAGTTTTTTCATAAAAATAAATGTTTTCATCAAAATCAAATTTTTCATCAAAGTCGTTTTTTTCATCAAAGTCATTTTTTTCATCGAAGTCATTTTTTTACATTAAAATCAGTTTTCTCATGAAAATCAGTTTTCTCATGAAAATCAGTTTTCTCATTAAAATCAGTTTTCTCATGAAAATCAGTTTTCTCATGAAAATCAGTTTTCTCATGAAAATCAGTTTTCTCATGAAAATCAGTTTTCTCATGAAAGTCGTTTTTTTTCATCAAAGTCGGTTTTTCATCAAAGTAAGTTTTTTCACCAAAACAGTTTTTTCATCAAAGTCGGTTTTTTCATCAAAATCGGTTTTTTCATCAAAGTCAATTTTTTCATCAAAATCATTTTTTTCTAAAAAAAATCATCTTAAGATGGGATATCCCAACTTGAGATAGCGATTTATCCACAGTTGGGATAGCCCAGAGAACTATCCCATCTCAAGATGGGATAGATCCATACTTGGCATACAGCAGTCGTCACTTGAGGTCGCGAGGTGGGTGACAGGCATCTCTATGGAACCAGGAATGGATGTCCCTGTACACCTGTGGTTTAGATTCTCCCTTCAAGAGTTTCCTGCACATGTCACACATTGGCTCTGATAGGTAGTGGTAGTGGGTGTACATGTCACTTTCTGACAATTTATAACTGAAAGTTTCTTCAATAGCTTTGTATGCATCTTTGTGCTTTAGAAATTCAATATACCTTGTCTTGTTGTTGTGCAACTCCTTCATGTAGGAAGCCAACTCGCTGACATTCTTGAAATCCTCTGTATTAATGAATGTACCAGAGGGATATTGTTTATAATTCCCCTTACCCCCTCGCACAACAAGAATAATATCTTCGTTGTAGTAATCAAAGAGCTTTTCTGTGGCGTAATCCTTACACAGAGCGTTCTCGAAACTCAAGTAGAAGGAATATTCCCCTGTTGATATATTACGACACGTGTTATGTCCATCTATTGTTCTTGGACATTTCCTTTTTCCACATCCACCAAAAATGTCCGTCTTTATTCCATTTTTCTCCAACAGTCTCGTATATTCTCGTCGTTTACTCGGAGTGTTGCAGCTGCTCACAATCCATGAGGCCATCTTGATTTTTCTCTTCACAATTCTGTCATAGTCCTTTTGAGGTCGGGAAGCTCTCTTTTCCAATAACCCGTATGGCATCCAGATGTCGGAATCTCGACGATAGGTACAGGTCCAGTTGAACACACTTGTCAACCACGGTGACTTTAAATTAGAATATATATGGTAGGATGGTTCCTGAGCAAAGAAGATCCACACTTGGTTGGGATATCTCTTTGCTCTCTTGAGAAGCTGCAAGCTCCGATGAGCGTCAAAGATGAGAGCGTCTGCTTGTGGAAGGAGATCTTTATCAGACGTTTCCCTGCACGGGAGATCAGGACATGCTTTCAAGGGACGTAACTCTCCCTTATTTGTTGATGGTACATAATTGGGTCGTACGTACCACAGAATAAGTTTTATTGGTTTGCCATTATTTGCATTATGTCCTTGGGAATATGCACCAATTTCACTATTGTTATTGTAACTAAAGAAACGTTGTTTGTGACATTCGGATCCATTTTGTAAGTCCTCTCTGCATTGAGGAACTAGACGAAAGTTTACGTTGAAATGTTTAAACATGTATAAAATATAGAGTGCACATATACACGCAACGAAGATGAAGAGTGACTGTTGGAAAGCAAAGGACATGTTGCACTTGCACAGATCCGTCCTCTCCTGAAAAAAGAAAAGATATTTCTACTTAAAAATAATTTAACCACACGAATTGATTACAGGTTTAATTTGTGATTACTGAGGAGATACGTTTATTCATACATACCATGAGATGTTTGATTTATTTTATACTTACGTTCAAAAGAAATTTTCCACTTTTAAAAAACGGTTATTGCCATAAACGTTTTGGATCCCAACTACCTTCAAAACTGGAATAAAATAATCAATATACCACATATTCTTATCCAGCAGAGACAAATAGGAAACGAGAGACAGCTGAGAGAGAGAGAGAGATGCAAGTAGTCAATCTGACAGGCACACATGAAGAAGATAAAACAACCTGCTATGTGTCCGTTCTGAGTAAGTACAACAACTTATATATGCTTCTAAAGACGTTTAACATGAAATGTGTGAGTGAATGACAAATCAAACAGGTATTCTTTAATTTAGAAATGCCCCCTTATTTAATTGTTTTTAGTACCAAAAACACTTGTCTTAAGTCAAAGAAGAATTCTTAGTCTTTGAATATCGTTATATCAAGTAACCATATATGTTCTGTATGTCAATTCAACAATTGCGTTAATTGAAATATTTACCTCTATTAATATACCAGTCATTCTTTTCAAAACTACAGTTTTTATTTATGTTCAACTTGGTTAGCACACATCATATATTTCCTCTTATACTCATTCAATGCATTTGTGATGAAATTGTTCTCATTAAGTTCATATGAAAACTTTCTTGGAAAAGTAATGATATTTGAATTTCCAAATTTCATAATCATGCACCACTGTCGTGACGATCACAGGATACGTTTAAGAATGGTTATATGATTCATTGGCATTGTATGTGATGCAAGTCTATTGACGTTACAATAGGCGACATGATATTTGCACGGATACACGTGTACGTGAAGAAACATTCCGTATGCACCTGTATTTGGGATGACAATGAGATACACCATTGATTTAACTATCGCTATAACTTCTCTATCAAATTGATGAATTATTACATCGTGCACCTGTTGTGTCCACTGTTTATCTTCAGAAACGGTTCGAATAGTTACAGACAATATAGCGAAAATGATAGCTTCAAGTAAACGTGAGGACTGCAAACAATGTACAAGCTTGAATCTGCTGGGACACGTGTCAAACAAAGAAGTCTTTTTATGGTATAAGGAATAACATGACGTCGATAACAAGATAACAAGGCTCGCATCAATGTGTAATAAACCTACTGAAACTAATTTCCAAACCTAAACAAGTTTATCAACTAAAGGATGAATATGTTACGTGAATATGTACAACTCGGACATTTCTTTTCACCTCATAATGACATTTCCAACATACATTATAAGTTGTATGCTTCTCACGGTCTCATGAACATTCTTTGTACCAGTGTCTCCCGAGCCTTCAGACGAGGGATGATAATGGTTAGTAAGGCTCCAACCGAAAGCACTGACAGTACCAACAGTTTACCCATTAGGCCAGCGTAAACTAGACAAAACAGAGGTCCAACTACCGATTGTTATGCTATTTTTACATTTTTACAGTACCCCTCTGGTCACGGCGGCCGAATAGGAAACAAAAACTCAAGTAATTGACATTTATCTGTGACCATAACGGCGAAACTATTGTAGAAACATAGGCTTACAACGTTAACTTATAGAGCTACCTTTGCTTACGTAGATTTACACTGTTTATAAGATCCTTGAAATGTGAAAACTCCAGCACTGTAAGAAAGATCATGAAGCCAATACAAAATAACCAATAGTTCCTTTAATCAGAATAGAGGAAGGCGACAATACTCACCATTTTTGTTGCTGTGGCAGTACACGGGGTGTGGTGCATATCAACACCTTCCGTGTTCTCCTATCATGCTCAGAGTATCATCTTAACACATATTCTCAAACTGCCAAGCTATAATACATGTACCTGGGGGAGCGAGATACGAAGCAATGTGACAATCAGAGCCCTAATGACAGATCGAATGCTCTCGAGACAAGCACACGGGATGTAGAACGCACTGGTTGTCAGTTTATACATTGGTGGGAGGCTCGTAACTAATTATTTTTTATTTATTCATCACTAAACAATGTCACGATCGATTCATTTTAAGTGGTGTTTAAATTGATCTATTTGGTTCTCTTGTATCTCTATTGTTAACTTAACCTTGTTAAATGCACAGTGATATACGGGTATTGGTACTCATAGAAAAATTAACATGTATAATTGACTTGCTGCCAAGAGACAATAGTTTCATTAGACGCCTGATAGATAACAAAAATGCTTTGAATTTCTTAATGCTAGTTGATATAATTAAAGTATCGTATGTTAGGCCTAAAGGTTACAAAACTGTCCCAGAAAGGAGAACAAATGTTGAAAACATAACTTAACATAAGCTAAAGGAAGCAACTTTTTCAAACACTTCAACTTTTTTCACTTGTACTAAATTTTCGCAATAGTAAATGTTCAAATCAATAACCTTTATTCTTTACACAATTAACAGGCTATATAAAACACAATGCTAAGCAATCATGTTTTTCAATCGCGGGGACATTTAATCAAGAGCTATCAATAATACATAGCTGTAATCAACTGGGGAGAGGCTGCTTGTCACTAACTATTATACACTGTCAAGCGTTCGCGACACGTGCTCCATATTGCAGGTGTCTGTATGTAGGTGTGGGCAATATCGACGTGGAAAATATATACACATAAGTAGTTATGAATATACTTCAAATTTTGCAATGTAATGAGATTAGAACCCCCAAAATATATCCCTCTGTTTCAGCAACTTAATGTTTTCTATACGAAAGTGCATATTTACCCGAGTCATGTTTCTGCTAACTCCTCTGGAAACTGAAAAATATGAGTTTGCAGACGAAAATAACTTTTTGTAACCGGAACTTGCTTTTCTATGCATATTTATCTAATATGTCAATTGTAAAAGGTACCACGTTAATTGAAATGGATATATATATATATATATATATATATATATATATATATATATATATATATATATATATATATATATATGTAGATATGATCGCCGTTAAAACAAGGAGTCATCAACAAACATTCGAATACCAAATACAATTCGCCACATTCTAAAAATGTCCATAATCATTAGGTTGCTAACATCCATAAGCCTAAGGCATATACCCAGGGGAAAAATAATACCACACAAAAAATCCCTACAAAATACAAGACGAGCGATACATACGACTAAAATAGAGAAATCATCTTTTTCGAATCACCTTAACTAGACGAGGATATATATACCCGGGCCCGTGGCAGAGTACACGACCCGGACTCGAGTACACGTGGCAGAGTACACGACCCGGACTCGAGTACCCGTGGCAGAGTACACAACCCGGACTCGAGTACCCGTGGCAGAGTACACAATCCGGACTCGAGTACCCGTGGCAGAGTACACGACCAGGACTCGAGTACCCGTGGCAGAGTACACGATCCGGACTCGAGTACCCGTGGCAGAGTACACGACCCGGACTCGAGTACCCGTGGCAGAGTACACGATCCGGACTCGAGTACCCGTGGCAGAGTACACCACCCGGACTCGAGTACCCGTGGCAGAGTACACGACCCGGACTCGAGTACCCGTGGCAGAGAACCCCACCCGGACTCGAGTACCCATGGCAGAGTACACGACCCGGACTCGAGTACCCGAAAACAAACAAGTTTACTCTGTGAGCACACATTCTTCGTCAAAGTTACTTATGTTTCTTCTCAATATTTAGTTTCTGTCGTGATAATATCTAAACACTACAATGAACGTGAATGAAAGTGTGTTTTGAAAGAGTTGTTGCGATCTATAGCTGAATTAAAACAAATAAACTAAATGCAATCATCAAACCTGTTTTGTTGTATCTATGTTTTCTCTTGAGGAAATTGATACGTAAACTTTGCAATTTGCAAACATTGAAATTTTGAAACATCACAGACTAAAAGCCACAATCATCGAGAGAGTCGACTTAACATTTTATAAAGACGCTACGCATGCGCGAACACGTTCTTTGTGAAGTGAAGGATTGTTTTGAATAAAGTCGCAATCATTTTGGTGGGCTAGGCAAATGGCTCACATGAACAATGTGCTAATATTTTTGGCTTTGAAAAATCATATCCTTGTTATTATCCGTTCGATTTTTACGTTTGATGGCTTGTTTTAAAGACAAATGTATTGGCTTTGCCGTGGTATATAACATTGACTGATAATATGATGACAACATTCTGAAATATAATTTCAAACGGACATGGGGTGTTGACCCCGTTACATCCCTTTACTTTTTAGAGTATATGGGGCTGGATCGTCGACTTCATATTCGTTTTAATCGCTAGTTTCGACAATACAAGCCCCTGTGGACTCGAGTCCCTGTCAAAACCGGCCCGTTGCCGGGTACTCGAGTACCCGTCAGAGTCCTACCTTTTAGTGTCACTACATTGACTTAACTCACATTAAAACATGGTAAATTTGTGGTAACAGTCAGTACTGCTAGATAAAATAACACCACTTATAACATTTGGCGGTTGTCAATCCTAAGAAAACACTCAATGTCCGTTTTAGGTAGTCGTTGTTGTATCCCAAGTATGGATCTATCACATCTTAAGATGGGATAGCTCTCAGGGCTGAGGATAAATCGCTATCTCAAATTGAGATATCCCTACTTAGGATGGGATAGCAGAACTTTTTAGAAGAAAATTAGTTTGATGAAAAAATTTATTTTGATGTAAAAACTGATTTTATAATAATTATAATATACATTTTAACGCCTAATATCCAGTGCAAGCACTGCTCAATGGCGGTACAATTATTACCCTGAAGGAACTGTCCTTTCGGTGCCGCTACTAAGCGCTCCGCGCGACCATATAGGTCCATACCTCCCGTGTTCAGGTACCCATTTAAAACAGCGGGGTGGACTGAGTGCAATGTGGATGAAGTGCCTTGCCCAGGTGCACAACACAGTATAAGACCAAGATCACAAATGTTTGGTGTCTCCACCGGGATTCGAACCCGGGCCGTTGGCAAGCATGCTAACCACTCAACACTGTGCTCCACATGATGAAAAAACTGACTTTGATGAAAAAACCGACTTTGATGAAAAAACTGACTTTGATGAAAAAAAACGAATGAATCCATTGACTATAATGAAATTTTTCTTTTTTTTTATAAAAAATGAATTTTATGAAAAGAATAAATTTGATGCAAAAAAAAATGACTTTGATGAAAAAAATTACTTAAATGACAAAACGACATTGATAATTGAATTTGATAATAAATGAAATTACTTATGAAGAAAAAGACTTAGAATACACAAATGATTGTTGCAAAATAAACAGACTTCGAAATACAATGATCGTACAAAGGATCATTTAAAAAATGGGCAAAATATAACTTTAAAGGGGAAAGGGATACAATTCAATGCTTAAAATAATTTCATAACACAAATTAATTTTGATGAAATAATTTTATAAAGAAAATGAAACCAAAGATAATGGCAGAGGAGAGTCTTCTTTGTTGGAATTGGCTTTTTATTTCTTAAATTTGAAAACATAATTGTTTCACCAATAATACTAATAAGATAATTCACTTTAAATGCTTCCAATAACTACTACTTAGAGTTTTGACACCCCAAATGTGGATAGATTAAATCAATTTGGGCCAAAACAGTTTCATTACAGACATTTAGTCGATTTCATAATTACAACATAAATGTTGATAATCGAGTATTTACAAGTTATGAAAACATCTTCTACCATTAGATTCTAATACTTAATGGCGCTGTAGCACGCAATTCTTACTGAAATAAAGTGACCTCACAAAAAATAAATGGCAAGATAAAACGAATGTACATGGTTCGGTTACTCCATGAGAGTCCATTTCCTTTCGAGTGGCCATGATGGAATGGTCATTCATCTTGCTGCCTTAACTCTCAAATTAGCATCAGACCTACAGCTCTCCTTCTCACATTGACGAGTTCAATACCAATGTCGATTAATAGGTCGCATTATTTCTTCAAGTACATATAACCATTTTCTATTGATATGGTTTATCAGGTCGTGTGATAAGATGGTTTACTCTAGTCTAAGGTTTACGCTAGTCTAAGGTTTAGCTATCCCAACTATGGATAGATCCCAGAAACACCCAGTTTAGCATCTAAATAATAATAAAGACATTATTCTCTTAAATACATAAACTATTATCATTAAAGAAGTGCTTAGATGTTAAAACATGCACATTTAACATTACACTATTAAAATAAATGAAGTGTGATACCAGCTAGTCTAAGGTTTATCTATCCCATCTAAGGATATATCCCAGAATTACACAGTTTAGAATGGAAATGCTATTGAAGATATTATTTGTCTTAAATAAATAAACTATTATCATAAATGAAGTACTTAGTCTAAGGTTTACGCTAGTCTAAGGTTTAGCTATCCCAACTATGGATAGATCCCAGAAACACCCAGCTTAGCACCTAAATAATAATAAAGACATTATTCTCTTAAATACATAAACTATTATCATAAATGAAGTGCTTAGAAAAAACACCTAGTTTTAACATTACACTATTAAAATAAATGAAGTTTGATACCGGCTAGTCTAAAATTTAGCTATCCAAACTATGGATAGATCCCAGAAACACCCAGTTTAGCATGAACATGCTATTAAAGACGTGATTGTTCTTAAACACATAAACTATGAACATAAACGAAGTGCTTTTATATAGATGTTAAAATACCTAAAATATGATTCTGAAGTAAAGGTACACTGACATTCGTTGACTCCTTGAAGGTTAAATCGACGTTGCCATGCATGAAGTTCATGGAATTGTCACGTGCACTGTACCTTTTCAGTGAAAGTAAACTTCAACATTTTCAGTTTATAATGGCCCCAAAGCAGCCTCGAACAAACGGAACATGCCATACATAAGTTAACAGTAATTAAGCGTTCCCTTATTCCTTTCCATCAGTATACATGTTTTTGGAGAACTGAAGTTCACAGAGTCCGAAATGTTGTTGATGAGAAGCTGTGGAAGATTAGACTTGCTGTAGATTTTTTTTTTTACATTTTTGTTGTTGTATACTTGGTTACACTTAAAGATCACACCCTTAAAAATTATGTTCATCTCCTTATCAATAAGGCATTGAATGATGGGATATATAAATTGCAAACTTGATAATCATGGGACCCCAGTATTTATTTATAAGTTATTCTAACTACTTGTGTGGTATGTTGTAACAGAACAAAACGGGGACATACTTGAATTACAATAGCAAATTAATAGAATATTAATGATAGATTTAAAACTCCCCAATCTAAATAAATTTAGATCAACAGGTATATTAGGTTATATCGACCTTATATCCATGATATAGGACAGTCGATCTAAACTTATTTAGATTGAAACCCCCTACTCTCTCAAGAAGTATAAAACTTCTCGAGTAACTCCATGTGTTATTGTGCCCTGTGGAAATGCATATACTTGTGTACAGGTACATATTATATTAATTTGTATATATTTTGTTGGTGTGAACTTCGATCACTTTTGGTGCCATTGTGTCTGATTGATTTTAAAACTAGTAGTTATATATATTTCCTCTAAACACATGTTTAACAAAGACATTTAACATTAAGATCTTAAAATCTTTAACTAGTGGCTGCATCATGAGTTTAAAAGTGATTTTTGAAAATACTAAGTAGGTAATACTTCACACTCTGTTAGGCTTATAGATGCTAAGTTAGATATCATTGACGGTATGACTGACAGGTTCTCCCTACAATACAGGTTTTAGAACACTTCATGTAAGGATAAAAAATTAAATGTTTCTCAGTCACTTTTCTCTTAAAAGTGACGAAGGCGGAAGAAGGATTTTCTTTTTACTTTTTGTTGGAAATAATAGTGCAAAAGGAAAAATACGTGTTTTTTTCATCAGAATAAAGCTTGGAAATGCTAGAAGAATACAAAAAAGAAGCACATCCATTCCTGCAGAGCATTTAGTTGGTACGTGAACGGCTTTTGGATTAGCAAACATTATGCAGCAAATTCGTAATTTATTGTTTTAAATGACAATAAATAGTTGTCATTGCATGTTTCT
Organism: Gibbula magus; assembly: GCA_936450465.1. Classification (NCBI taxonomy): domain Eukaryota; kingdom Metazoa; phylum Mollusca; class Gastropoda; order Trochida; family Trochidae; genus Gibbula; species Gibbula magus. Next base: position 76,098,926 of record OW388294.1, read on the forward strand.
ATTACAGGGGAAATGAAAGAACCAACATGGTATACATAAGAACATGAAGATTTTCTGGATAACTACTTCTTTAATGTGAAAAAAACACGAAACGTCGTAAAATACTGATAAATACATTACACTTTAGTCCGGGACATAGAAGATGTGAATATCACTTAATCTCCATGATTTTGATAATACTTCAAATATCTAATATAAATAATATAAATACGATATCATGTTGGTACTGTTCATTATATATGTTGAGAGGTTTAGATATAAAATGTTAATCTGACGTCGTTACATACTATCGATTATGTGTTTTAGTGGTTTAGTAAGAACATGTAAACATGGCGTCGTTTCTTTAATGTAGATTATGTATGTTTCAGAATATCAAACTGTGCTTTCGCTCGTTAAAATACCAAACCATCCACTCGTTTCATAAACATGTTATCAAACGGGACATCGTTTAGTATTCTATATCTAAACATGGCGTCGTTTCTTTAATGTAGATTATGTATGTTTCAGAATATAAAACTGTGTAAACCAGTGTCCCCATGCTCTTTAACACATTCTTTGTTTTGTTTGGACACTGCATATATCAGGATCTCTATATGAGATGAATATATAATATTCTTACATATTGCACAAGGTGTGTTAAATAACTCGCGCTTCAATAGCTTTGCCTAAATCGTGTTATAACCAAAATCAATATATCTGCATAGCTGCAGTACTCTCTACGAGAGGTGCAAGTGCATATAAATCTGTCACATGCTATGTGTCTCATGTTGCTTTCTGCTCGGTGCTTGACTACCCAAGTATATTTGTTTCAAATTGAAACCACTCGTTTACCACGTGTTACTTGACTGTTGTGTAATCCAAGTATATATTTTTAAAATAACATTAAAAGTAAGTTTCTCTGAAATGTGGTATGCTTGTTAAACACATTTTTCATCACTTCAAGGTTGAGTCAACGAAATTGAAAATTACCCCTGTACATATTGTACTCACAATATTCACTTTCAAAACGTGCATCATTTGGTAAAGGTCAAACACACTACAATTCAGAATTATGATAAGTTATCATTGCATAAAACTATTTCCGCCACTCACTTACGTCCAACGTGATATCAGGAAAGTATAGGGAGTTATAATGAAAGTTAAATTGCTCAAATAAATGTTGATGTTTTATTATATGCTATTGAGATTATTCTAACAGTTATTTTGTTTATACGAATGATAATCTTACACAATATGATAAGGAATTTTAATAGTGTAATGTTAAAAGTAGGTGCTTAACATGTAAGCACTTCATTTATGATAATAGTTTATGTTTATTATTATTTAAGAAAAATAATGTCTTTAATAGCATTTCCATGATAAACTGTGTGTTTCTGGGATCTATCCACAGTTCGGATAGCTAATTATAAACCTTAGACTAGCGGATATCCAACTTCATTTATTCCAAAAGTATAACATAAATACTTTCTTTGTAATAATTGTTTATGTATTTCTGAAAAAGAATGTCTTTAATAGCATTTTCATGTAAAACTGTGTGTGTTGGTTTTCTATCCACAGTTGGGATTGTTTAACTTTAGACTAGCCGGTACTTAACATCATTTATTCTAATAATGTAATATTGAAATATGTCTTTTTAAAGGTTCAATACCTACTTTATGATGATCTTTTATGTAATCATTAAAAGCATGTTAACGTTGGTGGGTAGGGAATCTATTAACAGTTGGGATTGCTAAACCTTGCCCTAACCTTCTTAAATGCGCTGTAGCACAGTTTTTTCAACAAACAAATTCTCAAATTGTCCATTTCTTATATAAGTTATACCATATATTGTAACGTCATAGGGTAAACCATCTTATTCCACGACCCGATAAACAATATCAATAGAAAATGGCTATATGTACTTGAAGAAACAATGCGACCTATAAATTTAAATTGTACTCTGACTGTTTATGTATCCCAACATCAGTCAGATCACTTGAACTACCTTCGAGCGGCCATTTCAATGTGAACACCTTAAAATTGCCACTCGAAGGGAAATGGACTTAACTGAACCGTGTACATTCGGTTTTTTTTCCTATTTTTATTAATGAGTTTTATCTAGCCATATGTATTTACCTTTTTGTGAGGTTACTTTAGTTCAGTAAGAATTGCGTGGTACAGCGCCATTAAGTATCAGAATGTAATGGTAGAAGATGTTTTCATAACTTGTAAATACTCGATTTATCAACATCTATGTTGAATTATGAAAAGGAATGTCTGTAATGAAACTGTTTTGGCCCAAATTGATTTAATCTATCCACATCCACAACTCTAAGTAGTAGTTATTGGAAGCATTGATACAACTTTAAAGTGAATTATTGTATTAGTAATTGCCAATTCCAACAAAAAAGACTTTCCTCTGCCATTATCTTTGGTTTCATTTTCTTAATAAAAGTATTTTTTTTATCAAAATTAATATGTGTTATGAAACTATTTTAAGCATTGAATTTTATCCCTTTCCCCTTTAAAGTTATATTTTGCCCATTTTTTAAAATGATCCTTTGTATCATCATTGTATTTCAAAGTATGTTTATTTTGCAACAATCATTTTTGTCTTTTTCTTCATAAGTAAATTCATTTATTATCAAATTAAATTGTCAATGGATTCATCAAAAGTCATTTTTTCATCAAAGTCGTTTTTTTCATCAAAGTCAGTTTTTTCATCAAAGTCAGTTCTTCATCAAAGTCGTTTTGTCATTTAAATGATTGTTTTCATCAAAATAATCTTATTGCATCAAATTCATTCTTTTCATGAAAATAATTTTTTTAAATCCAAGTTGTTTTTTTCCCCATCAAATTAGTTTTTTTCATCAGTCATTTATTTTCATCAAAAATAGTTTTTTCATCAAAGTTTTTTTTTTTTTTTATATAAATCAGTTTTTTCATAAAAATAAATGTTTTCATCAAAATCAAATTTTTCATCAAAGTCGTTTTTTTCATCAAAGTCATTTTTTTCATCGAAGTCATTTTTTTACATTAAAATCAGTTTTCTCATGAAAATCAGTTTTCTCATGAAAATCAGTTTTCTCATGAAAATCAGTTTTCTCATGAAAATCAGTTTCTCATGAAAATCAGTTTTCTCATGAAAATCAGTTTTCTCATCAAAGTAAGTTTTTTCACCAAAACAGTTTTTTCATCAAAGTCGGTTTTTTCATCAAAATCGGTTTTTTCATCAAAGTCAATTTTTTCATCAAAATCATTTTTTTCTAAAAAAATCATCTTAAGATGGGATATCCCAACTTGAGATAGCGATTTATCCACAGTTGGGATAGCCCAGAGAACTATCCCATCTCAAGATGGGATAGATCCATACTTGGCATACAGCAGTCGTCACTTGAGGTCGCGAGGTGGGTGACAGGCATCTCTATGAAACCAGGAATGGATGTCCCTGTACACCTGTGGTTTAGATTCTCCCTTCAAGAGTTTCCTGCACATGTCACACATTGGCTCTGATAGGTAGTGGTAGTGGGTGTACCTGTAACTTTCTGACAATTTATAACTGAACGTTTCTTCAGTAGCTTTGTATGCATCTTTGTGCTTTAGAAATTCAATATACCTTGTCTTGTTGTTGTGCAACTCCTTCATGTAGGAAGCCAACTCGCTGACATTCTTGAAATCCTCTGTATTAATGAATGTACCAGAGGGATATTGTTTATAATTCCCCTTACCCCCTCGCACAACAAGAATAATATCTTCGTTGAAATAATGAAACAGCTTTTCAGTGACGTAATCCTTACACAGAGCGTTCTCGAAACTCAAGTAGAAGGAATATTCCCCTGTTGATATATTACGACACTTGTTATGTCCATCTATTGTTCTTGGACATTTCCTTTTTCCACATCCACCAAAAATGTCCGTCTTTATTCCATTTTTCTCCAACAGTCTCATATATTCTCGTCGTTTACTCGGAGTGTTGCAGCTGCTCACAATCCATGAGGCCATCTTGGTTTTTCTCTTCACAATTCTGTCGTAATCTTTTTGAGGCTGTGACGGTATAATTCATATTGTGAATTAAGTTTTATGTTTATCGTTTCTAAATACATTACGCCACTTAGCGGCAAGCATTCCTAACCAAGCATTGTTAGTTATCTCCCTTGTCTTCTCGCATTGCATGTTGGTATAGCGCACCAATTCAAGCATGGCATCTAGCGCCGTCGCAAAGTAGTTTTGTTTTATTTTAATAATTTAAGAATGGATGTTAGACCTAAACGGAAGGGAGCAGGGTCGAAGCTAGCGTCCCTCCTCGACGCAGAAAAGTCCCTCATTGACAGTTTGGAGGCGAGCGGGACCAACCTACGGGACACCAGCACGCCGAAAACGTCGTTGACATTGAACGGGAGTCAAGTTGGACGTCAAGTTGACCGCGAAATCCAGCGAGCGGAAAAAGACTGTGAAGATATGACTAAGAAGCTACAACTGTTGAAGTTAGAACATACTAGGTTGGAATTGCAGAAGCAAATTGAAGATGAGCAGGCAAGATTAAGTCGAATGGGACGCGGTCGTCTTGACACTTCAAGTTCAGGTGAGACGTGTGAGCAGTCGAAATTAAAAACTTTGCACATTGTGGACTATATTTGGGAAGATTTCGGCTCTGATACTGTAGAAATTGCGGTTGGGATTGGAGATGCCAAAATTAATTTGGGAAAGAAGAGAACTAAGCTAGCCGACGTGACAATTCAACAATGGGGCTACGCGAACGCTCGCATTATGCAAGAACTGCTTAAACAAGGCAGATTGACGGTGATTGATGCGTACGTAAAATACACAGCGGACACCTTCCGGCTAGCGTCGAGGTATACTTGGTCAAGTGTGTTAGCTTACGATCATGAGTACCGTGAAAGACAATCAGCTGAGCAGTTTCAATGGGGTACATATATGCAGGAACTGCGTGATTTTCGACTTGTCTCTAAAGCAGTGCACAATGTCATGACAAAAACAAATTCTAGTAGTGCTGATAACCAGAGGCGAAAAGGCCCGTTCACACCTAGTGGTCTAGAGATTTGCAGGAACTACAACAGGGGCAACTGCACACGACAACAATGCAAGCTTTCTCACCGATGCAGTATTTGTTACCAAGGTCACCCAGAGGTCAGTCACCTCAACGCAAAAAACGAGCCATGGAGGGAGCAGAGACTGGACCACTCGAGACCCCCTCCCCCACCACATCAGGCCTAAACTATATAGGATGGGACAGCATGCTGCCTTCTAACCACCCCCAGCGTAACTTTATTTTAAATGGTGTTCAAAATGGTTTTAGAATTTGTGATGATGAAAGACCCGTTCAACCTGTTTTTGTTACAAATATGAAATCATCTAGAACATGGATGAGACAAGTAGAACTTCAATTGACAGAGGAAATTGAGGCTGGAAATTATTTAGTGGTATCATCAAAGCCGGATATTGTTAGCTCGTTAGGGGCCATACCAAAAGACAAAAATAAAATTCGTCTCATTCATGACGGAAGTAGGCCGCTGGGGACGGGAATGAATGCATATGCAGTCGATACTTCAGTCTCCTATCAGGATTTACGAACTGCGTGCAAACTAATTAAACCTGGTGATTTCTTAGGTAAAGTTGACTTAAGGAATGCTTATCGTAGCGTTAGTATCCACCCTGATGATTACAAGACTACAGGTTTATATTGGGAATTCAGTGGATGTGATCAGGGAACATATTTAGTTGACACTAAGCTTCCTTTTGGGGCGGCGCGGAGCCCAAAGATTTTCCAATGTCTTAGTGAAGCGGTGTGTGATATTATGAGACAAACTTATGGTATCCTTGTCATTGTGTATCTTGATGACTTTTTGGTGATTGACAGTGATAAAGAAAGGTGTCAAAGAGGAATTAGCCGTCTTATTCAACTACTCAGACGTCTTGGGTTTTCCATAAGCTGGTCTAAAGTTGAAGGACCTGCAACCAGTCTACAATTCCTAGGCATTGTGATTGACACTGTTAATTTTACACTTGAATTGCCTCAGAAGAAACTGAAAGAATTCCATATACTGTTGCAAGATTTTTCAAAAAGAAAGCGTGCTAGTAGGCAACAGCTTGATTCACTGGCAGGTAAACTCAATTGGGCCTCTCACGTGATACATGGGGGGCGAACATTTATGAGGAGAATTTTATCATTGAAAAACTCCATAGAATCCAGTCATCACAAAACGCTGTTAAGTGAAGAGTTTCAAGAAGATATTCGATGTTGGATGGAACTGCTGACTCATTTTAATGGTACCGCGAGAATACTTGACAGCAGACCTGTCACATGTGTACACACAGACGCTTCAAGTGACGGGTGTGGAGGCACTTTTATGGGGGACTATTACTACCTTAATTGGAAGTGCGATACACCCGAACTACAGGAAATGCATATAAATCATAAGGAAACAGTTGCTATCATTTTCGCGGCACTCAGATGGGGCCACGCTTGGAGAAACAAGCGGGTAGTAGTGTACACTGATAACTGTACTGCCAAAAGCATTATTAATAAGGGTACAAGTAAAGACAGAACAATGATGTCGTTATTAAGGGCTTTATTCTGGGAGTCTGTGATTCATAACTTTAAATTAAGTGCTGTGTACATTCCAGGTAAACAGAATGTAATCGCTGATGTGTGTTCGAGGCTTCATGAACCTAATCGTTTTGTTGATTTGTATGAACATATGTCAAGTCTATCACTTGAACCGTTTTCGTGTCAAGAACTGTTGCATCATATGTCCCATGCATTTATACACCTCAGGTGGGGATCAACTCCAACGTTATCTGGAGGCAGCAGCTTTGAGTCTCAAGTCCTCCGCCTGGTCCGCATCTACAAGGAGAACCTATACAGTTCACCTGAAGGCGTATCTAAAGTTCTGCGCAGCATTGAGCATCACCCCAGTGCCTATGGAAGCTGATACATTAGAGCTCTACATTGCATACCTGGTGAAGTTCCGCCAACTCTCCTACCAGTCTGTGGTTAGTTACCTGTGCATTGTGAGCCACCTGCATGAAGCGGAAGGGTATGCCAGTCCTGTGCACGGAAACTGGCATATCAAACAGATTCTTACCGGAGTGAAACGTGTGTTAGGTGATGGGCAAAACTGTGTGCAACCAATTACTCCAGATATTCTGTTTGCAATCAAGGGGCACCTTGATTTCTCTTTGAGGAGCGACTTGTCATTTTGGGCCGCATGTCTGATAGGTTTTTTTGGTATGTTGCGTCCTAATAACTTTTTAATAACCAAAGACAACAAAAATGATCAGTTTGTGAGACGACTTGATGCAAGTCGTATCGATGAGGGTTTTCTCATCAACCTCCGCTATACCAAGACAGTGCAGTTCAGAACACAAGTGGTACATGTGTTCATACCCGAGGTCGGTGGTCACTCATTGTGTCCAGCCACTGCCCTCGCTACCTACCTGGAGGCCTCCCTCTCTGCCTCCCAGTCTCAGCCTTTGTTCATGGATAATGACCACACTCCCTTAACGTATAGAGGGTTCCTGCAGCGCCTCCGCAAGATTCTTGCTCAGTGTGGATACAGTGCTCACAGGTTCGGTGGTCACTCCTTCAGGCGTGGAGGGGGGACCTGGGCCCACAAGATGGGGCTATCAGACGGGACAATCCAAAGAATAGGATGTTGGAAAAGTGATGCCTTTCTGAGATATATAGACTCTGATATGCACGACAAAGTGGCATCCGTACGCCAGATGGTCGTGGGCATCAATGACTCTTGTTAAATCAGTTTCAATTTCAAAGTCTCTATTTTGTGCGTTATCATTATTGATCAAACATGTTTCAATGATAAATTACCGATTTATTACCACCCCCTCACTTTAAAACTAGTATTACTATATTACTGTTTAATTCCAATTACTCTTACACTCATGATACTTGGGTTGGGGATTTACATGTGTAAGATTAACCCCTTTTATGTTTCACTTTCACCATGGCTTAAAACCAATTGTTCGCTTGCATTTAGCATTATTAAATTTGAGCCCAGGTATCTGAGTCTTTGTCTTCTATGCTTTGTTATGTTAGTAAGATATGAGTAAAGGTATAATTCATATTGTGAATTAAGTTTTATGTTTATCGTTTCTAAATACATTACGCCACTTAGCGGCAAGCATTCCTAACCAAGCATTGTTAGTTATCTCCCTTGTCTTCTCGCATTGCATGTTGGTATAGCGCACCAATTCAAGCATGGCATCTAGCGCCGTCGCAAAGTAGTTTTCCCACCCGCCCACCCAGTAGTATTATTGGAAGTAGCTTTTGGCTCTGGCAGGGATTCTTTTCATCTACTTTATAAATGCTTACTCAGCACCAATCACTGCTTTATTATTGAACATGTCAATTGTCAATTTCATGTTTTCTATATAGGGGGATTTACATGTGTAAGATTAACCCCTTTTATGTTTCACTTTCACCATGGCTTAAAACCAATTGTTCGCTTGCATTTAGCATTATTAAATTTGAGCCCAGGTATCTGAGTCTTTGTCTTCTATGCTTTGTTATGTTAGTAAGATATGAGTAAAATTCTCTTTTCCAATAACCCGTATGGCATCCAGATGTCGGAATCTCGGCGATAGGAACAGGTCCAGTTGAACACACTTCTCCACATGCTTGATTGGAGATTTGATTTTATATGATAGGGAGGTTCCTGTGAATAGAAGACCCAAACTTGATTCGGATGTTTCTGTGGAAGATGTTTTACACGTTGATGAACGTCAAAAATAACTGCGTCTGCCTGTGATATAAGTTCTTTATCAGAAGTTTCCTTGCAGGGTAGATCAGGACATGCTTTCAAGGGACGTAACTCTCCCTTGGCTGACTGCGGGACATAGTTTGGTCTTATGTACCACAAAATACGTTTCATTTGTATGACGTAACGTTTATAATGTTCCGTGGAGTTTGTAAAAATTCTGTTTGTTATGTCGCTGGTATCGTTTTTGTCTGTGGTAAGCGGTCGACTGTTATTCAGTTCTCTGGACATTGTAGAATGTCTATATGAGGTCTTGGTGTCGCTGTCACTTTCATTTGGTGTTTTGCTATTTGCAACAATTTCATTTACAACTTCAGTGCTACCTCGAAATGAAGGTAGGACCAGTTTCAAACTTGGCATCAGCTTTATATAAAACCCACAGAATGCGAGAACAATGACCGAAAGTATGAAGATGGTCCGCCTTGAAACGATCAATTCACATTTTTGGAAGCATAATGAAGACATCATCTGAAATGATAAAACAGACATAAATTTTAAAAAACTTCGCCGGAATTATATAGTTATCTTGAAGTTCTTTATTAGCGCCAGTAGTAACGAAGCAAACTATGATGTCTGTAATAACCGGATGTAGAGGCTGATCGATGGGAAATGTACTCGCATGCATGGCTTAACTGAACTATGTAAATTAAATTTTTTAATGATTTTTTTAAAATATTGACGATTATTATTTAGCCATCGGTAACACTTATTAACCGTTTTGTATTGAGCGCTTTATTTCAGTGAGAACGACGTGCTGCAGTGCCGGAGTTGTATTGTCCAGTTTTCCATCTGAAAAGATTACTCCCCCGTTTATCGTCACTCCACAGAATCAACTAGCATTAAAACGCATCGTCAATTGTCGGCAACAGTCAGAACTTTTCGATAAAATAACACAATTTATAACATTTGACCTACTTAACTCGACCAAAACACTGCATGTTCCTTTAACCTTTTCACAAATGTAAAATGTTTGACAGAGATAATAAACCACATGACTTGAACAACCAGCCAATCAGTAAGCCATCTGCACATAAATACTATTCAAGTTATCTTCTAGGTGATTGAATCGTGGACCAAAATCGATCAAACATAATTATTGATCACTGCCTGTCTGACATTGCAACAAATGTGATATATTGATCTTTTTTATATTGACATTTAGCCTATTATGTAAACACGGTTATTAAAGATACTTTAATAGTAACTCACTATTGAATATAACTTGTATATATAGTCTGTAATTACAGTTATTAATTTATTTTTAAATATATTACAAAGATAGCAGTTTGTCATAAAGATTGATTCTCGTAAAATGTCATGTTATTTCACCCTTCCGTATATATATATATATATATATATATATATATATATATATATATATATATATATATATATATATATATATATATATATATATACGCTGACGGGCAAAAGAAACTATATTGCTCAGTTGTATTTATCATATGTATAATTTTCAAAGTCAAATATCTCGAGTTTTCGACGTCGTATTGAAAAACGGACTAGTTTGTGACATTACTCCAAAACCTTAAATCAGTCAAAGAAAACCTCTACAAGGTTTTATATTTTGTTAATTTAAATTTAAAATTTGAAATTTGAAACTCCCCCAAATTAATTTTGATAAAACACAACTGTTCATCGACACATAACACACACTCTGTGTGAAAATCAATAAATGTGCTTCGTCCTGCACACATTTACAACATTTTGAACATGGTGGGGGTCATGTTGGTGTAAATTTCATTTCTTACCACTGTCTATTTTAAATAGTGATTTTTTAAGTTAAAAATATAACAGTCACCAATTAAGTCATTCAAACTACTGCCGAAAGGTGTATCTGTATCGTCCCATAATCAAATGCATCTCATTTCTTTAAAATATTGAATTAATCGAAAACAACTTAGTGTTATAATTTCTTTTGCCATATATATATACTATATATGTAGAGTAAGAAATATATATACATATAGTAATAAATGCAGTGAATTTTAAAGGGAAAGGAGATTTCCGAGTTAAACATAATTTTGATTGTGCATCTAAAAACATTTTATATGTTATGACATGCACAGGGTGAAAAGAACAGTACCGTATATTACCGGGTATAAGTCGAGAATTTGATGTCTTTTTACGTCTTTTCTACTAGGTAACAATTAAACTATTCACCGGTTATCTAATAAAAACTTTGTCAACATGCTGGTCGTAGATCTAGTATTCGACTTGATGAGAGGAAAATGTAATTTGATTGAAACAAATAATAACAGACACTGTGAGTCACGAGTTGTATTTTTTTTATTGGTTGTTTCATTTAATAATATTTAGGGCAAACAAATTGATAAGCCGATCGACATCACTGCTTACCAATTGCCGTTGTGTGTTGACTCATGGGCACGTCGACTTGTCACTCGGTGTCAGACAGCACGTGGTTAAAGGGGGGTCGACTTATACATGAGATATAGGGTTTTGACCAGTATTTGGGTAGTTGAGAAAGGGGGTCGACTTATACGCGGGGTCGACGTATACCCGGTAATATACGGTATATTGGACAGACAGAAAATCTGTGACTCCAATAAAATCAAAAGAGTTTTAAAAGAAGAATATTTCATAAAGAAATACCACCCAAAACTGAATACTATTAAATTCTAAACGCATTTTCTCACGAATGTACATTGTCCCCATTATGGCGTCATAATATTTAGACTATGACGTCATATACCTCTGTAACGTATCATTCTCCCTGAAGATGAAATGAAACCGGTAGGAGGAAGAAACTCGGCGTAATGTGTTTAATTTTTTAATATATTGAAGCTGCCATACACCTGGACATTTGACTTTTTGTGCATATAAAATACATATATTGCTTAAGTCTTATAGTGAATGAAAAGACATCAACCATTAATGAATTCTAAAACTAAACAAATATATCATAGAATACAAAAAGAGCAGCCAGTGGGGACACGAAAGTTCCGAAACCCTTGAAGATCGTTTCTACCCTGTACGCCGGCATTCTAAGTAGTCTGATTAATCGTTAGTGTTTATGAAGGCATATCTCAATGCATGTTGTATTCAATGAAATATTACGAGAAAGAGATATGGCCAATTCACGAATATTTTCTTTGCATTATTTTTATAGGTGGTGACTCAAATTTCATTGTTCAATACCCTTCATAATGTTTATTAACTTCTGATCTACAATGTTATAAAAAACGAGTATATCATATTCATACACATTAATACCACACATTCCATTTTGGAGTTATGTTTAACATAAACAACCCGAACTCCCACAAGCTAAGATTACTAAATTGCAAATGAAAATGTTTATTCAAAATAAAAGTGAAAACACTATGATATCATATGTCATTTGTCAAATGGTCTTTCAGGTAGTATGTAACGATATTTATTATATGACTTGTAGCGCATGTTGTATCTTTGACATTTACAATAATCCTTCCGACCCACATTTTCATCTTCACTTAAGCTAAATACTTGCTGTATATACAACCAATCTTTTAAGAAATAAACGATTAGGAACAATACTTGTAATGAATACTCACTGGAAATAATTTCAACAAGAAATTGTTACTAAGGTGACTTGATCACTTCAAAATTAAATAAAATCAAAATCTAGAGGTGGTAGTTTATGATAAGACATTTGATGTCAACAGACACAGCATTCCCTTTATTTTTCTTAAGATGTCTCAGTGTTGAAATGCTGGTCGAGGTCACAAAGCTCTATGGGAATATTACTCTCACTGTGGAGAAGGTATATGCAAAATATGAAACTTATGTAATGAGCTATTGAGATGTCCGTTCGTACGTCCGGACTACTAAAATACAGTATCACCTAAATTTAACATCTAGCTTGCAGGTGCTTGTACGTGTTCACAAACAACAGATGTTTGACATGTTGAATATTGATCCGATAACACCGCGATAACGACTATCAAGCAAAACTGCCACCCGGTAGTTACCTCATAGTCGCCAACTCAACATAGTGTAGTAATAAAATACGTTATCCCTTGTACTTGTATAATTGTAATACTTCGTGGATGAATTCCGAAAATTGTGTTTGTGTTAAATCGTTAGGGAATCGGTTAAACAATTCACTGAACCGTTACTCATGTCTCAACTTCCCAATGCAAGGCCAGACTAGAATAGATAGAATTTTGAACTTTTTAAAGAAAAACAATTCAGATAATATTGCTACTTTCAGCCATGTAGAAAGCCGCCTGCTTAATTATTAACACCGTTAAGACTATTACTATGGACGAGTACACTACTTCCTGGCAAAGACAGCTCCAATCAGAGACCGGGTGAAACGGCAGAAACAAACTCCGGACATACAGAACTGTCAAGATTACATATTTCACGGAACCCTATCTAAAGCGACCTATTTTAAGACACCACCGACGTGCACTAGCAAAGTTCAGATGCGGTGTTGCACCCCTACGCATTGAAACTAGCCGATATGAAAACCTGCCTTTGGACAATAGGAATTGTTTCAACTGCGAAGACAAACTTGCAGATGAACTGCACACTCTTTTAATATGTGCCGTGTTTGCCGCAGAACGTGAGAACCTTTTAAAAACCCATCATGATATATGGGGGGGCTTTTGCGTTTTACCAGACTGTGACAAATTTATTCGTATCTTAAGCACACCAGATATTGTATCTTATACTGCCAGCACCTGTCATTCTATTTTAGCCAAGCGGAGAGTGCTTTTATATAGTTGATTTTATATAATTAATGGATTAATATAATGTTCTATTCTTAGATCGTCTCTCATAAGTCGCTGAGCGATTGGTTGTGTACGTTTTAAATATGTTTGCTGTTTATACTTTTATTTGTGAATATATTATTATGTATGTACACAAGTGAAACGGAAATAAACTTTTTTGATTGATTGATTGCCAGTCTCCATTACCTTGCAGTATTTCCTTAAGAAATCTGTGCTTAGAAATCAAGGCCCACTATGCATTTCTGGTACAGCGATTCACTATCTAGGCACAACATGCGAGGGAAATACCGCAAGGCTTAAATCAGCCAGTAATGCAGACTGGAAAGAGTTATGCCTTGCGTTTGGAAGTTGGTCATCTCTAAACATAAATGCACAGTCATTTAATAAGTTAGTGACGTTGATATTTTGTAGAAGTATATCGATTTGGATTCAAAATATAGATTTGAAAAAAAAATCGATATTAAAGTGGCAACTTAGCCCTTTTAATATAGATACCATTTGAAAAAGTTTTACGAGTAATTGTGTTGCAATGTTGATTTGTTTATGTTGCTGACTCATTGAAACGTCTAAAACCATATGTTGGTAAAGTTTATTTAGTAATATTCAAACTTTGTAGATGCAAAATATTGTTGGATTTCCATAAATTGACTATATCAACAAATGAGAAACTAATCATTCAAAAGTGAATTTAAGAATATGTAAAAAGATATGTATGTTTACATAAAGCAATTGACATTAAACGAACATAAGTAATCCCAATGTGTTCAACTTTTGAACGTTTGAATTGCTAAAGTACAACTCCGATTGATTTTCAAACCGCACATGCTTCGAATTAAACATGAAACGATTGGTTGCCATGTGACATCACGTACACATGTTACGCAGATAGAGATTATAGGAAATAAAGTCCTTGGCAAAAAAGTCCTCGGGAAAAAAGTATCTGTCTGTCTTTAACTACAAATAGGACTTTCTTTCGGAGGACTTTTTTTCCTAGGCAAATTTAGGACTTTTCTTCCGGGACTTTTCTTCCGAATACCCAGATAGAAGTCCACCTGCACAATTGGTTATCATTTGAAACTTGTAATTATGATATATTTGTCGATTGAGGATGAATATGCAAGTTGAGGGAAATTATTTGAACTGAAATTAGCATATATGGCAAGTAATTAAGCTAAATAAAATATTATGAAACACAATGACATCTTCAAACAAAATAAGTAACATCAAAATGTGTTCAACTTACGTTTCGATTGCTAAATCCAAAGTAGATATCCGATTGATTTTCAACCCTGACAGTTTTGCCTGCACATGCTTCGAAAAGCTGTGATGGGTTGCCGTGTGTCATCACGTACACATGTAACGCAGATAGAAGTCCACTTACACAATCAAACAACCCTTTCTACCAACGAACAATGCATTCAGTCATGTGGTTTAGCTCGAGAGCCGAATGAAATTAGCCGTTTTAGAAAGAAAAGTTGTCTCTAGCTCTACCAACGTACAGGGAAATTAGTCTCCATATACAGAGAGAGTAAATTGAAAACCTGACCAGTATCCACAATGGCAACGGAGTCTGTACTCAACATGTCAGGTTTGTTACCCTTATTTATTACAGGGTCGTAAATCTAGTTAGCGCGGCCTCTGATAAGCTTAATTGTAAATCTCATTGGTCAATCAGTTTGAACATAAGCTTTCTGGAGTCAGTGGTTTTGAAAATTAGTCGAAAAAGTTAAAAGTGTTTGGACGACGGACATGTTTCCGTCAGTTTTCAACATAAAATCAATTGTTGACGACATAAATTCAACGGAATGACAAAGCTACATTGGAATCCAAATAAACTGGTTTTTTGGCCCAAGAATTCGAGATTTTTTAAATAAGAAATGATCAGAACATATATTCTTGTCTTAATGATTGCTTGAAATATGTCACATAAATACCCATTTCCAGGAAATAGAGGTCACATGACCTCTTCTATACTTCCAAGAAATCATTCGGAACATATAACTAGTTGTACCTCTGTTACTCTGTAATTTCCCCATTGAAATATTGTTATAAAAAAACTATTTACAAAAGTGACATAATGAATGACAAAATCCAGTTAAAAGTAACTGTATGTGTCGTTTAAATGTAGAGAGTGGAGAATTTTGTCATATAAATTCACCAAGTAACATCAGTCAATAAAAACTATCTATCCCACAATCCAGCAGCATGGGTGGATCCCAATATTTTCTTTCATTTTATTTAAACGTCTCACATGACATGAATAAAATCATATTATGTTTTTGTGACATTAACACAAATTCAGCGAAACAGTTTTGGCACAAATCTCAAGCAACTGATCACATTCACGTTTTGTTTCATCTAAAATGTTTTGTTTCAATAGCAGACAATGAATTTGACACAGATAAGAAATCATAGGTAAAATATCAGCCCGACCATCAGACTGTCATGATTTATAGTTTAATAGCCCCCCTACAAAATAGGTCAAACCAGGGCTTTATCACGGGCAATGTTTTATTTTCCCTGATAATATTTATAGCATATTTGTTTATGATATCAAACAAGATTATATGGAGGTTATCATGAGAGTGTCACATGAACCAATTCAAGGGCTTAAAATTTAGCTGAAAGCATTTCGGTTTTTAAAACATGTGTTACGGTTAAGTTTGTCTCTGCCCCACAATATTTTTCATGTGGTAAATGAAAATTAAACATTTTACACTCACAGTTATGCTGTGTTGTGAGTAAAGGTAACTTTGATTTACACAAATATTGGATGAAATCTGATACAGATTGTATGTGTGGTACACTTGACAACTCAAAAAAGAATTTTCTTTGAATGCCTATTATACGATAACCAGCGATAACAACTTATGTCAGCATTGCAGCACATACTTTATGCAAGATGTTTGTCAATATATATTTAAATTCTGTTAGAGGGAAGTGTCATTTTGTCAAAATGTAAATGTATTTAAGGAAGTTCAATCCTTTATTCATGAAACAAACAATGTGTACACATTCGTACTTATGCATCAGTTCTCCTCTTGTTATTTGTCTTCTTTAATTTCTCTCTGGTCAAGTACCTGTCATTTTTTGTATAGAATGTAAGGTCATATACTGTATATAACAAGGAGAGAGGATATCCTAAGTTGAATAATTTGTTCCCAATCCGTTTCTTTATTCATAAATGTTGAAGCCCAAAGAGCTGGGTTCTCACAACACGCCAGTTGTTGGAGTAACATATATGACAAATATTATTGAATCGACAAGTACTGAGTGGTGCAGCGAATTTAAATGCTGGTTAATCCATTACAGTGACACTTTAAAGAAACCCAATTTTTTTCTTTTTGTCCGTTGTAGATGTTGAGCAGAAATTAGTGATAATTATTCGATTTTTATAGAGGAATAGATAAATTAGTGATGCTGTTGATTTGGGTTTCAATAAATTGTGACTTCAATGCAATGATGATATGCTTACAACTAATTACAACAAGTAAATCAAGTAAATTGTTTTTATCGATAATATCATATCAGTACTGACCCTACGAGGAATTACTAGGAATACTCCTACTTCTTAGAGAGCAATCATAGTGGTTAAAATGTGGTTAAAATGACATTCAGTGTTTTTCATAATGTTTATTAAATTAATACATGCAAAAATACCACAAGTACTGATTTCAATTCAAATAATTTTACTCAACTAGCATATTCACCACTGAACGAGGAACAGCATTATACATGCAGAAACTGAAACTACACTATGAGATATGAGATTAGAAATATCAGCTGCAAAAGTAATTGCACATAAATTTGAAAAAATAGTATTCACCAAAATTCTATGACAACCCTCCTATTATAATTTCCTAAGAATATTATCGGTATATATGAGAATTATAATTATCTATAATAAAACATCTGTCGGCTAAGAATGCACCCTTGCCTTGGTCCTACACTACAATCAAAACAAGAGGAAATACGTTGTTTAGTTCTAACATAACAGTAATATTGGAATATGCTGATGCGATAGTACTGTAGAATTTGCCAGATAGCCCAGCCCAGCATGTAGAGAGTCAAGGAGAACCTCATGTCTTAGTATATCAAAGGCTTTAGAAAAATATGTGAGGAGGCAGTACAATCTTCCATTCTCTTTGCAACACTACTTTTGAATAACAGCATGAAGAACAAACATGAGATCAACAGTGGAATAACAAGCTCTAAACTAAATCTGGTTGCTATATAATAATATGATTATCACACCAAAGTTGTATTATTCTGTTTAAATCTTACAAAGAATAGCTATAAGTGAAATGCCCCTGTAAGTATTGGTGTTACCGCCCCGCTGCTAGCCTATATGATATGAAGTGAGCCCATGAAGACACTACAATGGCGACGAGGATGCTGCTTCATAATATAAGGGAAGGTAGACACTCGATACACGACACACGTGACAGAACTATGTTAGTGATACGAACTCTCGCGAATTGTTGGAACTTTCAAATACAGAACTTTGAGTGATAAAGTTTTACACTCGCAAGACGCCATTTTTTCTCGTGCATCACGCATGTTATAATCACCTGGCAGTGACACGTTAACAGCGCAACAGATAGTCTTCAAAAATTCACCATGTAAAAATAACAATTATAAATCATCATGAACATTATTTAATAATGAACTGGATTCTAAGAACATTACTTGTGCTTTTCCTAGTTGTACTTGCCTTGACATGTGCATACTTTGACTATTCCAAATTGTGTCAACACTACGTAACAACAGTGTATGAAATAGTTTTAAAATGTAAAAAGCCAACGGGGCTTGTTAACTCAAAATCTTACAAGCCCTCATCAAACTTAGCAAGCCCTGAAATTCTAAAGTGATAATAAAAACACATTATTTAATTCACACAAATTTGATATTATATTAAACCAGGCGGACACCCGGGCGATTCTACAGCATATCAGTTACTAGACTTGTATAATGTGATTGCAGGTGCTTTAGATAAGAGTGAAGAAGTAAGCGCAGTGTTTTGTGACAGAAGAGTTTTGATAAAGTGTGGCATAGAGGACTTTTGAACAAACTACAATCTTTTGGAATTAATAGATTTGCTGTGTAGTTCAGAAGGTAGTCATAATCCTGTTTTGCCCGGTGTCCCAAAAGGATCAGTTTCAGGACATTTGTAATTTTTAATATATATTAATGACCTTGTTGATAATATTGATTGTAACATACGTCTTTTTGATGATGACACTTCATTGTATGTAATAATTGAAGATCCGGTTTTATAAGCAAACAGTCCCAACGAAGATTTACTAAAACATTCGTCGTGAGCAAAACTATGCATGGCAGGTGAAGTGTAACCCCGAAAAAACGGGAACTATTCAATTTAGTCAAAAAGCGGGTCGCCTGTCCAAAACCTCAGTTATATGTGCAAGGGACTCCTATAACTGAAGTTGAAGAACATAAACATTTAGGTTTTATATTTCAAAAGGATACTAACTTGGCTGCTCGCGATAACAGTGTTGTAGATAGAGTTGCTCCCATGATGAATTTCTTAAGAAGTTGAAATATCAATTATTACGCAGATTATTACGCACATCGCTTCACATTATGGATCAGTCCTTCATTTTACCGGTTTTTGTAGTAACGTTTGGAATAACCGTACTCAAGCTCAAAATGCAAATCTTAAAATGGAAAATTACAATTAGATGCATTGAGACGATCTTCAGGGCAACAATAGGCACACGTTATAATAAACTATATACTGAAACAAATTCCATACGAAGACATTTTCAAGAAGACATATTTAACTCTTTTTAATAAAATAATAAACGGCAAAGCACCGAATTACTTAATATGTATCCCTGACTGCGTTTCGGCCACAAATTCGTACGAATTGAGAAACTCATCAAATTTACAAAACCTTCAAATTTGTTTGAATGCATTACCAAACGACATCAAAATGATACAATATAAACAATTGTATTTATCGAAAAAGAAACTCCCCAGGATTTGATCTAAATTGAAGAAGCCGTTTTTGTTAAATTACTCATTGTTGGCTCCATTTAGGTTGCAGTGATTAAAACTATCATAAATGTGAAAGACATATTTCAAACGACCCGTCCTGTTCGTGTTGGTCAAATCGTGAAGACACATCACATTATCTACGTGTGTGTTCAAACTACTCCTTTTTAAGAAATGATGCATTATACTACAAAATTTGTATAGTCTAAAAATAATTTTTTATTGAACTCATGGTATACCTGAAGCTAAAAACTAGCAATTTTACAATATGTTTCTTCGCTTCTTGTAGATTTGATAACAATTAAAAATACACAAATGTTAGCTTTAGGTACATTGGTATGTAAATATATATTTATTATAATAATTGATCATGTTGTGGTTGTTCATTAGCATTGTGATTTGGCATGAGAATGATTTGACTGAATATAATTTGTTGAATTCACCTTTGTAATTTTGGAGCGGCATTTACATGAGTTCTCAGGTTGTTTGCCAATCCATTTCAATGATGAATAAAATATGTTTAAACCAAATGGGCGCATCAAGTTTTAAATTCTTACAACCCTGGACAAAAGGACCTTTCTTGTATTTCTCATAGAATACTGCATTGTAAAATTGCTAAGTTTTCAACTTCAGGTATTTCACGATTTCAATACAAAATTGTTTCCTGATTGTTGCTGTAGGTATTCTAATAGTTACAGAGCGATGCAGTGCTACTGAGCATGAGAACAAGGAAGTAACTGTTTTAACTCCCGACAGCTAAACAGAAATATTCCATAGTTAAAATTTCAAAATTAATTTTGTAAATTTCCAATTAATGTTAAAGTCCTTTATAGATAAGCCCAAAATTCCAACAAGCCAGTCGGGCTTGCATGTAATATTTTCTACAAGCCCGATCGGAAAGCAACCAGCAAGTGGCAGGCGGGCAAGGCAGCTAATAATTGCCACTGATTTGAGTAATGAATTTACTGTATGGATGGAATCTTTTTCCATTTATGAGATTGCAAGTGGTTTAGAAGTGCAGGCGGATAAGGTTCGTAGGGCTACTTTGTCGCATTGCTTAAGTTCTTCTTGTCAACGAATTTTACATACATAACCTGGTGAGAAAGATACTTCTGATAGAGCTCAGGCTGTTTCGAGGGCATATTTCATTGCTAAGAGAAATGTTGTAGCAGAACGTTACAAGTTTCGGTCAAGGTCACAAGGGTCAGATGAAAGTATTGACAATTACGTCACAGATTTGTGAGAACTTGCTATGACTTGTAATTTTGGTGCATTGCATGATGAGATGATTAGAGACCAAATTGTTGAGAAATGTGCCTCGAGGCAGTTAAGAGAGAAACTTTTGCTGAAATATGATTTGACATTAGATTTTGCTCTTAAGATTGCTAGGTTGTATGGTATGGCAATGGAGAATTCTAAAGCTATTGCAGGGATTTCTGTAAACAAAGTTGATTCTAACTTTACTCATTCTGGTTATCAGTCAAATGGTCATTGTTATAGATGTGGGTCAGTTCCTGATAGAGTTTCTAGGAATACCACTAAGCAGGGTCATTTCAAACAGAAGACTGGTAGAAAGAAGAAAGGTAAAGTTAGGTTTCAGCAGCAGAACGATAGACATAAATTAAATACAGTTTTAGTTGATGAGACAGATTCGTTTTCAAAGGACGCAGAGTATGTATATTATCTGGATTCAGATTTGTTTACCAGTGTGAATGTCAATGGTAGAAGTTTGGAAATGTTCTTAGACTCAGGTTCTTATAGGAATATCATTTCAAAGATTACTTATGATAGGTATTTCAGAGATTTCACACTTTCTCCAACAGGGAAACATGTCAAAGCTTATGGTCAAAAGAAGCCTATTGAATGTATTGCAATTGGTTATTTTGATGCGGTCTTGAAGTTTGGTGATAAGGCAGTTGAAGATAGGATTTTTGTTATGCCTGGTGATGATGTATCTTTGCTTGGAAGGAAGTCTAGTCTTGAACTATCATTGCTTCAAATTAACATCAATAAGGTCGGTTCTTCAGCAAATCTTGATCATTTATTTGTTGAGTTTTCAGATGTTTTTGATGGCTTAGGGAAAATCAAGGATTTTACTCATACAATCAAGGATGATGAGTCAGTTTCTCCAGTTACACAACCGCTTCGTAGGTTACCCTATTCTATGGTGGAAGAAGTCAACTCTGAGTTGGATCGTATGGTTGATGATGATATTATCGAAGAGGTTCATCACGCAACACCTTGGGTTTCAAATATTCACTGTGTTCCAAAGCCAAATACTTCTGAAAATAGAGTTTGCTGTGATCTTCGTGAGGTCAATAAGACAGTGGTACGTGAAAGGTTTCCAATAGGAGAGGGTTTCATTAATTTGGATAACTTGTACCCAATCCTTTCTCTTGAATAAATATGTTTAAATCAAATCAAATCAAAGGTTTCCAATTCCTACTGTAGATGATACTCTTTATGCCATGAGGTCTGCACGCGGGATGCAGAAAACTCGTACCCAAAACGAACTCGTCCCCACCGGGAATTCGTACCCACGGATAACTCGTAACCTAAAAAATCGGAGAACTCGTACCCACTTATTTTTTATAAATAAATAGGAGAGGCAAGACAATAATATTGTTTTTGTATGATGTTTATTTCATAGTTTCGTAACATAACATAATAACACAATATCAAACCATAGTTTCATACTACAGATAGATACATACTTTCGTAATATAAATTACTTTCGTATTTCGTATTGTACATGCATCGTCATCCTTTATTTAAAACATTTGATGAAACATGTGTTGTCTCTTTCTAACTTCTGTGTTGCATACTTCACAGTCTGCCATGTTGTCAAGTGTAATTTCTAGTAGAAAATAGTCTGGTAACTTATCCTAACGATGTTGTTTTAGTTAAGTGGATATTCTCTAATAGAGTCAATACTGTCACCCCATACATGGTCTCCAATTTACAGGGGTTCGAATCGCTGTTTTGACAATATTTTCAAAATTCAAAATCTAGATATTGTGAGCACAAGTTTTTCAGAAGATGCAGAGAATACAATTTAAGGCACAATAAGGACAAGTGTAAGCCTGGTTTGACGGAGATAGAGGTTTTTGGACATGTAGTTTCTATTGAAGGTGTTAGACCTAATCCAAAGAAGGTTTCAGCTGTTGAGTTAGCTAATCCTCCAGAGAACGTTGCTGAGTTGCGTTCATTTCTAGGAGTTTGCAATTACTTGATGAAATTCATTCCTGATTTTGCAGATTTGTGTGAACCTTTACGTTTTCTCACAAGATCTGGAGTGAAATGGAAATGGGACAATGTTTGTCAATCAGCATTTCAGTCTCTGAAGAAATCTATTGGTAAAGCCACGTGTTTAGCATTCTATGATATTGAGGCTTCAACTGTTTTGGTTAGTGATGCTAGTCGAGTTGGTTTGGGTTCAGTTCTACTTCAAGAGCTGGTTGATAATAGTCTTAGACCTATTGAATTTGCTAGTCGTTCTTTGACTGAAACTGAGCGTCGATATTCATAAATAGAACGTGAGGCTTTAGGATGTGTATGGTCTGTGGAACATTTTCACAAATATCTTTGGGGAAAGAAGTTTAACTTACGAACTGATCACCGTCAATTAATTCATATGCTTACTCAGGAGAAAACAGTTCAGTTACCCCTTAGAATTCAAAGATAGCTGGCATGTCAAATATTGCTGACTTTTTCTCTAGGCAGTCATATTGTAAGAGAAGTGATAATGTGGCATATTATTACATTAGATAAGTGGTTGATATATGTGTTCTAGACATTGAATCAATTACAATTGATGAAATCAGAAACTATTCATCAAAAAATGCAGAAATTGTCAAAGTGTTGAGTGCTATAGAAACAGACGACTGGAGTGATGTGTCGGTGAACTTTCTCAAGTTTAAGGACGAACTCTCATCGTTCTTTTGAGAGGAGAGAGAATTGTGATTCCTGGAAAACTGAGATCAAAAGTTTTGAGTATTGCTCATGAGACACATCAAGGTATAGTACGCACTAAGCAATTCCTTCGCCAAACATGGATGCTGATGTGGAACATCTCATAAACGACTGTTCAACCTGTGTTCTTAATCAACCGTTGAGATATGACACTCCTTTACAACCTGTAGATCCAGCCCCAAGACCCTGGTCGAAAGTTGGTATAGACATCGTTGGACCTATCGAATCGTGTATGTGTTAACATTCATTGATTATTTCTCTTCGTATCCTTTTGCTGAAGTGATCAAAGACATTACATCAAGTGCTATTATTGAAATTTTGGAAAGAATATTTTCAGAACATGGATTCCCAGAAGGCATAGTTTCAGACAATGGTCGACAATTTGTGAGTTCTCAGTTTGTGAAATATTTGAGATTGGCAGGGATTGAACACATTCGTTCATCGTCATATTTTCCTAAGAGCAATGGGAAAATTGAACGATTCCATAGATATTTGAAGAAGGCATTTCGTTCAGCAACAACTAAATATAATGGAAATGATTTGAAACAACTATCCAGAATTCTATATATGTATAGAGCTACTTAGAGCTACTCCTCACAGAGCTAGTGGTGAAACTCCAGCCATGTTGTGTTCATCAAATTGTGATCCACTTTTGGAGAGAAAACTCAGTTATGCAAAGAAAATAAAATTTTATGCTGATGGGAAGAATAATGTGAAACATCATTCATTCGCAATTGGTGACATAGTGTATGTTGCTAATTTTGTGTGTGGTAAGTTAACACCTACGTACAAAGCTGTAAAACATGTAATCATTACTAAGAAACAACGTGATACATTTCAGATAGTTAACTGTGATACAGGTATTATTAGTATAAGGAATGCCAATACGTGACCTGTATAAACGTGCTTCAGATTAAACCGGGTGACTAGACTATCCCAAGGTCGTGTTGTCTCCCTAGCAGGTGTCACCGCCCCGCTGCTAGCCTATATGATATGAAGTGAGCCCATGAAGACAATAC
The DNA here is from genome assembly GCA_936450465.1 of Gibbula magus. NCBI lineage: Eukaryota > Metazoa > Mollusca > Gastropoda > Trochida > Trochidae > Gibbula > Gibbula magus. The sequence continues at coordinate 76,123,466 of OW388294.1, forward strand.
AATGATGAACAAACACGGAGCATATTCAAACTACATATACTGCCATAATGTTGCTATAAATGTAGATTTACTATCAGCTGACAGTTGAAATCTGTCATATTCGTAAAATCAGGCAATAATTTAAGTAAACCATCAATTCACATCAAATAGTAACAGTGTCTCTTCATTGCCAGATATATGTCTGTTATATTACGTTCTATAGTACATGTACATCAAGGAGCAAAATGAACGATATCATACAAAATATAAGACATTTCATGAGCCACAGATACGACCGAAATAGAGTTACATCATGTCGTTAGAAGCCAATTAAACTAAATTTGAAATTTCAAAACGATCTGTTCATATTTTTTAGAAACAGACACTGCTGAACTGATTACCACACGACCACGGAGCCTCGACAAAAAGGAAACACACACTGCTGAACTGCTTACTATATATTTTAATAAGGAAAAGCACAGACAATAGAAGGGGTGGTAAAGTAGAACCTTGTCACCCTGATCAAGAGCATCTTCACACACAATAATCCCAACGAGTCAGCTAATTACGAATGAATGTCTTCCTCTACTGACAGTGATCGCCTTTCAAACAAGGAGTCATTAACAACATTTTCAAATACCAAATAACATTTGAAAATTTGTCGCCACATTCTAAAAATTTCCATAATCATTAGGTTGCTTACATCCATAAGCCTAAGGCATATACCCAGGGGGAAAGTAATACCACACAAAAGGTAAACCATACAAAATACAAGACGAGCGATACATACGACTGAAATAGAGTTTCATCATGTTTTCAGAAGCCAAATAACCGAAAATTTAAATTTAAAAACAGTATCTGTTCATATTTCTGAGAAACACACCTTTTTAGAAATCCTCTTTTTCGAATCACCTTAACAAGACAAGGTAAGAGATTAAAAAAGGCTTTGTTTTATAACATAACACACCAATGATGAGTATTAACAATTAAGCTCAAAGAGGTATCTTACATGTATATACCAACACAAGTTTCCATTTTTCATAAAATATTACCCTAATACCAAACATTATGTCAAAAAACCTCTTAAGAAATAGCAATTGCAGTACCCTATGTATCTTTGAACAGATATAAAATATAAAGTATCATACTCTTATGAATGTAATTTAGTATTTCTTTATCGTTACAGAAATACTTCATGGCATTTAGATAGTGAACAAATATAACATTTTTACATTTGGGATAACACAACCTTCAATAGTAAAAATGATTGTACTTTTTTCAGACCGAGTGCGGGATTCGAACCAACACCCTCAGAGTAAGACAACTATCGACAGCACTGACCGTACCAACAGCTTACCACACGACCACGGAGCCTCGACAAAAAGGCCCGAAAAAGTACAAGAATTTTTATTATTGAAGGTATCCAAAAAAATAGTAACACTGTTATAGTGTAACACTACTATCTTCAATAGTACACATCCTTGGTGTGGCTTGAGATGTGTGCAGTTTTGCAGCTGCTTTTCTGATATTACAGAAACTTGCTGTTGAACATGAACATGAGACTGCAGGGGGATTGTGATCCCATGCTATATGACTGTTGTAACTGTTTAAATATTATGTTTGACATGTTGACGTGGCCCAGTCGCGATGAATTGTCCGGTTTTCGTTCAGATATAACTAAGTTCACTTGTTAGTGTCACTACATTGACTTAATTCACATTAAAACGTGGTAAATTTGTGGTTACAGTCAGTACTGCTAGATAAAATAACACCACTTATAACATTTGGCATATGTCATTCCTAAGAACATACTCAATTTCCGTTTAAGGAGGCCGTCACTTGAGGTCGCGAGGTGGGTGGCAAGCATCTCTATGGAACCAGGAATGGATGTCCTTGTACACCTGTGGTTTAGATTCTCCCTTCAAGAGTTTCCTGCACATGTCACACATTGGCTCTGATAGGTAGTGGTAGTGGGTGTACATGTAACTTTCTGACAATTTATAACTGAACGTTTCTTCAATAGCTTTGTATGCATCTTTGTGCTTTAGAAATTCAATATACCTTGTCTTGTTGTTGTGCAACTCCTTCATGTAGGAAGCCAACTCGCTGACATTCTTGAAATCCTCTGTATTAATGAATGTACCAGAGGGATATTGTTTATAATTCCCCTTACCCCCTCGCACAACAAGAATAATATCTTCGTTGTAGTAATCAAAGAGCTTCTCGGTGACGTAATCCTTACACAGAGCGTTCTCGAAACTCAAGTAGAAGGAATATTCCCCTGTTGATATATTACGACACTTGTTATGTCCATCTATTGTTCTTGGACATTTCCTTTTTCCACATCCACCAAAAATTTCCGTCTTTATTCCATTTTTCTCCAACAGTCTCGTATATTCTCGTCGTTTACTCGGAGTGTTGCAGCTGCTCACAATCCATGAGGCCATCTTGATTTTTCTCTTCACAATTCTGTCATAGTCCTTTTGAGGTCGGGAAGCTCTCTTTTCCAATAACCCGTATGGCATCCAGATGTCGGAATCTCGACGATAGGTACTGGTCCAGTTGAACACACTTGTTAACCACGGTGACTTTAAATTAGAATATATATGGTAGGATGGTTCCTGAGCAAAGAAGATCCACACTTGATTGGGATATCTCTTTGCTCTCTGGAGAAGCTGCAAGCTCCGATGAGCGTCAAAGATGAGAGCGTCTGCTTGTGGAAGGAGATCTTTATCAGACGTTTCCCTGCACGGGAGATCAGGACATGCTTTCAAGGGACGTAACTCTCCCTTATTTGTTGATGGTACATAATTGGGTCGTACGTACCACAGAATAAGTTTTATTGGTTTGCCATTATTTGCATTATGTCCTTGGGAATTAGCACCAATTTCACTATTGTTATTGTAACTAAAGAAACGTTGTTTGTGACATTCGGATCCATTTTGTAAGTCCTCTCTGCATTGAGGAACTAGACGAAAGTTTACGTTGAAATGTTTAAACATGTATAAAATATAGAGTGCACATATACACGCAACAAAGATGAAGAGAGACCGTTGAAAAGCAAAGGTCATGTTGCACTTGCACAGATCCGTCCTCTCCTGAAAAAAGAAAATAAATTGCTATTTAGAAATAATTTAACCACACGAATTACAGGTTTAATTTGTGATTACTGAGAAGTTACGTTTATTCATACATACCATGAAATGTTTGATTTAATTGATACTGACGTTCAAAAGAAATTTTCCACTTTTAAAAAACGGCTATTGCCATAAACGTTTTGGATCCCAACTACCTTCAAAACTGGAATAAAATAATCAATATACCACATATTCTTATCCAGCAGAGACAAATAGGAAACGAGAGACAGCTGAGAGAGAGAGAGATGCAAGTAGTCAATCTGACAGGCACACGTGAAGAAGATAAAACAACCTGCTATGTGTCCGTTCTGAGTAAGTACAACAACTTATACATGCTTCTAAAGACGTTTAACATGAAATGTGTGAGCGAATGACAAATCAAACAGATATTCTTTAATTTAGAAATGCCCCCTTATTTAATTGTTTTTAGTACCAAAAACACTTGTCTTAAGTCAAAGAAGAATTCTTAGTCTTTGAATATCGTTATATCAAGTAACCATATATGTTCTGTATGTCAATTCAACAATTGCGTTAATTGAAAGATTTACCCCTATCATTCTTTTCAAAACTTCAGTTTTTATTTTTGTTCAACTTGGTTAGCACACATCATGTATTTCCTCTCATAATCATTCAATGCATTTGAGATGAAATTGTTCTAATTAAGTTCATATGAAAACTTTCTTTGAAAAGTAATGTATATGATTTCAAAATTTGACTCCTTCTGTCTATTTTATCATTCCAAATTCATAATCATGCACCACTGTCGTGGCGATCACAGGATACGTTTATGGATGATTATTTTACTCATGGATATATGAATCATTGTCATTGCATGCAGGGTTCGATTTCGTTTTTTTCTATACACTGCACCTTGTGCAGCTTGCCATTTAAGAGTGACTGCACCACAATAAAACTCACTGCACCAGTTTTGTCATAGAAAACCAGAGACCAAATTCTAAAAACAAAGTCACATGATGGTACTTTAAAACAGGGATGCAAATTCAAATTTGTGCCAGTCGGACATTTCATCTTTGACGAACCCGGAAGTAAAATGGGATTTTTTTATGAATAAAGTATGAGAAAGTATTACCATTTGTTGGTTCTTCATTTCATTGCATACTATTAAACATAACACGGTAGCAATTAACTATAACTATTAGTTTATCAATAACATTCATAAAATGGTTCATAATTTAAAATCAATGTTTACCAACTTCGATAAAAAATACCGACAGTGTGTGAGCAAGTTTACACAAGCATGTTTACAAGCGAATTTGCGTCAAGATAGACAAGAAATTTCAAATAATTTAATTGCAAATAGTTCATCAAAAGTTCAAATCATGGACCAAATGAAATGTATCTTCTAAATAAGCATTTTAAAAGGAACTCGTTTTCAATAGCGATATAACTTACGTAAACTTAACTCGGCAGAGCACGTGGTCCAACTAATTTCCATACGGCTATTTCCTGTTCAATATGTAGTTACGAATTTGAACTTATTCTAATAAGATTATTTTTATATTTTATTTGGAGACATATTTCGCAATTGTAAATGAATAATTGTAAAATAAGAAGAAATAATGTAAACGCAAGAGAAATTGGAGTTTTTAAATAGCATACCTCTTTATAACGTGTGTCATCATGTAAATATGATCGAGTATTCGTAGCGTCATACAAACGGTGTTTGACTACATAACGTCTCGTGAAATAAAGTTGCTGATTATTCGTTTTTGATAGGTTTATTTATTTTGAATTTGTATAATAGCTTTACCATACATCGATATTGATCATACTATCATACTTTGTTACAGTTTGTTACCTATGTTTTATGGCTGAGATATTATTAAATTTATCAAGATGCAGCTATTCAAAGTAGCAAAAATTTAGTCTGTAACAAATTCATGAATCACCGGTACGGTGAAGCCACACGGTCATGCAATGTTTATCTTTGACAAAATTTGTTTACAATGCGATGTTAATGAAATCTTTTTCGTAAATAATGTTGTGAAATGGGTCACATCTTTCAGTCACTAAATGACACTGAGAATATCAATTAAATATCAAACGGTAAGTGTTGTTTCTGCAGACAATTATAATTTGGCCAACTGTAGTCGATTGATGTCATGCCCCTCGCTGTGAAGAATAAATGTGACTTCTTGACTTGATCAACGTATTTCACTTTCATAAACAATTGTGACCTACACAAATAAGTTTAAAGTTTTGAGGCATAAGAATTAGCACATATTTGCTGAAAAAAACTCACTGCACGCCGTGCAGTCGTATGACAAACCTAGGCTGCACAGTAAAACATTAGGCTGTTTCGGTGCAGTTTGATTAACGTGAAATCGAACCCTGCCATGTGATGCAAGTCTATTGACATTACAATAGGAGTCATGATATTTGCACGGATACACATGTACGTGAAGAAACATTCCGTATGCACCTGTATGTGGGATGACAATGAGATACACCATTGATTTAACTATCGCTATAACTTTTCTATCATATTGATGAATTATTACATCGTGCACCTGTTGTATTCACTGTTTATCTTCAGAAACGGTTCGAATGGTTACAGACAATATAGCGAAAATGATAGCTTCAAGTAAACTGCAAACAAAAAGTCAAGCTTGAATCTGGTGGGACACGTGTCAAACAAAGAACTCTTTCTATGGTATAAGGAATAACATGACGTCGATACTTGCGTGCAAGATTGAAATACTCGCATTATTGAGTAATAAACCTGCTGAAACTAATTTCCTAACCTAAACAAGTTTATCAACTTAATGTTGAATATCTTACGTGAATATGTACAACGTGGACATTTCCTTTCACCCTATAATGACATGTCCAAAATACATTATAAGTTGTATGCTTCTCACGATCTCATGTACATTCTTTGTACCAGTGTCTCCCGAGCCTTCAGACGAGGGATGATAATGGGTAGTAAGGCTCCAACCGAAAGCACTGACAGTACTAAGAGTTTACCAATTAGACAACGTAAACTAGACAAAACAGAGGTCCAACTACAGATTGTTATGCTATTTTTACATTTTTACAGTACCCCTCTGGTCACGGCGGCCGAATAGGAAACAAAAACTCAAGTAATTGACATTTATCTGTGACCAAAAGGGCGAAACTATTGTAGAAACATAGGCTTACAACGTTAACTTATAGAGCTACATTTGCTTACGTAGATTTACACTGTTTATAAGATCCTTGAAATGTGAAAACTCCAGCACTGTTAGAAAGACCATGAAGCCAGTACAAAATAACCAATAGTTCCTTTAATCAGAATAGAGGAAGGCGACAATACTTACCATTTTTGTTGCTGTGGCAGTACACGGGATGTGGTGCACATCAACACCTTCCGTGTTCTCCTGTCATGTTCAGAGTATCATCTTAACACATATTCTCAAACTGCCAAGCTATAATACACGTACCTCGGGGAGCTAGATACGAAGTAATGTGACAATCAGAGCCCTAATGACAGATCGATTAGCAGTAATGCTCTCGAGACAAGCACGAACGTACTGGTTGTCAGTTTATACTTTGGTGGGAGGCTCGTAACTAATCATTTTTTTATTTATTCATCACTAAACAATGTCACGTTCGATTCATTTTATGTGGTTCTCCTGTGTCTCTATTGTTAACTTAACCTTGTTAAATGCACAGTGACGGGTATTGGTACTCATAGAAAAATTAACATGTATAATTGACTTGCTGCCAAGAGACAATAGTTTCAGTAGACGCCTGATAGATAACAAAGATGCTTTGAATTTCTTAATGCTAGTTGATATAATTAAAGTATCGTATGTTAGGCCTAAAGGTTACAAAACTGTCCCAGAAAGGAGAACAAATGTTGAAAACATAACTTGGTTTAATATGAAGCCAAAAGAAGCAACTATTTCAAACACTTCAACTTTTTTCATTTGTACTAAATTTTCACAATAGTAAATGTTCAAATCAATAACCTTTATTCTTTACACAATTAACAGGCTATATATAACACACTGCTAAGCAATCATGTTTATCAATCGCGGGGACATTTAATCAAGAGCTATCAATAATACATAGCTGTGATCAACTGGGGAGAGACTGCTTGTCACTAACTATAATATACCGTGGCAGAGTACCCCACCCGGACTCGAGTACCCGTGGCAGAGTACCCGACCCGGACTCCAGTACACTATTACAATAAATGAAGTTTGATACCAGCTAGTCGAAGGTTTAGCTATCCCAACTAAGGATATATCCCAGAAACACACAGTTTAGCATGGAAATGGTATTGAAGGCGTTATGTTTCTTAAATACATAAACTATTGACATGAATGAAGTGCTTCGATATTAAAACATGCACATTTAACATTACACTATTAAAATAAATGAAGTTTGATACCGGCTGGTCTAAAATTTAGCTATCCCAACTATGGATAGATCCCAGAAACACACAGTTTAGCATGAAAATGCTATTAAAGACATTATTTTTCTTTCTTTTCTTTCTTGAAAGTTGCCAAACCCCAACTCACCTCACCGCAAAGCATTTGAAACTACACCGTGCAAACGCTGGAGTGAATGAAGGCGCGCTATGGAGCTTCCGGTATTTCTATGGTCACTGAATATTCATGAGCTAGCCATCGCGAGACGTTTCACCCGAAAATGGTTCTGCAGGGTATTCTTAGTATTTCATGTAAATCTTGTAATAGCCTTGATCAGGTATGTTTCATGCCTCAATGTCAGCTTGTTCTCGTGACTGATAAGAGGTATGAACTCTGGCTTGTTGTATAGCATTGATTTAGGGGAACTATGAATGTATTGCATGGTGTGTCATGTGCACATTTTACTGTCTCCAATTGAGAATAAGACAAGCTTGTGTAACTTGTTTGTGACTGTCAAAGATATCAAATATAACTACAAAATAGCTTCTTGATAAAATATCGAATACAAGGGTAATTATTTTTTTATTAACTTAAAAGAGTTTTCTGAGTGATTTTACCCATGTTAATGTTCACCCTTGTTGCAAGACTGGTAGCAAAATTCCAAACAGGTTTGCTTTTTATAAACGTTTATGTTCATATATTATAAGATTTAAAGTAATAAGATTTAAATGACCGTTTTTGACAAGACAATATTTCACATTATTATAACCAAATACCTATCATTCTTATGCATAGTTTAAATTCCGTAAAATAGTAGTAAAATAGTGTGCTGTCTGGCATATTGATTGACCGCTGTTTATGCACCCGATAGCCTGCCATTTCTCATTATCAGAAAGGTATGCTCTAGGCATGATTCTGAAGTAAAGGTACACTGACATTCTTTGACTCCTTGAAGGTTAAATGGACGTTGCCATGCATGAAGTTCATGGAAATCAATTGTCACGTGCACGGTACCTTTTCAGTGAAAGTAAACTTCAACATTTTCAGTTTATAATGGCCCCAAGCAGCCTCGAACAAACGGAACATGCCAGACATAAGTTAACAGTAATTAAGCGTTCCCTTATTCGTTTCCATCAGTATATATGTTTTTGGAGAACTGAAGTTCCCAGAGTCCGAAATGTTGTTGATGAGAAGCTGTGGAAGATTAGACTTGCTGTAGATTTCTTTTTTTACATTGTTGTTGTTGTATACTTGGTTACACTTAAAGATCACACCCTTAAAAATTATGTTCAACCCTTTATCAATAAGGCATTGAATGATGGGATATATAAATTGCAAACTTGATAATCATGGGACCCCAGTATTTATTTATAAGTTCTTGTAACTACTTGTGTGGTATGTTGTTACAGAACGGGGACATACTTGAATTACAATAGCAAATTAATAGAATATTAATGATAGATTTAAAACTCCCCAATCTAAATAAATTTAGATCAACAGGTATATTAGGTTATATCGACCTTATATCCATGATATAGGACAGTCGATCTAAATTATTTAGATTGAAAACCCCCTACTCTCTCAAGAAGTATATAACTTCTCGAATAACTCCATGTGTTATTGTGCCCTGTGGAAATGCATATATTTGTGTACAGGTACATATTATATAAATTTGTATATATTTTTGTTGGTGTGAACTTCGATCACTTTTTGTGCCATTGTTTCTGATTGATTTTAAAACTAGTAGTTATATATATTTCCTCTAAACACACGTTTAACAAAGACATTTAACATTAAGATCTGAAAATCTTTAACTAGTGGCTGCATCATGAGTTTAAAAGTGATTTTTGAAAATACTAAGTAGGTAATACTTCACACTCTGTTAGGCTTATAGATGCTAAGTTAGATATCATTGACGGTATGACTGACACGTTCTCCCTACAATACAGGTTTTAGAACACTTCATGTAAGGATAAAAAATTAAATGTTTCTCACTCACTTTTTTCTTAAATTTCACCAATTTAGTTGGTACGTGAACGGTTTTGGATTAGCAAACATTATGCAGCAAATTCGTAATTTATTGATTTAAATGACAATAAATAGTTGTCACGTGCTGACGCCTGAGAAACATTGCATGTTTCTATTACAGGGGAAATGAAAGAACCAACATGTGTGTAAATCCGGGGTATGGGGAGCGATACAATATTTTATTTGAACAAACCATTTGAGACTGGTTTTCCTATTCCCGCTACATGTTGTAAATTTAATCAAACGTTTAACAGATTACAAATATCAACAACAAGATAATACATAAACCCACCAGGACGTATTTCAGTTTCAATGACGTAATTATTCTACCCAGCTGGTTGTAACATGTTCCCGCAGTGAAACTTCACCTTGGTATGTCAATGGACGTCCTTGAGTCCGTTTTATAGATTTGAAGTGTAACGGTGTAGGCATTTTCTGAACATTTCTTAAAGGGGTACAATACTGTAGAAGAAGAGAGATGAAATTTACCAGAGAGAAAATCGGTTAAGACAGTGTCTTTAATACTGGCTAACATATTCCAAGTTCTTCTTTTAATAACAAAATTCCAACTCAGGTCTTTGAAGGGCATTTAGAAGTGGTATACATAAGAACATGACGATTTTCTGGATAACAACTTCTTTAATGTGAAAATACACGAAACGTCGTGTATTTTCACATTAAAGAAGTTGTTATCCAGGAAATCTTCATGTTCTTAAAATTCCAACTGATAAATACATTACACTTTAGTCCGGGACATAGAAGATGTGAATATCACTTAATCTCCATGATTTTGATAATACTTCAAATATTTAATATAAATAATATAAATACGATATCATGTTGGTACTGTTCATTATATATGTTGAGAGGTTTAGATATAAAATGTTAATCTGACGTCGTTACATACTATCGATTATGTGTTTTAGTGGTTTAGTAAGAACATGTAAACATGGCGTCGTTTCTTTAATGTAGATTATGTATGTTTCACCAATATAAAACTGTGTAAACCAGTGTCCCCATGCTCTCTAACACATTCTTTGTTTTGTTTGGACACTGCATATATCAGGATCTCTATATGAGATGATTATATAATACTCTTACTTATTGCACAAGGTGTGTTAAATAACTCGCTCTTCAATAGCTTTGCCTAAATCGTGTTATAACCGAAATCAATATATCTGCATAGCTGCAGTACTCTCTACGAGAGGTGCAAGTGCATATAGATCTGTCACATGCTATGTGTCTCATGTTGCTTTCTGCTCGTTGCTTGACTACCCAAGTATGTTTGTTTCAATTGAAACCACTCGTTTACCACGTGTTACTTGACTGTTGTGTAATCCAAGTATGTATTTTTAAAATAACATTAAAAGTAAGTTTCTCTGAAATGTGTTATGCTTGTTAAACACATTTTTCATCACTTCAAGGTTGAGTCAACGAACTTGAAAATTACCCCTGTACATATTGTACTCACAATATTCACTTTCAAAACGTGCATCATTTGGTAAAGGTCAAACACACTACAATTCAGAATTATGATAAGTTATCATTGCATAAAACTATTTCCGCCACTCACTAACGTCCAACGTGATATCAGGAAAGTATAGGGAGTTATAATGAATGTTGATGTTTTATTATATGCTATTGAGATTATTCTAACAGTTATTTTGTTTATAAGAATGATAATCTTACACAATATGATAAGGAATTATATCAACAGTAAAGTTGTTCAATTGACTAATAATCTTGAATGCAAGAGTCACGCCATCAGTCAACTTGCATCACAGAATGAATCACACTACACACTGTGCATTGTACGGACTGATGTTGGTTAAACTGTGTGTTTCTGGGATCTATCCATAGTTGGGATAGCTAAACTTTAGACTAGCCTGTATCAAACTTCATTTATTTTAATAGTGTAATGTTTAAAGTAGGTGTTTTCACATCTTAGCACTTAGTTCATTATAATAGTTTATGTATTTAAGAAAAATAATGTCTTTAATAGCATGTCCATGCTAAACTGTGTGTTTCTGGGATCTATCCATAGTTGGGATAGCTAAACTTTAGACTAGCCGGTATCAAACTTCATTTATTTTAATAGTGTAATGTTAAAAGTAGGTGTTTAACATGTAAGCACTTCATTTATGATAATAGTTTATGTATTTAAGAAAAATAATGTCTTTAATAGCATTTCCATGTTAAGCTGTGTGTTTCTGGGATCTATCCATAGTTGGGATAGCTAAACTTTAGACTAGCCTGTATCAAACTTCATTTATTTTAATAGTGTAATGTTTAAAGTAGGTGTTTTCACATCTTAGCACTTAGTTCATTATAATAGTTTATGTATTTAAGAAAAATAATGTCTTTAATAGCATGTCCATGCTAAACTGTGTGTTTCTGGGATCTATCCATAGTTGGGATAGCTAAACTTTAGACTAGCCGGTATCAAACTTCATTTATTTTAATAGTGTAATGTTAAAAGTAGGTGTTTAACATGTAAGCACTTCATTTATGATAATAGTTTATGTATTTAAGAAAAATAATGTCTTTAATAGCATTTCCATGTTAAGCTGTGTGTTTCTGGGATCTATCCATATTTAGGATAGCTAAATTTTAGATTAGCCGTTATCAGATTTAATTTATTTTAATAGTGTAATGTTAAAAGTATGTGTTTTAACATGTAAGCACTTCATTTATGATAATAGTTTATGTTTATAATTATTTAAGAAAAATAATGTCTTTAATAGCATTTCCATGATAAACTGTATGTTTCTGGGATCTATCCACAGTTCGGATAGCTAAACCTTAGACTAGCGGATATCCAACTTCATTTATTCCAAAAGTATAACATAAATACTTTCTTTGTAATAATTGTTTATGTATTTCTGAAAAAGAATGTCTTTAATAGCAAGTTCATGTAAAACTGTGTGTGTTGGTTTTCTATCCACAGTTGGAATAGTTTAACTTTAGACTAGCCGGTACTTAACTTCATTTATTCTAATAATGTAATATTGAAATTAGTCTTTTTAAAGGTTTAATACCTTCTTTATGAGGATATTTTATGTAATCATTAAAAGCATGTTAACGTCGGTGGGTTGGGAATCTATTAACAGTTGGGATTGCTAAACCTTTCCCTAACCTCCTTAAATGCGCTGTAGCACAGTTTTTTTTCAACAAACAAATTCTCAAATTTTCCATTTCTTATATAAGTTATACCATATATTGTTACGTCATAGGGTAAACCAACTTATTCCACGACCCGATAAACCATATCAATAGAAAATGGTTATATGTACTTGAAGAAACAATGCGACCTATAAATTTAAATTGTACTCTGAATGTTTATGTATCCCAACATCAGTCAGATCACTTGAACTACCTTCGAGCGGCCATTTCAATGTGAACACATTAAAATGGCCCCTCGAAGGGAAATGAACTTAACTGAACCATGTACATTCGTTTTGTTACCTATTTTTTTAAGGAGTTTTATCTAGCCTTGTATTTACCTTTTTGTGAGGTTACTTTAGTTCAGTAAGAATTGCGTGCTACAGCGCCATTAAGTATCAGAATGTAATGGTAGAAGATCTATCTATGTTGAATTATGAAAAGGAATGTCTGTAATGAAACTGTTTTGGCCCAAATTGATTTAATCTATCCACATTTGGGATGTCTAAACTCTTAAGTAGTAGTTATTGGAAGCATTGTTACAGCTTTAAAGTGAATTATCTTTTAGTAATAGCCAAATCCAACAAAAAAGACTTGCCTCTGCCATTATCTTTGGTTTCATTTTCTTAATAAAAGTATTTTTTATCAAAATTAAATGTGTTTTCAAATTATTTTAAGCATTGAATTTTATCCCTTTCCCCTTTAAAGTTATATTTTGCCCATTTTTTAAAATGATCCTTTGTATCATCATTGTATTTCAAAGTCTGTTTATTTTGCAACAACCATTTGTGTATTCTAAGTCTTTTTCTTCATAAGTAAATTCATGTATTATAAAATTAAATTGTCAATGGATTCATCAAAAGTCATTTTTTCATCAAAGTCGTTTTTCTCATCAAAGTCAGTTTTTTCATCAAAGTCCGTTCTTCATCAAAGTCGTTTTGTCATTTAAATGATTGTTTTCATCAAAACAATCTTATTCCATCAAATTCATTCTTTTCATGAAATTAATTTGTTTAAATCCAAGTTTGTTTTTTTTCTCATCAAATTCGTTTTTTTCATCTAAATCAGTTTTTTTTTACATCAAAATCAGTTTTCTCATCAAAATCCGTTTTCTCATCAAAATCAGTTTTCTCATCAAAATCAGATTTCGCATGAAAATCAGTTTCTCATGAAAATCAGTTTTCTCATCAAAGTCGTTTTTTTCATCAAAGTCGTTTTTTTCATCAAAGTCGTTTTTTTCCATCAAGTCGGTTTTTCATCAAAGTCAGCTTTTTCATCAAAGACGGTTTTTTCATCAAAGTAATTTTTTTCAACAAACTAATTTTTTTCATCAAACTCATTTTTTTCTAAAAAATTCTGCTATCCCATCTTAAGATGGGATATCCCAACTTGAGATAGCGATTTATTCACTGTTGGGATAGCCCAGAGAACTATCCCATCTCAAGATGGGATAGATCCATACTTGGGATACAGCAGTCGTCACTTGAGGTCGCGAGGTGGGTGACAGGCTGTTACGACGTAAATTGTAATAACGACGTGAATTGTAGTACTTGCAGCAAATTGTAATAAAATTGACGTAAATTGTAATACCAACGTAAATTTAAGAAATATTGAAGTAAAATGTAAGACGCAAATTGTAATAAAAATTGACATAAATTGTAATAACCATTACTTGCGGTAAAATGTAATAAATACTTACGTAAATAGTAATAATGTTTTCATGATACATAAAGGCATGCATATATTTGTATGTGTGTCTTTTAATATCATATATATTTCATATGGTTACTCGGTAGAGACATAAGATGACAAGTTTTGGGACAGAGATGCTGTGACAGGGGATATATATATATATGAAAACATTTCGGAAGGTCTCACGTGAAGTAAATGTATATAAAAATAAAATACTTCAATTATGCAATTGAAACAAATGATCAATTCATTGACTGTGGTCCAGGATGTGAGACCTGCAATGACTCAAATTTTAATCCCTCGTAACCACTTGTCACTTATCAATCAATCAAAATCTATTGTACATTGTTTAAGCTACCTATATATTCGCCATGTGTTTGTTAAAGGTGGCAACCGGGGACAGTTGTATCTATACACACCCTTCAACCGGGGACACACACTCAATCGGGGACGTCCCCGGTTAACAGAACCTTATCATATGCTTTTTTTCGCCCTTTTAAACCTAGGAAATGTATTTTTGGCCCGGACAGTACTTTGTCCCGTTTGCCTGTAAAATTTCATAAACACTTACACACATCATAATGGAATAGCATTTGTTGGTATTTCGCGCCGATACACACATGTCCCCGGTTACATGGAAAATGCAAGGTTATCAGGTGTCCCCGGTTACACGGTAAATGGAAGGTTAGCAGTGTGAAGCCAGCAACATGAGGGAAGGCCGACTTTTGCAGCGCCAAGGAATATTTAAGTGGTTAATGTTTTCAAAGTGCAGTAATAAATATTTTTCTATTATATCAATCAATATTGAATAAACTTTATTCGTATTGAATCAAGCTGCCATCATTGTTTGAAGTTTGGTTAACTTACATTTAACATCTTCCGCAATCATCGGGCGAGATATGCATTTACAATTAATTAATTTTTCTTATAAATGCATATCTCGCCTGATGCGTGCGGAAGATGACATTTAGATTCATTTCCCCAAAAATAAAACCTTTATGCAATGGTAGAATTGTGAGTAAATAAGCATTATCTTATATATTAACGCTCATATTTAGCTATTTCAATCTTTCAAACGCTTACTATGCAATGCTGTAATTTGATACAAAAGGAAAATTACATTTAGGGAACATTGATAAAGATGTTGTTTGTATTTGTATTTCTTTAAAATGAAATAAAGATTAAAATGAATTTACAAAAGCATCGGCCATCTTGGATAAAGTGAGAAAAACACACCGGATTCCATTAGGGGATTATTCCTCAAATCATACAAAGTGAAGTCTTCTATAAAACTTAAAACTATAAAACCCTCTATATCAGATTTTATACTCATGGGTAAACGTCCCATAAACGAGGGGCGGGATAGCGCAGTGGTTAGCGCATTCAGCTTCGGATCAAAGGTCTGGGGTTCGAATCCCATCAGGGGCACGGCAACTTTGTCTGCGGTATAGAGCTCTTATAAACGCTGGGAATTTCAGCGTAGCACCACCCATGGTTCGCTAGTTCCAACCAATGATCGCAGGTTTCACAGCAATGGATATCCACATGTCGTTGCGGGCTTTCTCACTGCCAAAACACTAGCGATGTAAGTCAAATACTCTTGAAATCGGCATTAAACACCAACTCACCTCACCTCGTCTCTCATAAACGACTAACTTTTGCCCAAAACTTTGCCAAGATATCTGATTCCACATGAAACATATATCACCACTAGAAGTGCGCAATATAAACGGTTTACCGGTATTAACCGGTTCAAAGATGAAATCGATACGTGTATTGCGATATGCTTGTTGAAAACCGGATTTTACAATACATTAATAACACATTGTAGCATTCGGAAATCTTCTGATATATTTCCCTTTTTCCACATCATAAAATGATGATTGTAGACGATACACATTTACTGGCATGCTATATACTATAGTAAGGCTTATTGTGTCGCAGTTTTCTTCAGTTATCAAAGTAAATGTACGGTTGGGACTGATGTAAGCATACACTATTTGTAATGAGTGCATAAACGTTACTTCAGTCATGTAAACGGTGAAGGATTACACGGATTATAACTTGAGAGCAGCGTCTATATGACTGTGAAGTTAGAAAATGATGTCTGCTTAACATTTTTTTTCTGTATAGAAATAGTTCTCACAAAGTCCTTCATCAGGTGGAATATCATCTTCCCTGATGTGGGAGTTGTTATCCCGAAATTATTGTTTTCTTGTATTTCTTATGGTTTTATATATTCACATTCACCTTCTCCTTAATATAAGATACACGTCTACATATCAGATACATATCTATTGCAAATCACAAACAGGCTACGAAGTAGTTATAATGTCATTTGAAATTAAATGTTGCTCTGTAATTGACACGTCTGGTGAACATTTAACAGCAAAACCTCTTTTTCACCGCTTGCTTTTTTCTATCTACTCCACTTTAAATTGTTAATGACATCGGGCCTGTAATTGTCCATTTGAGATCAAATCTATCATCACAAATGTCAGATAATCAGAAACATTATAAAGAGAACTTACGTTACCATACGTTTTAAGTACAATACGTATCAATATTTAAATTATCTTATAGCAGTTTACTTACCTTGTTGTTGAAACGGCGAAGGACAACTTCTGAGTCTCAATAGTTGCTATCACTTTCTGACTCATGTGTTCATTATATATAAATTATAATGCCTTCCAGTTCATTTAGTAAAGTCATATCAATTTAAGATATGTCCCTATATGTCTATAGACTATTTAGTATATGAACTAAATACTCAATAAAATGTTTGTTTAATTCACACGAACGAATTCAATATTTTTAAAATATGACAATAACATAAACGTAATGATATTATATTAAATATTGGCTCCAGGTTTCATGCAATTACTGTAAAGCCCTGTAACATATGTTCTCAACATCTATGGTATATTGATAGACACTCAATGAAATTTTCTTTCAATTTATACTGACGTACTCATTCGTAACTTAACCATTATTGTCAAACTTAAGAAATATTGATTCCCCAGGCGACAAATGTTGGAGATATATATCGCCTAGTTTTATTTAAAGTCACATATCTAAGTGATAAATGGGAAACTTAATTGTTGTTATTCGCTGCTTATTTCAATGTATAAATTATTCACATTATAAACACAGTATTCATATGTGTCCCCGATTCTAATGTGATTTATCCTTATTCTTTAAAGTGTCTCAGTCAGCGTCCAGAACTAGCTAAGATTGCTCCTTAATCCACTTATCTCTTGGGTTGTATGAATATGAATCGACCTTACTAGGCACTCTAATACACCCTAATTGGAACAGTTCACTTGTGTTCAGGTAAACGTATCACTATCACAACAAACTGTGTAGCTATCATTCCCTGTAGCTTTTATTCTATGTAGGCATTAGTAGACGACGGTGACCGTCGATATATGGAAACGAAAGAGTTGTGATTTTGTTTTTCTAGTGTATACACATACATGTATGATCACAGTTATGCCAATAATGCCAGTCTACCTACCTCACACTTGTCAGCTCTAGTTTCTGGGACTGGCAATATTTGTTTAGGACTAACAAGCTTATGGATCAACTAGTCCTTCGACTGGCAACATTTTGAAACTATTTTATACACTGCATAACATGCACTTTGTTCTTTGGTATAGGGGAGTGTTTCAAGAGTATGACGTGAATAATGGCATGAATCTGAAACACAAATATATATTTGTTCAAAGTTTAACATTACAGCCAGAAATAGTTTATTTAGACAGCAAACTGCAAGTCTTTTACAAACAAATTAACCGGGCATTTGTATAACAATATATATACACGTTAATATGTTGTCATGTACTCGGTAACATCTTGTTTTTGTCCTACTGTGTAAACACTTAAGTACTAGATCTAAATTGTGTTAATTTCCAGTCCTGGGACTGTAGATCAGATGGTACTGTTGATAAGTGCGTCTTGTAAACTCATAATGATATAATATTTCTTATATAATTATTTCCGTATTTGGACTATTGGACTGACCATTCCAGTTGACTAAAATGAAGTTTTGTCTCGATTATAATTTCTTTAGAGAAACTAGACTAAGTGCATTTTTAATCATGCCAAATCCAAAATTACGGGCTTATTTTCAATAATTAGTCATGTATTCTGGTTTTATTCAAGATTTATTAACCAAGGATATTACTTTCATTATCTCTCAATCAAGTAATAACTAAACCAAGTAATTTATTCTAAATAGAAATGTCTTGCAATATATTGCAATTCATATCGCAATACATGTACATGAGTTAAAATCACAATATATCGCAATATGAAAAATCTTAGTAATACCCACCTCTAATCACCACATAGGTACTTTAGATATGACAGCAGCATAATTTGAAATCATTTTACTGCATTCATAATTAGCTTGAAATAGTCCGAGTAAAAGAATGTTCATCGGATAACTAGTGATACAGAAACTCATTGTTTTCGATTTTGATCTGTTAAAGAGCCATCAAGGATGTTAGAGTTTCAAATACAAAAATACTTGTGGAACATATACTTATAACGTCAATCGCTTGAGAAATATTTTATCTACAACATCTAAAACATTATATAGAGAAACTTCAAAATAATTATGATACGTAATTATAAAACAGTTATCCATATTTAAATTGTCTTTGTAGCAGTATACTTACTTTGTATATATACTGCATTTAAGTTTCATTTAATTACGTTATAACCCTTTAACATAAGTCCTCCATGTCTATAGACTATTTAGTGTGTGAACAATAATCAATGAAACGTGTATTCCATTCATACTGAACAATTAATTCTTTTGGTTATTTGACAGAAGTTACGGTTATATATAAATTAAATATTAAATATTGCCTTCAAGTTTCAAATTATCGCTGTACAGCCCTGTAACACATGTTATTAACATCAATAGTATATGAATAGATAATCAATAACAAAGATTCTTCAATTCACACTTCGTAACTTAATAAGAAATATTGAATTCCCCCGGCGACAAATGTTAGAACAGTATAAATGTATAATGTTAAAGAGTCATCAAGGATGTTAGTGTTTCAAATACTAAATTATTTGTGGAAAATATACTTATAACGTCAATCGCTAGAGAAATCTTTTATCTACAACATGACATGTGATAAATAATGGTCATATCACAACAATGTAATGAAATTTGGTTTCAAAGAGAATTGCCCCTTCGAGTAACACGCGTTTAGGGTATCTGACGTCATATAAACAGAATTCCCGTTATTGCATAAAACGTAGTTACAGTTTCCGAAGCGTGAAGGCTGTCTTTAGCATAAGTCGCCATAGAAACCCACGGGCTGCACGGGCTGCACGTGCTGCACATGCTGCACGTGCTTCTCTTTGAAGTTAGGCTACCCTTGTCACACATTATTGAATGTGACGATTGTTTAATAAACAATGATTCTAAATGTCCTGAGAACATACACATTATTGCCTGTTTAATGTACCTTTTTATTCAGCTAAGATCAGAAAATTATTACAAACATGTTCTTATTTATAATAAAATTC
This sequence comes from Gibbula magus, assembly GCA_936450465.1. Classification (NCBI taxonomy): domain Eukaryota; kingdom Metazoa; phylum Mollusca; class Gastropoda; order Trochida; family Trochidae; genus Gibbula; species Gibbula magus. The sequence continues at coordinate 76,143,393 of OW388294.1, forward strand.
AAGCAAAATACCAATTTGAGTAAAACATTTATTCCAATATCTGTAGAAAATACATACATGAAATGGTAAATAAATAACGGCCAAAAATTATATATTTTTTCGATTAAGTCATTGCTCACAAACTTTATTTTTCTTTCGTGTCTTTGTATACACTGTGCCAGCTAGACCACAATGCTTTGCGCTTGAAAATAATAAACTCGATGTATATTTAGCCTGGAAAACACCTTTAATTAGTGCAATTTCTCGGCTTATTTTGGGTCGAAAATCTATGAAAAATTAAGTGTATATATTTCACGGAGATAGATTTTTGTCAATTTTCCGATATGTTCAACAACATCCTTGATGGCTCTTCAAAAAGTTTACAGCCTCAACATCATGCAGTAAGCGCCATGCGTCACAACGTTACACACATGGCCCTTGCAATACTCTTTATGTGCCTGTAAACAATCTCCCATCCCTTTCCCTTAATAAATACAATTTCAGGGTTTTTAACATTTGTAATGTTGAGGTCATTGACCACTGATGTCATTAACCACATGTTGCTTTTGACTTAACACATGTCACTAAAACGTCATGACAAGACCGTTCAAATACTACCAAATGTGCTCGACTTTAAGACTGAACTTTATGATAAACCGTAGTTCTTCCATAATTTCAATTGTTCTAAAAGTTCAACCACGCAAGATCATCCGACATGAAGAATATTACACTGTATACTGCCCCAAACTGCTGTCAATCCACGACTTACTGACACTGAAAATATTTATAAATTCCTAAATTTCCACAATTGCTATTGGTTACTGATTTTAAATCACCATGCAAGTTTATTTTATTCAAGACAGTGGGATAGCACAGTTAATGTTTATAGGGACAATCCGTATGTTATTGTAGTGACATAGGTCAAAAGTTACCAAGGGTGTTATTTCATCGAGAAGTAATGAGTGTTGTCGGAAATTACCCTCTTAGTTCCAATCTGTTCAGTCACATTATAAAAATGGTTAATCGTTATTATGATCGAAAACTGGACAATGTTCCGCGGCTGGCGCGGCTGGTAATTTTGAAAAGGACAGAGGGACAGATATTGGTTGGTACTGTTAAATGGAACATATGCATATAACTGGTATAATTTAATTAGGGCCCATGAATTCGGCTTCTTCATTGAAAGCAAGTAATTGTCAAATATTTGGCGTTAGGGGATACATATGCAAGTCGGGTGATATGATTTAGACGTAAATAAAAGTTCATGAAAAACACGTCCCTTCAATGCATAAAAATATAAACATATACATGCGGATACGTAATTTTAGGGTAAATTTGCGCACATAAATGTTTCCATAGTCTGCAAGAAGGATTATCTGCACGTAGCAGTTGGAATGTTGTTCCTTGTCTGTGGTTGCTGCGCCGACATTGCACTATTCAGCAATTTATTGGATTTAAAGTATCATGCACGACCGAAAGCCTAAAATGTGTATTTATTTGAGATACTGTTAGCACTGAGTTATCGTACAGCAAAGAAAGAACTCGACCTAGCGCCCAGGGTATTTATTATGCCTGAGTTACACCAAGGTAGTTCTCACTACGTTCCACCCCGTCCAAAATTTATTGTTACACGACCTCGAATGGGACAGGAACCTTTGTGCATACATTTCCATACCACGATCCAAGCACATTTACAGACTATTCTCAGAAAGTCCATCTAGTCTTTATCCCGTCCTCTGACAGTTGGTTCCACGTTTGAATTGGATAATATTGTTCATAACGTTTTCTATCTGTTCAATCCCGTTATCAGTCAGTTTATATCAGTTCTGAACGAGACATATTTCGATCTTCATACGCACAATATCTTTCTACACCGTTTGTCTCCCGATCAACTCGTTTTCAAACAGTTTTTCTCGTTTTGTCATTTCGTTCTTAGTACGTTGTTCTTGTATCGCAATGACGTCCTGGCCCGACTTATGTAAATGTCCAGCACGGTCTTGCCCGTTCTTATTCTCGTTCTTAGTTTCAATGTGAAAAAGTTTAAATCTTCAATGGAATAGTGTGGACAAAAATGATTGGCCATAAATAATAAATAAAAAATAATAATAAATAATAATTTACGTAGTTTAACCTAGTTCATTGAACGTAGCCACAAAACCTCTAACTTGATGGACCTTTGTGCATTTTTCGCAACTACGTTAACGTTTCATTACAACATGATTCCCTACGTGGACCTAGTTAGGTGTGGTTTATCGTTGTTCAGCGTAATTATACCTACTTAAGAGTAGTTAGATGTATAGGAACTTACTTAATGCAATGCGTCAACACCAAACCTACCAAAACGTAGTTAAAATGTTTGATAATGTAGACAGCCGTACTAACACCTAGTCTTCTACTCTGACACAAGAACCTCACTACCACAGAAAAAAACATGGCAACAACAACCCCAACGCAAAATACAAACAATGGAGCAACATACCCTACACCACAGACAGAAAGGGGAACAAATACCCCACAACCACAGATAAACATAGGAGCACCATCTCCACCACCACAGATAAACATAGGAGCACCATCTCCACCACCACAGATAAACACAGGAGCACCATCTCCACCACCACAGATAAACATAGGAGCACCATCTCCACCACCACAGATAAACATAGGAGCACCATCTCCACCACCACAGATAAACATAGGAGCACCATCTCCACCACCACAGAGAAACATAGGAGCACCATCTCCACCACCACAGATAAACATAGGAGCACCATCTCCACCACCACAGATAAACATAGGAGCACCATCTCCACCATCACAGATAAACATAGGAGCACCATCTCCACCACCACAGATAAACATAGGAGCACCATCTCCACCACCACAGATAAACATAAGAGCACCATCTCCACCATCACAGATAAACATAGGAGCACCATCTCAACCATCACAGATAAACATAGGAGCACCATCTCCACCATCACAGATAAACATAGGAGCACCATCTCCACCATCACAGATAAACATAGGAGCACCATCTCCACCATCACCACACATACATATTAGAGCAACAACCTCATCGCAACAGACTAATAATGGAACAACATCTGCACCACCGCCATAAACAAACATATGCACAACAAATCAATAGTCACAGACAAACATGGGAGCAACATCCCCACCGCAACATACAAACATTGGAGCAACAATCTCATTGCAACAGACAAACATGGGAGCAACAACCCAACTGCGACAGATGCACATGAGAGCAACTTCTTCACCACCACAGACAAACATGGGAGCAACATGCCCACCGTGACAGATACACATGGGAGCTTCTTCACCATCCGACTGAAATGGGAGGAAATATCCCACCACCACAGATAAACATTGGAGAAACAACCTTATCGTAACAGACAAGTTTCAAGTTTGAAAGTTTGAATCATCATGTTACAGTTTTGCACACTGGATGTTTTACACCTTTAATTGATTTTCATCACTTGAGTTACTTTTTTCCCATTAGATGTTTACATGTACAGGTATATAATTATAGCCATCAATAGAGTTGTCAACATGTTAATAAAAAATACAGAAAGATCCAGTTTGCAGGTATGGAAGTTCATGGAAATTTGCAAGATCTTTATGGTTTTTAATGTCTATCTGCATTATTCTCTCATTTCTCATTTCTCACTTGAGTTACTTAATATGATAATGTTATCAAATGTTTGATGTTCTGATATTCGCTTTAATTTAGATATCCATGGCTTGATATTACAATATTAAATATCATATTAGGTCTCTCCAATGATAACAGAATTTGTGATTTTTAAAATGTATATTACTCATGATCAGTTTGTTCATTAGTGACAGCATAGTCAGTACAGTATTATGTTTATTTATCCTGTACCTTTTTTATGAAAAAAGTTCAAGGTGTTACTTTTGTTATGTATAAAAGTTTACTTCATCTAAACATTATTTTTGATATGACAACTGTTTATTGTTGGAATGCAATATCATGGATTAGAAGCAAGCTGTAAGTATCGTGATACATATTCTATCGCCACCCTTATATCGAGATCCGTATCGTATCGCAACTTATAGGTAAACACTTTTTAAAAAATATATCGTTGGGAATAAATTTTTAGTATCATGAGTTATCGTATCACAGATTTAATGCCAATAGCATCCCTAGTAATAAGAACTTTAGCTTCTTACATTTTAGTAATTCATTAAAACCATTCATCTCATTTACAATAGACAAAGCATACTTTAATGTTAAATAGTTGTTATATGAACAAATGTTTTTTCTTTCAAATTTCTGCTAGTGATTTTCTTGTATATGCATCCTCGATTATGGTTGTATAAGATAAACCTTACATAATTCCAGGAATTGTTTCCTTGTGTTTAATGTATTTGAATAAATTTTCAACAACCTTTAAAAAAATAAAACATTAATTGTCTTAATTCCTTCTCAGTTAATCATCTTTTAAACTTTAAGTATATCGTAACTCTTAAATTGTATATTTGTCACCTAATACTATAGATCAACATTAGACTCAATTTGGACTCAAAACATTCTGCAGATATACAGTTGATATACATATGATAAAACATATCTTGCCTGATAAACTGCACACAATGACCTTTGCTTAGGGAAATGTCCCCGGTTCCATGTTTAAATGACACACATTGTCCCCGTTTGCATGTGTGAAACTAAACATGCACACATATTATAGGAGAATATATTCTCATGTTTTGGATGACAGTTTGACAGCACAAGATACACATATTTCCTCAAATTAAGCTTAATAGAAAACACTTATTCACACCCAGTTTGTTTCCATAGAGACTATATCAATACACAATGAGTGTACCCGCTTCCATATTGTAAATGATACATACTGTCCCCGTTTGCTTGTGAAAACTTATACATACACACTTATTGTAGTAAAATGGATTATCACGATGAGTATGACCGTCAGATTGCAATAATATTTTAAACACACATATATAGCCGTGATTTGTATACAAAAATGAACCCAAATGGCCAGTTGTCATAGAGAAATACCTGATAGACACTGTCCCGTAAATGATACACTCTGTCCCCGTTTGCTTGTGAAAATTTACACATACGCACTTATCGTAGTAAATTGATTCTGTGTATGGCCATCATATTGCAATAACCATTAAACACACACATGTATCTTTGTTTTGTATACAAAAGTGAACTCAAGATGTTCCCGTTTTTATAAAGAAATACCTGTTACACACATGTCCCCGGTTCCTCGGTGTAAAAGATACACATGGCCCCGTTTGCATGCAGAAAAGCACACACACACAATCGGCGTGTGTCCCCGGTTCCTACATGAAAGTTCATACTCGTTCAAATGTATCCTGTACATCCAGTCAATGTTTAGAACTAACGTACATGACAAGGGAAGTCAGCCATGCAAGTGGTACAGCTGTAGAGCACCTAGAAAAAATGTCCCTGGTTACATGTGTTTTTTAAGTGTCCCCGTTTGCCACCTTTAACATCAATGTGTGTGTGTGTGTGTGTGTGTGTGTGTGTTAAAGGTGGCAACCGGGGACAGTTGTATAAGTATACACACCCTTCAATCGGGGACACACACTCAACCGGGGACGTCCCCGCTTAACAGAACCTTTCCATATGCTTTTTTTCGCCATTTTAAACCTAGGAAATGTATTTTTGGCCCGGACAGTACTTTGTCCCGTTTGCCTGTAAAATTTCATAAACACTTACACACATCATAAGGGAATAGCATTTGTTGGTATTTCGCGCCGATACACACGTCCCCGGTTACATGGAAAATGCGAGGTTAGCAGATGTCCCCGGTTACACGGAAAAATGAGAGGTTAGCAGTATGCAGCCAGCCACATGAGGGAAGGCCGACCTCTGTAGCGCTAAGGGATTTTTAAGTGGTTAATGTTTTCAAAGTGCAGTAATAAATAATTTCTGTTATATCAATCAATATTCAATAAACTTTAATATTCGTATTGAATCAAGCTGCCATCGTAGATTGAAGTTATGTTACCTTACATTTAGCATCTTCCACACGCATCGGGCGATCTATCTATTTACAAGAAATTCATATTAATTAAATACAACCTTTATGCAATAGTAGGATTATGAGTAAATAAGCATAATCCTTAGCATAAGATTTATTTCCCAATAAATAAAATCTTATTAGGATTATGAGTAAATAAGCATAATCTGATATATTTACGCTCATATTTAGCTCTTTCAATCTTTTATTTTTCACATATCAGTGGCAAATGCTTACTGGGCAATGCTGTAATTTGTTGAATTATCTCTATCACAGTGTTAACTGTCTTTATGTTCATAGGGTACACTCTATTATCTATTGCTACTTAATAAATAGTGTTACTAATAAAGTCAGTTATGAAGCATGACTAACATATTTTGTCTCGTTGTGGATACGCAGTGATAATCTAAATCTGAATTATTACAGAGTATTTTCAGTATTTGCACTTATTGATGTTGCTTAATCGTGTGTACATATTTAAAAGCCATACTTACATCACACATTATATATTATTTATAGATATTTATACCAATCATTAACTTACTACACCTATATTCTATATATATATCGGTTGATTTATTTAAGAAAGGTTTAGGATGGCAACTTAAAGGGACACTCCGTATGTTATTGTAGTAACATAGGTCAAAAGTTAGCAAGGGTGTTATTTCATCGAGAAGTAATGACTATTGTCGAAAATTACCCTTTAAGTGCCAATCTGTTCAGTATATTTACATTATTAAGATGTTGAGTCGTGATTATGATAGAAAACTGGACAATGTTCCGCGGCTGGCGCGCGTCAAGGCAATTTTGAAAACTTATATGAAGCATTAGAAATACTTGCCATTTAGATAGTGAAGAAATACAACATGGTTATATTTGGGACAACACTACATTCAATGGTACAAATTCTTGTACTATTTCAGGTCGAGTCCCATGCTTACCACACGACCACAATGCATTCAGCCTTGGGAACTGCGCCAAATTTACGTCTACGAGGGGTATTGAATATAAAATTAGCTTAACTATCGATTGTTGGACCTCGATTTTTGTCGAGGCGAAATGATCACGTGGTAAGCTGTTGGTAAAGTCAATGCTGGCGATAGTTGCCTTACTCTGAGGGCGTGGGTTCGAATCCCGCATGGGACTCGGCCCGAAAAAGTACGAGAATTTGTATTATTGAAGGTAGTTTTATCCCAAATATAACCATGTTATATTTATATGAAGCAGATAGAGGGACAGATATTGGTTGGTACTGTTAAATGAACATAACACTGGTATGCTTGTAATTAGGGCGCATGAATTCGGCTTCTCATCGTGTATTAAGCCGCTATTCGAGTTTCATTGAAAGCAAGTTATTGTCAAATATTTGGCGTCGAATGAGATGATTTGGAGGAGAGTCGGGGCATTTGATATTTTATAATATATTGATATGTATCACATCTAAATAAAATTTCATGAAATCACGTAGTGTCCGTTTAATGAATAACAATATAAGCATATACATGCGAATACGTAATTTCAGGGTACATTTGCGCACACAAATGTTTCCATAGTCTGCACGTCGCAGTTGGAATGTTGTTCCTTGTCTGTGGTTGCTGCGCCGACATTGCACTATTCAGTAATTGAATGGATTTAAAGTATCATGCACGATTGAAAGCCTATAATGTTAAAGTAAACATGTATATTTCTTACTAATATATATTATATATATAGTAATATATTTATTTGAGATACTCTTATAGCACTGAGTTATCGTACAGCAAAGAGAGAAAGCGACCTTGCGCCCAGGGTATTTCTAATGCCTGAGTAACACCAAGGTAGTTCTCATTACAGTTATTGTAAAACGACCTCGAACGGGACAGGAACGGGTAACCGTTGTGCATAAATTTTCATACTACGATCCAAGTACATTTACAGACAGTTCTCAGTTCTCAGTTCTCCACTAGTCTTTATCTCGTCCTCTGACAGTTGGTACCACGTTTAGATGGGATAATATTGCCCGTTCATAATAGGCCATTTACACCAAACTCGTTCTCATCACGTTCCTGAAGTTTTTTAGAACGGGTTCGAACTGTCCGAGAACAGAATGGACGTACAGCCATAAGTTAACGAACGGTGATGGTTTTTTTCCATAGACGTGCATGTTAATTTAGTCTAGGACAAATAATTATCATAAAATAAGTTCTCATTGTATCAATGTCAAATTTCTCATCTTTATTTGAAATCATTTCAGCTTGAAGTACATAATATAAATTTTATTTTCCGACTTCAATTTCACTTAGATTTATCCGATTTACCTGCATATGTACATTAAAAAAAAACAACTTTCCCATAGATCGCCATGTTAAATTTTTCACAATTACGTATATTTGTTGATCAAATTACTGTAATTACCGATAATGGAACTGGAAAATTAAACATAAATTATGAGGGTGTAGCCAAGATGATTCCTCACAACCTTGATAATGTGAATATAATCGGACAAAAAATCCTATCTATGAAAATTATTTATCCTAGACTAAATTAACATGCAAGTCTATGGAAATAACGTCACCGTCCGTTAACTTATGGCACGGCACTGTACATGTAATGGCAACCCTTTGCGAACTTTATGAACTGGCTCGGACGGACTAAAAAACAAAAGGATGCGCTTGAATGTTGGACGTGTCCAACATTCTCCCCTTTCTGAAAATGGACGGAGTACTAACGTACTAAAAACGGGATTGTCATACTTCGAACGGAACTGCCGTACTTGGAACGGAATTACCGTAATTCGATCTTAAGCCCCTGTCACACTTCTGCGTATCGTCATTTCATCTGAGTTGCGTTTTAATATTTCTTTCATACGCGGCCGTACGCAATATACGCCGCTCATTGGCATCCTAGAGTTTTATGTCATTTCTTATATGTCGGCATACGCATAGACCATTTTTATACGCATGAAAGTTTTGGACATGCTGAAAACTATGTTGCGTACGATGATACGCAAATCATAAGTTATTCATACGCAATACATCGATTTCCCATCGGTCGCGTGCGGTACACGTACGTTATCAATACGTAGTGGGTATGTACTCCATACGCAGTATTTGCTGTTCTCCCGAACCACATATGAATACACATAGCGTACTTGCACCGAATATAGCACGCATGCTGAACTCAAAACAAATGTCAACACATTATACGCATTCTAACCGTGTTCCTTGCAATCGCACAGCGCATTGTCCTTATGTGGAACGTATGACAAGCATATGCATCACGCACACATACCTACATGACAGACAACAACCACAACAGACGAAATGTCATCGGAGCTGTTATTCAATATCAAATTTGAGTCCAGATTTGATGTTCCTATATTAACCATTCATTTGTTTGTCATTATATATCCGTGCACTTAATAATATATTATTTTAAAACAGATGTAAACTGCCAAAAAAGTGTTTCAATGTAAACATGGACATAATTGTTAGATTTCAGGAGATGAACAAGGTATTCAAAAGAATAATTTAATTCAATTGCCAAGGTGAAAAATTTAGCCATTGGCTCTATAGGTCATCAGGCTTTGAAGGATTTATACCAGGCCTTGTATGTGAAATAATAGGTTCATAACCTAAATGTAATGACTTATCACGAAACATTAAATTTCACTGCTTTAACGCTCATTAAAAGAAGTAGTAAAATAATTTCAAGGAGTGATACTTATAACTCACAGTCAGTATCCCTAAATTTGCTCTCAAGTCATGTAAGAATGCCTTTTTGAAGTATTTATGAAAACAACATCTGCACATATGCCTGATTTAGGAATAACATGTTTGCCCTATCCGAGCCGATTTGGGTGTGAAGTTTGGGGCTTCATGTAAACTACATGTAAATCTATGGAAAGGGAAAAAATATGCTATATGTGAAAAACTCAACTCCATCAACATTCTCAGGTGGTGAATTGGGTACGTTTAACTTAATAGTTAATCGGCTTGTCACGGGTATTTAATATTGGCTTAATATATTGAAAAGTTCATCGGATCGATATATTATTTTCACATACAATGCATTATTGAACGCTTCAGATGAGAAACCTGGGATTGAAAACTTTATTGAGAGATATGTTCTTCAAGTTTAGTTTTGGATATATTTGGGTCGCTCATGTTACTAATAGTGATGCTGTTGTGAGAGAATTTACACAAGGGGTTAAATATATTTATTCCCAAATGTGGAATCATGCATTGTCAACTAGATTGTATCTTTAAATAAAAAATCCTTAGAAAAATAGTTAACTATATAGCTAATATTGATGTGAAAAGAATACAAATTGCACTTGTACACGCTTTCGTCTGGGCTCAAACATGCTTATGGTATCCCGTCCACACACAGATGTAACTCGATCACAGTACGCCCCTTTCAGTTGCTATTTCATGTAAATTTGTTCGAAATAAAATCAGTTGTTCTTAAGAAGTTGCTACTACGTTCCTACACATTTCTAAAAGTTCAAAATAGGTCTTCGTTACGTTCTATTCGTTCTTAGTACGTTTAAGAAATTCTCATACAGTTGTTACTCCTTTGGCAGTACGATATGAAGGGATGGGTATGAATAAGTGCGTTTTGGTTACATAGTTAAATTAGTAAAACATACACAACTAGCAGCTGTAAACATTTTGAATGTTGGTTTTCGTCTACTTTTTTATGGTAGCCGAGCAATAAGAAAAAGGGTTGTTTGGTTTAAACACATTTCATTCATGATGAAACAGTTTAGGAATAGGTTATCCCCCTTAGAATTTCCTCTCCTAGGGGAAGACGATAACGGGAACTTTTGGGGAAAAGATATAGATTTCCCATGGCCAATTGTTTTCTTCAAAACTATTCCATTGAAGATTTAAACTTTTTCACGGGAATAAGAACGGGCAAAGAACGTGCTGGATATTTGCATAAATCAGGCCAGGACATCAAATGTTTCATTTTCTGATATTCACTTTCATGTAGATGTCCATGGCTGGATATTACAAAATGGAATGACTCAACTGATAACAAACCTTTGTTATTTCTAAAAAGTATTAAAGTATCCAGTTTTGTTTTCAACTTCATGTTGAGTTTTTTACTCTTCATCTCAGCTTTCAGCATATTCATTGTGATTTAGATGCCAATGACTTAATATCATATATCTCAAGGGAGACCAGATTTTGTGAATTATAAAATGTCTATTACTCATGATCAGCTTGTTCATTAGTGACAGCATAGTCAGTGCAGTATTATGTTTATTTATTCTGTACCTTTTTTTATGAAAAAGGTTCAAGGTGTTACTTTTGTTATGTATAAAAGTTTACTTCATTAAAACATTGTTTTTGTTGTAAGATTTGTAAAATGGATTCTCACGTCGAGTATGACCGTCAGATTGCAATAATCTCTTAAACACACACACGTATAGCCGTGATTTGTATACAAAAGTGAACCCAAATGTCCCCGTTTCCATAGAGAAATACCTTATAGACACATGTCCCCGCTTCCATGGTGTAAATGATACACGCTGTCCCCGTTTGCTTGTGAAACCTTACACATACGTACTTATCGTTGTAAATGGATTCTCAGACTGAGTATGACCGTCAGATTGCAAAAATATATTCTCAAGATTTAATTAGATAACAGTTTCATCTAATGATAGTTTGATGTAATTAGATGATAGTTTGATATAATTAGATGATAGTTTGATGTAATTAGATGATAGTTTGATCTAATTAGATGATTGTTTGATCTAATTAGATGATAGTTTCATCTAATAAGATGATATAGTTTGATGTAATTAGATGATAGTTTCATCTAATAAGACGATGATTTCATTTAATTCAATGATAGGTCATCTAATTAAATAATAGTTCCATCTCATTAAGTGATAGTTTCATCTTCTGATATGATAGTTCTTTTTAATTAAATGACAGTTTCGCCTTATTAAATGATAGTTTTATCAAAGTATATGATAGTTTCATCTTACTAAATGATCGTTTCATCTAAATAGATGATATTCTCTTTTAATTAGATGATAATTCATTCAAGTGTGAGGCTGAGGTATTCAGTCCTGGCGAGGTTGGAAGGGTTCTTAAGTCTTACTTTGTTATTGGACTTGAGAATTATGATACCTCCAAAACATAAAACACGTAACATAAAACTAAACAAAGAAAACACAAACAATGGTCTTCTGTACTCTTGTGAAACAAATACTGTTTCACTAGCCAGATGTTTTAAACTTTAGTTCCAAATTTGTCCAGTTGTATCTCTGAGCACAAAAATCACAACTTTTGCAAGAGACCAAGTCCTCTAAATGTAACAAATTCAATATACAATCACAAAAGCATATACTATACTTACTGAAACAAAACGCCCCTTGTCAAACAAAGGAAAATTCCGTCAGCAAAATTCAATCTTCAGTTCCACGTTTGACTATCTTTGTTTCATCACAATCCTCAATTCGTAATATTAGTTTTCTTATAACATTTACAAATAATTCGAATCAAAATCAATATTTTTCATTAAACCTAACATATGTTTCAGAATTCTTTTTATCAGTCAATATTCATCTTTTGAATATCTGTTGTTTGATGAAATGGAGTCAGCCTCAATTTGATTATCAACAAATTGATTGTAAAATTGTGCATAATCTATATTTTTCATTTAATCTAATAGACGTTTTAAGACTTTTTCCTTGAGTCAATATTGACACAGTATTAACATGGCGTGATATGTGGTAACATTTTGCAAAACATTTATAATATTATAGATCATTCAATATCTCAACTGTATAATCAAATACACTAAATGCCAACAGAAATGGTACCCCCATTTGAATTTAAATATCATGAAACGTTATGTGCTCAGAGGAAGTTGTTTTTTTGTGACTAACATCCCAAAAGTTGAGCCCATGTGCTAAAATTACAGACTTGAAAATGTTGAAAATTATGTTATCGTCATATAATTTCATGGATGGAGTCAATTGTCCTATTTTCGAGCATAAAATAATGGAAGGAAAAATTGTAAAAAAAATATCATACAGTGAGCCAAAATGTTATTGTCTACTTTGATAATGCATGCACATTTATAAACAATGAAGTCAGTTATGTTTTTGGGGTGATTTGTTCTTAAAACATTGACCAAATACTGAGATTTGTAATGTTTCTCTTCTAAAGATAATTTCAGGGTTCTAAGATAATATTTTGGATGACAGTTTGACAGCAAAAGATACACACCAACGCATATTTCCTCAAATTTAGGCCAAAGTGAAAACACTTATTCACACCCAGTTTGTTTCCATAGAGACAATATTAATACACAATTAGTGTGCCCGCTTCCATGGTGTAAATGATACCCACTGTCCCCGTTTGCTTGTGAAAACTTACCCATACGCACTTAGTGTAGTAAAATGGATTCTCGGGCTGATTGCAATAACCTCTTAAACACACACATATAGCCATGATTTGTATACAAAAGTGAACCCAAATGTCCCCGTTTCCATAGAGAAATACCTGATAGACATATGTCCCCGCTTCCATGGTGTAAATGATACACACTGTCCCGTTTGCATACAGAAAAACACGCACGCATTCGGTGAGTGTTCCCGGTTCCTACATGTAATTTCATACTCATTCAAATGTGTCCTGGAGAGCCAGTCAATGTTTAGAACTAACACACATGACAAGGGAAGTTAGCCATGCAAGTAATACACCTGTAGAACAGCTAGAAAAATGTCCCCGGTTACATACAACTCAATCAGGGAGATTAACTAGCAGGAGAATGGTATACAATGGGGATTTGTAATACAAACATGAAGCATGAGAATGATGAGGATTTGCAATACAAACATGAATGGGAGTAAGTAGATAAATGTAAATAAAACACACATGATGAAAGGATTGATTGAGTTTCCTCACCATTGTTTTGTTTGCTATATAAATGTACCACATTTTGTTATTTCCTGATAGACCAGATACCCTACGTGATATACTAGAACTCCTCCACAAGCTCAAATATATTCACGGAAAAGAGATACAGCTATGTTGGATACCGTCTCACATAGACATTCCAGGCAATGAAAGAGCTGACAAACTGGCACGTCAGGGCTTAGAGATTGAGCATATTTCTGATTATCCTTATTCAAAAAGCGAAATCAAAAGTATGATCAGAAACTCAATCTCTAAGAAGTGGCAGAAGGTATGGGACACCAGTCCTAAAGGCCGGTGGCTTCATAGTCTACGCCCCAGTGTGAAATCGAGACCTATGCACTCGAAACACAACAGGCAGTTAGACACAATGATCACCAGACTTAGACTCGGTGCAACACGCTCCTCGTACCTAAATTGTCAAACATGCCACGTCAAGGCCAGTGTCACTCACGCCTTACTGGAATGTCCTAGGTTCGAAATGGCTCGCAAAGCACTCAGGGAGGAGATTGGAGAAAGTACATTGAGATTGGAGAAAGTACATTGACAGCGAAGTTACTGCTGGCGCACTCGCAACATCAAAAAATGTACAAGCCCTTATCCAACCTCCTCCTGAAAAGTGACCTTGGTCAGTGTATATGAAAGAAATATATCAATGTGCCGCGGGTCCGGTGGGATAGTGCAGTGGTTGGCACGTTCGTTCGAATCCCGCCAGGGGCTCGGCATCCTTATAAACAGCCAATAAGGTGGGGTGCAATGCCACATTAAAACAATGTAGTAACACCCCTGGCTAGCTAGTTCCAGCCGAAGCTCGCAGGTTTCACCACAATGTTCAACCACCTTGACACTGTGGTCTTTCTCCCTGCCCAAACACTAGCACCTCCGGGTAATAGAAATCGCCTATAAGATCAGCCTAGTAGAGGGACGCAATATTAACAGCACAATTATATCACCCAAACGGCCAAATAGAAATTGCCTGAACAAAGTGAACTGCCTACTTTGTTCGTGACACACCCGGTAACACCTTCCCCATGAGTTCCTAGGTGGAACACCCTTTCCAGGACCCTAGCCTACTGGAAATCTTCTCTTTCATGTGTGTCAATGTGACACTGTCTGCCGAAATGCCTAACGGGCGAAGGCGACATTAAGCACTTAATGCAACAACAATGTTATTTCCTTACATTCCACCTGATGAAGGAGTGAGTATGTACTCCGAAACGTCGTGTATTTTCACATTAAATAAGTTGTTATCCAGAAAATCTTCCTGTTCTTATGTATACCACTTCTAAATGCCCTTCAGAGACCTAATTCTGTTATAGTCCTTTTGAGGCAGTGAAGCTCTCTTTTCCAATAACCCGTATGGCATCCATATGTCGGTACAGGTCCAGTTGAACACACCTGTCAACCACGGTGACTTTAAATTAGAATATATATGGTAGGATGGTTCCTGACCAAAGAAGATCAACACTTGATTGGGATATCTCTTTGCTCTCTGGAGAAGCTGCAAGCTCCGATGAGCGTCAAAGATGAGAGCGTCTGCTTGTGGAAGGAGATCTTTATCAGACGTTTCCCTGCACGGGAGATCAGGACATGCTTTCAAGGGACGTAACTCTCCCTTATTTGTTGATGGTACATAATTGGGTCGTACGTACCACAGAATAAGTTTTATTGGTTTGCCATTATTTGCATTATGTCCTTGGGAATTAGCACCAATTTCACTATTGTTATTGTAACTAAAGAAACGTTGTTTGTGACATTCGGATCTATTTTGTAAGTCCTCTCTACATTGAGGAACTAGACGAAAGTTTACGTTGAAATGTTTAAACATGTATAAAATATAGAGTGCACATATACACGCAACAAAGATGAAGAGAGACCGTTGAAAAGCAAAGGACATGTTGCACTTGCACAGATCCGTCCTCTCCTGAAAAAAGAAAATAAATTGCTATTTAAAAATAATTTAACCACACGAATTACAGGTTTAATTTGTGATTACTGAGAAGATACGTTTATTCATATATACCATGAAATGTTTGATTTAATTTATACTGACGTTCAAAAGAAATTTTCCACTTTTAAAAAACGGCTATTGCCATAAACGTTTTGGATCCCAACTACCTTCAAAACTGGAATAAAATAATCAATATACCACATATTCTTATCCAGCAGAGACAAATAGGAAACGAGAGACAGCTGAGAGAGAGAGATGCAAGTAGTCAATCTGACAGGCACACATGAAGAAGATAAAACAACCTGCTATGTGTCCGTTCTGAGTAAGTACAACAACTTATATATGCTTCTAAAGACGTTTAACATGAAATGTGTGAGCGAATGACAAATCAAACAGGTATTCTTTAATTTAGAAATGCCCCCTTATTTAATTGTTTTTAGTACCAAAAACACTTGTCTTAAGTCAAAGAAGAATTCTTAGTCTTTGAATATCGTTATATCAAGTAACCATATACATATATGTATGTTCTGTATGTCAATTCAACAATTGCGTTAATTGAAAGATTTACCCCTATCATTCTTTTCAAAACTTCAGTTTTTATTTTTGTTCAACTTGGTTAGCACACATCATGTATTTCCTCTCATAATCATTCAATGCATTTGTGATGAAATTGTTCTAATTAAGTTCATATGAAAACTTTCTTTGAAAAGTAATGTATATGATTTCAAAATTTGACTCCTTCTGTCTATTTTATCATTCCAAATTCATAATCATGCACCACTGTCGTGGCGATCACAGGATACGTTTATGAATGATTATTTTACTCATGGATATATGAATCATTGTCATTGTCATTGTCATTGCATGTGATGCAAGTCTATTGACATTACAATAGGCGTCATGATATTTGCACGGATACACGTGTACGTGAAGAAACATTCCGTATGCACCTGTATGTGGGATGACAATGAGATACACCATTGATTTAACTATCGCTATGACTTCTCTATCAAATTGATGAATTATTGCATCGTGCACCTGTTGTATTCACTGTTTATCTTCAGAAACGGTTTGAATAGTTACAGACAATATAAGGAAAATGATAGCTTCAAGTAAACTGCAAAAAATGTACAAGCTTGAATCTGGTGGGACACGTGTCAAACAAAGAACTCTTTTTATGGTATAAGGAATAACATGACGTCGATACTTGCGTGCAAGATTTAAATACTCGCATTATTGAGTAATAAACCTGCTGAAACTAATTTCCTAACCTAAACAAGTTTATCAACTTAATGTTGAATATGTTACGTGAATATGTACAACGTGGACATTTCTGTTCACCTCATAATGACATTTCCAACATACATTATAAGTTGTATGCTTCTCACGGTCTCATGTACATTCTTTGTACCAGTGTCTCCCGAGCCTTCAGACGAGGGATGATAATGGGCAGTAAGGCTCCAACCGAAAGCACTGACAGTACCAACAGTTTACCCATTAGGCTAGCGTAAACTAGACAAAACAGAGGTCCAACTACCGATTGTTATGCTATTTTTACATTTTTACAGTACCCCTCTGGTCACGGCGGCCGAATAGGAAACAAAAACTCAAGTAATTGACATTTATCTGTGACCATAACGGCGAAACTATTGTAGAAACATAGGCTTACAACGTTAACTTATAGAGCTACCTTTGCTTACGTAGATTTACACTGTTTATAAGATCCTTGAAATGTGAAAACTCCAGCACTGTTAGAAAGACCATGAAGCCAATACTAAATAACCAATAGTTCCTTTAATCAGAATAGAGGAAGGCGACAATACTCCTCATTGTTGTTACTGTGGCAGTACACGGGATGTGGTGCACATCAACACCTTCCGTGTTCTCCTGTCATGTTCAGAGTATCATCTTAACACATATTCTCAAACTGCCAAGCTGTAATACACGTACCTAGGGAGCTAGATACGAAGCAATATGACAATCAGAGCCCTAATGACACATCGAATGCTCTCGAGACAAGCACGCATGTGGGATGTAGAACGCACTGGTTGTCAGTTAATACCTTGGTCGGAGCTCGTAAATAATTATTTTTTTTATTTATTCATCACTAAAGAATGTCACGATCGATTCATTTTATGTGGTGTTTTAATTGTTCTTTTTGGTTCTCTTGTATCTCTATTGTTAACTTAACCTTGTTAAATGCACAGTGATATACGGGTATTGGTACTCATAGAAAAATTAACATGTATAATTGACAGGATTAGCTGACTTGCTGCCAAGAGACAATAGTTTCAATAGACGCCCGAAAGATAAAAAAAAAATGCTTTGAATTTCTTAATGCTAGTTGATATAATTAAAGTATCGTATGTTAGGCCTAAAGGTTACAAAACTGTCCCAGAAAGGAGAACAAATGTTGAAAACATAACTTGGTTTAATATGAAGCTAAAGGAAGCAAACACTTTTTTCATTTGTACTAAATTTTCGCAATAGTAAGTGTTCAAATCAATGACCTTTATTCATTTACAAAATTAACAGGCTATATATAACACACTGCTAAGCAATTTTCAATCGCGTGGATATTTAATCAAGAGCTATCAATAATACATAGCTGTAATCAACTGGAGAGAGACTGCTTGTCACTAACTATATATGTATAGACTGTTTTGCAATGTAATGCGATTAGAACCCCCAAAATATATCCCTCTGTTTCAGCAACCTAATGTTTTCTATACGAAAGTGCATATTTACCCGAATCATGTTTCTGCTACCTCCTCTGGAAACTGAAAAATATGAGTTTGCAGACGAAAATAACTTTCAGACTTGTTGTAACCAGAATCGCCGTTCAAACAAGTCATTAACAAACTTTTCAAATACCAAATACCATTTGAAAATCTGTCTCCACATTCTAAAATATTCCATAAGCATTAGGTTGCTTACATCAATAAGCCTAAGGCATATACCCAGGGGGAAAGTAATACCACACAAAAAATCCCTACAAAATACAAGACGAGCGAGACATACGACTAAAATAGAGTTTCATCATGTTTTCAGAAGCAAAATAACAAATTTAAATTTAAAAATAGTATCTGTTCATATTTCTATGAAACACACCTTTTAAGAAATCGTCTTTTTCGAATCACCTTAAGTAGACGAGGATAAGGTAAAGGCTTTGTTTTTTAACATTATACACCAATGATGAGTATAAACATTTAAGCTCAAAGAGGTATCTTATATACCAACACAAGTTTCCATATTTCATAAAATATTAACCTAAATACCAAACATTATGTCAAAAGACAATTTCAGCACCCCATGTATCTTTGAACAGATATAAAATATTAAGTATCATACTCTCATGAATGAAATTTAGTATATCTCTTAACAATATATCGTTATAAAAATACATCATGAGCACAGTGGTGTAGTGGTTAGCGTGCTTGCCTCTCACCCCAAAGGCCCGGGTTTGAATCCCGGTGGAGACACCAAAAATTTGTGACCTTGGTCTCATACTGTGTTGTGTCCTTGGGCAAGGCACTTCATCCACATTGCACTCAGTCCACCCAGCTGTCTAAATGGGTACCTGAACAAGGGAAGTACGGAGCTACAGGTCGCACGGAGAGCTTAGGAGCGGCACCAAAAGTACAATTAATGTACCGCCATTGAGCAGCATTGCGTTGGATATTAGGCGATAAAATTATCATTATTATTATTATTAGTAGTAGTATTAGATAGAGAACAAATATAACATTTTTACATTTGGGATAACACTACTTTCAATAGTAAAAATTTGTGTACTTTTTTTCAGACCGAGTACCTTGTGGGATTCGAATCAATACCCTCAGAGTAAGACAACTATCGACAGCACTGACCGTACCAACAGCTCATAACGACCACGGAGCCTCGACAAAAAGTACAAGAATTTGTAGTATTGAAGGTAGTGTTATCCAAAAAAATAGTAACACTGTTATATTGTAACACTTCTATCTTCAATAGTACAAATCCTTGGTGTGGTTTGAGCTGATTTTCTGATCTTACAGAAACATGCTGTTGAACATGAACATGAGACTGCAGGGGGAATTGTGATCCCACGCTATATTTTGAATACTTCTTGAATACTTCTTGAATATTCTTTGGATGCCCAGGGCCCATACTCTCGAAATGTTCTTAGCCCACCATATATACGTCACTGATTTAAGTTCAAATAATTTCTTTCAACTTGCGTATTCATCCCAATCACTACATATATCAAAATAACTCGTTTCAAATGAAAATCGAGTAACATCATTGTACATGCGCATAAACTTAACCCATATGTCCCATTTACATACACAGTTATTTGTCGATATAAAGACAAATTCGTCTTTTTGACATGTTGATGTGGACCAGTCGCAATGAATTGTCGGGTTTTCGTTCAGATAAAACTACGTTCACCTTTTAGTGTCACTACATTGAGTTAACTCACATTAAAACGTGGTAAATTTGTGGTAACAGTCAGTACTGCTAGATACAATAACACCACTTATAACATTTGGCATATGTCATTCCTAAGAACACACTCAATTTCCGTTTAAGGTAATCGTCACTTGAGGTCGCGAGGTGGGTGGCAGGCATCTCTATGGAACCAGGAATGGATGTCCTTGTACACCTGTGGTTTAGATTCTCCCTTCAAGAGTTTCCTGCACATATCACACATTGGCTCTGATAGGTAGTGGTAGTGGGTGTGTCTGTAACTGTTTGGCAATTTATAACTGAACGTTTCTTCAACAGCTTTGTATGCATCCTTGTGCTTTAGAAATTCAATATACCTTGTCTTGTTGTTGTGCAACTCCTTCATGTAGGAAGCCAACTCGCTGACATTCTTGAAATCATCTATATTGATGAATGTACCAGAGGGATATTGTTTATAATTCCCCTTACCCCCTCGCACAACAAGAATAATATCTTCGTTGTAGTAATCAAAGAGTTTTTCGGTGACGTAATCCTTACACAGAGCGTTCTCGAAACTCAAGTAGAAGGAATATTCCCCTGTTGATATATTACGACACGTGTTATGTCCATCTATTGTTCTTGGAAATTTCCTTTTTCCACATCTACCAAAAATGTCCGTCTTTATTCCATTTTCCTCCAACAGTCTCGTATATTCTCGTCGTTTACTCGGAGTGTTGCAGCTGCTCACAATCCATGAGGCCATCTTGGTTTTTCTCTTCACAATTCTGTCATAGTCCTTTTGAGGCTGTGACGCTCTATTTTCCAATAACCCGTATGGCATCCAGATGTCGGAATCTCGACGGTAGGAACAGGTCCAGTTAAACACATTACTCCACATGCTTGATTTGAGATTTGATTTTATATGATTGGGAGGTTCCTGTGAATAGAAGACCCAAACTTGATTCGGATGTTTCTGTGGAAGCTGTTTTACATGTTTATGAACATCAAAGATAACTGCGTCTGCCTGTGATATAAGTTCTTTATCAGAAGTTTCCTTGCAGGGGAGATCAGGACATGCTTTCAAGGGACGTAACTCTCCCTTGGCTGACTGCGGGACATAGTTGGGTCTTATGTACCACAAAATACGTTTCATTTGTATGGCGTAACGTTTATAATGTTCCGTGGAGTTTCTAGATCTGTTTGTATCACTGGTATCGTTTTTGTCCATGGTAAGCGGACGACTGTTATTCAGTTCTCTGGACATTGTAGCATTTCTATATGAGGTCTTGGTGTCGCTCTCACTTTCATTTGGTGTTTTGCTATTTGAAACAATTTCATTTACAACTTCAGTGCTACCTCGAAATGAAGGTAGTACTCCAAGTCTCGGTACCAGTTGCAAACTTGGCATCAGCTTTATATAAAACGCAGACAATGCGAGAACAATGACCGGAAGTATGAAGATGGTCCGCCTTGAAACGATCAATTCACATTTTTGGAAGCATAATGAAGACATCATCTGAAATGATAAAATAGACATAGATATATTATCTCGTAGTTCTTCATTAGCGCCAGTAGTAACGAAGCAAATGATGATGTGTGTAATGACAGGATGTAGAGAGAGATTATGGCTGCTCGATGGGAAATGGACTCGCATGGCTTAACTGAACTATGTACATTGATTTTTTATGATTATTTTTTTTTATATAGATTGAGGATTATTATTTAGCCATCGGTAATACTTATTTACCGCTGTTTTATTGAGCGCTTTATTTCATTAAGAACGCCTTGCTACAGTGCCATTAATGATAATAAGAAATTAAGATTATGTCTTCTACTCTGTCGTAGACAAGTTTCCAAAAATGCAAAAGTCGAGTTGTATTGTCCGGTTTTCGATCTCCC
Organism: Gibbula magus; assembly: GCA_936450465.1. Classification (NCBI taxonomy): domain Eukaryota; kingdom Metazoa; phylum Mollusca; class Gastropoda; order Trochida; family Trochidae; genus Gibbula; species Gibbula magus. Next base: position 76,165,634 of record OW388294.1, read on the forward strand.
CGGTTTATCGTCACTTTACAAGACTTTACTGTCAAAGAGAAGACAGATCGACTATGAGAAGGTATGAGTATAATTCATCAATTAAATGTATGTATTATAGAACATCGAAGTTTGCAAGCTAGGTGTTTTGAACCTAGTCTTATCTTTCATACTTTTCGTTTGAATACATTGCTGATTTTAGCATGTGAGTGTGTAAGTCAAAAAAATGATTGAGTTGTCAACATGTTTTGATTTTCTTTAGATTTTACAAGTGTTAATCACCAGAATGGGCGGCCTGGACAAGTGGAAGGTGGAGAGGGTGGTGGCTGACTTTGAGGTGGCGGTATGGCAGGCTGTCAGACGAGTGTTCCCGGGTAGAGTGAAGTTGAAGGGCTGCAGCTTCCACTGGGCTCAGGCAATATTCTGAAAAACTTGAAAAACAAATGTAGATGCGAGCACAGCTCACATACCCCCGCTTCCAAATATAGTTTGACATAATTGAAAATAGGAAAGCCACTTCTATGGGAATGACTAACCTGTGTGTAAAGTTGAATGAATATGGAATGTAGAGTTCTGTAGAGATAACTGTATAGTGTAAAGTCATGTTTCCATGGAAACCGCAAATTTTTTTTAAAAATTCAGAAATAGGTCTAACCCACACAAGTGTTTGCCACTAACATGGCAATGTCCCCCGCCGGTGACATTGAGTTAGTATGACACATCATTGGAGCTACTTTATATATTGCATTACTGGTAAAAAGTGCCATGATGATCAGCAAATTTTAAGACTTTGGGTGCTTGGGTTCATGATATATCGTGTTAATAAGAATTTTAAAAGTGGTTAAAGTGTTGTGGTGACCTTGAATATAAGGTCAAGGTCACCAAAATCAACTGGTGTGTGTGTCATCCCCCAATGTAGGCGGACACCAAATTTGAAGACTTTGGATGCAACGCTTCATGAGATATCGTGTTAACAAGAGTTTTAAAAGTGGTTAAAGTGTAGAGGTGACCTTGAAAATACGGTCAAGGTCACCAAATCGACTGGTGTCTGCGTCACCCGCCAATGTAGACTGACACCAAATTTGAAAACATTTGGTCCAACCGGTCATGATATATCGCGTAAGCAAGAGTTTGACAAGTGGTCAAAGTGTCGCGGTGACCGTGAAAATAGGGTCATGGTCACCAAAATCAACTGGTGTGTGTGTCTTTCCCCAATGTAGGCTGACAACTAATTTGAAGACTTTGGATGCAATGTTTCATCAGATAACGCCTTAACAAGAGTTCAAAGAGTGGTCAAAGTGTCATGGTGACCTTGAAAATAAGGCCAAGGTCACCAGAATTGACTGGTGTCTGCGTCTTCCCATAATGTAGGCAGACACAAAATTTGAAGACTTTGGATGCAAGGCTTCATGAGATATCGTGTAAACAAGAAATGTGACGTATGGACGTACAGAAATAAGCTCCGCACAAAGCGACTTATTCACAGAGTCACTGCTTGGTCATGTTTCAATGGAAACCGCAAAAAATAAATTTCAGAAATCGGTCTTACCCTCAAAGGGCACAACTAGAGATCATGCTTAACATGTGTAGCAAGTTTGGTGAAGCTAGCATGCATAGTTTGAGAAATATGCTCTGCACAAAGTTTTGTGACGGACGGACAGACGGACGGACAGACAGACGGACAGAATGAACGCTATATACCTCCGCTTACGCTGTAAGGCGGGTGTATAATTAAGAATGTTATTGAATGAGTACAGACAGTTCATAAGTGACACACGGTCAGAGGGACGTCATCAGGGATCATGTCGACTGAATTCCACACGTTTGTGAGGTAGCGTTCATGATTGTCAAAGTTCATAATCATGATAAGATCTAGATTCATGTCAATTAAGGTTTGGGATAGAAAAGTTCATGAAGTTGAGAATTTATGATAATAGTGCTCACAATATATTTAGAGTTTATGACAGCAGTATTGGTAAAGCTTAAAGTTCATGGCAGAGTGAATTTCACTGGGGTTCATAAGGTCCTTGGTGTCTGTCTTACAGGAGACGGACAGAATTCACCACTGGGCTAACGTAAGAAGTGCACCTGCCATCCTTGCAAAAGCGTACTGAGGCCTTTCTCAAAAGGCCATCTTCACTGGTGTAGACAGATACAACTACACCTATCGGCCACTCGTACCGGGAACATGTATTGTCCTTAACAAGGACAACTTCACCCACTTTGATGCTGGTAGTCGGAACTGCCCACTTAGTTCTTGACTGCAAGGTCTGAAGATATTGCAGTCTCCACTTATGCCAGAACTGTTCTGCAAGCTGTTGGGTTTTGCACAAATGTCCAACATCTGATGAGTATTCCTCTAAGTCGAAACTTGGAGAATGTTTTGTCTTATGCGTTAAGATCATCCCTGGCGAGAGTATTGAAGGATCCTCAGGGTCTGTGGATATGGAAGTCAGCGGACATGCATTGATGATGGTGGTCACTTCGGACATCAGAGTTGAAAGCACCTCATGTGTGAGACAACCGGTCTCCCAGGCGCCTCCCATGTGTGAGGAGTTAGGACTGTTGAGCACCCATGTTATGGCATTGTCAGTGAGAAAGTTGCGAATCTTGTCATCTTCTGCTTTGATCGGGATGATATTGAGATATTGAGAGTCCATAGCACCAATGAAGTTAGTACCCCGGTCAGAATGGAACTGTTTGACCTCACCTCTGATGGCAATGAAGCGTTTGACAATTGATGAATGAGGGGCTGGACATCTCTTTGATGAGTTCGATGTGGACTGCCCGGATCACTAAACAGGTGAACAGTACAGCACACAGTTTGTTGTTGACACTTCTGCCACGCCTACATCGAGTGATGACTTCCCATGGACCGAAGGTGTCCAGGCCCACCTAGGTGAAAGGAGGGGACGGAGCGAGCCGGTCAGCTGGAAGGTCAGACATTTTCTGAGTTTCAAACTTTCCCCTGAGTCTTCGGCATGTCACACACTGGCTGATAATAGATGATACAAGTCTCTTTCCACCCACAATCCAGAAGCCGGCAGATCTCACAGCTCCCTCTGTTATATGTCGGCCTTGGTGTCTCACTTTCTGGTGAAAGTGTTGGATGAGGAGGTGAGCAATGTGGTGCTTCCTTGGAATGATGATAGGATGTGCCTCAAGGGTGGAGAGCTTGCTGTGTGTCAGGCGTCCACCAACTCGTAGTAGTCCCAGTTCATCAACAGTAGACAAGAGTGGAAATATGGAGCCTTGTTGTGGAGATCTGACTACCTCTTCATATGATTCATTCTGGACAACTTTAAGGATGAATAGTTCAGAGTCCTTGAGAGCTGTAGTGCTTCTGAACTCCTTACACAGGTGCCGGTCGATACATGAGTCGCTTGATTTGGCGTAGGTTCTCGCAATGTGTTTCAGGTGGGACAAAGTCTTGATCAGTCTGCTCCAGCTTGAGAATCTGGTGAAAAGGTCAGAGAACAATGTTCCCTGGGGTGAGTGATATATTGTAGTTTTAGCAGAATAAATGTTTGGCTTCAGTTCCTTGTCACAATCTGGTTCAATGAGAGGAAACATGTCATTAGCATCAACTGTCTCGTTGCTGATTAAGAACACAGGTCCGGTCAACCATAGGTTGTTTTGGTAGTGCCATGTTGAAGACAATCTTGCAGCCTCATCTGCTGGGTTGATGTCTGTTGTTACATGATGCCATTGAGAGGGGTGAGACGATCGTCGTATCCAATCTGTACGATTGGCAACATACACGTGAAAGCGTCTCTTCTCATTATGTATGTAACCAAGGACGACTTTGTTGTCCAAGTAGAAGTTGAAACTGTCTTTGTGCAGGTCGAGTTGTTTCACAAGTATATCAGCCACATCTACTGATAGAACTGCTGCACACAGCTCTAACCTTGGTATCGTATGTCCATGTTAAGGGGCTACTCTGGTCTTGCCTAACAAAAAGCTGACGTTGCTTGAGCCACTTATGCTGTATATCTTGATGAAGGCAACAGCGCTGATAGCTTCTTTTGAAGCGTCTCAGAAGATGTGTACAGTCTTCTTTGGAGATGCCGAGAATGAGGAGTCTGAATAGGGTCGAGGGATCACAACTTTTTCAAGGCTCTTCAGGGAGTCACACCACTTCTGCCACTGGGGAAGATATTGAACAGGTATCTGTTTGTCCCATCCTGTCATCGTAGACATTAACCCTCTGAGAAGAAGTTTTCCTTTGTTAACAACGGGAGCCACTATACCAAGTGGGTCCAAGAGACTGTTGATTGTTGACAGTACTCCCCTTCTAGTGAATGGTTTTCTGTCACTGCTGACTTCTCTGAGGAGGGGGGTTGTCAAAATTTAAATCTAAATCCTTCATATCTTTGCTGAGGTCATTGCTGTCGAATGAGTCCAAGACTGCTTGTCGATTAGAGGTATTCTTATGGAGCATTATTTTTCCACCGACCTTGAGGGCAGACTGGTATCAGGTTGATAGCATCGTCCTCTGTAGGTGTTGAGATTAGTGCATCATCGATGTAAAAGTCTTTTTCAACAAATTGTCTGACTGCTGGGTTTGCAGAATCTACAGATCTCCGGAGACCGTATGTGGCAACAGCTATTGGAGTGGAGCAGTCCAATAGCCATTCTCAGACTTGACAAACTGAGAGTTCATGAGTTTGATAAAGTCTTTATCTTCGACAGACATGGCAATGTTATCATCCTTAATGTCCTCTGGAATAAGGAATCGGTATCGATGGGTCCGAAGCAATGGCTGACATGGAAGTTGTTGGGGCATGGTTCCATAATCATAGGGCGACTGCGCCAAGCACCTGTACCTTGTTCACTGTAATATTATCTGGACGGTGTACTTTTCCGAGACAGACTTCACCTATTATTGCCCAGCCTAACCTGAGCTTCTGAACAAATGGAGCTTCTTGGGGGCCCATACGCTGATCCAGCACATGGTGAGCACAGAGCATCCAATGAGCAGTAGAATATCAGCATTTGGGTCTATAGGTGTGATGTAGTCTGCAATTTCTCTTAAGTGAGGGTGGTTTCTTGCCGCTTCTGGAGTAGGGATCTCGTCTCACATGTTCGGGATCATGTTGCATTCTATGAGAAGAGGGAGGTTAAGTGTGGGAATCTCGTCCAAGGCGTGAATGACATAACCAGTCGCTCGTCTTCCAGACATGGTTACACAACCATTGCACGATAAGAGGGAATACTCCATGGGATCGGATCACCATCTTCATTAAACTTGTCGAGCAAGTGATCTGTTGCTCTGGTCATCCAGAACGCAGAAGTGAGGATAGAGTGTTCGGGTTGATTCTCACGAAACACTCTAACGAGAAGACACTGCCTTCACTTACCTGGGTAAAAGTTGTTTTAGCAGTTGACTTCCCTGTAGAGGGACTCTCCCCTCCGTGCTGTGATGGTAGTGATGGACTTGTCCAGCTGAGAATCTCCATCCGAACTGGCATGCATGGCTGTAAAGTGGGTTTCACTCCCGAAGAAGTAACATGAGAACTTCTCCTTGCACTCCTTGAAAGAATGTTAGTCTGTCATGCAACATTTGGTGGTTTGAGTTGTAGGCTGTTGATCGTACATGAAGCTGGGTCATTCCTGATTCTTTCCTGTCTGTTTAGAAAATCCGTGAAGACAGAGAAAAACGTGGGTAAGGGACACGATACCTATCTGTGTATGATGCGGCCCCGTTAGTCCATTTTTCCTGAAGAGAGTGAGGAAATTTGTTGACGATGGGTGTCACTCCTGCTGATGAGTCGTAGTAGGCTAGCAGGGTAGAGTACCTTGCGTTGTCCTTTAACGACTCGAACTCTGCAGCCAGGTCAGCGAGCTCATAGAGCATGTTGGGATCTTGATTGGTGATTTTCGGAAAGCTACAGAGTTTGCTTTTCAGGGAAGATTCAATTAGTTCTGGACATGGACATTCCAGTCGTTGCCAGATTTTCTGTAGAGCATGATAAGGATCATGAGAATGTGATGCATAGATATTCGTAGCTTGAATGCTTGATTTCGGTCCAAGCCATTTCAGTAGAAGATGTATTTCCTCTCTTGGGGATGCATTAAGGTCACACATGATGTTAACAAAACTACTCTTCCACACAGAGAAATGTTCAGGTTTATCACTGAATTTGTGAAGTCTTGATTTGTGCAAATCTCTTTTTACGAGAAAGTTTGATAATTATGTACAGATGATTGTCTGTGTGTTGGTGGATGGCACAAAGGGTGTATATGTAGCTGAAGGATTTAATGGTTCAGTTTCTTGATTACCTGTTTCAATCAGTACAGTAGGATGACTCATTGTTCTGTGCTCTGTATCATTCCCTGTGCGTGTTCTCTCATAAGGCTGATCCTCATTGGTGTTGGCCACTGGGTTCCTACGAGTTGTACTTGTGATGGGATATGGACAGACGACATCCTCAATGACGATGAGCTCTGCCTCTGCTTCATCGAGTTCTCGTTGTGACGTAAGTAACTTGATTGAGCTCTCTATATCTGCTGGTTTCTTCATTAGCTCAACCTCTTTCTCTGCAAACTTTAGTCTCACCCTAGCTGCCTCTGCCTTTGCTCGTTGCCTCATCAAAAGAGAACTTGAAGTGGTACATGCAGTGTTTCGATCAACTGAAACCGCGTCAAATTTGTCAGGATCTGAGGGAAGATATTGCATTCTGTCATTAATGTCCTTGAGAATAACTTGAACTTTGTTTAGCATAGAATCAGCTCTGTTATTGCAAGAAACTTCCAATTTAATACTTTCCTCAGTTCCCACGCGTTGTAAGTAGGTGACAAACTCTGAGCAAACTTCCTTGAATAGATTATAATGTCTATCAATATCTCTACGAAAATCCTGGAGATTTTCGACATTATCACCTTGAGGAATAGAGTCAACTAGTATATATACTGTCAAGTAAGGCAGCTTGCCTGTTAAATTTGTAGAGATAATCCCTAACTTTATCTTCAAAAAGTTCACGAGCTTTGTCTGTTAAACTCTTTGTACGAGAAGACATTGTAGATAAATTCACAGTTCATGACAATTCACAGATTTGCAGTTATTGTTCATTGTTTATGTTATTTTTGAAAACTCAGGTTGACTTTCGCCGACAGAGATGATAAGATGAAGGTTTTTTTACTATGCTGACGCAAATAAAAACGATGTTTGTCCACTTCAAACGCTTTTACTTCCAGCTTTCATTTCCATGTAGGTTTATAGAAACGGTAAAAAAAACCATGCAAGTATTAGTTTACGCCGGTGAGAGCATGTGAAGCCTATTAGTAATGGCTGACAGAAAACGTGTTTTGGGCGGAAACGGAAAGCATAACATCGAAGGGAGATAACTCTTAAAATGACGTTAAACCGGAAGTGATTGAGGGCCTGTAAGTCTCGTTTACGTTTACGTTCATTTCCGGTGCCACGCTTCCGGTGACACCCTTGAACTGGTTACAGGAATCGGTTGCGCAACCCAATTACACAGCCGTCATGCCTTGACGTGTGGACGTTACCCAGTCGAGTTTATTGCGGGAAATTCGTCCCATAAGCTGAACGATAAAACATCGTCATATTAAATAACGATATGACTATTTGTTACAATTAAATTCCGATCCAAGTCGACAGCAAGGTAATTAGGGTATAATACCAACTAATAAATATATTATCGCGTCAAAAGTTTTGACAGAATATGAATATAAAAAATATCATTCTTACCCTGTCACCATGCCATATGATGTTATTATTAATCTTGTTGTGTTGACAGTATGTTATAATTGTATATTAGAACGTGTACCAAACATACTTCAAGATTTTATTAGCATTATTTCGTAAACAATAAATGTATGTTATAATTGTATATTAGAACGTGTATCAAACATACTAAACATACTTCAAGATTTTATTAGCATTATTTCGTAATCAATACATTGTTACAATTTTTAAATAATTATCTGCCTGTGTGTATTGGGATGTTTAAATTTGTTTAGTTGTATGATTGTGTCTGATAGTTGTAATTTGATTTTATAAATAATGTTTATAAATTTAAGTTTATAAATTGTGGATGAAAATTGTAGAATTCTAATATTCTTTCACAAAATGGACTCACCCATCATTCTACTTTAAGTGTTCGCAGTTAAGAGAATTTTATTTTATTTCAGTAACTGTAATACTAGTACAATTATACTAGCTTTACAAATAAGCATGATGCAAGCTCGATTTGATAGTTAGTTATATGTGATAAACTTGCAATTTTCTTATGATATAGGGCTTAATTTTATTTTATGATTGGAAAAGTTTCTATTTACAGATTAGTAGAAGAATAAGAAATATATTTCAGCATGTATAATAAGCCTTTCAGATGCAATATGTCAGTTTACCATTGGATACGTGCATTATATTTTTAAAAAATTGATAAATATATGTATGAATAATATCTGTATTAAAATTTATTCAACTTTGAAAAATTCCAATGGACTTTTTTAAACTAGCCTACACCAGTACAGACATTGATATAAATCGTACTACAACATGAAATATGAACAATGGGCTAGAATAGGAAGTGGTGCCGAATATATTTTTTTGCATATAGGGGAGACCTTGGGACGAAAAACACTATTTTCCTGTTTTTTCTTAATTTATGAACACAAGCAATATGAAACTTAACATCGGGACACTGTCTCAACCACTCTGTCCCAACCTACCCCGGTAGCATTGTCTCAACCAGTGTCCCAACCTGCCCCATTGACCCCCGAGGTGATTACATGCCTCCATATTGGTATATTGAAATAACATGTCAAGTAATTACTCGTTACAACTTAGCATAATGATGGAACTTTCCAGAACAAAAGGTATTAACCAGGATTGCTTACTCATTTTTATATCATATCATATAATTACTGAGATGCTCAAAATTTAGCCAAACCATTGAAAAACCGTTATTGCTTGCCAGTGTTTGAACTGCATTATATTTTCAGTCATCAGCATCATATGTAACATGGTACATCATGGTACGTATACTTCTTTAATATATAAACAGTTTCTTCCTCCTTACTTCGAATCAATAGATATACATGGTTTCCTAACCTACCCCGTGTATCAACGTGCCCCGGTCTCCCCTTGGCAAAATAAAATAAAATATTTTCCATTCCTTTACAAGGTCTAAAACATTATTTTTTTTTATAATTAATTGATTTGTTTACGAATAAATGTGGGCACAATGCATGGACGACAAAATGATCTAACGGGTTAAATTTAACCTTTATAATGGTTTCGATATTCGGGGTCAATGGAAATAGCATCTCGCTGTCCCTACAACCCTGTTTATATGATTCCTAAGTGAATTTAGTCCGGTTACAGACCCATTCAGTCACTCATTTAACACGGTGAACGCCATTGAGAAACGTGTGTTTGTCACCGGAAGTGGTTAAATCTCGCCTGTCCAACGAGAGTTACTATGAAATTGAAAGAAGCGCACGTAAAAGGTGAACAAAAGGCCCGAGAGAGGCATTACAAGTTCCAAAAGGTTTTGAGAGCTGAAAAGTTGTGTGCAGACTGATGGGGATTCTAAATTGTAGATTTCGTGACCACCTGACCCCAAATAGGGTCACAGGGGTCACGACCTTAAAAACCTATTTTTATCTTCTTCTCCAGTTCAAGATTTCGTGACCCTGTGACCTCAATTGGGGTCACAGGGGTCACAGCCCCAAAAACCTATTTTCATCTTCTTCTCCAGTTCCAAAAGGTCTAGAGAGCTGAAAAGTTGTGTGCAAACTCCTTGGCCAATGGAGATTCAATATTGTAGATTTCGTGACCCTGTGACCCAAAATCGGATCACAGAGGTCTTGACCTGAAAAGCTATTTTCATCTTGAGATTGTATGTGCTCTTCAAAGGGAGGTAATTAAACAACAGTGATGAATTAAATGTTCAAGTGTGTCTTTATTTGAAGGGGATTTTATATCTGGCCTTAGAGATAGGTCAGAGGTGTAATGACCTATTTCATCTTCTCCATTTAAAGTGCTTCCTATGTGTTGTACCTCTCACCTTGAAGTTGACATTTTGAATTAGTTAATGTATAAAGCCTGATGAGCTACAGAGCAAGTGGCTCTATTTTGTTTATAAATCTTTTACATTATGTGTAATTTATTTACATTCATTATCTTGAATCTGTTCACAAATAACAAACTTGATGCAAGCTGAAGTTAGTGTTATCCGAAAATGTAACAATGTTTGGCGTCACTATGCTGTCAAGGATTATACAATATACAATGTGTGTAAATTATTTTTACTAATGATCCTGTCGATGTTGCAGGTGCTTATTTAAAAATTGCAGTGATATGCAAGACCACCTCAACAAGGCAAAAGTGAGCGCAGCTCACATACCCCCGCCTCTAGTTTGATATCGCATTCATACAATATATATAAATTGGAAAATATATCCTAGTCAATCATGTCAATTAATAACAGTGATTGTTTTTAAGGAAAATATTTTTTTAAATTATTTGAACCGTGGATTTTAAACCAATGAAAGGCACAACAATATCATACAGGTAGGCAACATCCATATTTAAGTTTTCAAGTTATATAGTTTTTTAGTTATGCTCCAGAAATTACACAAATGACAAACTTTCAAAAATTATTTTGACCTTGGGACCCCTAAAAGGCACAAGAGCACCATATGGGTTACTTCCATACCAAATTTGAAGTTTCAAAGTCAAATAGTTTTTGAGATATGCTCCGGAAACGATTTCGGACGGACGCACGCACGGACGGACACGCGGAGCGCTATATACCCCCGACTACGTCGTAGCGGGGGTATAATAAATGAATGTTTATTGTGTTTATTGTATATATCATTTTGTTATTTGTCTACAGTTATTTATTTACAAAATGTTTATTGCATATCCCTTTAGTAAGTAGTTAACGATCATTACTATTTTCAGTCATCAATTAACCGATCTCGGCTCTATGACGTCAGTGCTAGCTCAACGGGAGCAAGGATAAAGTTTTAAAAATAAAGTTTTGGTAACAAATGTCCTGTGGTAAACTCCTCGACTGGTTCAATAAATACACAGCAACATTTTAGAGAATACTTTATGAGAGGTCATCATTACACGATAACATAACACAAAATAACTACAACGAATTAAAACCACCAAGTAGAGCACATGCAAATGGTCACTTCCGGTTATTTCTGATTTGCTTTCTGCTGGGCAGTGCATTTCCTGAAAAATATTATGTTAATCCTCTTGTAGACTACTTCGGTAATCCTCTTTTGCCGTCTTCGGGTAAACGGCTGGGACCTACAGTACCTGGCCAAAAGTGAGTCATCAAAGCTGAAATCCCATAGACTTTACCTTTGGAAGAATAATTTTCATAAATGGGGAAGAAGTCCTTTTAGTTTTTACTTATTGTACCCAGTAAGGAAATCATCTCTGCTATACAAACATAATTACCGTTTACCTTTCCGTTGATTAGTCTTTGAATGACAGCTGATTTAGCGACACGTGTACAGCTGTTTATACCGCTGCTCCATAGACCGCCATGTTGGACATGAGAAGTGTGCCGTTATTTTCTGACCTTTTTTTGTTTAAATAGCTGCAGTTTTCTTTATTGCCATCCGAATACATGTATATAATGGAAATTATGAATATGTAGCTGAGATGATTTCTCAACGTGTAGATACCTTTTGTAAGCAATTCAGCCAATAATTAATTAATGAAAATTATTTTTGCAACGGTTAATTAACATGAAAGTCTATGGGAATTTCAGTTTTGATGATTCACTTTTGGCACTTTTGGTACTGATCCCCTGGTTGGCCGCAGTAATCCGACGAAGACGGGTCGTGTATATATGCCGGGAAGGACTTCAGACGCACTTGGTGTATCTGTACTTCTGCCTAGTGACATCACGTACACATGTAACGCAGATAAAAGTCCACCTGCACACTCGATTATCATTTGAAACTAGTATTTATGATATATTTGTCGATTGGGGATGAATATGCAAGTTTAGGGAAATTATTTGAACTGAAATCAGCATATATTGCAAGTTATTAAGCCAAATAAAATATTATGAAACACAATGACATCTTCAAACAAAATAAGTAACAGCAAAATGTGTTCAACTTACGTTTCGATTGCTAAATCCAAAGTAGATATCCGATTGATTTTCAACCCTGACAGTTTTGACTGCACATGCTTCGAATTAAAACAAGCAGAGACAGGTTGCCGTGTAAACATGTAACGCAGATAGAAGTCCACTTGCACAATCAATCAACTTTCTCTACCAACGAACAATGCATTCAGGTATTTGTTTTAGCTCGGGAGCCGAATGAAATTAGCCGTTCATATACGGACTACAAAATTGTTTATATCGCTTTTATGTCTCATTTGCAATTAATATAAGCATTGACCGTACATTGCCACGTAGGCAAAAATGGCGTAGGTATGTGAAGGATTTCGTACACATCAAAACTGTATTTTCTAATGGTATACTATATACTAAGCTCCTTCGAATAAAATAAACACTTTATTTAATAGAAAAGAGTCATCTTTATATATGCAATTCACATGAGTACGTTGTAAAGAAATGTTGTTAGATGCCATTATTGGTTTTCATGCTGGAAATGTTCAATTCTCAATTCTCAATTCAGAGGAGCGGGGGCGGGATAGCGCAGTGGTTAGCGCGTTCGGCTTCGGATCAAGAAGTCGGGGTTCGAATCCCGCCAGGGGCACGGCAACTTTGTCTGCAGTAGAGAACTGTTCTACACGCAGTTAGGTTTGGATGCAATGCTACACTGAATTTCAGCGTAGTACCACCCATTGTTCGGTAGTTCCAGCCGATGCTCGCAGGTTTCACCGCAATGCTTAGCTACATGGCGTTGCGGGCTTTCTCCCTGCCATATTACTAGCAGCCACGATATAAGTGAAATACTCTTGAAAGCGGCGTTAAACCCCAACTCACCTCAGTGCAGTAAGGTTTGGGTGTAATGCTACCAATTGTATCGGTATGCTAGTTCCAGCCAATGCTTGCAGGTTTCACCACAATGAGATTGTGGGCTTTCTCCCTGAAATACTTCTAACAGATGTGAAATAAGTAAAATACTCTTAAATGGGGCATTAAACCTCAAACAAAATCATATTGACTTTCAGGCAACGTTCTGTGAAAATACATGACTTAGTGAGACTGAAAAGATGGTTTAACCCCTGATTGGGTACAGATCATCTGTCAGCCAGAGGTTAATGCACTTCTCTGCGTGTATGTTGCATGTGCATGGCATGTGTATGTGTATGCGTGTCGGTGTGGGTGTGGTTGTGGGTGTGAGTGTGAGTGTGTCTAATGTACTTCTTTCATTTGCATGAACGTGGTACAATATACGTACAATATACGCAGCATGTGACAGTTTACATCATAGTGGTTCTATCATTTCAGAAACAGCGACTCAACCCCGATTTCAAACTGTAACTAAAGAGAGCTTCAAAGAGAGAACAGTGCCGTTTGTACCTGAGAACACTCAATTTATTTGAAAAGTGAAGTGAATAAAAAAATAATGGTAATTTTTAAAAATTATGTACGTGTACTCTATTACTCCTATGTTACTCTAGACAATCAATATCGGATCCATTCAACCGTGGGTGGAGATGGCGGGGGTGGTGTTAACGTATGTATAAGTAACTCTACAACCAGTTACATTTAATATGTACATGTATGGGGAGAATCTAAACACTGAGTCATCCAAGTGTGTGACAGTCGGGTTCAGTTTCTGCAATGTAAAAGCAAATATTAATAGACAGGGGTAGTGTTACAACTGTAGCAAGTTTTTTGCTTATGATGATTCCACAAATTTGCCATTTAGTATTAAGTTTATAAAATATATTGGTACGTTATAGGGTAAAGCATCTAACTAAACAACCCGATAAGCCATACCCATAGTAAACAGTTAAGTTAAGAACATATGTTCAAATTCATTCTTTAAATACACATATGAATCAATATAAAAAGTAACAACAGACCAAACGGTCTGTAAAGACCTTATTCTGGTAAAATGATTTCTCGACGTCGCTGCGACGTAGTTATCACATAATCCCTAACGTAGTTTTTCAACATTGTGACGACGTTGGTATAGACATATTTATCACGTCACTTCAACGTGGTAATGTAACGTTGAGCCTTACGTCCTCACAACGTCATAGTAACGTCCATATCTCAGAATATAAAACAATAAAAGTAAGTCAATAATATCAAATATATATTCACAGTTAATCTGTAAATACACATAAGAATCGGTACAAACAGTTACGATAAGCCAAATGGTGTGTAAAGCCTTTATTCTGGTAAATGATTTCTCGACGTCGCTGCGACGTAGTTATTAAGTAATCCCTAACGTATTTTCTCAACATTGTGACGACGTTGGTATAGACACATTTATCACGTCACTTCAACATGGTAACGTAACGTTGAGTCTTACGTCCTCACAACGTCATAATAACGTACATATCTCAGAATATAAAACAACAAAAGTAAGTCAATAATATCAAATATATATTCACAGTTATTCTGTAAATACACATAAGAATCGGTATAAACAGTTACGATAAGCCAAACACTCTGTAAAGCCTTTATTCTGGTAATGTGATTTCTCGACGTCGCTGCTACGTAGTTCTTACGTGTATTCTAACGTAATTTTTCAATGTTTTGACAACGTTGTAGTTTACGTACTTATAAGGTCACTAAAACGTAGTAAAGCAACGCAGGGCTACACATCCTTACAACCTCACAAAAACATACTCAAGGTTGTAATATGTAATAGGAGAAGTCGTGTTAGGGATTACTTGTTTGACTTTAACCCTTTTGGACAAATATCATTTCGGAAAAGTTTTAAGCAGAACCAATTTCAAGAATAACTTAAATCACCATTTTGGGAAAATGAGAATTCCTTGATTATTTTACTGTGAAAGCAACACCCATTTAAACAGTTAGTCATAAGTAAAAATGCTTTAGTGTACATTACTTGAGAATTCGTGAGACGAAAGGTAATTCAATAATATCAAATGGAGTAGACGACAATTGTTTATTTATTTTATGCCACCGGCCCACATACAATAGTTACATTCACGGTTACATCAAATAAATATAGATATGAATAAACATACACATTGTGAAATGAGCAATTGTAAGTGCTCGTTGCGACGAGTATATGCATGTTTAACTTAAGCCCTGTTTATACGGCGAAATTTGCACATATGCAATATTGTTTATGGTAGTAATATACATACGTGAGTAAAAGTATATTTGCTATGCGTCCATATGTGTTTAATTTCTGCCTAAGCAAATGGGCTTCCAACTCTTATATCTGTCAACATTGTCTTGGCTATATGGCCCTAATTATATAATGAAAATCGGATAGTCAGATGGATTTCGAAGGTCATAGCGTGCAAGAAGGAGATTATCCTATATAGAGAATTTGAAAAACAGTATTAAGAGTTTCTAAAGTTCTTTAATATATTTTCTCAACCTTTGTAATGTCACAATGTCTGTATACGACGAACTTTTACTAGAAAAGTGAATGTACCCTATTTACTTACGGTAGTAAACATTTGCACCTGCCCCTGACTAGGTGCAAAATTGCTTACTGTAGTGAAAAAAATTCTTACGGTAGTAAAACATACATAATTATGTGCAAATGCGTCCATACGGCGAAGTTTGCTCATATGAGCAAATTGCATATGTGTAATGCTTTACTCAAATGCAAACGCTCGCCGTATAAACAGGGCTATAGAGAGCTAGATTACGTAGTGTGGCTTCATTTTGCGTTGATACTATCGCGGTAAAAGTGATGGTTTCGATGAGTAAGGTTCTTGAATATACAGGGGCTTGTATTGCTGAAAACAAACAGTTCTATAGGTCCAATACTACGATGCGGTATATACCCCATACTAATAAATAAAAGTATTTATTAGTATGGGTTATACAACAAGCCCCTGTGCTTGAATATATTTGCAGCGTAAATCTTCGTAAAATGGACAATTAAAGGTAAAATGGACTGAAGAATTACATAAAGGACATAATCTATCTTATTTAGGAATGGACATTTTTCTGCCTCTGTTTAGCATTAGATCTAACAAGCCCATTCTGTATTTGACAAAGGTGTTTCTATTATACTTAAATGGAAGTTTAGACAAATATAATTCGGTTTGTTTTAGAGATTTAAGTTCTCTATAAAGATGATAACGGGAGTTGTTTTCTAGCGTGGAATGCCATTCCTGGTAAAACGTATTTGTAACTCGATCACGGAACTCTTTTAAGAATCCGATGTACATCAACCAATCAGGGTTATCAATACAAACCCATAACCATGGGGGAAAAGAAGATTCCTGATATGTGATACATTGCACGCTTTACCCATATCATCTACATGAACCATAGTGTACGATATACACACTGGAATCCCCATAAACAGTTAATGTAGACGAAACTGTCGGGTAAAATCTTTATTCTGGTAATGAAAGTTGCCCTAAGTCGTTGCAACACATTAAATTATGTTAACCATAACAATGACAATGACATCTCTAATGACACGTTCCGTAAATAAATGGTTGGTTTCGTTATGTATTAACTTACCATACATGAGGTGACACAGGGCATGGGGTTCTAAAATATACATTAGGTTGCAGTGAACGAATATAATTTGAAGATGTGTAAAACAGTGCAGTCTTATAAACTAAACAATTATTTAAACAAAATTATGTTGATAATGCGAACAATAAAAACAAATCAACAATGCTACAACTTCAGACGCACTAATGTAACTCCTGTGGGTTGTTATTTCTGAAACACCTTTCACATGAATGCATTATATGATACACATCCTTGCTATTTACAATATTCTTACCGTAAAGCGATATTTCAACTGACCAGGTTGACCCCACACGCTGCAAACGGTCAAGTATGGGTCAGGACATTACTGTGGCAATATCACCTATCGGGGAACTTGCATGCAGATGCTAAAATCTGATATTTCATGTTGTGCCATAACTGACTGGATGTCCTACAGATAGCCGGCCGATTCCCTCCACGCTGGACTGAGTTCTATTAAAAAAAATCTACATTGTCTTGAAAAGTACTGTTTAATTCTACCAAGAACAGTGTCAGGCTTACGAGGTAACCATTATTCCGTTTGTTCATAGTATAGTTCTTAAAACTGCCAGCAATTGGCCTTTTGACTTTGGAAATTTCTCACCCGTTTCTATAATTTAAGCACATTGAATGGATCTTCGCTTTTTAGATTTACTTGTTATACTTCAAATAGCGTTTAATCTTGAATTTAGTTATAGTTCTAGTTATTGGGTATTGTTTGAATAACCACTTTGAAATAACCAGAAACACATAGAAATGTTCAAGCGTGATGAGCTAACAGTTATTAAAAGTGTTCTTCACAAATTCTGAAATCTGATGAAAGTAACAACCGTCTATTAAAAATAATTCTCTAATTCCACTGCTGTGGCGACATTTTGTTTCATTTACGAAACAGAAACAAGTATATGGAATGTAAGTTAATATACATCAAAACAGTGAAACGTGACTGTTGTCACATAAAGAAACATGCAATATGACACAATGTATGGGTTTTGATCTCCTCAAACCAAGGCAAAATTTGCCAAAAAAAGTTCATCGAGAATATTTCACATTACCCTGACCTAATATTGACGTTAAAGGTGGTATGTAGTATACATGAGGACAAAGTCTATTGTTGATTTATACATTAAAACAACCCTTTAACAGTGTTGATAAGAAAACGTGTGATACATATTAATGAAAAAACGCGATGCTTATATGTTATAAATTAAATGGTTCTTTGCGAAAAAACGCTATTAATACTTTTCTGTGCTTAACGAAATACTTTTTGTGCTTGATGAAATGTTTCTCTCTGCTTAAAAGGAGGGTTCTATCGCGGTATGTTTTGTGAAAACGAAATTCAAGAGGATATTCCTGTTTACACATATATGTTATTAATTATTAATACTTCATTAAAACATAGTCAAATTGAAAGATCGTAATGAAGGTAATATTTTGATGACTATATGTTTCACAACTTGATAAACACAAGCGCACATTTGTTGAAAAATAAAGCAATAAGAACTGAAGCCATTCGTTGGCGCTGCGAGAGGGGAAAACTTCGCTACAGCATAATAGCAATTTGTTTATTAGTTTTATGACATGTTATGTGTTACTGTATGAATACTCTATCAGTGTATGTCTTTAGTGATTAAAAAGTTGTAAAATTAGGTACAATATAGCGTGTTTTCATTTCACGCAATGCAAAGAAATCCAATATGACAACAGAACCATCCCTTTAAAGGTACATCCATTGTGTTGTTTGGGGTCAAATATTCCAAACGATATAAATGGTCTTACTTTATCGAGAAGTACCAACTGTTACCGAAAACTACCATTTTGATGATACTCGACTTAGTATATTGATGATATGAAGGTAAAAGTGTCGATTTCTGATCGAAAACCGGACAATGCACCGCGTGTGGCGCGCGCCAATGAGTCAAACGTAATTTTGGAATCTTATTTAAACCAGATAAAATAAAACATTTGGGTTGATAATGTTTAATAGGTCATATAACTACTGTGCGTGTAAATAGGACATGCACTTTCGGTTTCTGCACATGCATAATGATGTTACTCGATTTTAATTGGAAACTAGTAATTATGATATATTTGGCGATTGGGGATGAATATGCAAGCGGAGTGAATTTATTTGCACTGTAAACACCACATATGGCGAGTCGGGACGTATTAAAGCCAAATCAAATTTTATGAAACACAATGGATGCACCTTTAATGAAATGATTCTTTGTGATAAACGAAATAGTACTTTTGACTAACGAACTCCGGGACAAACGAAATACTACGCTGTGCTTCACAAAATCTTTGTGATCAACGAAATACTTTTCTGTACTTAACGAAATGCTTCTTTGTGATAAACGAACTACTTTTCTGTACATAACGAACTACTTTTCTGTACATAACGAAATGATTATTTGTGATCAACGAAATACTTCTTTTGACAAATGAAATACTTCTTTTGACAAATGAATTACTATTTTTGACAAGCGGAATATTTCTTTCTGCTTAACGAAATGCTTCTTTGTGATAAACGAAATACGTCTCTGCAATTAGCGAAATGCTCCTTTGTGTTTAATGAAATACTTCTTTTGACAAATGAAATACTTCTTTTGATAAATGTAATATACTTTTGACAAGCGAAATATTTCTTTCTGCTTAACGAAATACTTCTTTGTGATAAACGAAATAAACTTAACGAAATGCTCCTGAACGTGTGCCTTTCCTGGCATCAACTAAACTGAAGCACAAAAGAAACGTCACACCCCAATTGGTTTCGATTAATTCAATATTTCAAAGACATGCGATGCATTTGATTATGGCACGATGCAATAGCACCTTTTGACAGTAGTTTTAATGACTTAATTGGTGACTGTTTTTATTTTATTTATTACGATATAATTTTTTAAACTAGACAGGGGTAAGAAATGAAATTTACACCAACATGACCCCTACTATGTTTCAAATGTTGTAAATGTGTGCAGGACGAGGTACATTTATTGATTTTCACACAGAGTATGTGTTTTATGTCGATTAACAGTTGTGTTTATCAAAATTAATTTTTGGGGATTTTAAATTTCAAAATTTTGATTTTTAATTATTTTTTTTAAAAACACGTATAACAATTCTTTGACTGATTTAATATTTTGGACTAATTTGCAGAACTATTCAGTTTTGGAATACGACGTCTAAAACTCGAGAAATTTGACTTTAAAAATTATACATACGCTCGTTTGATAAAAACAACTGAGGGGTGACGTTTCTTTTGTGCTTCAGTTTAGCTTATTTTTGTCGATAGCAGATATGAAAGTACATCTGTGTACAGTGTCTGACCATTTACCTATATCTTGTACTTTGAACCTTGAATCTATTTATACTGAGACTACGGATTCAGCAAATATTACAGTTTTCGATGTATAGACCTACCTAATTTCCGGTGTAATGATGATGAAAACATCTCTTTAACTTCCCCAGGCCAAATTTTCGACTCGGAATTTGAACTATCTGACTTCAGCTGATATGTAGAGCAGCAAATAATCAGCTTCTTTTTATTTTTAATTAAAAACTCATCTTTTTAAAAAAAAATTGTTTTAACGAACGCTAAACCTGCTTCAATTAATCGGTATATATTCGTAGGCCTTCTGTCCCTGGCTGGTTATGGCAAAATAACCTTTTTATACTGTTAAATTAATTCTTGGGCTCGTCCAGGCCAACTGAGTACATATGAAACTGAAATCTTAAAGAATATAATCACAAGGATGAAGATACAATAATTCTAAAAAATACGTTGACTAAATGTCAGTCTACATATCATGATATGTTTCAAGCTATTGTGTGGGCCTGGTATATTTTACGGTCGCTTCTTAGCGTGGCTAATTTTAATCATGTAATGGATAACGTAATATTAATATTACTTATCCTTTCTCCCAAAATGTTTTCTACATTTATGTAGTTATAATTCAAGTCTTACATGTACAGGTTATCATTTCTGAACTTATTTGAATACCCTTTTCTAATTATCTCGGAAGTTGCATGTTTTCAGGGGCGTTCGAAGTGTTCAAATGTTTTCGTTATGGTCTCGATTACGTGTCAAGTGGACAAAAATTATGATTTATGATACTGTTTATGAATCTAGAGATTGGAAATTCGTTGCCACTATGTAAACTAATACAGTTCTAAAATTTATTTTTTGTTTATCCAACCTGGAGAACAGATTCCATGACGGGGTTCGTTTCAGTATAAAGGGATCACTTTTTGTATAAACCAAGATGTCAGCTTCCATTGAACATGTGATTGTTTTTGGAAAATATAATTTTAAAGGTATTTTATACATATGTTGTCCATGTCGACTGTATGTTTTTAGGTTTGATAATATCGATTGATCGCTAGTTTTATCCAACTGATTTGACGTCAACAATAAACAAACAGCATTGTAAAGAAGTCAGAACTTCAGAAGTTATAACTATATACTCTCACTCTCCTATTCTCAGACTCTCAGTGAGAATCACGTTAGTCAGTATGTGCTAATTCATCAATACTTTCAAGTTAGATCAAAACACCAGTTAAAACCACAGGACCAGCTTATGTATTCCAGAGTATCTATTATAGGCCTATACAGAGGCTTATATGAAGAAGGAAATGAATCATTCGATGGCAATTGCAAATACATTTTTTTATATATGAAACCGTGTAGAATTATATATTGGAAAGATTCATACTACAAACTAAATTTTTTGTTTGTAGTTTGGAAATATTTTAAGAAACGGACCATTTTTAAATAAAAGAATTAAAGAAAATTAAAAAATATTATTTTTTTTACAAGTTAATTGTATTTAACCATATCCTAGTTCAACAATGATATTATTACATGGCAGGAGGCCTCAATTATTATTGGATCTTCGTTATTGGTCTGAACCCACTGTTGTTGAATTAAATAAAACCATAAACCTTTCTGATGTCTCATTTCCTTTAACTTGTTTACTATTGTTATACATGTAATTCTTATTTCAGCTTAATCGTCACTCACAGCAAGCAAAACCCAAGTTAGAAGAAGGATGGAGGACAAATGGAGCTCTCTGTCCGCTCTGTTGAGCAAGGAAACACTGAAGGCTGTTAAGAACCTGAAGTTTAAAAGAATGACACCTGTACAGGTCGATAATTGTTTGCAAATCTGCTTATTTACGTGTTGAAGATTAGTGCCAGGTCTCTAATTACCTGATTGGTACAATGTACGTTTCCCTCACTGAAAAAAGGCCAAATTGATAGTTTCCTCTTGTTATGAGCTCGAGTTAACTAAGCAAAATGCTCGGCCTACAGAGAGAACCCTGCAAGTTAGCTAAACAAAAATGTCTCTAGGGCTTACCTACATAGAAACAGATATTTAATCCCAGAATAACTAACAATATGAGAAATTATTTTTCCTCTTCATATAATCATATTTAACCTGAATTGTTGTATTTATAGTTCAAACCTTCTCTGTATTGTTACAGGCTGCCTGCATTCCTCAGTTTCTGCGGAACAAAGATGTCGCTGTGGAGGCTGTGACAGGAAGTGGAAAGACGTTAGCCTTTCTGCTCCCTTTGTTGGAAATGTTGAAGAAAAGGGAATTTCCGCTGAAAAAAAATGAGGTTAGTGACAGTCTTGAAGGCCACCATCCTCAATTATTCATTCATTGTGTTTGACTATCAATCAATAGGTCCGGGGTTGGAATCCAACTAGCAACTCAACAAACTTTTCTGGTCTAGGGTTGAGCTCTACATGCAGTTGAGTGTCATTGAGCTGCATTGAAGTTCAGCACAATACCACCTTATGGGTCGCTTGTCGCCTATGCTCATAGGATTTTACCCTAGTGCATAGGCACTATGATATTGTAGGCTTTCTGCTATAAACTAAACCATGACACATTTGAATCTTAAAAGTGCCATTAAAACCAAATCATACATTCTACATCCATGATGTTAAACACGGATGGGTTTGTTTCTCGGCAGAATAGTGCAGTAGTTTGTCCAATATGTGGTCAAGATTTCATGAGATTGAATCCAATTTGAAAAAAATTATGTTCTTGAAGAATATCACATCATCATAACAAAGTGATATCTCGTCCTTGGGCATCGAAAGATGTAGATGAAACTTCATGTCTTGAAAATACATTTATTTTGATTTTATGTCTTCAGGTGGGAGCCTTGATTCTAACCCCGACGCGAGAACTTGCCATCCAGATCAACGAGGTGTTGTCTCACTTCCTCCAGTTTCTCCCTCACGTCTCCTCCGTACTATTTATAGGAGGACTCAATGTTGGAGCAGACATTGACAAGTTTGTTACCAAAGGGTATGTGTGTCCGTCCATACCTCTTGATTCTTGATATCAGTGGCACCCAATGTCTGCAGTATTGGTGACAGCCTTCCAGGGATTGGGAAAGATACCTTTGACAATGGTCCATTTTTAGGGCTTTTAGTCATTATTGGAATTTTAAATGGGCCAGCAATAGTAAAATTAATTTAATGGACCATTTTTTAATCCTATGTGCAAAATGGCCCATGGCCCCTGCCTTTCCCAATCCCTGGCCTTCTACTATGGGATTACACATACCTTGACTTCAACCCATGTCGTCATTTAATCGCATTTAAAAAAGTTGTCAGCACCTATAACATGTTTGCCGCTAATGGCTGGGATACTGCCAAATTGGCTTTAAACAATAACTCACTCACTCGCTATATTACATGAACTGTTATTGCTATCAATGCCTTAACAAAATTATAGCCTACAATGTGGAATTACATTGGGGTGGAATGGTTCACGATTACATTAGTTGAACCGTGGTATTTGGTTTTAGTTTTGTGCACCATGCATCAAAGTGTATGTTCGGTTTCGTACTGTATACCATATTTTATGCTATTATTTCATAACATTTATATTCTTATTTAAAATTTTTCATTTTTTGTCCATTTGACTTTATTTTTGATAAGTTGTAGCATTCTTGGTTCTAAGCTAAACTGAACCATAAACATACCCAACTGAGGGTTCTGTATCGCAAACGTTCCGCTCAAGTGAACATTTCACAACTAAATTTTTAATACTTACCCCACTTCAGATAATGCATGTTACCTTGCACTTTCGATAAGAGATTGAAAGAGTTGAATCCTAGTCCTTTACGAAGTATAGTGTGGTCAACACGAAGGCTGGGTACAACGAGTCGTACCGGAAGGAAGACCAATCTGTCACGTGCATGAGCACGTGACGTAATCATATTTCCTTTCATCGAGGATTTGACTAGACGTTTGAATTCCTTATCGTGGTTTTTTGTGTTATTGTGTTATTTTTTGTGCAATTCCTTACCTACGGTATGTCCTTTTTACTTACTATACTAACGGAGTGTGTGAATAAAGCATATGGTATCACCTACCTGCTCGACGAATTTTTCTCGTGGTGCACTTTGAAAAATTTTCATCTTCCCGTCTTCTCAGCACGTTTTTCCGTCCCTTTTGGCGTGTTTTTCGCTTCTTGGGTCGTTCCCACATCTTAATTCCCTATTTACTACACTTTTTAACGTTTCTTGTACCTTAATTTCTTCAAATTTCGTACCTGAACTTGCATTGTTGGTGTTCGTTTTTCCCCATTTTTTGTATTCTTGCGCCGAAGCACATGTTATACTTCATGTTTCAAAATGGGTTGAATACCCTTTTTTGGGTTTGTTTTTCTTTTGTTTATGCTTTTTGAGTGTTTTCATCTCCTTTAGGAGATTTGTTTACATTCAATTCGTTGTTTTTTACCACTTTTTCCATTCGCACTACTTTGTTTTGCTTTTGGTACTGTTTGGTGGTAGAGCGCCTAGACTTGCTACTAGGCTCGTTTTCTATTATTTTTACTTTTGCGTTACTACTCTTCCCCCTCACATTTCTCAATGTTTTTGGGTGGTGTTTGATGCTTTCTTCATTCATACTCGTTGAGTAACGTTTCTTTATGATTGTTTGTGATATTTACATGTTTTCTTCACATGTTTATCTTTACAATTTAAAAAGAAAAATAAAATAAAATAAAATAAAATAATTTGTAAATAAACTTTTATGTTTATTTCTCATTAATTTAATGTTAACCCTTGGTTTCCTCGGGGTTTTTTCTTGTGTTAAAGGGGCTCAATGCCGCTCCTTTTTGTACAAGCTCACTGCTTATGTTGTTTGTTTCTGCTTTTTACAGTTCCTACTCTATGTCACGAGTATACTGCAATATTTGCAGATCGCAGAAGTCAGCTAAAGATCCACACCCCCTCTGCCCTGATTGTGTGTTGGAACAGTGCAGTGAGGCTTCCAAGTGTATCCACTGTCAGCCTTTATCACCGGCAGCTTTTAAGGCGTTTCTCGTCGCGAGAAGGAAACGTTTTACTCAGAGGCTGTCTCGGAGAATGGCCGACAAAGATGTCCCTTCTCCTCAGGGGGAAGTTGTGTCAGAGACTACTCCAATTCAGGGCTTAGCGAGCTCTGAGACTTCGATGGTGGAAGTCTCACCAGTGACTCAGAGTAAGAGGCCTTCCTATGGGCCTACTCCAGAGGAAGTTGAACAGGCGGTCAATGCAGGAGCTCCTCGTATTGACTCTTCCTTCTTACAGTCTCTTGTTAGTCAGGAGTTGACCAAGATCTTGGGGACTAGAGTGGCGCAGGATGCCCCTCCTGTGCCTACTGCTCACCAGGAGGTTGTTAAGAGCAGGGCCTCTAAGAAACCTGCTGAGACTGTCACTAGTAACCAGGACAAGCGTCAGGACCAGCCTCAGGTCCAGCATCAGGACCAAC
This sequence comes from Gibbula magus, assembly GCA_936450465.1. Lineage (NCBI taxonomy): Eukaryota > Metazoa > Mollusca > Gastropoda > Trochida > Trochidae > Gibbula > Gibbula magus. Next base: position 76,191,028 of record OW388294.1, read on the forward strand.
GGCAAGACCAACGACAGGACCAGCGACAGGACCAGCGACAGGACCAGCGCTTGGTTCTGTCTCAAGATCAGCGTGCTCGGGACGACCGTTCTCGAGATGACAACTATCGGGAGATCCACTCTCGAGATGATGATAGGGTTTCGCGCAGAGACTCATGGATGACTTATGACCAGCGCTGGGTGTATGACCAGCGCCGGGACTTACGGCCTTGGGACTACCAGAGGTTTGGTGACCGTAACAGTGACTTTCAGTTTAAAGATGACAGGCGTAGGCGCTCCCGATCACCCCGGCGCTCGCGTTCACCTCGGCGCTCACGCTCTCCTCGGCGCTCTAGATCACCTCGACGCTCCCCTCGGCGCTCAAGATCGCCTAGGCGCTCACCACGGCGCTCACCACGGCGCTCACCTCGGCGCTCACCAGGGCGCTCACCTCGGCGCTCACCAGGGCGCTCACCTCGGCGCTCACCTCATCAGGACACTCCTTCAGTCAGGGAAGAAGACTTTGTCCCTGATTATGAAGAGGAGAGGAACGAGAACGCTGAGGACAACGGCACTCACTTGGAGTTTGGTGATGTGTTTGGCTGGATAGCCGATAGACTGTCAACGTGCCCTTCACCAGGCCCTGGCGTAGACCAGAGGTTTGCCATCTGGGACGACCCGGAAGTGTTGATACCACCACACCCTATTGTGCGAGACGCGTTGGACAACTTGGACGAGGACTTCGCCAAGTTGTCTCTTAACCCGACCTTCCAACTGGCTAAGAACTCAGGGCCTAAGTTCAAGGTTCACTCCATGGGGGTGTACGACTGTGGAGCCGTTCAGGACGACCAAGTGCGGCGCCTGTCGGACGCTTCGTTGGCCCAGTACAAGGTGACTGACGCAAGGCTCAGGAACATTGATACGGAGCTCCGTAGGACTCTAAAGCCATTGTCAGCGTTGGCCTCTTCCACTGAGGCGTTGGCTCAGGACCTCACGGAGGATAATCCATCACGTGCGGATCACTTCGCCACAGTGTTCAGGTGGCAGGCAAACACTATTTCTGTGATTGTGGACCATCTGCGTGCGGCCCTTGCTATTAACACCATCACTAGGCGCAACGGTCTTCTCCAACCTTGCAAGTGGGAAGACGAGTTTAAAAAGACTTTAGTGCGGGCGCCGATCTCATCAGATACACTCTTTGCTGGCACCATCAAGGATGTGTTCAAGGATCAGTCGGAGAAGAGTCAAGCCGACTTTACCTTCCAGGCGTGCAAGTTAGTCACTAGCACTTTCCCTAGCAACACCAATAACTCTGGACGGAGGTACTCGGGTCGCAGGCCTTCGGTTAAGAATGCCTTTCTTAACCAGCGTGCCAAGAAGAGAGGTGGCTTCGTGCAGGGAGCCAACCGGGGGCGATACCAGAGCAGCTTCCAACAGAACAATGGGCGGAATCCTACCACGCCAGGGAAGAAGCCCAAGACTCCTTACAAGTCCAGGCGCTGAAAGTCTGGACAGGCACGACTGGACCCTCCCGCCTCCAGTCGTCCCAGTCACCGATATACCCGTAGGCGGGAGACTGGGTGTGTTCTGGCCCAATTGGAAAATCCTAGAGGACACCTATGTAACCGATATCCTTCAGACCGGTTACAAATTGCCAATGACCAGGTCGCCGCCTCTGACCAACCTGCCCCGGTCACGCGTGTATTCGTTAACTCAACAAGTGCAGTTGTCCGACAACATCAAGATTCTGTTGGACAAGCGTGCGGTAGAGATAGTGCTAGATCCCAACAACGCCCCAGGGTTCTACTCTCCCATCTTCCTCGTCCCAAAGAAGAACTCGGGGAAGATGAGGATGATCCACAACTTGGCGGTTTTCAACGATCTCTACATGCCAGAGCCGCCACACTTCCGTATGACATCCCTGGACCAGCTGCGCTCCAAGCTGTCCCGCGACGACTGGCTGGTCAGTCTGGATCTCCAGGACGCATACCTGCATGTGCCGATCTACGAGCCACACAGGAAATACCTCAGGTTTGTGTTTCAAAACATTCATTATCAATGGAACGTCCTGCCGTTCGGCATTTCCACGGCCCCGTGGCTTTTCACACGTATCACGACGCCGATCGCGCGGTTTCTTCATCTCCGGGGGGTCGAGTTCGATCCCTATATAGACGACTGCCTGATGAGTCACAACGCGCCTCACGTGCTACGCAGACAGTCGCAGTTTGCTCGCGGACTTCTTCACCAGTTGGGGTGGCTCGTCAATTTAGAGAAGTCGCAACTAGTCCCCTCCCAGCGGCTGACGTTCATCGGGGGGTTATTTCTAACGGACTTAGACCTGGTGAAAGTTCCACCAGACAGGTGGTCCAAGATCCAGGGCTTCACGCGGAGAGGGCTGATCGACGCAATGACTCTCAGGGAGTGGCAGTCCCTGTTGGGTCTTCTCTCCTCCGCCCAGTATCTCACCTCCAGAGGGCGCTTGATGCTCCGCCCTCTACAGAGATTCCTTGCGCCATTCATTCATCGGAACGACCTGCTAATCAAGTTCGCTCTTCCAGCAGGTCTTCGTCATTACCTGTGTTGGTGGACGATCCGATCGAATGTTTGCGCAGGTGTCTCTTTAACAGACTTTCCACCGGATCTTCACCTGTTTGTGGACGCCTCGCACCAGGGGTGGGGCGCCCATCTGGAGAACAGGACAGTAGCAGGGCTGTGGTCAGGCGCTCAAAGGCACTGGCACAGCAACAACTTGGAGCTACAGGCAGTGATCTTGGCGATCACCCACTGGCTTCCAGTGCTGCAGAATTCGCGTCTGTTAGTGGCTTCAGACAACTCAACAGTGGTGTGGCTGGTGAAAAACCAAGGCACGACGGGGTCGAAACGGCTGCTCGATCAGACCTTTCAGCTGTTTCAGATTGTGGACGACAATCATATTCAGATCAGGGCTCGCCACATTCCCGGTTGTCAAAATGTATTAGCAGACGCTCTGTCTCGGCCGGACAAACCATCCCCGACAGAGTGGATGCTACATCGGGAGGCATTCGACCTCCTGTGCGCAAAGTTTTACCGCCCGCTGATAGACTTGTTTGCAACGAAACTGAACGCTCGTCTTCCAGTCTACGTGTCTCCTCTGCCCGATCCAGCAGCTTGGGCAGTGGACGCCCTGTCCCTGAGTTGGGAGGGACTAGACGCATACGCCTTTCCGCCTCCGATACTTCTTCCAAAAGTGGTAGCAAAAATAAAAGCAACAATGTCGCTCAGACTGCTTTTGGTAGCGCCCTTCTGGCCTGCGAGGAGTTGGTTCCCAGTTCTTCGCAGTCTCGTCGTAAACGAGCCAGATCCTCTGCCTCTGTGGCCGCAGCTGCTGCTTCATCCAAACAGCCGCTTTCCTCATCCGGATCCAGGGCGGTTTCATCTATCCGCCTGGATCATCTTCAAAGAGCCCTAAGAGCTAAAGGTTATTCGTCACGAGTGGCGAGTGTTATCACTAAGGCGCATAGAGTCTCTACTAGGTCGCTCTATGATGATAAGTGGCTTTCCTTCGAAAAGTTCTGCAAGACTAAGGCCAAGGACCCGGTAGGCGCCTCTCCTCAGTTTGTGGCCGAGTTCTTGTTATACCTGCGTAAAACAAGACATCTGAAGGGTGGTACTATTTCTACCTATTTGTCAGCCCTCAACTCTGTTTTAGCTGTCAAATCGGGTAGAAAGGTTTCTAAGACTCCAGAGCTGATTGCGATGCTAAAATCCTTCAAACTAGAGGACCAGAAGCAAAAGTTTCGGCCACCGGCATGGGACCTTAATTTGGTGCTTCGTCACCTGCGAGGTGCACCCTACGAACCTCTTAAGAACGCTTCATTTGAAGACCTTTCACGAAAGACTGTTTTTCTCATCTCTCTGGCGACGGCGGCCAGAGTGAGTGAGGTCCATGCCCTGGACGTCACGAGAGTCAGATTTGAGACCTCCCGTCAGGGGGCGGTCCATTTAGGTTTACTTTGGGACTTTGTAGCAAAAAATCAGCTACCCGGACAACCAGACAGGAAGTTTACTTTGCCTTCCTTGTCTTCGATTGTGCATGATTCTGAAAGAGAAGAGCTTTCTTTGTGTCCCGTAAGAGTGTTACGGGAATACATTCAGCGATCATCCAGCAGGAGGAAGGCTCGAAAGAGGCTTTTTATTCCCTTTTCGGCCGCAGCCAATGGTGAGGTTAACAGGAACACCATTGCGCTGTGGCTTCGTCAAACAATCCTGGCAGCATACGATGCTGAGGGTCTGCCTCATCCGGTTGCAAATAACCCGCATGAAATACGGGCTTTGGCGTCAACCATGGCGTTACACAGAAACATTTCTGTACCTCAGATAATGGAGGGTTGTTTCTGGCGCTCTACTTCGGTGTTCGCCAGTCACTACCTGCGAGATCTGGCAGTGGAGGATATACAGGGCTTACAGTCCTTCGGTCCGTTGGTCGTGGCGCAGCAGCTCACCCGACCACGGCAGCACTAGGTAATTGCTTTTATCCTCCTCTCGCTCCTTTACCTTAGGGGTACCCATGGTTTGTCATGGTTCCCCCCCTAAGCGTTTCTTGGGCTTATGCTTTCCTTCTCCTTGCAGGAGTTGATTGTCATACGTCTTGTCTTTGGTGGTGAGTCCTCGTATCGACCTTCCCGCCATCCTTCACTGTCGGATCAACATGCATTATCTGAAGTGGGGTAAGTATTAAAAATTTATTAAAATCTAAATATTTTAGATATTTAAAAATACTTACCCCACTTCCAAGATTGAGCCCTCCCGGCGTGATTCGCCTTCCTCCCCGCAGTCGCTCTCTTCTCGGACTTGGATTCAGGAAATATGATTACGTCACGTGCTCATGCACGTGACAGATTGGTCTTCCTTCCGGTACGACTCGTTGTACCCAGCCTTCGTGTTGACCACACTATACTTCGTAAAGGACTAGGATTCAACTCTTTCAATCTCTTATCGAAAGTGCAAGGTAACATGCATTATCTGAAGTGGGGTAAGTATTTTTAAATATCTAAAATATTTAGATTTTAATAAAATTGACATGCAGACACCAGGAGGTGACAGTGAATTATTTTCAAGGCCATAACTGTTTTTGTTTATGTTAATGGATTTTTTAGTTGGGGGTTTAAATCTTTGTACATTCCAGGGGAAACGTCGTGATTGCCACTCCAGGAAGGCTCGAGGACATGTTTGCTAGAAGGCAAGGATCCTTCAACCTAGCAGCAAGTGTCAAAGCACTGGTAAAACTACACATCTACATTTTATTACCATATTTTAACAATTGGTCTCAAATGTTTTTATGTGATTTTAAGACAAATATTGAAAATATCTTTGTACAAACTTGTTTCATTTGAAACAGAGCATGAGTATGACTTTTAGTTTTCTACAGATCTGTTTTGTACAGTTTTGAAGATTTAATGACATCTGCTTTACCACATGCATTAGCAGGATTATAGAAACATACCATCAACTAAATATTATCCGTGTAAAGCTTTTACATCTATTCTGTTTCTGAAAAACTTTTTTGAATTCTTGAAACTCATCCAAATTTCTTTGACAGTGTGATGTGCAGTTTTCATAAGTGAGCAATGAAATGTTTATTCTGTGAATTGTTCTGATCCACAGGAGGTGTTAGTACTAGACGAAGCAGACCGATTACTGGACATGGGCTTTGAAGCAAGGTGAGACATCATGGTACACTGTATTTGTTCTGGCATCTGCTGTGGTCCTTGTCTGAAACATAAAGTTCAAATCCTGGTTTTCATTTCAAAAGAAGTTCAACAATTATAAATGTTTCTACTTGTCTGATGTTGAAGTTTACACTGAATTTTTTAGCCAAGTGATTTTCTGATTTGTCACCAGACCAGCTTCAACACTTCATGTCTAAACTGAAAGTCTAATGATTTTACTGTATCAGCAAATATCAGTATTTACCTGATATACTTTGCCGCTTCTTTCTTTTACCCTGACGTCTGTTGCATACAAGATGTATTAGAGTAAATACATGTCATGTGAAAAAAATCTGCTCTTTCTTTCAGCATCAACACAATCCTGAGTTACCTGCCAAAGCAGCGGAGGACAGGCCTGTTTTCAGCAACCCAGACTGACCAGTTGGAGAATTTGATACGAGCCGGACTGCGCAACCCGATGAGGATCACGGTGAAGGAGAAGGGAGCTGCTGCACAGGAGTCAACACAGAGGACTCCCCTCACTCTCCAGAACTACTACATGGTGGGTACACACTTCCTGTACAGGTGTCTGCTGGGATAGTGCACACCCACACTTCCTGTACAGGTGTCTCCTGGAATAGTGCACACCCACACTTCCTGTACTGGTTTCTGCTGGGATAGTGCACACCCACACTTCCTGTACTGGTTTTTGCTGGAATAGTGCACACCCACACTTCCTTTACTGGTTTCTGCTGGGATAGTGCACACCCACACTTCCTGTACTGGTTTCTGCTGGGATAGTGCACACCCACACTTCCTTTACTGGTTTCTGCTGGGATAGTGCACACCCACACTTCCTGTACTGATGTGGCCTGGGATAGTGCACACCCACACTTCCTGTACTGATGTGGCCTGGGATAGTGCACACCCACACTTCCTTTACTGGTGTCTGCTGGGATAGTGCACACCCACATTTCCTGTACAGGTGTCTGCTGGGATAGTGCACACCCACACTTCCTGTACAGGTGTCTCCTGGGATAGTGCACACCCACACTTCCTGTACTTCCTGTCAAGGATTTTGATAATTGATTATTGATTGACAATCCACAATCTGAATTGTGCTTCATTATGAATTTGCTAACCTTTGCTACTGAACAAATAAAAGCATTTGCAGTAAAAACTTTCTTACATGAGATATTATATATATTTGAACTCACCCCTACTATACACTGTTAGTTACACACATATTGTCTCTTCCAGATTGTTGACTCTGACGAAAAGTTTAACCAATTGGTCCACTTCCTGCGTAAACACGCCAAGGAGAAGGTGATGGTCTTCTTCAGTACGTGTGCTGGGGTGGAATACTTCTCTCGTGCTCTACAACTGTAAGTAGTCTATTAACCACCTTGTCTGTCTATTATCCAATCACATGTTTACACTTGAAATGTGTGCATAGCGTCAACATGACCTCTATCATAACTCAGTTCCACTTCTTCAGTGCAGTGTTTTGGCCAGGACCCCCATACAAGCTTAGTTGGGTCCCGTTGCACAAAAAAATCAAGGTTTCCTTAAAGGAGCAGTTGCATGTTTTTTCACTCAAATAAGTCAAATAACCCTTTTCTCTTCGGAAAATTTAGTTAAAAATTGAGTGTACATTGTTCCGTAAAGTCATTGTAATCGTTTTTGTTATTCGAAATAATAAAATGTGTTCACAATAAAATGGCCGCCATGTGATTTTTGCTTTATATGCAACACCGTTATTACCACTATGGATGGCTGGTTTGTTTCATAAGATGTTTTACGCTCTAAAGTAAATATAAATGACATAAACTATAATTATAAATGGGAAATTTGAAAAAATTAAATTTGCATAAAACGTGCTACTGCCCCTTTGAGTCACTAAGGTAGCCTTAATGCAATTTTAAAAGTTGACACTGAGGTTGTCCCTAGTGTAAAGGTTGCCTTGTGCAACAACCTCCAGATTGGCTACTGTGGCTACAGGCAAGGTAGTTCATATAATCAGACAAAACCATAGTTGAATCCAGAGTATGAGTAGAGATCATTTATCAGAACATATACCCTGGTGATTATAGAGGATGTGCGTGATCCTGTCATTTATAAACTCACAACAAAGATGTAATTATTACATGGGTATACTTTGAATCTATTATTGATTCTTGAGCAATACTACACTGAATTCAGTGCGGTACCACCCATGGTTCGCTAGTTCCAGCCATTGCTCGCAGGTTTCACCACAATGCATAGCCACATGGTGTGCTGGCTTTCTCCCTGCCATAATACTAGCAGCCGTGATACAAGTGAAATACTCTTGAAACTGTCAACCTAACTCACCTCACCTCACCTCACCTTGATTCTTTGATTGGAATATTTCTGTTTCAGAATCTTGAAGAAGTTACAGATTTTGTCAATCCATGGAAAGATGAAACAAAAGAGAAACAAAATATTTGCCAACTTCAGACAGCTTGATTGGTAAGTATCCACTTGAATAAGATACATAGACACAGCATTCAATACAAATCTTTAATAAGTATTTGGGATTAGGTTTTGTTAGGGCAATTTTTGGTCCTATATGAAGATTTTATGAAACTTCACTCAGTTTCTGAGACAACAGGCAACCCCTTCACCTTACCATCCTGTAACAAAGTCCTTCCCCTAGCCCGGAACCTGGTTGCTTTTGCCTGAGGCTTTTTGAGTTTTTTCTTTAATTCTACCATTTAAATACATGAAGCACCTGTTGTCTGTGTTGTAGTGGAGTCCTGACCTGTACAGACGTGATGGCGCGCGGCGTGGATATACCTGAAGTTAACTGGGTCATCCAGTTTGATCCCCCCAGCTCAGCCAGGTGAGTGAAGGTTGACGTTTTATTTCATATTCTTGCTACAACGTATTCCGGGGTATATTTAGGTCCTTCTCCGTTTCCAGAGCCTAACTCAAAAGTTATGACTTGTGGTTACTTACATAACAAAATTGAGGCACGACAACCCACCAAGATCGAATAAAAAGTTCAAATTAAATTATTGTTGTTCGAATAAATGCTGTATTGAAGGAGGTTGGACTACAGGATGGGATGTGTGAGCTGTGCTTACTTTTGCCTTGTTTGTTTATAAACCTCTCAATGATTCTGACAATATTCTTCTGAAGATGTAGGTTTCACAGCTAGGTAGCTCTAAATGAATGGGTCATGTACTGTGCACTGACAGACAGTGATGATATTGAAATAGAAAGTGAGACTCCAAGATTGAATTTGATTATATGTATTGAATTAACTGTAACAACTTATAATCAGTAAGTATAGGAAGCCATGATTCTGTTATAGCTCGTTTGTGCACCGATGTGGGCGGACGGCTCGTATCGGGAACACGGGGAATGCTCTAGTGATGCTGCTCCCTGCAGAGGATACGTACACCAACTTCATCAAGATCAACCAGAGGGTGGGTATCTTTTCACCTGTTCACTATATAACTCATTACGTTGTAAGTACATTAAACAATATTACTATGTCCATCCAAGTATCACTAAATTCTCTAGTTTAATGAGCAGTACAAATCAAAGAACGTTACAAAATCTTGCTATGTATATTATTAAAGCTATGATTTGTAGAAAAAATGCCATAGCGAACTAATGTACACTATTTATTTATGCATATATTCGCATGACTTATGCAAATGTACTATAGGCCTGAGGCCTCTTCAGTACGAAATAAAGATTGATTGAAGTAGTTGATCTACTCAACAGTACAGGGACTCAGGTCTTAACATACATGCATTATGGTGAAGTGATTTCACTTTGGATAAAGTTGTCTCTGTCTGCTACACGAAAATCCACTCATGGTTTGTTTGTTCATACAGACACAGGCAGGTTTCACTGCAATACATGGCCATAATGTATATCAGACTCCCCCCTACAATAACTCAATAATAAATGTGACATATCAAAACTATAGGGTGAACCTTTATTCAAAAACTAAATAACAAGAATATGTGATTGCACGACGTCTTCTTTGTATATATATATCAAAACAAAGCCAGAGTTATGTCCCTTGACTTACAGTAAGCTGAAGTGTTGCATGAGGATACTGAAATCATTGATTGTTTGTCAGGTTCCCCTGGAGTTGATGGAGAAAGCCGAGCCTGTAGATAACAGCCTCCCTGTAATACAGAACCTGGCTATTAAGGACAGGTGAGAAGATACAAGCAGTGTTCAATAGAGCTGCCTGCATGTCAGCCAGCTGCGGATAGCTTTCAGATTGGACCAGTTGCAAATATGCAGTTGCAAGCTAGCCCATCCTTTTTGTGATTAATATAAGGCTGTAAATATTTAAAACTAAAAAAGGTCTGAAAAAAACTTAAAATACACTACATTGCATAAACTGAAAATGATCTTTGATGTAAATTCACGGAAAACTCAATAATGTTTGTCATCTAATATAGTTGTAAACTGTTCCATCCTTACCTTAAAGGGATGATTCTGTCGCCATCTTGGATATTTTACCCCGATAGAACCCTCCCTTTAACTCTTCAGCTTGTGAAATACTGCAGTGTTAGAAAACAGATATCTCACACAGACTAACAGAGAATAGCACCATTATCATTTGTATGTTTCTTGGGGTTTTGTTTTACGTTTTCATTGGAAATAGTAGTTTATGCCTTTGTTTCACAAATGTTATTTCCTTCCAGGGCTTTGTATGAGAAGGGGATGAGAGCCTATGTATCTTTCGTCCAATCATACGCCAAGCATGAGTGTAGTATGATCTTCAGGGTTAAAGGTATCTTCAGTCTTCTATTGTCATATCAAGTCTTTGAAGGGCATTTAGAAGTGGCATACATAAGTACGGGATGATGTTTTTGAGAAATACACAACGTTTTTTAGTATATGCTTACTCCTTCATCAGGAATGTAAAATAAAACAAATGGGACATGTTTATATAGCTAAGAAACTATAGGTGAGGAAACTGAGTCAGGAAGATAAAAAATGCATCAGAATGGTACACAATGAGGATTTGCAATACAAACAGGAGTGGATTGCAAAACTCTGAATTGTTGTGTATTCTCACATTAAATAAGTTGTTATCCAGAAAATCATCCTGGTCTTTTATTGTCATATTTTTATTTGAAGTGTTGTAGTATTTTAAAATATATATAAAGGATGTATTGGATATAGTTAAGATAGGGAGTATATAAACATTTCTTCTAATCACCCAAATTTTAATTGATGAATGAAAAAGGTAACAAGAAGCCTACTACTACCGGTAACTACTTTTCGTCCATGTATTCATTCCTGTGTTTTCAGATTTAGATTTTGGCATGCTGGCAACAGGTTATGGATTGTTGAGAATACCAAAAATGCCTGAGTTGAAGGGGAAAGTTTTACCCAACTTTCTACCTATAGATGTCAACACTGATGATATAGCATACAGGTAATCATTATATGTCTCCACATTTCTTCAAGCTTTCTCAGTACTTAGTACATTTCCTCAATGCAGTTGTTAGAGATTTCGCCCCTGGATTATGTGGATGAAGTTCATGTTGAAATCCTGGAAGGGACTTATAACGTTTATCTATAGCATAGAACTACTCAACAATCAGGATTTTCAGGGCAGCAGCATTCATGGTTTGATAGTTCCCATTGTTGCAAGTTTAAAGGTGCATCCATTGTGTTTCATAAATTTTATTTGGCTTTAATACATTCCAACTCACCATATGTGCTGTTTACAGTACAAACAAATTTACATAGCTTGCATATTCATTCCCAATCGCCAAATACATCATACCGGTAATTACAAGTTTCCAATTAAAATCGAGTAACATCATGATGCATGTGCAGAAACCGAAACTGCACGTCCCATTTACATGCACAGTAGTTATATGACCCATTAAACATTATCAACCCAAATTTGTTATTTTGTCTGTTTTAAATAAGGTTCCAAAATTACGTTTGACTAATTGGCGCACATCAATCATGATGCATTGTCCAGTTTTCGATCAGAAATCACTACTTTTACTTTCATATCGTCAATATACTAAGTTGACAAAATGGTGTTTTTTTGTAACAGTCGTTACTTCTCGATAAAGTAACACTATTTATAACGTTTGGAATATGTGACCTCCATCAACACATAGACACCAAGATGTGGCAGGCTTTCATGGCGTAATAAGCCACAACAATGTTAGGTCAATTTGGTCTGGTTTGAATCAACAGCTGCTGACCAGAGTAAACTAACCTGTCAGTCAGTCGAATGTGAGATACTAAAACTATAGTTCTCCATGTGGCCATTTCGGAATTGTTAACCATTTACTGGTCAGGCAAACTCATAGCTGATTCAAGTAAGGAATGCACATTCTAGTTATACACGTAGGTGTGCAAATGATATGACATATGTATTTCTTATTTGCATCAAAACGTTATGCTCGGTTTTCAGATCCGGCTGATCATTGTGTCATTGCGTTTGCTCGCTTTCTCAACTGCAACTGCATACATGTTGCTATTTGAAGATCTTGTTACTGACGATGTTTGTCTTGCTAATCTATCATTAAATGTAGCTCTAAAACACGCTACAGGAAAGATTAATTTGATTAATATCAGTTATTTTGATTTCCACAAGTAGAGCACACTTTAGAATCGACCGTTTGTTCGGATAGATTGTGACGTCACAAGGTAGACGCGTCAATACGCAGTGAAGCGGCGCTAAAATCAGAGGAGGTTCAATCCAGAATTGATCACGTTTGATTTTTCTGGAGAACCAATCAGAATCGAGTATCCAGCAATGTCATGGTAGAATTTGAACTAAGCAGTGCTTGATATCTTGGTGCAAATAACTACTACAATACTCCAATGGAGACATGTGTTACATGCAGATGAATGAAATGTTTTAATGACACTGCAGTTGCTACTCTTGATTGAGGTCGAAAGCCAGTTAGGAAAAATTATTTTTAAAAACTGATATCACTTGAATCTCTATTTAAACTTAGTTTTAGTAGCAGTGGTAATGCTCAACGAGAGGGCGGATGGTGAGGGTATGTTGGCCATGCTCCCTTTTGTCTTGTTGTCTGATCAGTCAGTTTATTTTAGGATATTCATGTGGGAGATTCTGTGCACATGATCTAAAAAAAAGACTGCCACAAATGGTTGCAATATTGCACTAGTGGCTTTAAACAATAACTCATTCACTCTAAAAAAAACAACCCCTAAATATTGATATTGATAGTTTTTTGGTAAGTTGCCTTCTTCTTTACACAAAGTCATCAGAAATGATAAGGAATCTGAGTGAACTGGTTTTGTATGTTCAGAGACAAGCACAGGGAGAAACAGAGACAACAGAAAATCAGCAGTGGAGAATTGGTGCTGAAAGGCAGGAAAAAGAATCGTCCTCCAAAGGTAAGAAACTTTCAATGAAAGTTTGTCAAATTTTTCACAGCGTATGCTTGAAATATTCCTTTCTCCCAGGAATAAATCGAATGGTAAAATGTAGGTTGGTTCTCAAGAATTCCCATTCTAACACTTATTATACAAATTTTATTTCTCAGAAAAAGGTAAATTTTTAATCAGATTGGTCCATGACATATTGACTCTGAAAAGAATTTGGAATCCCTGCACTGTTCATAGTAAAAAAGAAAGCTCTTATCATGCTTTGAGTGATTCAGGGTTTCTTGCAAGGAAATAAGCATATAGCAGTATCTAACTTTCGAAGGTAATTTTCACTACCCTCTGGCTAAAGCACCAATATTCTCTGAAGATGCTTCTTAATCTTTAATCCAGTCTGTGCCATGGTCGAAGCAGAAGGAGAAGGTGGAGAATCGGAAAAAGAGGCAGGAGAAGAAGGAGCTTGTGAGGAAGAGGAAGTTAAAGGAGAAGGAGGAGGAGGAGGAGAAGGCGGTCGGCGGGAGGGACCAGGAGCAGGTGGACGACTTTGCTTCAGATCTACAACTCATGAAGAAGTTCAAGAAGGGGAAAGTAAGTTAGAAAGTCTAGGGACAAGGGAGGGAGGGAATGAATAGGTGTATATATACCAGGGATGCAAATTCAAATTTTTGCCAGTCGGACATTTCATCTTTGACCTAAAAAGACGAACCCGGAAGTAAACATTTTTTTATATATATTATATACTTTTGAAATATCAGCTATATCTTTCCTCATGTCATAATTAACGATTAAGGATTAACCAATATATAAAAAAAAAAATTATTTGGCTGATGGTATTGCTGGCTGTCCAGAATCTGACCAGCAATGATAAACTTCATTTACAGATTATGAAATTATTCGTTTTTTTTCCCATGTTTTTCTCCAGATATCCAAAGACAAGTTTGAGAAGGAGTTCATGAGCGGCAGCATGGACGACTGATATCTCATTTTGTACAATTTGTATATAACATCTGTAAATAAATTCTACAAAGAGAAACAAGTATCTATTGTTGATTACAGTACTTCCTTCAGACTGGGTCAAATATATTAACGATCATGGTGATTATGTTAAACATGGGTATTTGCCAGATAACTCAAGAACTAATGGATGGAATTTGCCAACACCAGTAAAATATGTTTCATAGTCATTATTAGTTTAGTGGTGCATATTCATGGATTTTTATGTCCAATGGTCAATAGGTAACCACAGATTTAATTTTACCACAAGTACCAAGATCCAAATTTGACATGAAAGATGAAACTCAGTGATTCTTAATCTATAGTTCCAATATAATTATTTCTTCGAAATTAATGTGAGGCCCCCGAATGGTCTTCTTTATCAAAATGCGACACACTGACTATTTGGAGATGTTGTCCTAATCACATTAGTTACAATACCAGTAACATGATAGTGATATGTTATTGAGGAAGTGACCTTTACCTTGTTTCAAAAAATACTTTAACAATAGCCTAATGGGTGGATGTCAGTGTGAATTTTTGGTCCTTTGTCAATGAAAAGTACTTGAGAAATGCTTTAATTGTTGTATTTCTTTCATTCACTACCTCTAAACTTATCTGCATTTTCCTCGTTTGTTTACAAACATCAACAACAATAAAAAACTTAAACACAGTCTATACTAGACCTGTCAATCTTTTGAGTCTACACACTTCGCTCGTGCCGGCACGTGCACTTCGTGACCCATAATCCAACAGCTCTATCCTATCACTTTTCTTTGTTGTTGGTCACACGTAAGACGTGTGATTCGCTACCAGAGAGAAATCTTACCTTTTCTGAAGATATCTTCATTATTCTGTATCCTGGTATTGTTATGTTTATCATACCCTTCTTTTACATGTAACTTTTGTAAAAATTTCATGTTATTTCGACTTTTGTCGCGTGTTGGTATACGTGGCACTTGTCCAAAATGGCGACCTTTCGCTTTTGCACACGGCACAAGGAAAAAATTATAATATTTTTTCTATGCTTTGTTTAAGGTTTCGTATTCATAATTTTCATTATTTAGCGATGTTTACTCTGCTAAATATGTATTATGCTCTGAATTATTGCCTTTGTCGATTTCATGGAGTGTTTGGGGTTTGGTAGCCCCGCCCACTTTCGTTTGATCGATGAGTTGTGTGTTTACTGTCTTATTGCTGTCTCGCTTGATAGCGTGTACAGTTGTGACTGGCAGTGGTATAGTGGTTATTTTACGACGCTTCATTATTTATTTGCGTTGTTTCTCTTTGCGTATGTAAGTTACGCTCGAGTTTTCCTTTGTATTGATTACTTATATCATGTATATTTAATTCAATACTTAAGACATGTTGTCCAAATTGTATGGATTTGGAATATGTTAAGTTTTTATATGCAGAAATTATATATTATTGTTTATTTCTGCTTATGGAAGTTTCATTCCTTATTTGCGCGAGTTGTTTTCTTGGAAAAATCTACTTGCGGGTTTTGTATTTATACTCTATATTCATATAGTGTATGGAATATTATATATGTTGCTTTATGGCTTATATATTCTACTATGTGATTTGTATATTTTCATATACATATCGTGTAATACCTGTTTATTCACGTTTGTTTTGTGTCGACTGTGTGTTAATATTTTCCTTAACTTTTCACAGTTACATGATGAACAACTCCAAACGTTGCGAGGGCTGCAATAAGTTTATGTCGGCCTCAGACCCTCATCCATGCTGTCCTCGATGTTATGGTTCGGCGTGTCTTCTGGAAGAAAGATGCGAGTTCTGTGCTGTTCTAGACAACACCATGTTCCAGGCCTATGTTGCGGCCAGGGAAAGAAGTTTGCTGAAAGCCTCTTCGAAGTCCTCTACGTTGTCTGCTACATCTACGTCGGACTTGGCTACGGACCTAGCCAAGTTCAAGAAGATGGCGGAGTCGATGATGCCGTTGATGACCAGGCTTATGCAGTTTCCCGATCTCTCCGGCGGAGCCTGTCAGGACGGACAAAGGGTCACCCCTCGGTCAGGGCGAGACTTAGTCTCCCACATAACTGATACGAGGGGGGCTGAAGAGAAGAACGAAGACACGATCTCCCTCCTGGCTCCGTCGGCCATCGAATCGGCCAAGCAGACACCGGCCTCCAGGGACCCCAGGCTAGCCAAGAAGGTCCACAGGCTAACTACCAAGAATGCGGATGCGGTACGGAAGTCGGCGGCGGCCGTTACCTCGTCCTCGACGGCCCAGGTGCGCACGGTGACGGCGACTACCACGGCCATGACGTCCACCGTTACGGGACTCCCGGGCTCCAGGATGACTCCTATCCATCTTCCGACGGACGGGGCCGCGGGGAAGAGGCTATCCACGGGAAAGAACTCATCCTCGTCCGCGTCCTCCTCGTCTGTGACGTCATCCGACGGGAACCATCCACGGGACGGGCATCAACGATCCATAGTGGAATACGAGAAGTCATCGTCCTCGTCTTCCACCCAGGATAACCAGAACAGGAACCGGAGGCTACAGTCATCACGGGGTCAGGCTAAAGAGACGATACCTCCGACGGGGGCGGGGGAGAAACGGAGGTCCGCAGATCCACCTGAACTCTCCTACTACGGATCCGGGGCGCCTACTACTAAGAAGGCTAGGAAGGAGGTCAAGGAGACAGAGCCTGCTTTTCCGGGTTTGTCGTGGTACGACAAAATTGATGAGGTCTATCGACACTTCCCGGACTTGACACGTTCACCCGCGCCGTCGGCCCCGATTCATAATGACATCAGCAGGGCCTCCCAGAAACCAGCGCCTGTTGCTACGAATTCACTTCCACCTCCAGACTCGACGGCTCAACTTGCGACTCAACTTTCCCAGAGGGTGGGCCAGCTTGGTTTTGATAAGCAGCCCTCCAGGTCATCTTTCTACAGGGGGTTTCCGTATAAAGTACATGACGCCAAGTTTACCAAGCCAGAGGAGACCCCCTTGGACGACAACTTTCGCTATTTGATGGGAAAAGGCACACCGTCTGAGCAGATCCGGGTCAGCGATTCCAGACTTAAGGAGGTGGAGACCTCAATTCACAAGGCGATGCAGACTTCAACCTATATTCATTGGTTTGCAGCCACGGCGGCCAGACTTCTACCTAACATCCCAGAAGACGCAGACCCGAAGGGATCTACTACTATTCCCTTTTCGGCCTTGTCGACGGCTAACTCCTTTTTCGACTCCCTAGGGGATGCGGTGCTGGACCTAGATCGTCATCTTCTATGGATGGAGGCTCAGCTCACTCTTTTGCGCCGGTCAGCATATGTAAAACAACTGCCTCAGGCTACGGAGGTGAAGATGAAGGACAAGTTGTATTCTGCTCCTTTGTTTTCGGGAACTCTGTTTGGTGATGCTGTAGGAGAAGCTCTTGCCCAGAGGGACAAAGAACTGGAAAGAAAGAGGAATGAAGATCTTCATAACCTGCCTTGTCGGTGTCTCCTCGTCGCACTCGTCAGTCGCCTAAGAACAAGCCCTCGACACCATCTCGTAAACAGTATGCGGGGAAGTACCAGAACCAGAACTACTCTACTCCCAAGCGCAACCAAGACAGGCAGTATCAGAAGCCCATGACTCCTAGCAAGGGTGCCGGCCGAGGCCGTGGCAGAGGCCAACAGCGTTTTTGACCAGCCTTCTATCTCTTCTCCTCAGATAACGAATCTTGCGTGCCCCCCGATTTTTCCGTTGGAAGTTGTTCCTGGTCAGGTGGGGGGTCGCCTGCAACAATTTGCCGACAATTGGCCAATTGTTTCAGACGACCTCTGGATCTTGTCAGTAATTCGTCAGGGCTACCGTTTGACATTCGATGTTCTTCCTCCGACTACCTTTTGGCCGGAGGGTCCTCGTTTCTTCCTGGCAGGTCCTCCTCTGGTGGCAGCAGAGGAGGCAATTCAGAAGTTATTAGTCAAGAACGCAGTCATGGAGTTGGACCCACACACTGTCACCAGGGGCTTTTACTCGCCCATATTCCTGGTGCCCAAGAAGGACACGGACGAGCTTCGGATGATAATAGACCTGAAGAATCTGAACCGGAATTTCCTGCGCAGACCTCCTCACTTCCGGATGGAATCGATATCGGCGCTGAAGCTGGCTCTACGTCCAGGGGACTGGATGGTCTCGTTAGATCTCAGAGATGCGTATCTCCATGTCCCGATTCATCCAGCGTCACAGAAATATCTTCGTTTTGCGGTCAATGGCAGGCTATTCCAGTTCAGGGTTCTTCCGTTCGGGATATCGATAGCTCCGTGGCTGTTCACGAGAATCACTGCACCGGTGCTGAGTTTCCTCCACTCCAGGTCCATCAGGATCCACGGATATCTGGACGATTTCCTTCTACCGGACCGGCTTCATCACTGTCTGGAGTCCAACAGAGATCTTGCCGTTTTTACGTTGGAACACCTTGGGTTCATTGTGCACCCGGAGAAGTCAGACTTCATCCCGTCCCAGAGAGTGAAGTACATAGGAGCCATCTTCAACACAGAGATCTCGAAGGTTCTACCTCCAGAGGACAGAGTAGAGGTCGCACGGAATTTGATTCGGTCCATGTCCCAGTCTCCTCAGACCCTAAGGCAGTGGATGTCCCTGTTGGGCAGGCTCACAAGCATGCAGGATTTAACCAACAGGGGGAGACTTCCAGTGTTGGATCAACTCCGTGAGATCGCTCGAGCTTTCGACCGTGTGCTGTCCTACGCAAGAGATCCTGTGCACGCTTCATTGGTGGCTTCTAGACCAGAACGTTCTGCAGGGAGTTCAGTTGGTTCCCTTCGTTCAGGACGTTCTACTGGTGACGGACGCGTCAAACGTGGGCTGGGGTGCACACTTCAAGGATCAGATGGTGCAGGGAGCTTGGTCTCTAGACGAAGTCCATCTTCACATCAATCAGCTGGAGATGTTGGCCATTCTGAAAGCCTTGGCGATTTGGCAGGATCAGCTAGTAGGCAAAAGACTGATGATAGCCTCAGACAACACAACAGTGGTGTCATACATAAATCGACAAGGAGGAACAAGGTCAAAGGGAATGTTGCAGATTTGTCTTCAACTGTTCGATTGGATCGACCAGCACAGCTGTCAGATCAGGGCCAGACACATTCCAGGGCATCTGAATGTGCTGGCAGACAGCTTGTCGCGTCCGAATCAGATTCAGTCGACAGAGTGGACTCTTCATCCCACCTCCTTCAAGATGGTGTCTCAGTTATGGGAAACTCTGATGATAGATCTGTTTGCGACCAGTCTCAACACTCAGCTCCCAGTTTACGTCAGTCCAGTTCCGGATCCACAGGCCTTCGCCGTAGACGCAATGTCGATCAGCTGGGACGGTCTTCTCGCTTACGCCTTTCCTCCACCGGCGCTGGTTCCAGCAGTTTTGGAGAAGGCGAGACGTCACAGCTGCATCATCATTCTGATTGCTCCAGCGTGGCCCAATCGTCCTTGGTATCCAGATCTGTTGATGGCGTCAACACATCCGGCGGTAGAGCTGCCAGTGTTTCCGACCTTACTGAAACAGCCAAGGTCCGACAGATTCCATCGAAACCCAGAGTCACTACATCTACACGCTTGGAGGTTATCCAGAGTAACCTCAGGAGAAGTGGTTTCTCCCAAGAAGTTGCGGAAGCAGTCAAGGGAGGCCTCAGATCTTCTACTTCCGCCCTCTATGATTGTAGATACAGTAAATTCACCGAGTGGAAGCAGCAATTCCAGCCTGATGCTGTCATCTCCATTCCACTCGTCGCTGAGTTCTTGCTCTTTCTAAGGAGGGTCAAGAAGCTGAAAGCTGGGACAATTGATGGTTACAAATCGGCGTTAACTTCTGCCTTGGCTTTGCAAGGGGTCGATTTGTCGAATGACCAAGCCATTCATCGCTTGTCCAGGTCGTTCCAGCTTGAAGATCTGAAGACTCCAAAGTTTCAGCTGAAATGGAACCTTTCAGTGGTTCTATCTGCCCTGCTTGCGGAACCGTTTGAACCCATTAAGGACGTTTCCTTACCGTTTTTATCTTGGAAGACAGCTTTCCTGTTGGCGCTGGCCTCGGCAAGTAGGGTATCTGAATTGCATGCGCTAGACCACGCTACTATGACGCACTCTAAGAACTGGCAGTCGGTTTCCTTGTCTACTTTACCAGGCTTTGTAGCTAAGAATCAGAAGACGGTAGCTGGCCCGTTGGGAAGAAGATGTTTTTCTGTTCCGGCTCTGTCCGCTGCTTTATCAGACGGCATGGAAAAGGACCTTCTTCTCTGCCCTGTCCGTTCTCTTAGAGAATACCTGACCAGGACGAAATCCTTTAGAAGAGGTAGACACAGGCTTTTTCTGCCTTGTCTCCCTTCTTCAGATAAGGATATTACGAAGAACACGGTTTCAGCTTGGCTGAAAAAGACGATTAAGGCAGCTTACCATAAATCTGCGACTTCTCTGCCGATTTATGGTAAGGTGTCTGCTCACGAAATCAGAGCTTGGGCTACGTCAGCTCCGCTGTGGCACTCTGCTTCGGTCGAAGACGTCATCGCTGCGGGATACTGGGCTTCTTCGACGACGTTCTCCACGTACTACCTGAGGGATGTCCAGACGGATCTCCAGGGGCTACATCAACTGGGACCCTTTGTGGCAGCGGGGGCAGTCCAGACCGACAAGCAGTAACATAGGTAATTACAACTCTTTTTTAAAAAGAGGTTGTAAGGACGGAGTTCCTCCTTCTCGCTGAGAAATCCTATGTTGGCCGACAGCAGTTAACGGTTATAAATCCACGACTGCTTAGGCCAGCCTACCATTACTTGGTTTAGCAGGAACTTCGTTCTAGCGACCTCTGTCTTTGGTTTAGGCCGTTTCTCTTTTGAGTCTGCTGAATCACTCGCTGATTACCTACCCTCCGCCGATCTGTGGGATTCTGCAGATAAGTTTAGAGGTAGTGAATGAAAGAAATCTAACAAAATATCAAGTATTTTGTATATTTATGAATGATACCTACCTCTAAACTTATAGTTTGGAACCCGCCCGGACCTCCCCACAGGACGGTTATCAGCCTATCGTGTGACTTGATTCAAGGAAAAGTGATAGGATAGAGCTGTTGGATTATGGGTCACGAAGTGCACGTGCCGGCACGAGCGAAGTGTGTAGACTCAAAAGATTGACAGGTCTAGTATAGACTGTGTTTAAGTTTTTTTTATTGTTGTTGATGTTTGTAAACAAACGAGGAAAATGCAGATAAGTTTAGAGGTAGGTATCATTCATAAATATACAAAATACTTGTAATTTTGTTAGATCACTGTGATCTGTGGTAACCTGATGACAACAAGAGTCATCAGAAGATGACATATCCCACCGGTTCCACAAAATTTGTAAAACACATCTTTGACAGATACTTGTGTATCTACTACCGTACTTCAGTTAGTGGTTATTACAGATGCTGAGTTTCAGGTATGTTAAGGGTTTTAGACTTCTGCTCCAGAAGCAGTCAAAATCAACAACGAACATCCCTCTCATGTTTCTATGGAAACAGAAAAAAAGAAGAAAAAAGTGAGCATGGCTCACATACCCCCGCCATCCGCTATCCGTCCATTGAGAATTATAGATGTGAAGGTTACTATGTTTAAAAAACAGCTTCAAGCATCATAATATTGTCCAAAATAATTTTAGGAACTGACTGTTATTACAAAATTTCATTCACCAAGATGTAATATTTTTCAGGTAACTTAATTTCGGAACTGGTTTAAGAACTCGATGAAGAGTATCATCTTGACTACCTCCATATTAAATTTCATTCACCTAGATGTAATAGTTTCCGAGAAAACTTGTCCCCATTGGAGCATCACAGTTCTTCTGGTACTAAGTTCAATTTCGGATTCAAGGGCCACAACTCCGTAAAAAATAATATTTCGGAACTGGTTTTCGAACTCGATAAAGAGTATGGTCATGAGTACTCAGAACCAAAATTTCATTCACCTAGGTTGAACAGTATCCGAGAAAACTTGTCCCCATTGAACACAATAAAACTAAGTAAAAAAAGTGACGTTTCCATGGAAACGACAAAAAATATCACTCTCAGAAAATTGAAAATTGTCTGTGCGCGATCGGAAGACCATGGTTAACATCTGTACAAAGTTTGGTTGATGTACCTTTGACGGTTTTTGAGAAAATTGACCGGACGGAATGACCGCTATATACCCCCGCTTTCTTCGTAGCGGGGGTATAATGAATTTTTCAGAAAAAATCTGAAAATATCAAAAGGCACCACTTCAGTTAGTGGGTAATACACATGCAAAGTTTCAGAAAGATATCATAAACGGTTTTCGAGGTTCTGCTCCGGAAACGAAATGATGACAGACGGACGGGGTGATGACTATATCCCATGGTATTACATACCGGTGGGATAATAAAGACGACAATATGTTTGTGTTTTCTGTATGTGGCAGGGTGAGATGAAAGTGCTCCTACCAGAGTTAAATAAGGTTTTGAAAGTTTTCATGGTCAGACTAAAATGCGCCTTTTTATTAATGGTCGACAGGTAAAGACACCTTTTTTGCAGTATGCAACCGTGCATACTCCGGCTCGGAGTGTCCCTGTGATTGCCCAGTTGCAACCCACATGACATTCAGTATATACTGCCAAGACCATATGATTGATAGTTAATGATGAGGGAATGTCAACTCAGAACCAAACATTTCATTTCTTTATTACAATCAAGTGACATATTACAACATCATGTCAATGTTGTTCAGTTGGCTACATGAAATAATATAGTTACAGTTCTTACCTCCTAGATTTACATAAACAATGGAAGATAATCCTTTCAACTATTCTCCAGTAATACCAATAATTCATCTCGTGTTCTTCATAAGGCAGACCGGCAAATTGAATAAAATTTAGATCTAATGCTCTAATTACTTTCAACGTAACATTTAAAATAAACAGTCTAACTTCTCCGTTATCTATGCACTGCTGTCAGCTAGTTCATGAAACCGCTGGATCTTTTGAGAAACACGATATTTTACAAAGGCCAGTTCAAGGGGGATGTCACTATTTTGTTGTCTTTTTTTTATCACATGAAATATGAAAAATATCAACTGTACAATGTACAGAGCAAACACCAAGTCAGAAATAGTTAATCATTTCGATTATTATCAATAATGGGTTTTCACGCCGGAGCAAAGCTTTTCAATCAATAAATGGTTTCATGTTTTTCTTTTTTAAACGAGAATGCCATTATGTCATACTTAAAAGCATAAAAATCATTATCCTCAGTTTATATTTGTGACTGGGTTGTGTTGTAAACATGTGAATAATACAAACAAAAATATCCCTTGATGTTTGTCTCCACAGAAAATACCCCCTCGAACTGTACCTTTAGACAAGGCCTCTTCTACTCTTAGCAAAGTGCTGTAAATATTCTTTACTTTTGATAATGGTTTCCCTAAATTCTGTAAAGATTAACATTTGATCATTTGGTTAAATATATTTTTTACCGGTAGTGATGTTGAGGTGATGTGTCCGTCCGTCCGTCCGTCCAGATGGATCATCTTTCTAGCAATATTTACGATAGAGCATTAGATCGGTCAATATATCTTTATTGAATATTTTTAATTATTTAGATACTTCATCAGCTGCCTAAATGAGAAATTATTTGTTTTACAAATTATCAAAAGATATATTGTTTGTACCTTGTAAGTGATATGCAGTGTTTTTTTATATTTCACAAACTCACATAAGGCACATACACATTACGAGTGCGTCACTACAGATTGCAAATAAATCATATTGTTCTTTCATCAGCTGCCAATAGGCATGGAAAAATACAGACTGTTGCAAAATATTAAATGAAAATATTTTAAAATTGAAAAATAAGTATCAAATGATTGCACTTTTGTGAAGAAATGGTAAAACAAAAAGCAAATAAATACAACATCACAGAAACACATGTTACCACGGTAACTAAATATCATTGTATACAAAGTTGACTTATCACAAAAACAGATTTCTGTTACAAATATTATAATCAACAGTCATGAGCACAAGACTAGTTTTAAACATTGTTAAGTAACATGATATCATTGTAATTTATTTTTGAAAAGTTGACAAATTGTTCTTGTCTCTAGCCTTGATTGAAATCATCATTCGTCCGAAGAATACTGTTAATTAGAGACTATCACCAAAGCATCTTCTGAAATAAAATATATCAACATCCTAGACTTGCCAAGTATATTTTACTTTATCAACAAGTCTTGAAGAAATCAGGATACAGAATTTGTTGAGATTATGTTTATCATCCAAAATCATTCATTGAAATATGTGCCTCTATATCTCTTCATCTGTACACAACTCCAATCTCATTAAAATCAGATCAAATGTAGCACTTGCGCCTTGCTGTGTTCTTTTTTTACTACAGCCAATCATCGGCGAGGCTAGGAAGACATCGCCCAGAAATAAATCTGAGCAGGGCTGTGATTGGTTGAATGTAAGGAAAGTGAAAGGTGAGAAGGTCATAAGACATAACCCGTGCATAGCAGTTTTTAGATCAAGAATGAAGCGAGATACGAGTTACATTCGATCTTCTTTTAATGAGATTGGGTAAACTCTCTCCACATCCCTGCAGCTAACCAAGTTGAAGTTGAAGAAATAACATACAGTGCTCATTGTGTTAATATCATAGTGTTCCTTTCATACTGATATGCATTCATTGAGAGTAGGAGATCGGACTCTCTGAAATATCACAATTATCATGATTACACTTTAATATACAGCACAGAAAATCAAATGTGTTTTGTTAATTCATGAATTTCTATACAATAATTTCAACCAAAAAAGGTTTGACAATTTTGGAAGCTCTTTCCTTGATAGAAGTTTAACTCTCATTCTGCAATCTAAAACACTTTTCAAATATGCATTTAGTGCAACTCGGTTGTTTGCAAAAACATACATGCAAAACAGTACAAATCATTTCTTCACAAAATCCCCCGATATACACTTGCCAGACCTCCTTACAAGATATAACTTGTGCCAGTCTCCAACAGAGGAAAATTTAAGCTTTGCCGCATTTCATTACCTTTTCTGTGCTAGCATAACAGTACAACTTATGAAATTCTGTTGCAGTGGGCTGCTACGCTAGCAAAGAAAAGTTAACAAAATGCGGCAAGGCATAAATTAGCCAGTAATGGAGACTGGCATGAATTAGTACTTGAGAGAGAAGTTGGAAATACCCTGAACACTGACAAAAACCACACAACAACCACACCACCGTAACATTATCCCCATCCAAATATTCTAGGAGCGTTATATCACCCAAAGCTTGACACTTCAGCTGTAAAGTTTATTAATGACGACCAATTCTTTGCAGCAAATTTAAACTAAAAGTTAACATAAGAAGAGTCGGGATTGGTGACCGGCTGATTTCGACAGGCTACCCCAGAGTATTTCAAACCTACAGGTTAGGGTTAATGTTCCAGTTCTCAGCACTGTATCACTTCTAGACCTTAAAGGTGTTGTAGCACTGCGTTCTTACTTGAATAAAGTTCTCTCAAGAAAAGGTAATTAAATGTTATAAATGGCTAAATAATACTTCACAATCAATATAGAGAGTTCTAAAATGTTTGTACATGGTTTGGTGAGCCATGTAACTCCATTTCCCTTTGAGTAGCCATTTTTAGGTGTTCATTTATGCGGCTTAACGTGTCGTGAAATGAGATGTTTACCCTCTAACAACAATATAAACTTATAATAAATGGCAAATTTGAGAAAAAATAACAGCCAAAAGTGTGCTACAGTGCCTTTAAAAGGGAGAAAGTGAACTCAATTTAACCGCCCTTGCAGTGTTGGAGAACCCTTAAACCGTCCAATGGCTGAAACACCAAGGTATTAGTCAGGAGTTTGATTTCAAGCATTATTCTTTTATTAACGACCAAAACATGTTTAGTATACTCCAAAAACGGTTAAATGTTTGACTCTTCATTTTGATTGACTTGCACCAAAGAAAGGCATGTATTAAGCACTCATGTTGATATAAGTGCAGAGAGGTGCATTAACCTCTGGCTGACGGATGATCTGTACCCAATCAGGGGTTAAACCATCTTTTCAGTCTCACTAAGTCATGTATTTTCACAGAACGCTGCCTGAAAGTCAATATGATTTTGTTTGAGGTTTAATGCCCCATTTAAGAGTATTTTACTTATTTCACATCTGTTAGAAGTATTTCAGGGAGAAAGCCCACAATCTCATTGTGGTGAAACCTGCAAGCATTGGCTGGAACTAGCATACCGGTACAATTGGTAGCATTACACCCAAACCTTACTGCATGTAGAGGTGAGGTGAGTTGGGGTTTAACGCCGCTTTCAAGAGTATTTCACTTATATCGTGGCTGCTAGTATTATGGCAGGGAGAAAGCCCGCAACGCCATGTAGCTAAGCATTGCGGTGAAACCTGCGAGCATCGGCTGGAACTACCGAACAATGGGTGGTACTACGCTGAAATTCAGTGTAGCATTGCACCCAAACCTAACTGCATGTAGAACAGTTCTCTACTGCAGACAAAGTTGCCGTGCGCCTGGCGGGACTCGAACCCTGGACCTCTTGATCCGAAGCCGAACGTGCTAACAATGCATGTAGAACAGTTGTCTACAGCAGACAAAGTTGCCGAGCCAAAGCATGATTTGAACCCAGGCTCATATGGTAGTTAAGTCATCAAACTTTTGGAGATTTTCAAGAGAGTCAAAGTGAAAGATTGGTAATTCGTTGCCTTCAGACTGATAGATTTGTTTAACCCCTGTTCTTGATACCATCATTATCATAGTTCAGCTGAATGTTTAGTGCCAACCCAATTGACTATTGGACAACTGTTCAAGACTCCACATTGAAGACAGATGGCAGCTGGCCGACTCAACTAAATCAGATCTGTGGCCCAAAAAGGCCTGAGTCACAATTAACCACTTGCTCAACTACATGTAACTGCTGGATATGTTATACACTTCTTCTTCTGGCAACATGTGTTACATACAATCAAGGTACATATTTAATTCCTCACGATACTCTCTTCATTTAACCTCAATACTACATGTATTTCTAAAAACACTTTCATCTCATACTGGCAACTACAACTGTATTCATAAACACACTCTAAATAATGTAAGAACGTGTTATAATCCTGAAAACCCAGGAAGACTTCAATGAGATATTTCTCAATTTCAGTTAGGTTCCACGATTTGTTGGTATTTCTAATTTTGTAACATGTAGAAAATTTTTTTTTTTTAGATATTTCAGGAGTTGTTTGAAAACATGATGGAAAAATCCTGGACATAAAATTATCAAAACAGGGATAAAAGAAAGCCAAACTCCATACAGAATAGATCATGGTCATTCACTAGGACTTGGAGGGGAAAATGTGTGATATGTACCGGTAATCAATATATTTGTCACATATATTCTTTTAAAGTTTTGTATCACATGCTTTCAAGTTAAAACAAAGATTTCTGAAGTCTTAAACGTTTCAGAAGGAAGATCTATATTCTCTTGCTAATAAATGTTATCAGGTAAAAATTTAATACTAAAATAATTTAACTACGTAAAATAAAGTCCTTATTGCACAATTCAATGGTACTCCATTTCAACAATGCACATAATCCCTAGTTTTGCTCCTGATGCAAAATCACAGAGGTACATGACTATTCTTCATAAATAACTTGTAAATCAATCAAAACAATCCACTGCTGTAAAGCATTTCA
Source organism: Gibbula magus (assembly GCA_936450465.1). Taxonomy (NCBI): domain Eukaryota; kingdom Metazoa; phylum Mollusca; class Gastropoda; order Trochida; family Trochidae; genus Gibbula; species Gibbula magus. Next base: position 76,218,811 of record OW388294.1, read on the forward strand.
TACAAACATGCGTCCCAGGGACGTGAATAAACGCGTCCTCGTCCAGTTGTATTACATCTCAGATTTGAATATTTAGCCTCATTTCACTCTCATTTTTGTATTTAGCACATCCACAATACCGAAACAGTAAACATAAACATTTCTTCAAGAATTCTTACTTTCACAATCAGACAATCGCTTATTTAGCAAGATTAAATATTTCCATACTTAAGTCTTTGAGCCATCGGATATGAATATAAATTAAATCCATACCAATATTTAGCACAGTCAATGGCAACCCAATCAAAACTTGACACTAATCTTAACATGTAAGCGCTCTCACAGAGATTACATTAATTAACTGGAGTTCAACACACATTCTTTCACAATTTCCATATCTTGACTTTTTCTGCCATGAGGCACCAGTTGGCATGATCAAAATAAGTGTCGATGATATGCAAATCTTCGATGTTTCGCCGGACCATATCCCCTAGTTCCCCCTCCTTAAAGACATGGTAATATCGACAGAGGTCGGCGTTGGTGGGGGTACTGCCCACACTGACCCCACTTGCAGAGGACAGAAAACTGTCTGAGGAAGCACTGTCCAGAGCAGATCTTCTGGTCAGTTTCTTGTTTTGACCACTGATCAGTTCAGTGTCATTGTCTTCCGTCGAGCAAAAAACCTTGGCAAAGTCGTGCAGGTTGTCTTCTGATTTCTTAATGCCCTTTCTGCAACCTTTTATCTGAAGGTCGCTTTGTGACCTTGACCTGTCATTCTGGAAGCCATTGACAATGAGTTTTCTGGATTCGTTTCTGTCAAGTGGGGATTTTGTTTCCGATTTAAAGCTTTGCTCTTGATTTGAGTGTCCATTACTTTGAACTCTTCGTCTTCTTGGCAGTGACTTTTGTGGCACATCCGATGAGGCAAGTTCTAGTGGCAATGATTTCACTGATCTTGATCGAAGCTTAATGTGATCATTCTTTTTCGCGGCAAGGTTCGATACATCTGACACAGTCCTTGTCATTCCTGGATTGACAACATTTGTCAGTGGAAGCTGGAATTCCGTTGGATCTGACACTTCTGAGCAAGGGAGACTACTCATAGGAAACTCCCTCACTGCAAATACTTCCGACTGATCCTCGAAACACATTGAATATGGAGGCACAGATTGTGATTGTTCAGCAGTCTCAACATGTGGACTAGAAGTACTCTCATGATTGGATACAAGACTCTTTAAGCTCATTTTCAGTTTCTGGAAGATATTAGGCTTTAAAACAGCCTTTGTGTTTCCTTTCCGAAGAGCACAGTGCTCTTGGTGGACAAAGTCTTCAGGTGGACTGAATGGTAATGACAACTTTGACTTTGCGTGGAGCAGAGACGACTGACAAGGCAAGATGGAAGGCACAGTTTGACATCCTGCTCCTTTCTTTCTGTGGCAGACAGGGGAGACAACTCTCTTGGTTTCACAAGGACCAGGCTCCGCCCCAGACTTCCTCCGAAAGTTGAAATCCGGGGCAGGAAACTCAAAGCTTTTGCCATTGGATTGCAACACCTCCGCTGTAGAAAGCTGCTTCTCTGACAGTTCCTTAAGACAAGCCTCGAGACGGCGACACTCCTGAACTAAGGTGCAGGGTTGGTCGAATCGGCCATCTTGGGAGGGTTTAAGTTCAGCATCTTCTGGTTCAAACACATCTTCTGAGGACTGGTTGACATCTTCCAAGGACTGGATCCTGTGAGGGAAGCCGTTGACCTCGTCTGGCGGCGTGTCCTGAACAAACACAAAGCTGTTGAGAGAGGAAGTGTCGTCGTCGCTGACGGAGCTGTTACTTGAGTGGTCAAGGTCGGAACAGGATCCGCGGTACAGACGGAGGGATGGGTTGCACGGTTTGTGCCAGGGGATTAGAACATCCTGACTCTCAAACTGAAACACAGAAATCAGTGAAGAAGTGTAGTGTATGAAAACAGGCAATATAGAAGAACAAGATAAGCATAGTTAAGATATAAAATATCAAAGATAAAAACCTCATGTGAATTATACATTTAACTAATCAAAGGCCTATTGCTGACCAATCTAAAGCTATACTAGGTTAAAGTTATCGGAAATTTTTCCTGCACAAAGGTCTTATTTGAAAGACCTCGTTACCATGGATGCACTTGTCAAGATATGAAGGCCTATCACAGAATGACACAGATCAATCAACAGTTATGGTCATGGTTACAGTTTATCGAAGAGACAGACTGGAGATAATCAATATAACTCAAGAATGTACGATTTGGCTGCATAAAATCCTTTGGCTTTGTAGCATGATTGCAATATGTAAGGCTGAAATAACTTATGTAACATAACTAGTTTGAAGCTAAAAACATTTATGTACAAAATGGACATTCAAAGTTAGGATATTCTCATTAACAAATTACCCTTCGATGTTTCTGTTCGAAAGCCCACACATAGACCATGAGTTTTCCGCCAGGGGAGAGCACTCTGCTCAACTCTTTCAGAGCTTGTATGCGGTGGGCATCAGATGAAAAGTGGTGAATAACACCAATCGAAATGACAGCATCAAAAATATTGTCTCGGTAGGGAAGGTGGAGATTGTCAGCAGTGATGACCTCATGACCTTGGTGGTTTGCGTGGTGTACAAGTGGTTGACAGATATCAGAACCAATCTTGTACACGGAGCTGTTCACTCTCAGATAACGACCACTCCCACAACCTGCAGCAGGAAATGGACATGAAGTCAGTCATCATTTCTTCAACATCTGATTTGTGGGTGATCTCACCCAAGATTCTTCCATTATCAAATATATAAACATGAATTAATTAAAAATAAATTCAGAAGGTGTTTCAAATAATCATTCAAATCAGTAATTAATTTATCATCAAAAACTGTGTTCCACAGGAGATAACGCTTGTGTGGTGTAATTCTCTGTGTTATCGCTAACTAATAACGGCTACAGGCCTTCAGCTTCTTAGAAACATAACAGACAGTTTCGGTTTCAAACCACATGCTTTTTTATTAACTTCCGGTTCGTTAATACAAAACGTAACTTCATAAGCGGAACGTCATATTCCGCAATTAACATGGCACGACACGACATCCCTCCCCAATTAGAGAAATGCGGCAATCACTATGGCCTTATTTCCAAACAGATTTTTAACATATGAATATACTGCCATTTCTGCAGAAACCTGAAAAATGAGTAACTTTAGCCAAACAATTAAACATACCAAATAACAACGGTTATCTCTGTCATTATTCAAAACCAAAATTCAAACTTTATGTCATGAACCACTGAATCGGTCAATAAACACAACTATTTAATGTCCATGAACTGAACTCTCACTTTGAGCTGAAACAATAAACTACCAATTAAACGTTGGTAAGTTAGACAGATTCTCATCAGTCAAACATAACAAAGTCATCAAACTTCTTTGGAACAGACTTCTGTCTGTCAGATCTCCTCACACACTGATCTATTTTCACAGTCTCTGATTGACTAGCTTTATTGTCCATCACTTGTACATCAGTCGGTTCTGGCAAACTGTCAACCTGTGGTTGATATGGTTTCACGTGTGAGGTATTACGCTTATACCGAGCGCCATCCTCACATTGCACAGTTACCATGTTTCCTGCTTTAGAGACAACCTCGACTGGAGTTGGCAAGTAAGGAGTGTCAACCTTACTCATATGTTCCCTCTTAAGCAACACAGTGTCTCCAGGAACAATCTTTGAGTCCATGGCATGCCGTTTTTCATCGGCATACACTTTTGAGTAGCCTTTCCTTTCAGCGTCTCTGTCCCGAACCTCAAGGTCGATGATTTCAGGAATAAGAACAGGCAGTTTAGTCCTCATCTTCCTTCCGAACAGCAGTTCGGCTGGGCTTTTCCCAGTTACACTGTGAGGAATTGCACGGTATTGGGTGACATATACCTGCAATGCCTCTTTCCAGTTTTGCTTTGTTGCATGGGCAATCTTCAACCTCTTTACAAGAGACTGGTTTTGTCTCTCTACCTCTCCATTAGCTTGAGGCCAACGTGGGGTTACTCGATGGTGTTCAATACCATTGTCCCTTAAATAGTCTCGCATAACCTCAGATATGAACTGAGGACCATTGTCTGAATAGATTGACACAGGCAATCCATGCCTTGAGAACATACTTTTGAGGACTTCTACAGTTTTCTGTGCTGTGGTTGATTGCATAACCTTGTACTCATAATATCGACTATAATAGTCAATCACCACAAGGATCGATTCACCCGAAGGTAACGGACCAAGGAAATCCATTGCTAAGTTTTCCCATGGTTTTGATGGCAATTCTGTCGTATGAATAGGTTCCGGAGGACTCGGTTTACTGACCAGCTGACAGCCATGACATGTTTTGCAGAATTTTTCTGCATCCTTATCCATATTCGGCCACCAGACCTTGGATCTCAAATTCTGCTTTGTACCTACAACACCAAGGTGCCCTTCATGTGCAAGCGACAGAACTCTGGGTCGCAAACACTTGGGAATCACTATGCGACTACCTCGCAACACCAACTTCCCTATTCTGCACAATTCGGAACTCACAATCACTTATTGCTTCAATTCACAATGATTCAAATCACTAGAATCAATACACTCGCGCACAGTTTCCAACTCATCATCACTCGAAGAAGCTCTCTCGACTTCTTGAGTGGTTACAGCTTGGGGAGTTGCATTCAGTGCAACAAATCTCACATATTCTTCTGCACAATTTGACACAGCTAGTGATTTCACAAACCTTTCTCCCAACAATCTAGAAAGTGGATCAGCTATGTTGCTCTTTCCTGGTGCATATACAACTTTGAAGTCGTATTGTTGTAGACGCAGAACCCAACGTTCTATTCTAGCACAGGGTTTGGACTTTGGTGCATATATCGCCTCCAGCGGCTTGTGGTCTGTGACCAGCTCAAACGATATCCCATATATGTATGGGTGGAACTTCTCACATGCCCAAACTAAGGCCAGAGCCTCTTTTTCAGTTTGAGAATATCTGCGCTCCACATCACTGAGTGAACGGCTTGCATATGAGATGATCCTCCATGAAGTATCATTCTGTTGCTGAGCAAGGACTGCACCGAGTCCCACAGGACTGGCGTCTGCAATAACTCTTGTTTTGGCATTTACATTGTAGTAACCTAAGGTTTTACTACTTGCAAGAGCAGTTTTGAGTGACTCAAACGCTTCAGTTTGTTCATTTCCAAACACAAACAGGTGATTTTTCCTTGTAAGCTGTCTCAGCGGTTCTGCAATTGTTGAATAGTCTGGGATAAACCGAGAGCAGAAGTTCACTAGTCCCAAGAAACTTCGGACCTCACTCACAGTTTCAGGCTGTCTCGCGTTTACAACTGCTTCAACTTTGTCTTTGGTGATGTCAATCCCCTGATCTGACAAATGGTGTCCCATAAACGTTATGCTGGACCTTTTGAACTCGCACTTGTCAACGTTCAGAGTTAGATTTGCTGATGATAGTCTTTGAATGACTTGCTCGAGTCGTCTATCATGCTCATCTGCAGAAGGACCATGAACAACAATGTCATCAGATATATTGGCAACACCTGGAATTTCTTGCAAGATTTTCTGGATTTCATGCTGATATATTTCTGGTGCAACATTTATCCCAAACAGCAGACGCTTGTACCTGTAAAGTCCACAGTGAGTCACAAAAGTCGTAATGTTGCGTGACTCCAGGTGTAGCTCCAGTTGGTGGAAGCCCCACTTCAGATCTAACTTTGAAAAGACCCTACTTTCACTCATGTCTTGTAACACCTCATCCACAGTAGGAATTGGGTGTCTTTCTCTCAAGATCGCCTCATTAGCACGTCTCATGTCCAAACACAGTCTTATATCACCAGAGGCCTTTGGTACGATGACAACAGGATTTACCCATGGGGTCGGTTCTTCTACGGGCTCAATGATATCCTTGGCAATGAGTTCTTGAACTTTAGATTCAACCTTTTCACGCAGTCCAAAAGGAACACGCCGCATTGGCTGAGCAATAGGCTTAACATCTGGGTCAATTTTGAACTTGATCTGTTTGTTTTTCATTTTTCCTAGTCCAAGAAATACTTCGGGGTACGTGTTGAGACATTCCGGGATATCTGCTGATGAACGCACTGCATTGATATTGAGTCCAATCTTCAGAGCGCCTAATTTCATAGCAGTGTCTTTGCTGAGAAGCGGTTCTGCAATACCATCAATCACAGTGAACTTTGCCTGTGTTCTGTGATCCCCAGCTACTACTTCTGTTGTGAAACTGCCCAGAGTTTTCAACGGTGTCCTACTTGCATATGGAAACAGCTTTTTTCCACCCTTCTGTGACAAACACATGATTTTCTTAGACTTCAGAAAATCCCACAAGTTCCTATCAATAATGTTGCTATCACTGCCTGAGTCAACAATTATATCAATGTCTACACCACCTATCGCCACTGGAATCACTTCGCTGTTGTCAGGGTTCCTACTGTTCGAATTGTGTATCATGCTTCTCATACGGAAAGCATAACCTTCCTTTTCTTCAGTTTCACAACCACCTTGGTCTGTTTTCTCAGTTTCTAAAAGTTTCACATCACCACGACCATGTGTTCTCCTATTAGATTTCTTGCCCCTGTAATTATTTCTATCTCTCCTTTCTTTTGTCCCAGATGATTTTCTTGACAAGTCTGTAAAACATTTTGAAGCAAGATGGTCATACCCTTTACACCTTTGGCACTGCTGACCTTTTGCCGGACAGGTAGAATCTCTTCCATAGTGACCAACTTGTCCACAGCGAAAACAGGAGTTGTCAACTTTCCCTGTATGATGACTGTTTCTTTGGAAAGTTTTATGTTCTCTTATTCTTTGAACCCTTTCCGATTGTCCCACTTTTATGTTCATATCTTTCATTTGTTCCTCAACAGCTTCAGAAGTTGCAGACATTTTCAACATTGATTTCAATGAAAGTTCATCTCCCTTTTCAAGGAACTTTCGTCTCAAATGGTCTGACCTACAGTTCTCGACTACTTGATCACGAATCTGGTTCTCAACGTCAGTATATTCACACCCTTCAGATGCCTCACGTAATCTGGTTACATATTGTGCTACAGTTTCACTAGTCTACTCTGCTTCATTTTTCTGAAGATATGTCGTTGATAAGTCACATTTGTTTTCACAGTTAAATGTCCATTCAAAGCCTTTATTGCCTTGAAATATTCATGAGATGCCCCCCGATCTTGCAACGTCTTAAAAACACCTCTAAGACCAGCTCCGGCTGTGTACAACAGTAATGCACGCCTCTGTGCCTGATTATCTGCCTTTTCTTCCTCAACAAATAATGCTTTACTGTCAGCATATGCTTCAAATTCCTCTATCCAGGCTTTCCAACGAATACTCACGACACTCGCATCACCCGAGAGGTCGAACGCTGGCATCCCACGAACATCGCTAAATTCTGCCATAATGTCACTGAACAGTTACAGTTTATACAGTTTCACGGCTTATTTGTGACCTTATTATCCTCGTCGCCAATGTAATTCTCTGTGTTATCGCTAACTAATAACGGCTACAGGCCTTCAGCTTCTTAGAAACATAACAGACAGTTTCGGTTTCAAACCACATGCTTTTTTATTAACTTCCGGTTCGTTAATACAAAACGTAACTTCATAAGCGGAACGTCATATTCCGCAATTAACATGGCACGACACGACATGTGGGATCTAGCAAGATCACTTTGGAGATATCGTTTTGACAGTAGATTACACAATGCCCTGCACTTGAGGAACCCTCAGAACCCCTCCCCTCCATGGATCTGCCACTGAGGTGATGTACCAACTTGGGTAACACTGAACTTCCATACGCTTGTTTCAAAAGATCCTCTGAAGCTGACCTGTAATAATTCAACTCAATTTCACATCAACCTATTTTCCTGCAAATAGAGTTCCTTCGTGACTTCTATGCTAACCCATCAAATGAGTGAAAGGCCAAAAGAATAGGTTATATCTCACCAACATCGGCAACAAGAGACCCCGGTTCCAGGCCCTTCAGAAACTGTTTGACCTTTGGCCATGCCTTCTGCTTGAGGTCAGCGAAATGTGGAGCGATTTGATCGTACACTTCCTGTACGTGGATTCTCTCCATACTGGTCGTCATCTCCCGTGGTAGTCTGGTCTGAACCATGGTGGACACTTGGGGTGATGCAACGTCCGGGATGATGACGTCAGGATGAAAGGATAACGGTGAACAATGTCCGTGATGATGACGGGTAGGATGGGGATAATGGTGAATGATGAGTTTAGACTGTTAATTATGAGAGAGTGTTGGTATGGTATGATGCAAATGCATTTTCAATTTACGAAGGTTTGTATGTGATGTGTGAAGCAATAAAATGAAGCATGGGGAGGTCATATGTAATGTCATAAATGATGTCATGTGTACACAATGTGGTGTACAATGAAAGGTGTGATGGCGAGCACATTGGCGGGTGAAGAGTTATTTGTCTGGTTGATAGGTCAAGTGTTCATTAGAAGATAGGATTTCGTACAGAGAGCACTGATATGAACGTTAAAACATCCCGAGTGATAAAACAGAAAATGCTACCAAAGAAGGGTATCAATTTGAATTAGAACTTTAATGATTATCAGCAATAAAAATGATGCCTGGTTCGATGTCAAGACTGCTGATTATGATGTAATGATTGAAGTATTTCCGAATAAAGGAGGAGAAGAGGTCAAAGGCGATGTCGAGAGTGAAACCAGGTGTATGGTGTTGTCACAGACGATGTCGAGAATGAAATACGGCAAGATGTGTGTGATGCTGGAAACGATGTCGGAAGTGACCAGGGATTCATGTTATGTCCACTGTCGGTCCGTGAGGAGAGGGGAGGGAGGGAGGGAACGTCAACACCAGACAGCACGACCGGAATGACGTCAGCTAACCCATGGTGATGCGTTGGTCACAGACACATTCTGAAACAAATAAAGCCATAATGAGACAATGAAGACCTCCTTGGAGACAAATAGGAAAGCAAGACAGCCTTGATTGTGAAAAACATGACAATTCTCTGTATATGCTCAGTGATTAATGACATCAGTTAATCTTGTTTCAAAACTAGGATTGCCCGATACCCTGGGGTCGGAGACAAACCAGAGATTTTGTTAAACCTTTTTCCAAAATAGATTACTGGTAATAACAATTAATATTGACAAAATTTATTCAAATTTAGCGAAATACACTAAATATCACTTCATGCTATTCATGGGCAAATATACAGTAACATTGGGCAAGTTAAAACCATGTTGACACTTGCCTTGTGGAATGTAACCAGCTAAACATTATGTGAATTGTCAATTGTTATTTTTTTTTATTATAATATGCCTGGTATGCCTTAAATAAGATATCTAACAATGTGCCTCATATAAGCAAAATCATCATTCGTGTCTCCTCCCTGAACCCACAGGTATTCCCTTCTCCACTGTACCACCCATTCCCAAAGCTCAACTATGTTTGATGGACAGTTTTCTCCAAACATTCTCATTAGTTGAAACTAACTTGGCTTGGCAGCTATGCAGTGTGATGCCTTCGGTAGCCAGGCCAGCTCAGTGAAATACATAGCCAGGCCATTCCCCTCAGAGCATACATCGCACTCTAAATATTCTACACAGCTCTGCACCTGCACTCAATACACAGCAATATTTTACTCAATTATCAATAGCAAATACACAATGCTTGGCTGTCATTGTGAAAAGACGCCAGCCAATTATAAATAAAATGTCTCCATTTTACTTATTATGGTGCTACAGACGTGAAATTGGGTCCATTTACAACAATCCAATGTTATTACAGTGACCATTTTATCAGTCATTATAAAGGATGCACCACTGTAAATCTCTGGCCATAACAAATCATATTTTCCGTCAAACAAAGATGATATTCTCAAGATGTAAGCTTTAGTCATTACTAGTTCTTGAGTGAAATCAAAACACTGTTTGCAATCTGGCCATCCTCCAAATTCTCAAACGTTAATATTTGGAAGGCGATCAAGGGCAAACTGTTGTCCCCCATGATGATGATGATGATGATGATGATGATGATGATGATAGAGTTGAAAAACAATTTTCTTTTGTATAAAATTATGCTTACACATGTTCGAAATATTACTACAAATGCAATATCAGCCAAAAGCATGTTATATACTGCTATGATAACAACGATTTTACTGATTTAACTATTGTTTCCTGCAAAGCAATGCGGATCTGAGATGGTGCAAAATGACCACAAACATGGCCGCTCCCCTAGGGATTTTGGACTGGAGATCAGCGAGTTGGAAAGAAAAAGGGATCACACAGAAAGTCTTCTTCACAAATATTCTGGAAATCTGAAATGCATTTGAATTTGCAGCTTCATACACCATATGTGAAAATATAAATGAATACATTACCGCCAATTGCCAGTGTGCACAAAAACTACATCACATCCGCGACCCTTTCATCTGAGGACTGTCGCTTTCATGCTCGTCTTTGTCACTCGGCTGCGTTCGGGCGATTATTTTTCAGTGCGGGAACAGGAAAGGTTTCAAAATCGATCGATATAGGCCTACATGTATTTACACTGGGCATGCCTGGTAGACTAGCGACTAGGGATTTTAAAATACTTTATATAAGGACAGGCGGCTGCAGATATACTACATATGGCATGAGGGTAAATTATGATAATACTCATAAACTTAGTATGGTATATAGCCAAGATTAATATAGGCCTATAGCCGGAAGTTTTTTTTATGATTATAATAATACCAATGGTTTATATAGTCAATTTAGATGTAAAGTTACATATGATTATAATAATACTAATGGTATATAGCTAATTATGGTGAACAATTAATACTATATAACGGTATGTAGCCAAGATGAACAGTTATAATACTAGTTAATAGTGATAATAATACTAATGGTATATAGCTAAGATGTACAGTTATATAAGTTATTTTCCTAAGTCAGTCAGAAGGCCATATATAGGCCCATATGACATACATTTGCAATACATTCAGCATTAGGTATACAATTACAATATATCACAAAAACAAAACAAATAGAGCATAGGCCTACATAGTTGACATAACATACAGATGTGATGCTTTAGTATTGACAATGAGATATATATATATATAAGTACTACACGCAGGTGCATGCACGTCCGAACAAATACATACACACACACCTACATGTACACACATAGACATACATAAACACATAATCATAAATATTACACAAACATCCATAATTACACCCGCATACATAAATATTCTCATACATACATACATACATACATACATACATACAAACATACATACATACATGTACATATGCGCATACATTCATACACAACATAACATTACCCACAATATTACACAACGTAAACACAATTGCAACAAAATTAAAATACATATAGCAATATAAAAAGGCTACGTCATATGATTTGAATGTTATCGTTAGGTGTTTGTAAGCTTATATATGTGTTGTGTTTAGAAGTATTGAAAATGTCATCCATCTTGGTACGATACCTTTATTCTTCCGCGCGTCAAACACCGATGGGATGCTGAAATCGCTATTTCAAAATTTTGTTATGGACAAAATGGTTTGCATTTAATTCAAAATACATAAATTATGGAAATTAAGTTAATAAATTATATTGGTGGCATACCTTAAATTAAGAACCATAAATAACGTCCAAAACACGTTGAAAGCCCTATTTCACTCTGCTATGTCGCTCCGTAAAGAGATTCCAAGACAACACTTAGTTTTATATAAATGGCCCGTTTTTTTAGAAACATATATCAATGTAATGTGTACAAAATGGACGATTTATGTTAGTTGGCTCCTGGACACAACATGTAACTATGTTTTAGTTGTATTTATCATTCGTGGATTAAATATCTCGCCTTTTTTGTTGGGAACGTTTCTATTGGTCAGCAGTATAGGCCAATATTGATTTAATCAATTAAGCTTCAAATGTACACGCCCATGTTTATTTCCGAGAGCATTGAACTGAATATAGAATTACCTGTTTATTGATAGTATATGTTTATTTATTCACAGGGATCATCGTGGTGGGAATGTTGTTATTACTCATGTTATAATTAAATCCTGTCACGAACACGATCGATTATTTAAATATATGTTTTTTTTAATGATTGATAATCATTTATCACATATCTAACCAAGCGTTCAAACAACCAGTTGAGCAAAAACAATGAATTACGAAACAGATCAGTAGCTTTGCTGACGACTCCAAGCATCACAACAAGAAAAGCTTAAATTCTTGACTACGACTTCTAAGACTAATACCTTCGATTCTCATCGAATAATCGATCTGTTCAGTGTCACACAAGTCCGGCGTCCACCAACGCGAGGCAAGTTCAGCTATTCGTATAATATTTTAGACAGATCGGCTCACCATACAAGTATTCGCTAGGAGACCGGGCAAGGCTAGAGTCTCCAAAATTGACAGGTGGTGTATTGCCGGCGTTCTTCATCCGGCGTGACTGTGAATACAATTTCTCAGACAAAGGAGATAGTCGGGTTCACCATAGCGTGACTTCATTGGTAACGTAACGTATGTTTATTTATATCAAGGATAACAGAATTTAAAGATGTCGACATCCTGACCTGTAAGGGAACATTCCGACTTACTGTAGGTAATACAGTCAGACTTAAAATATTTCCTTTAACATTTTCAACAAAATTAAATCCGTCTGAACAGCAAGTCTAAAATTTGCCCGTAATTTGCCCATTGAACCCTGTTCTCAAAGGCTCCATTTTACAATTTAAAGGTTTGGTCATATTTCATATTAATAAATGATTAAATGTAGGGTTTTCATTTATAAGCATCATTTCGTGCTAGACTTCATGGGGAGAAAAGTAAACAGACTTTTTTCTTTGAGGGGCATTTTAAAAGTGGGAATGATAAAAATTGCGAAAATCATATGGTTAACAACTTCTTTATTCATTATATACGACTTTTCGCTTGATAACGACACAAGAATATGTGTCGAAACGTCGCATATAATGAATAAAGAAGTTGTTATAACCTATATCAATATGATTTTCGCAATTTTTGGTTTTATGTTACCTTCGGTGATACAGAGTATGAAAAACGTCATTTTAGTTGTAGTCTTTTTAGACTTAGTAATTTTAAACTTAGATATATCTTTTTATTATTTAAGGTTGCCTTAATCAGGCAACTTTGGATATAAGGATATATGGTACTGACGCCGTGAATATAGAAATGACAACAGATAAGTATACTTATAAAAGAACAACGACGCCTCTAAAAGTGTTGTCATCTTGTATATACATGTACACTCAGGGGCAAAAGAAACGATAAGAATAAAAATGCAAGATCTTTTACTCGACGAAAGATAGATACGTCTGAAACATAGTTACGCCATGTTTCTTAAAGCCAAATAAACTTAATTTGTTATTTTTCAAACAATATCTGTTCTTATTTCTGTAAAACAAGGCTTTAAACACATTTTGAAATCTCATTAATCACGGGAGGTAGGAGAGTGAAATATGGGCCCCGTTCCATAACAGCGAGCGCTTATAATCGCTCATTGATTGCTCAGTGTAGCGCTTAAGTAGCGCCTATATTCTCTCCTGAACGACACGGTGCAAAACCTCAAAGTTCGCTCGCTTTACTACGTAGCGCTACATTGTGCAATCGCGTTCAAGAGAGGTTTCAAAAGTAATCGCTAATTGAGCGATTACTTTGAAACCTCTCTTGAACACGGCCCTGGTTTCTGGCTTGTTTTGTGACATCCTGCAGCAACGATGCGCCGTATTATAAAGTCTACGAATGTACTGTATACCGACAACATCTTGAACTGACAAATCATAACATTTCACCTTAAACACCAAACATTATGTTTTAAAACAACCTTTAAAATAGCAATTTCAGCACCCCAGGTGTTTGAAAAGATATACAATATTAAGTATCTTAATCTGATGATTTAACTTCGTCATAAGACATCCAAACTCGATTTTATCCAGCAGAAATATTTTGTGTTTGACTGTTGAAACTTTGGCGTTGTTTCTTTACCTCTCGGTGTAATATAAACCGCTAAATACAAGAGTAATTTAGTCGAGCATCATTTTTTAATTTCCTTGTAATAAATCCACTAAGCCAAACCCTAGTTGACTTGCAAATTAACGTTATTATTGAGTATATTATCAAGATGTAGTCAATGCATACTCACGAACAGGGCGGTGAGTAAGTTTTTTTGCACCAGTTATTTTCTATACAGGCTACAGGTTTACATGGAACTCGTGTAGTAATAATTTGTACTACATAGCCCTGCAATTATGGGTATGAGTTAGGTTAATATTATCTTTCTGTTTCGGTTCACCTTTACGAACAAATTGGTATGATTTTACACATGGTGGAATCCATGACAATTGACATCTCCGGATCTTAATGGAAACAGCTGTGACCTGTATTACTTTACCACAGTGAACGTAAAGTGTGTCATATCTGACTGTTATCTTTCATTAATTATAAAGTTATCAGGTAACAATTTTGTTGAGATAATGGTGTATTAGTATTCACAGTCACAGTTTTCGAACAGAGCACATTTAGTGTGTATTTATATAATAAAATACTTCAGACTACACTTGCTGTAAATATCATTTTAAGTGTCGTCTGAATCATTTTATTTTTCATATATATTTACTACACGTGAGACCTTCTTCAAATTGTCATACATATGTATTTATGAATGTATGTATGTATGTATTTATGAATGTATGTATGTATGTATGTATGTATACGTATGTATGTTTGTGTGTATGTATGTATGTATGTGTGTATGTATGTATGTGTGTATGTATGTGTGTATGTATGTGTGTGTGTATGCATGCATGTATGTATGTATGTATGTATGTATGTATGTATGTATGTATGTGTGTATGTATGTATGTATGTATGTATGTATGTAATGTATAGTATATATAGTATTGTATGGGTATTTTCAGGGCTCGAGGGCCGATATAAGTCGAGGGCTGATGTGATATGAAAACACCCATATCATACTATGTTTATCATATATACTTACAAAACAAACAACCCAAGTAAGTTAAGCGTTCATAAACTGTAATTCCTGAATCTATTAGATCTCATTATCATGACAACACATCTCACTCACATGTCAGCCGTATTTTTTCTTTCTGTGTTTGGGTTTCCCATTTTCTCTGTATGCATTTCGTTTACTTCAAAGTTTACCTCAGCGTCTGCAGCAATTGTCGATTCAATGATAGAATCTACTTTATAAATTGCTATCAATGCAATAAATGAGTTATCACTCGTGACGACTTCCCTGTAACCGATGTCCACAGCAGAAGAGGCTGGACGACAAATATTAATGAACATCATGCTCAACAGAAACAATTAAATATATTAAATTTGCTTTGTTTTATTTTATTTGGGATCTGTTTGTTAAACTTTTTATTATTATTATATATATATATATATATATATATATATATATATAATAATACATGGGGTGTGTGTGCCTATTTATACGTTACAGAAGGTCACATGTGCAATATTTATACAAGTATATTATAGTTTTGGACGTTTATCAAAGCCCATATCCCTGCTTCAGGATCCTTTCCTACAGACCAATTCCTCCCAAGATCGCCAGAGGACCTGCCATCCAAATGTTCCCACTCAAGACCAGGACTGCTACATCCGGGTC
Source organism: Gibbula magus (assembly GCA_936450465.1). NCBI lineage: Eukaryota > Metazoa > Mollusca > Gastropoda > Trochida > Trochidae > Gibbula > Gibbula magus. Next base: position 76,234,541 of record OW388294.1, read on the forward strand.
TCTCACTTGCGTGATTTTCTTGTCACGGCCATTGAGACTGCATAACACAGACCTGATTTGAGAATAATTTCCTACCTCACTGTCAGGAATCGTTTGCGTGAAATGGGGACTCGACTATGAATGTCTATTCTCCGCTGTTTTGAGAGTCCTCCATCGACGCAATCGGGAGCAATGGTGTTGAGTCCGGGACTTGAACCTCAGAGAAACCGGAGAGGGTTTTGCTACGTGATGAACAATCTGTTGTGATTCGATTGCAACAACAATGATTTGTTATTGATGAACGAGATCGATGACAGCGTATTTATCTTCAGACAAATGAACGTTTTTTTCCCTAACTGCAATCGATGGATCGACAGATACCGTGCAAGCAGTGTGTTGTTGTGAAGTACGATGCCCAGCACACACACACATGTCTAATTTAGTGGTAATGGTTCAGAGGGATTTGACAGCAAATAGATAAATCAACGACGTCACTAGGTCTCGGTCTTGAAGCATGATAACCCTACTTCACATACATCAAGTGTTTCCCTCACGTTTTTGCGTCTCTGTTCGTCACCTTGCCGATTCTTAGGTCAATGTTTTGCCATGGCCTTCTCGATCACTAGATCGCCTACGTCAGAATACGCGTCAGACACTGCCACAAATGGTCATCGCATTGCAGAGTAGATGCCAAGGGCCGGAAAGTGAATTGTGTTACCCAATAGACTATCTGTTTTCAGGAAAGTGACTTGTGTCAACCAATATCTGTTTCACCAGACGCCAAGGGTCGGAAAGTGAATTGTGTCAACCAATATCTGTTTCAGAAGATGCCAATGGTCGGAAAGTGATCTGTGTCACCCAATAGACTATCTGTTTCAGGAAAGTGACTTGTGTCAACCAATATCTGTTTCAGTAGACGCCAAAGGCCGGAAAGTAAATTGTGTCAATCAATATCTGTTCCAGAAGATGCCAAGGGCCGGAAAGTGATCTGTGTCAATCAATATCTGTTCCAGAAGATGCCAAGGGCCGGAAAGTGATCTGTGTCAATCAATATCTGTTCCAGAAGATGCCAAGGGCCGGAAAGTGATCTGTGTCAATCAATATCTGTTCCAGAAGATGCCAAGGGCCGGAAAGTGAGGCAGTCAGGTTTGTAACAATGACTCCCTGAAGATTGTAACGACACCAACTGTTCGCAAAATCCAAAATGTTCCAACCAACTTGTAACACATAATGATATGTGGTTTATACTTTATTAAATTTGAAACAGAACACATGTGCAACGGTCAACCTGTGTCATTGTGTAGATGCAACTGTATATATATGCTTATGTTCTTCTCCCAGAACAGGAACTTATTTAATAGTAATCACTATGGCGCCTTTACCAGTTGAGAACAAATGCTAAAAGTGCTTTTCGAGTCTGACATTTAGGGATATCACCAAGTCTAGAATTGCATAATCAAGTGTGTTTGCCAATATGTTTTTAAAATACTGCAGCAAATGTCTTATTATGTGGGGGATTATATACATTAATATGAATTTAATTACCTTGTCATTAAAAACGATGTTATGTGTCGTGTCATATTTAAGAAAAGTTTTTTTTTATTTCCAAAGGCTTACGAAAAGGTCATTTTAACACTATAATGTTACATCGCTTATGTGGGCGTTATTTTTTTCAAGTCTTTCAGGGTTTTTGAAGACACTGTCAGATATTAGATTTCTCAATTCATGTGCTCTGTTAATGTTATAAAATATCCTCCGTGAAGACATCTTGTCAGATCTCACAGTATTCGTCCCCCAGTAAGAAGACTATAAATACTCAGTTAATTGCAGCTTGTCCTGTTTGTACTGTCTTGTTTGTAACGCTTAGCTTTGTTTCCATGGGAACTTGTACACGGTTTGACGTTATGGCATGGGATAATATGTTATTCATCTTTAACAGGGAAGATTTCTGCTGACGATGGATGTGTGCTGATTTGATTAGGATGCAGAGAACAACAGCCTCCTGGAAATGACTAGTTACCTGAGGAGAGAAGGTCAGGTGACGTGGACAACAACAATGTAGTTAAGTGTAATATGACAACTGAGAAACAAGTCTATTTTAGTATTTGGTTTTGAGGTGTGTATTGTCAACGTGATTTCAGAATATGTAAATACTATTGAATTTCTAAACCAATAATTTAAATATCTAACTTTTTTAATTTTTTAGTTTTTTAATGAAATATTTTTAACATTTGAATATTGAGATTAAGAAGTCAGAGGAAATTTGCCCGATATTCATTGTTTTGGTCATAGTTTGGATTGACCTTATGTTTTTAAGTTCTTTTGTTCTGATTAAAGACTTTAAAAACTATTCAATCAGTATACTTAGTACTTATATTACTCAATATTAATTAATCAAATATGTTACTACTAAGTATATCATATTTCCATACAATTGTTACAATTAAATTCTGTTCAGAGTCCTAAAGTCAAACGTATTGTATCCCCAAGGACATTTACAATGTCTTATGTTGAATTAAACTCGTTAAACCATGATTTATTTTTCTCTGTCATTAAAATCAAAGCAGAAATACCGACTATTTGAACGGTTTTTAATCGCTTCATCACAGACGGTTAAAGTGGAGGAATGTTATCTCCTTCTGAAGAGGACAAGTCCACGATCCACCAGTAAGTCACCACAAAGAGGCATAAATCACACATTTGTAGCCAGCGGGGATTCAAAATTCAAAACAAACTCCTTCAAAGTGGAAAGAGGAATATTAAAAGCGTGGCACGTTTCTGTCGCGTGGGCCAATGAAAGCCCTCGCGTGGCGGTCTCGCTATCATCCCTTGACCCAGATTTGAAAAACCTGGACAATACAAGACATCTTCTCTACCTGTTGAAGGTGCGCGACCTTTGACCTTGAACCCCTGATTACAGGTAAATCGTGGGGGGCGGGAGGGGGGCTCGCACCTGCCGGAAGGCTGAACCGTTACCGACAGGTGTTCTCAACCCGATATGACACACTACACTGACTTTCAAACAGTTTCCCGCGGTTAGCGGAACTCTGCTATTGAAAACAGGTCACTCTGGTGATCGTCAATGAAAATATTTGTTTGAAAAGTTCAAATAATTTAAATTCATTAAGGCTTTTTAGTCTAATACTGTATACTTGTGTTCCGACAAGAGTTTCCATGTAGCACACCTTGTGATAGTGCGAACTAGTCTCGTTATATGTATATTCTGGACTAGGTTTTGAATAACTTGGAATAGCATCAGTAACTAGTTCTTAATAACTAGTTAGAAATATACAAAACAATGTACAAGTCCGTATGCAGGTCTCTACTATTGCAATGAATTTAAAGGGACATCGCGTCGAGGATAAATATGAGATCAGATGTATCTACCTATACTGATTACTGTGTCTGATTCACTTCACTCTTTTCATGATTTTATTAGAAATTACATAACGGTGTCTGAATTGGGGGTCTGTGACTCGTTAGCGGACACTCTAATCAGCAAAATTAGATAAATCTGATCTCATCTTTATCCACGACGCGGTGTCCCTTTAAATTTTAAAATATAATGTTCTTTAAAAACTACGGCTGAAGTCATTACCTCCATATTAACTTTAGAAATACCTGCCCTATAGCTCTTAAATACTTGAACAAAGATCTATCGATTTCGCCTCTAGATATAAATTATGTTATAAATGGAATATATCCATACTATGATATTTCCTTTCACGTGGTACACCTGTATTCCTACACTCGGACTCTGAAAAAGGTTTTTATTCTGAAAATATCACCATTTTATTAACAATTGAAAAGGAGACTATGAGAAATGGACTTTTCAGAACAGAAGCTCCTTTAGATATTTTCCCAATATTTTCTAAGTGTAAGACTAGGTAAAGCTCGTGACGAGACATAACACTTAAACGTTAAAATGTGTTAAAATATAGAAGTGTAACATCCATAAATATAACGTGTTCATCGTATGCTGTATCCGTCAATAAAGTGAATCCAAATATATAATATGTTTCACAAACTCATATATAACTCCTTCAAACATCCGTGGCAAAACAGTTTATTCCAACAAATGTACGACATTAATAAAGGATGAAAATTCATTTCTAAATCTTTGTCTAAAAACAAAATAATAAATCATGAATATTTTTTAATACTGAATAACACATCCACACAAATAAGGCGCGGTAGTTTATCCAAACAATTCTTCCTATGCTGAATAGGATGTTTTCAAGTTAAAGTTTTACTACCTCGTTTACAAGGAGACACAATGCTGTATTGGCTACAATAAAAAAATATTTTAAAAATCCCGAGTTATATTTGAAAGCAGGTGTATCGAGAACACCTGCCGGCTTGTCAATTTCAAACAATTTGTCATAATATGTCACAGCAAACGTCACAGCGTATCTGGATCCTCTCAATCTGGTCGAGTATCCACGCGACTTGAGCAATATAAGTATCGCCGTGAATATAAATAGTGAAGTTAATATGCGACGTGACGCTGTTTTATGCCAAAACAAGTGATCAAATATTCCATACGCGTGTCGTATATGGTTTACTGGATTAGCATGTAGTTTTGGCGGCGTCCGTACAACTGAATGAAAATAATATTGACGCTAAAGCAAGTATGTAAACGTTGTTTACAAATTAACTTTTTGCAACATTGTGGACTTGGTTAGAATTGGTTACAGTATTGATGAGAAATCTCACATATGCAAATTCAAGGTACCAAATTAAAGGCCTTGTAGCGCATTCTGCTTACTGAAATAAAGTGCTCTCACAAAAAGGCAAATAAGTGTTACCAATGACTAAATAAATCTCCTGAATCAATAAAAAGGAATCTAAAACGAATGTACATGGTTCGGTTAAGCAATGTGAGTCCATTTCCCATCAAGCGGCCATTTTAATGTGTTCACATTAAAATGGCCGCTCGAAGGTAGTTAAATTGATCTGACTGATGTAGCGATACCTAATCACTCAAAGTAGAGTTTTAAATATGATACTATGATGGAATTGTCAACCATCTTGCTGTCTGAATTCTCAATTTCTCACGAGGCCTACTAATCTACCTCTCACACTGAAGAGTTCCACACCACTGTCGCCTACGGCGCACCATTTTCTTACGATACGGATAACCGTGTTCTATGGATACAGCTTATCGGGTCGTGTAATGAGATGTGTTACCCTCTAAAGTAACTATGTATTGTATAAACTTACATCGCTTTTAGATACCAGAATAAATGTGTCGTATCGCAATGGTCATTATGAGAACAAATAATGCATGGATGCATAATGTCATTTGTCAAGTTCCAGGTTAATGTCATACGTCATCATGGCCTCCATCGATATTTGCTGAATGTCTTATCTTGTAAAGGGGCCACCACCGATCCATTATACATTTGTGCATGAAATCTTTAACCAATGTTTGTGAACAGCTACTCAGAAAAAATCTTTATCAAGAGCTGTTGTTTGACCGGTTTTCACAGAAGAAAATCACGACTTTTCACCTTTATATTGTCAATATATGTGCTGACCTTTTTGCATTAAATGATAATTTTCAGCAACCGTTGGTATTTCTCGATACAGTAACATCATTGATAACGCTTGACATATGTGACATGTGTGTCCCTTCAATATAAATGTATTACCATCATGGTCAAATTTTCTTCACAAATTGGCTGTAAGGAAATTGTAATCAATATATACACCTCGTCTAAAGTATCGCACCACTCATTTGAAAGTCGAACCTTTATTCGACGTGATGGAGGCATGATGAGAGCAAGGGATGCTCCCAGTTCGAAACTTGCAGGAGTGACAGCAGGGCCGCGTTCAATTGCTCATTGATCGCTTAATGTAGCGCTCAAGTAGCGCTCACTCTCTCTTGAACGACACAGTGCAAATTCCTCGAAGTTGCTCGCCTTGCTACGTAGCGCTACATTGAGCAATCGCGTTCAAGAGCGGTTTAATGTAGCGCTCAATGAGCGATTATTAAGCGCTCGCTGTTGTGGATGTTATGGAACAGAGCCCTGATCTAGTCTAACCAAGGAATTAGTTGGTGTGATATACGCCTTCGGTAGGATCTGAAAAAAGTATTTATTCTGAATTTATCACAATTTTATGAAATATTGAAAAGGAACCTCCAAAAATCACATTTCTAATAGGCTCCATTTCAAGATGTCATAAAACGGTTATATGTTACGAATAAATATGTGTTCAGAGTCTTAGTGTAAGACTACAACAAACCCTACAAGGGAGAACCAGGCAACGGTCAGCATGAGACTGAGTGTAGAAAATATTACCCAAGTGCGAGGCGGTTACATACACCAGATACTGAGTTAGTCAGTCATTGTGGACGTGTAGGTGTGTTCAACATTCTGGCAATGTGGACTGCCTTGTGTGTCGTTTGTAAATTCCGCAACAGCCATACTTATTTCACCTTGTTTTATAATAATTTACGCTGTTTAGTAGTAACGTTTCCTGCAATTAAGCTTAGAATTAGTATTCATTCATCTATTCAAATATGTAATGAGACTGAATGACTGCTATGGAGATGACAGGTTGTCGAGATGATAGTATACATGTCCTGCCCGACCTGGAGCACTCACAAGTCGGCCAGGTGATGATTTATTCGCGTTAAGGGGCCAGCGCTCAATCATACATTTGTACATGATATTTGGTATGCTAGTCTTACACTCAGACTCATTTTTTAATTATTGACAAGAAGCCTATGCTTTTCAGAAATATTTATTAAAATGGTGTTTTTTTAAGAATAAATACATGTTTCAGAGTCTGGGTGTTAGAATAACGATATGCGAGCCTTACATGCAATACCATACCGTTACGTAGAAAATAATGACACGATGCCGAGCGGTCATTCCATATACAATCATCCGTCAGCCCGAGAAGAGTTTATTGCCATAACGCGAGGCAATCGAGTTGTATGAGAGCATCGGCTTGAAGCGAACTGTGGGTGGTAATGCGCTGAAATTCAGTGTAGCAATGTACCCAAAGCTTTCTGCATGTAAAACATTCCTCAAACGCAGACAAAGGTGCTGAGCCCGGGCCTTTTGATGCGAAACTGAACGCCCTGGACACTGCACTATCCCGCTCCGAAAAATTCTAACGTTTCGGAGACGACGCAGGTGTTACACACAAACCATTAAGTTGACAGTTAAAGGGGCATAGTCGACACAGATTTGGTCCCAAAACTTCTGTACAACCGTACATACAACGTACATGTATTGGTGTATCGCTATTCTGATTGGACGTTAATGTTAAACCTTCAAGACACAAGTATAAAGAAACTTCTAGGACCAATCAGAGAGTGTTATCCAAATACGACCGGTATATTGGGTTATAACATATATCGTATATCGTTTCAACTAAAAGGCTCATTCCCACAGTACAGCGAGATGCAACAACTTTTGTGGTTGTGCTGTTGCCTAACTAGATTAATGAAATCAATTTTGGCAAAGTTGTTTCGTGAGAACGGGCCAATTACCAGAGTTGATGAAAGTTCGGATATATATTTTCAGTCGTGTCGGGAAAATGTTTACGAACAAGTCTCAAGGCACAGACACTCATTTGATCGACATTCAAGAGGTTGAGGTGATGAAGAATAGAGACATGCTATTGACGTGCAACTTCTTTATTCATTGAAGGCCGTAGATATTCAGTTGATTGACAACTTCATTAGAACCTATGTTGAAACGTCACCCCCCAAGAATAAAGAAGTTGTTTATCCATAAAATAGTCTCTATTCCCCAGACTCTAAGACTATTTGACATAATTCAGCAAAGACAAAACAAACTTTAAATGATGTTGATTGTTTATTTCTGTGGATGCAGACTGAATGCGGTGTGATGATATAGACATATTGCACTGTCTGGATGCACGATATGGATACAGGTAGCACCGATAAATCAATAAATAATGAGCATGTTATATACACAGAGCTACGACAGGTACAGTGGAGGGGAGACACGAAGAGCTACGGAAACATATTGCACACGATCAATCAGAAGGATAGCCTCTGATATTATGCAAACACAACCATAAAGCGAACCCCACATTGTAAGCTCACAACACGGTTCGCAAAGCTGAGTTTGTGACTAGTTGATATGGCAAAATTGTCCATTACCAAAACACAGATTGAGACATTTGTCGTGAGTAGGTTATATAATACAAAATACTGGTCGGACTGATGTATAGAAATCTCATACATCGACGCGAGATCATTCACCCACATAAATCACCAAAATGTAAAGAATTTGGCTTGATATGGAGAAAAAGTGACATACTAATGCAATGTTTGTTCAAAATGACTTCGGTATGTACATGGTTCAACAGTTAATCACTGATTGAAAAATAACAGTAACAGGCACATGTAACGTAACAAAACAAAATGGCGGCTACCAGAGGCAACCGAAGCACTACTCGTAAAGGTCCATGTTTTCACACGCGAGAAACTAGTTCCTCGGCTTGAGCACAGCGACAGGGGGAATCTTTCCCTCAGAAAACTTGAATTGTCGTTTATCGTGGCACTTTTCCAAGGCAGGGCAGTTAGGGTGGTTTTCCTTCAAGTGGACATAGTGGAATTCCGGGTCTCCAGTGGTGTGGCCGCAATCCTCGCAGACGTACATCTTGCAGCGCCGCTCCTTGTACGCAAACGAGAACTCGGACCCGTGAACCTTCTTGGCATGGGATTCCAGGGAACATCTCTGGGTGAACGCTTTACCGCAGGTCTCGCACTTGTAGGGTTTGACTCCTGCAGGCAAAGATGAAGAAATTAGATTTCATGTCATTTCATAAGGGGGGGGGGGGGGGGGGGGGGGGGGTCACGAACATAGACGTACATGTATCAGATACCAAAGACTTCTTATACTAGATGTATACTAAAGATATGTTTAAATCACATTTAAGTTGTCATTTGTTATCATTTTTGTTATACAAATGTATATTCTAGTTATAGGCATCCCCAAACGAAGATGTGTCAAGATCTCGTACACGGCAATGCATGGTAGTTTACTTGTATCTGGTAACTCTCTTCCAGGGTGTCTAGTCTTTTATGTCCAAATGAGACTTAAATAAACAGTCAGTTGGTCGAATTGCTAACTAAACTCAGACGAAGAACAACGCTTACCTGTGTGTATACGCGTGTGTCGCTTGAGATCAAAGGTATCGTTGAAGCCCTTGCCACAGAAGGTGCACAGATAGCGCTTCACCTCGCTGTGGTTCTTCACGTGTCGGTTCAGGAGACGCTGCAGGGCGAACTCCTTCTGGCAGACCTTGCACATGAACCTCCCGTTCTCGGTCATCATCGCTGAAACACAACACACATCATAAACATGGGTTCCAGTCTTCAGTGCTCAACACTCTTACCTTGCATATTAATTATGTTTACATGTTAACGCTGAATGTTTTCTCCAATAGGAAGCCGTCTGTTATATTCACAATAAGCAATTTTCACAGAGATTGTAGATAATACGACCAGCCCATTATGAATCAAATCACCCCCATTATAGACCTGACGATGTTGATTGTATATGTTTCATGATAATTTAAATGGGTTTTAAGGTCTTATCAGAAAACTTTAAAATAACCAGGTTTACAAAACGAAAACTCTGCATTAACGTCATTCTTCCAATAATAGCATTATCAATTGGAAATAAAGCCAATGTGTTGTTCACGAAATCGATAGCACAGTTTCGATTACTTACATTTTTGTTTGATGACATTTTCCTCGAGGTCGGCCTCTGTGAATGATGGGTTCTTGATCCCGTATCCGCCGTTTATTACTTCCACATCTGTGCGACCGGCTTGCTGCAATAGTAAATCAATCTATATAGTTATCGATACCCTCTTGAATACATGTGATGTGACAGGTTGCCTGGAAAAAATGTGTCGCCTTCTCTGTAATCGATTTCAAGTGTGAAGTTGAAACCATGACATTTTAAAGAACATTCTGTGCTGATATTATTATCAATGTTAGAATACTTCAGGGATTCAATTTGGAGATATTGTTTCGATATGAATGAATGAGAAGACATCTATTTTCAAATTAAAAGATTGGAAACCGAATTACGTTTAAAACAGATTATCTTATGCGTTTGGTTTTGTTGAAAGTCAAGCTTTTGAGAACTTATGTTTACCTTCAAAAGCAGAAGTAAGGTGGGCGCCATCTTGACATCACTGGACTCGTCACGTGAGGACGCCTCGAGCTCGTGCAGAGGAACCAGGGTCCACTTGGGGTCCTTCAGGGAGGAGTTGGGGGACGGGGTTGTAGGGGTGAGATGGTTCTCTCGGTCTTCGTACTTCACCGGACAGCCCAGGTCAGTCTTAACGGACAAGGAGCTCATGACAGAGGAGTTGGTGCTGTCCCTCATTGCATTAGACATCGCCATTGTGGGGGTGCGATACCTATGGCTGTCATTGTTGCGGTTGTCCAGAGAAAAGTTCAAAGGCTGTGGGGAGGTTCTTTCACTGGGGTCAGTTTTAATATCAGACACCGCCATAGGAAGAGGTGGAATGAAGGTTGGAGTCCTGGAACGGTTTGGAATGATCTTCTCCGCATCTTCCCAAGGTCGTTGAAGAGGTTGTGCTGCCTCCGTGGCCCCAGGGCGCGTTAGGAGGGGTGAAGTCGTGTCCATTCTGGGTGGGTAGGAAGCGAATCTATCTTTGGGTGGGAAGGGTGATGTCATGGGTAGAATACCCGGGTACATCGGCAGTGTTTTGATAGTGTTTTCAGACGACATCGGTCTCATTCCAAATTGCGGGAGAGCAGCTATCTGGGGAGGCAGAGGGGGGAACGGGAAGGGTGCTTGAGTTTTGGATGGATGCAGGACGGATGAACGGACATTTTGAGCACTGAAATGAGGTATCGGCTGAGTGTAAAACTTGGTGTTGGTAAAGTTCTGTAGTGGGTGTCGAGGAAAGGGTATCCTGTGAGCTTCTACGGTGTGATGTGGTGGGATATCAGATCTCGGGATATTCTCTTTGCAGTTTTCTGAAGTAACAGCTTGAATGACAGATGGCGCTCTGATTATGGAGGGTTTAATGTCACTGCCAGATTTCTCTGACATAGAAGGCCCGTTCGAGGACGTCCTCCAACTCTCTTCTGAATTTGAGCACATGTTAGCTGGACTATTTGGCAAGGGCATATTGGCAAAGCGGGGACGGGGAGGGAGTCTGCCCAGAATTGGACTACTCATCCATGGTGAGTGGATAACGGGCAGCATTCGCCTGCTAACAAGACCGGCATCTGCATGTGTCTTGGGAGTCGAACTCAGATTGTCAGTGGGAAGGCTGGCTTGTCTCATTGACTCGCCTATCAGGACTGGGGTGGTCGGGTAAGATACTCTAGCAGCGTTAAGTATGTTGTGAGGGTGTCCTTCAACTCTTTCTGGTTGTGAAATCGGAGATGGAGTTGCACGTGCGTCCGGCTGTGATGAAGACACTTCCTGTTTAAATGTGTCAGACTGATCAAGTTGGTGGTGTTTCGTCTTGTCAAAAGACATGGAGAGAGACATAGATGATGACACGTCGTCTTTAGAGGTGTAGCCGGAGATATATCCACTGGAGTCACTACTGTACGAGAACGGAGAACCCTTGCTGACGTCAGAGCTAGACACTTCATGGCCGCGTGTGACGTCATTGCCCTTGTGGAAGGTGGTAGTGAGATCAAGGGAAGAGTCGGAAGAGGAGAGACGGGGTCGCTTTGCTTCAGTCTCGCCATTTTCTGAAATAAACAAAAGTACATTTTACGTTTTGTTCAAATAATTATGCCATGTTTTATCGTGTTTTAAAAATGAATAATTATATACTAGATTGTTTAAACACAAGATTCCGTTCAATGAAACATGTAATTAAAAGATGTCTGCAAAGAAAATACACAACAATGTCGTCCGAAAGTTCAAAGATAACAGTTAGAAAACGGTTACATTATCTTCACATGACATCTGTCTTAACTGGTTCAACTATTCCTTCTCTCATCACAAATCATTCTAATTCAAAGGGGACCTCATTCGAAGATGAAAAGGACGAACTTTTTAAAACATTTCCTTTTTATTCGCTTCTTTGTTAAAGTTTCCTGTTTGGATTACAACGGGTTCTGGGGATTACGGTTTGCATTGTCGAAAGGCGTGAGGGCTTAGTGTCCCCGGGACCCCACAAAAGACAAGGCAGGTCAGAGGTGAGAGGACGCTGGTCTAGCCGGGGGCAAATCACTTCAAAAGAGTAAATTCCATGTCTTGACCTCGCGACCACGGAACGCAATGAGTTGGCACGAGCCGAAAAATTCTTTTTAACATTGACGGGTGATCACTATGTGTCGGTCAATATCAACCAACAAAACATCTGTTGCATATGTCACGTGACCCGTAACATTGATCACGTGACCTGTTAACCAGTCTCGTCCTGACAGCAGGAGACTCGATACAAATTTACGGCTTGGTCTGGCGAGTTTCCCGCGCTTTTCCAGTCATCTGCTATCTGACGGGACACCAACATCTGCCCTTCCTTTTAACGGTTCGGCAGAAGATAAACGACGCAGTGGCGGGAATAACAAAACCAGTCAACGTCTTTGTTCCCGATCGGTTCATTCCTATAGATAGCTCTCCTAAGTGAGAGAGAACAGTTGTCTACCGATAGTCAGGTGACCGAAAATACGCCACGTGCCTGGCACGCGACACGGCAGACGACATAATACACGCCATTTGCAATATGATCAAGTCTCGCAATCCACACGGTATTCAAGCCTTCGGGAATGCTTAAAGTAGTCTTTTACTGTCACGCTCGACTGGCTCTCTTCATAAGCATACATCACCAAACAAAGATACCTCCGAGGGGAAACTTGCAGGCTTAACTCTCATTTACATAATACGTACACTCGCTCGCCAGATGCCTTCCGCTTACACTATGTATAATAACACCTCGCTACTCTGAGATTTGTGTTAAGTAAAAAATTAAATATATTACAATTATTCTTCCATATTAACAGGATGTTTTTTTGGATAACAACTTCTTTAATGTGAAAATAAAAGTTGTTGTTATCCAGAAAATCTTCCTGTTCTTATGTATACAACTTCTAAATGCCCTTCAAAGACCTATTCTACCATCTTCATATATTGCAATTGTACATTTATATATTAAAACACACTAAATTGATATCAGACAGATGTGTTGGAATTTCATAATTTAAATGTTCTTTACATTTAAGATGAATACATATTTAATTAGGCTCCTTCATTTAAATTTTCCCTTTGAGCAGACGACTTCTGTCGTTCTTCATAGCGAAAAGGTGCATGATGGTTTCGTTGCAGTTTATAGACATTTTAATTTATAACCTCGTCATTCAGCCTCAGCCATAAACAAATGTAACCATTGTGACGGTAAATATTTCGTAGCATAGGCCCTATTGTTCAATGCTATTTACACCATTATAAAACCTCACTGAATTTACAGCTGCCCTGCAGTATTGAACCATCAATACGGCTCAAAAAGGTTCCTCATAGTTTATAGGCCTTTATAGACAACAGTGTTCCTTCATAACGTGCTAAGACTATAAAACAGCACACCATCTACATTGTCTCGTAATAAACCATCACGGTTATTTAAATTGTTTACAAGCGTTCATCACAAACATATATAACGTTATAAACTTGTCCTTTTACAACGCAACCCGACGTGAGTCGATTCAAACCCTAACGTCCGAATTCAAAATTAACGAGGTGTCCGGCACTGACCGCCTAGGGGTCAGTTTAGGGGGGGGGGGGGGGGGGGGGGGGTGGACCTTCGTCCCAGCCGGAATGAGTTAACACCGGTGAAATGCGGGGGTCAGATTACAGGCTGGTCAGCCTTATCTGTCCGCAGATCAGGGGTCAGCGCAATTAGACCGACCCACAATATGGCGTAAGCTTTGCGAGCTGCCCCCTTGGGTGAAGCACCCGCGGTCAGAGTGCTAAAGTCGTTAGAATGATACATTCAACTTCTTCTTGGTTGAAATACAGATTCTAGTATAATTAATCAATCATTAAATTATTTAATTAAATCTTAATTTCGATTTTAAATTTTACGGTTTAAGATAGATTTGATCCAAACTTTAATTGCAAGACAAAATTTGACCAATAAATTACTGTATTTAAATTTTGATGAACGTATATTTCAGTAAAGAACGTCTGATATAGGGGAAGGAAGTCCCTATCTTATTCCAGTTATGTTGTATTTTCGGTAATTCACACGTTTAGTTATATAAACAAACCTTACATCAATGACCGGAGATGAAAAACGCCGCCAAACGTCTATCATTGGTGAAGAAGATCGGATGAAAGATGTTATAATGACTAAACCAACATCGTTGACTTAAATAATTCAGGGCAATCAACGGAAGCTTAAGTCTATAGAAATTCGTAATTGAAGCGTATCGTTTAATTTAGAGAGGATTTAAAGTCAGACTCCACTTTCTTACATGTGTTAAAATCCCTTCGGGCAATTACCAATGTTTTTATAACAATTGACGAACCACTTGTTTTACATGATTCGATGTTAGTTTAGCTAAAAGGTAAACAAAAGCCTAGGTTTTCCACTTAAATTGACCAAATAAAATCTAACGCCTCCGAATGGCGTGGTTTTACCAATTACTGTCCGGTAGCTATTACGTAAAGTCTGACGGACGCTTCGGCCAATGGTCAAGATGACCGATATATTACGTAATCACGGCAGTTCATCAAGCGAATCAAACAAAGACTTCTAACTTCGACATGCCAGTGAGTGTGACGTCACACATAACGTCGGTTCAAACGTTCACTAACGGCAACTCAGAGCTCTTGGATTCGATGGTCCCAGTGACCATGGTAACGGGGTATTGTTTAGGAAGCCGCGCGCGAGGTTCAAACTTGTGACAGCTGTCGTCGATTTCAAGACGGGAGTAATTATTCATGTTGATTGATTAAAACGACCGTTTGGATTAAAATAAACCAATGAGCAGAGACTGTGATATATTGATTAGAATAGACAGCAATATTATAGTTGACATAAATATATTGGGGTAAAACACCATTACAATAATAAGACCAAATGCTGTTTGACATATTTATAATAAATTCGATTAAAATAATAATTTTCAAAAAATGAATTTCAAAACAAGCTGTCCCTTTTAGAATTATTACAAGAAAACTGTTAAATAATACTTATAATTAAACATTAGTGGCGGGTGAATTGTTTACAAGGGAAATAAACGAATGACGTAATCATATCTTGACAGGCCGATGTTTGACAGTGATGTTTACCTGCTTTGACTGGTGTATATTTCATACACGTGTTACCTAATCATTGCCATGTGATATATGCAGATATACAATGTCATTTCAACAGATACACAGTTATAAACTTATGTATGTAATCGAACACGTAGAAGCATTGACTTTTACACTTACACTGAAGTGGTGATACATTGTGCAAGTGAATAACCAATTTTCTCGTGTATTGTTTTTCTGATAAATCACTTGTAATCAAAAAGACAAAATAGTTCATACTTTAAAACAAAATATGCACATTGAATATAAAAATATATCAAATAAGAAAAATTAAAATATTATAATATTAAGACGATTGGAGAGATATATATTTGATGTACATTAAAGAGGATATGGTACTCGATCATTAATAATATAAAAAAAATTGTTATTGACAACTAAAGAGTGAATGAATGAATATTCACCCAAAGAGGAAGTGATATAAAGTGAGGGAGATTTGAACCTGCAGTTGGCAGGTGCGTGCTGCATCAACTAACGTTTATCGATTTGGCACGACAATGGGTCGGTACTCCGTCCAAAATAGAGCCAACACTGTGTGTGTGATACAGTACTGTGGGAAAACACTTCTAGAATACACAGACACTGTAAACATAGTACTTGTTCATACACACAGAGCAGCGAAACACTTCCTCAACTTTGACAGATAGCCCGTGTTTATTTCCGTAACTTACGAGTTAGCAACACTCAACAGATCAAACGGTACACATCATGAACGATATTTGTTGGCAGCCACGGGTCAAATCAAAATCAAAATACGCCCACGGCTGACCGGCTAGCCTGAGTCCGAAAATCAAAATATACTGACCTTTCCGAGGAATGGCGACTGCCCTGTCCGAAGCGAGATCGCCATTGCCCAGTTGACCGGACTTGGACGAACTGTCCTCACATTCGATATTAGCTTCCAACAAACGCCTCTTCTTGATATGGAATCTACACACTAGAAATGATTTAGGCATGTTGGTGGTTTGAGGTAAGTACACCACCTTGTCGACGACTCACTCACTGGGTATGTGCTCTCCACTCGGAGTGCTGGGCATTTTGTAATGAGCGCCCTTTCCGGGAAAGTGTGCATGGCGCACGCGCTACGCGCAGCCAGCCACACAAATTACAGCAGTTAATTGTTATGCAAATGAGGCGGGGTCTAGCGGTATCCGCATTCACTGCACAAGAAACCCGTTGTCTCTAAAGCATTGACAGCCTCCATTCAACTCAGCGTGCGAGAACTCACAATACAAATAAACTTGTAGTACCCGTGATCAACTAACCAGCCACGCTTGGCTGAACTTCATCTGTGATCTATGTGTTTAGTGAAGGGATAATTTATTCAACATTACACTTCAAAGAATTGACTAATTTGATAAATGTGTGATTTTAACCTTGATTATGAAAGGAAAATGTTTGTATGTTTACCGTGCATATTTTAAAGTCTATGAATTTAAAGTTTGATGCTGATACTGGATGTGAACAGCACGTGTCAAAACTTTGACACGCATGACATGGTGCTTGTTTGCAACCCTCAGACCCCCGCCGATATACGCTAGATATCTACATAGATATATCAGCCGTGGAGATATCTCTTGATACCGAAATTACTAAAGCTTATATATTTGAAAATAAAAATCCACATAAATAATTATATTAAATTTAAGTCAGAGATTGAGTATGTTGTCGTTGCTATTGCGTAACAAACACATACCTCTGAATTTCATTCACTACAATGAATAAAACTTAAACAATATGTGAATAACTATTGATCATTGTCAAATCCAAAATCTCATATCTTCAACAGAGACCATGCAATTGTTGTTGTCACTTTGAAACATTTTAAATTGCTTAATTTATTTTAAAACGTGTTCACAGAAAGACACACAGATTTAGCTGTATGCGCTAACGACCCATGCTAGTTTGTAACGGCTGTGCTATCAGATACGAACTAAAATGGCGCGAAATACTGCATGATGATCTAGCGCGTGTAACAGTCGGGATAATCTAGCATGGACACTTCAAGGGGATCTTAGATAACGCTGGGCTAGTGTTACCCCTTCCTCTTCCTCCCCATGGGAAACCTGGCCTAATGTTCGTTACTTTCAAATTTTCTCCCACAGACAAGGCATCCATGTTGTCTTTACTCTTTGATGTTATGATAAACTTTTATTATAGCAGTGGCTTCTTAACTGTTTACTTAGTATGATTTACTTGAATCTTTATCACAACTACCTTAACGGAGGGTGTATCATATATCGTGGAAGATCACATCTTTCCAAGTTATCTTAAACTCTTCTTAATCTACCAACTTTATAAAATTGTGATAACTGGATTGAAATACATTTATTAAAAATCTATTTAGAAAAAAATGTATCACCCACCAAGAACGCAGCTAATATGAATTTGATTGATATATTTAAACTTTCTTCTTGTATCTATTATTCAGATAATGTAAATTTTCAAAGACAATTCGTCGATCTTTTCAGTGTTTAAAATGTAGAAGTCGTACAATCCCGTGCTGGAGGTGGGATCTTCCAAGCTTCGCCTATCACATCACAAGCCCATGTACTGTGTAATCATTGCATGGTTGTTGCGTGCAGTGCTTTCAACCCGTGTACAGAAAAGCACGAGTTTTTCATGAAACATACACCAACTGTGATTTTTCACTGAAAGTATACTTGCAAGCTTACTGCACCAAGCGACGAGTTGGACCCTTATTACATGGTGCCTGTAGTGAACAATGAAGCGTGTAGTTATATTCGTTGAATATTTTCGGTTTAACTGCTTTGAGAAAGACATTTCTGTATAAAACGGAATTCTTATACAATATTGAAATCGGAGAATAGTAATCTGAATTAGTGAAATATGAGAGATTAGATTTTAAGAATGACTTGTCACGAAAAGTATACATAAAGCTTGTGGACAATAGAATGAACATCCTTATGGTGAGTTAGATTAAATATGTGGGTGTATACCTTAAAGCAGATTCATTTTCTTCAGTTTATAAGAATGCCATACACCGTATTCATTACGATTAAATTTGCCAAACATATTTGCTATTTCAAAACACAATTGTTTCAGTTGAAATGTGGGAGAAATAATTCAAACATAGTACAAAATAAAATCATATGAAACACCTGAACAGAGTTACAATACATTTTCAATTTATATATTGGTTTTATAATGATTATTTGTTTATCTCGTACATGAACTGAACAAACATAGAAAGAGATATATGTTTTGCACATTGCAGAACTAACAAACACATTCATGTACATGTCATCATATCCCAAAGTTATTTTACCCAGTATATTATTAAGACAAAACCGTTTGAATTCCTATTTCCTTTCATTAGGATCTTATTCTTTTTTTACTTAATTTACTAGACTTGATTTAAACATGTTTGTTCAAAAGAATGGATTGGGTGCAAGATATCCAACTTTGTGAAACCCTCTCCTATTTACAATGCGACATGTAATAATGAAACATAATACATGTATACATGTATAAAATTCGTTTGATATCTATGGTGTAGTGATAACAGTAGTATACAATACGATTATCGACGAGTCATTCATATGTATGTGCCATCACTGTCCAATACAACTACATAAGAGAATTAAAGACCATAATTTGAATGCATCTCGCAAAACTTCTTCATTTGACCCTTTCCATTATAATACAGACACATAAACCACTTCACGATTTCCAACATTTTCTTAAAGATGTTTATCAGTTTTCACTGTTATAATGAAAACACCAAAACAAAGAGCTCCAGTTATTACCATTTAATGATAAATTCCTTTGATGTCTACTGTTGGGAGAGCATGGAGAACCTGATCCATCATGGTGGCATGGATCATACAGCAACCAGGGAGAGCATTAGACAGGGAGATTGTCTCACAGGTCAACTATTGTCAACCAGACAGTCGGCCGACACTTTCAGTTAATTAGCACATACCCTCTAACTAATGACTTTACCACTCTACCTGTTGTAAAAGAACGAATCTTATTTCCGGGACAGTACGGCAGTGTCGGTGAAATAGCCGTGATTCTTTAATCTGTATTGATGATGGTTCGTTGAGATTTAAGCACGAATTAGTTATGGCGGATCCCGTTGTATGCAGACTTATCATTAACAAAGACATTTCATACATTACATATTTTATCACTATAGTCTCTCGTAATCCTTAAAGGGGCAGTAGCACGTTTTTTGTAAAATTTATTTTTTCAAATTTACCATGTATAATGATAGTTTATGTCATTTAAATTAACTTTAGAGGGTAAAAAATCTCATTACACAAACCAATTATCTGCAGTGGTAAAAACTATGTTGCGTATAAAGCAAAAATTGCATGGCGGCCATTTTATTGTGAACACAATTTATTATTTTGTATTACAAAAACGATTCCCAAGGCTTAACCAAAACATGTACACTCATTTTAAACTTTATTTTCTGAAGAGAGAAGCATGTTTTACTATTGGTGCAATTATTATTCAAATACATTTCATCAACTTAATCGAGCGAAAAAACGTGCTACTGCCCCTTTAATGGGTGGCTCACTGTTTTAAATTGTACCTGTATATAAATGTATCATTTTAACTATGTATTGTGAGGTGAGACTTAAATAAATTATCTGTCTGTCTGTCTGTCTTTCATTTCAATCATAAGTCATAATATCCTATGCTACATTACACTATATAAGAAGAATAATAAGTTAATATGTTCGTTTGTTTATACATACTCGTTTATGATCCATGGATATAGAGTGACGTCTTTCATGTTTACCGTTTTTTCTTCCACAGTATAGACAAAAACTCTTAAAATGAGTTGGACTGATTGATTTTTCTATTGTATATGAACATATAACTCATTCTTTAGGAATCGATCTTGAAATAATGGAAATGATCAATTTAGTATCTTTGATTTACTTTTTTAGAAGTTAACACATAGATTAATCATTGGAAGTAAATAAAATCTAGTTTCATTGAGTGAAACATGATTTGAATTGTTACGACCATAGAAAAACTTGTACATTTCTTTTCACAATGAATATGATTTATTTCCACTCGAACCGGTGTTATGTGGGTCACCGGGACTTATATCACTGTGACATATGATCTCGCAATTGATTATAACAAACGTAACTTGTGTAATGTCATCTGTTCCTTACTTACAAATACCACCATGCAACGGTACAGGTGTACATTGTCATGAGTACGTTAGGATGATTGTCAAGCGAGTTTCGAATGTTCTAATCACCTTTTGCTAATAACATAGATTGGATGTGTATTACGAACAATTAACAGAAACACGAATAAACAAGGAATAAACACAAAGTAAGCAAATAAAGAACATATTCCTATAAACCTATTGATATGATATGCATGACAGCAGACATCACTGGAAATAATTTGAAATGTTTCTTAAAACAATATACAGCCTTTAACTTAACATACGAATAAGATTTTTTACGTTGTCATTGTATCCCAATGCAATAATTGAAACGAAACAAAACAATATAAAGATCAGAAAGATTTTGCTTCTTGTTTCTCTTATGTATGCTACTTTTTAGAATGAGACTTTGGCTGTATAAATGTGATTGTTCATTTGTTTATTTTAGAAAAGACATATTTTGTATTACAATATTTAACATACGCCTCTGAGAAATGGGCAATTCCTTTAAACCCAAATTTAGAATTGCTTTTAAGGTATATATCATGTCGTCTATAAGGGTGAAATAAAAGGTGAAAATAATATAAAGGAGATGTTTAGAGACATACTAGCTTTTCTATGTAATGCGACTTGTTTAAATTTAAAAGGAATGTGTTGTAATATCATGAAATGAATATGGGTTAGACAAGGTTGTCTTCTCTCTACCTACTTATTAATACAAAATGATGAAGAATTCGGTATAATAGTTTTCAGCCTCTTCAGTCAGTATGTATATTGGTTTAAACATATTTATTCGAAAGGAATGGATTGACAAACAAGCCCAGTTGGCTTATATTAATTCCACTGCTTAATACATCATACATAGGTTCCCAATGAACACAACATAAATAGTATAGTCACAAATATACTTACTTGTATGTATCAAATTGTTTGACGAAATAATAACTTGATGCATGGACTAAAGAATGTTCATATTCTTCCCTGTGATACCTAGTTATTACCGTATACAGCCTTTAACATATAAATTCGTGCCGAATGAGTAAGTAATTGTATATTCGTATTTTAAGTGAAAGAAACATATCTTGTATCATTAACAGTATAGAAACCAGAACGTCGCACACGTCATGCTGATTGCCCCAGGGTGCTGCTATCTGTACAACTACTGTCAATAGAAGCATCTATCTAGAGGTGTCAAATTCATCTCTGATCATGTAATCCTCTCGTATACAGTTTTATATCGTGTCAACACTGTACTAGTCCCTCTAATTTATTCATGAACCGACATATGATAATCCTTTTATTACATGTGTTTTCACAAGTATGTTTCAATATATGGAATTATATGCGTTCTTCAAAGAAAAAGTTAGAAATATATACTTATATCAATTAATTCTGATAAATGCGCAAGTGTTTTAATAAATACCTTTGAATATGGATCAGTTTCGTAGAGAAGAACAGGTGTATTGTGTCCATAAAGGAAAGTATAGGAAGTTCATGAATTGGTTAAAATGGCATAGCCATACCTTAAGAATGCCGTAAATCAAAACCAGAAATGGTTGCAATAATATTTTAAACAAGAGAATGCTTCGGTGTATTCATTTAGTTCATGGTGAATGAACCTTTAGAATGCCGTAAATCAAAACCAGAAATGGTTGCAATAATATTTTAAACAAGAGAATGCTTCGGTGTATTCATTTAGTTCATGGTGAATGAACCTTTAGAATGCCGTAAATCAAAACCAGAAATGGTTGCAATAATATTTTAAACAAGAGAATGCTTCGGTGTATTCATTTAGTTCATGGTGAATGAACCTTTAGAATGCCGTAAATCAAAACCAGAAATGGTTGCAATAATATTTTAAACAAGAGAATGCTTCGGTGTATTCATTTAGTTCATGGTGAATCTCTGACTTGCTGGTATGAATATGGCAATATCTTAATAGTTTCTAGCCGTGTCATTGTTCGATGAAGGTCCTACACATGATTTGTAGATTAAATCTTATTGATAAACTACTTCATCAGTGATTAATGAACTTGCTTCATTTATTGTGTTTGAAACATTACGTTTAGGTAATTGCACCAAGTGACCAATGTGCACGTGCTGACACTCCGCTGTGACGTAACGCTCGTGAAGTGAACATCCAAGCCGTCGTATATCTGGTTGCTGTCACACGAAAAATGCAAATAACGTGTCAAAGATTTGGTGATGTAGATCTTTGCCTTTCTATTTATACATTTAATCTTTTGACACTTAAGTAAAATGTTTAAAGATATAAAGTAAAATGTTTAAAGATATAAAGTAAAATGTTTAAAGATATAAAGTAAAATGTTTAAAGATATAAAGTAAAATGTTTAAAAATATCAAGTAAAATGTTAAAAATAGTAAGTAAAATGTTTCCTTCTAAATTCGTTGATGAACAGTTTTAATTTAAGATGTATTAAGATATTCATTCATATATTTTAGTAAGTGTCAATGATATGCATCGCATTGAACGCTGAACCTACACGACGAGACGATAAATAACATTTCTATATAATAGTACATGACCCTTAGTATAAGAAATGTTGCTTAGACGCTACTTAATATATACACTGTATTTATGATCTAATTATGTAGGTGTCTCAAATGCAATCACTTTATAAGTTTTGATTAATTGCTTTATATGTTTGAAGGAGATAGAGAAACAGTAATAAAACTGACATACTGGGCGGAAGAGATACAGTCAGTCTACTTGTTAAAGAGACGGTTCTCTCGTAGTATTTTACGTGAAAACAAAATGAAACGGCATCTGAAAAATGGTAACCAATCGACTTCATATAATGCATATACAACACAAGGAAACCCCAAATTAAATATCCTGTCTTCTCAATTATATCTGTATATGCTATGTTTCTGATAATGCCAAATGTTCATATCAGAGAGTGATTGATAATAGTGCTAGTATCTGCACCGAAACGTCGCATCTATGCAATAAAGAAGTTGACTATATCCTATCATAGAACTTGTTCCCCTTCATCGAATCAGTTTCTAGAATGCCTATCAAAGAAGACAGTACGTCTGTTTACAAGATAAATGACCGTTGATACATGATCAATAAATGTTAACTAATAACAGGGTTGTAACCATGAACATATTTGCTATTGCCTTCAGTAGTCCTGTAGTGGATATTGATTAGGTTAGTTGGAAGTCTATATTAACGCATATTCACTGCATCATTATTAAATGTCAATGAAGAAGCTAACTATATTGTTAGTTAATGATGGCTACTCGTGGTCAGCCTAGGGCAAACATAAACAAGTGGTCAGGTTAACTTGTCAACAGTGCATTTGGGCAATTAGCTAGCACCAATAATCCAATGGAAACAAAAGACAAATGTTTGCTTGTTAAGAAAGCATGAACAGTGTTTTCCCGGAGGGGTGAAAGTTCTCCATGGTTTTGAGAGGCGTGATTTGTTGGCGTCAATTTCTTGTTGAATATGTCTGCAGAAACCGTTCATCACAGTTAGATAGAAGAAAATATATGCGTTGACACGATAATTGGTTAAGAAAAAGTATTGTTTCTTGAAGATAGGCAGAGCGAATTAAATATATTCTACAATAGTAAATGTTTGTAATGACCTCAATAGATTCAAATTCGTCACGGTTGATGGTCAACCGATCATTTGTACAGTACAGTGGTGTACATTGGTGTACAGTTTGTGTACACAGTCCCAGTTTGACAATAACAACATATGCAGCAAGAAGAAGAAGAAGAAGAAGAAGAAGAAGAAGAAGAAGAAGAAGAAGAAGAAGAAGAAGAAGAAGAAGAAGAAGAAGAAGAAGAAGAAGAAGAAGAAGAAGAAGAAGAAGAAGAATTTATTCAGGTGTCTAGCGATACATGTACATTCACACAAACATCACACATGGCTCAATCGCCCGGCCAACTTGGGCCTATTAGACACCAAATGTCATACGATGTTAAAAGCACTAGAAGTGCTAAAATATATTTGTAAAAGACTGGTATATACATTTTCTAAAAATAAGTGATAAAATATATTATACTAAAATATCACTAGAGGCGGGAGTGAATAATCTACGTTTAAACATGTTGGTAATAAGTGCAGCTACGGAATTTGTCGCATTGCATAATAAATGTACATTGGTCTGGAATTGACAAATTACTGATATTAGGATGTTTAGAGGAGACACGATCAAAAGCAAGTCAAACAACACAAATCTATGATATATAGAGTAAAGATGTAAAGATGTACAACATATGACAATATCAACTAATTGAGTTTTGATTGACGTTGATGGATATAGTATTGATTTAAAAATCCTTATAATATTATGGTATTGTATGTTAATGATGGCACACCATTCGAGAGCAAACAAAACAAGTACTTAATTCAGCTTGTCAACACTGCATTTAAATTATAATGATGAACAATAATACGGGAAAAACAAAAGACGGTGTTAGTTAACTGTATGGACGATTTTGTGCCGGAGGGGTGAATGTTCCCAAGAGCTTAGACGTGTGATGTCTTGGCGTCCATTTGTTGGTCAACATGTCTGCAAATACCGTTCATCGCAGCTTGAAACGCCGGATAGGGTGTTGACATGATAATTGGTTAAGACAATAGTTTTTGTTTCTTACTGATACCTACTTCTAAGTGGGTATACCTTACAATGATGATGATGGTTTATTCAGGTAAAGAGGCCCCGGCCCATCATACATTTGTATATGACATGAATAAGTAGTATGAGCACCACATAAAGCAACACGACTCAATTACAATTTACTGTGCTTTATTACTTTAATATACTAAGATTAACTGTTTAAACGAGTCTTAATTTAGTTTGACATTTAGACTTTATCATTAATAACTTAGGTATTGCAAATGTGTAGTTGCTACCCGTTTAACCGGATCATTGTTGAATGCCCCGCGGTACTACTATCTATACAACTACTGTTAATGAACGTTACTCAGTGGAGGTGTCAAACTCATCTCTGATCATGTAATCCCCTCGTATATACAGTTTTATATCGTGTCAACACCATGTTAGTCCCTCTAATT
Source organism: Gibbula magus (assembly GCA_936450465.1). Taxonomy (NCBI): domain Eukaryota; kingdom Metazoa; phylum Mollusca; class Gastropoda; order Trochida; family Trochidae; genus Gibbula; species Gibbula magus. The sequence goes on from OW388294.1 coordinate 76,260,054, forward strand.
TGTAGACTTACCGACATATGATAATCCTTTTCATTACACTGGTCTTTCACGAGTCTATTCTGATGCATTATATGATTTTAAAATAGTTTAATTACCATCATTATTTATTAAAGTTTAATGTACATGATCATTGTATCTTCAAAGATATAAATAATCCTTAAATGGCAGAAAACATTTGAAACATTGTAGCATTGTTTTTAGCGGCTTCTCATTTTATGAAATAAAACAAGGAACGTAGCTTTCCGATCCGGGAATATTTGTACTTGATATTTTCGTTTTTGAATATTTTGGATGTATTTAAATATATCATTTTGCAATAAAATCGTGACATTCTGGTAATTGTACTTAATGCCCTCCTGTGCACGTGCTGACACTCCGCTGTGACGTAATGCGCGGAAGTGAGCATCTAAGCTGTCGTATATCTGGATGCTGTCACACGAGAAATGTGAAAAACGTGTCAAACAGTTGAAACACTAAAGCAAATAACTGCAACTTACGAGTACATGGCTGTAAAATTGTACAGGAAATACCTGGATTCGTTGATATTCGTTGACTTTTTATTCCTCATTCGCTTCCCGCAGATTCTTCTCAGATTTCCGATCCTAAAACTGAAGGGAGTAACCTCTATGGGAAGAGTATGTTTATTCCTAAGTTGCATGGAGCAAATCCCGAACGAAGCCATCACACTGACATTTGACTTCGTTTTGTCAAAATTGGGTTATAAAATTATTTTTTGCTGCTTAGATGGTTAGTTGTTAAAAGTCATATTTAAAATGCAGTTAATTCATTGGAATTGATTAAGTAATTGAGAACTAGGAGTAACATAGTTAACTTACATTGCCCGGACCATATATAGACAGGTGAAATGGTATAACAAAGCAAAACCAAATAGCACTTTATGTTTTATATGGATAGATGGATTCATCATCCAAAACTGGAGATATCGCTTGTGTGAGATCAAGATACGTCTCTATCTCCTAGGAGATACAGTTTTGAAAGTAGATTTTTCTCTGTCACCGTCAAGCACATGACACCACAATGCGTCTACATCATTTGGTAATGACTCAAACTGCTATGACGTCAAAACATGATGACACCACAATGCCATGGCATCATAAATATGATGATGTCACAATGCTATGACGTCACCACATTGGTCTGATGGCAGTGCTAATTCACAGATGTACTATTTTTATTGAAAGGAACTTTGGAAGATAAATAGTAACTACCCTCCTTGCTTCTGTCATCAAATTTATCAATATTCATTGATTTGTAATTTTTATCAGCTCGTGTTGATATATTTGAAATCAGAAGAAACTTCTCTTTATACAAACAGTGTTTTGATTCACGACAATGTGTCAAATAAACCAGGAAACATCAAGTTCTTTGATAACAAAGATTTACCTATTGACATACCCAATTTCAATATAAAAACTTCATTATAAATAATAGTCCTTTATTCATAACGATTTACGTATTAACATATTCTCATTTCAGGAGAGTAATAGTTTTAGAGTTATAGTTCTATAATAGTTTAATAAAATGGATTGACATGTTGACATATCCTCGTTTTAGGAACAACTAGTTCTTAATTAACCAAATATGACATATCTTCATTTCAGGAACTTTCTTTAGATAATAGTTCTTTAATAATACGAATTAACCAAAGACATATTTCAATTTGCCTGCAGTATGCCCCAGTAGCAGTGGATGATAATAGCTAAACGAGTGTATGTTAGAATGAAGAATATTCATACCATGTACTCATTATCAAATCCCGATTTACATTGAATCTACATTGTAAGTTAATGATGAAGCTTTAAATCAGCCGAAGGCAGATACCAAGAAATAGTCAATGGAAAAAGGTCAAAATTGTAGCAAGCTGGTAACAGTAATCCTATAAGAGACGATACTATTTTATAGCCTGGTGGTACAGCGACGATGTGTGCCGGAGGGCTGGAGCAACCCCCTGTGTGTGTAGTGAAGGTGATGGTCTGGCGTCAGTTTACACGTGCATTGGTCAGCTTGTCTGCTGATACCGTTCATCACAGTTTGATGGCAGAAAACAATTTGTGTTGACACGATGATTGAGGTGGAATGATTTTTTGTTGATAATTAATCTCATTGAATGTACGCCTCAATCTTGAAGTTATATTCATTTTGAGTCCCATGTCATTGGTAGAAACGGTAAGGTCATATGAAACAGTATAAGTTTAAATTGTAAATAGGTAAAATAGATTTTGAAAGAAAATATGTTTTTCAAATAATAAAATGGAGAAATAATTACAATGTATGGATATCCAAGAATGCATCATTTTTCCTGGGACGATTTACGTCAGGTAACTTGTAACATTGAGTATAAATCTTAAAGGCGCTGTAGCACGTTTTTTTCGCTCGAATAAGTCGATGAAATGTATTTGAAAAATAGTTTCACCAATTGTAAAATACCCATTTCTTATCGTAAAATCAAGTTATAATTGAGTGTACATGGCTAAGAAAAGCCATTGGAATCATTTTTGTCATTTGAAATAATAAAATGTGTTCACAATAAAATGGCCGCCATGCAATTTTTGCTTTATACGCAACACCGTTATTACTTCTACTGATAATTGATAATTTGTGTAATAAGATGTTATACTCTCTAAAATAAATTTAAATGGCACAAACTATCATTATAAATAAGAAATTTGAAAAAATAAATTTTGCAAAAAAACGTGCTACTGCCCCTTTAATGCTTGACTGACAAGTTGATTGTTTTGTTGTTTTGTTTGTTTGTTTGTTTGGTTTTTTTTGGGGGGGGGGGGGGGGGGGGGTTGTTGTCAAAATTGCACATGTTTCTGGAAATGTGTAATAGAGGTTCGTTTGACCTTGCTACATTATTTGTTTGTTTCACACACTGGTTTCATACACAATATCTCAATTTTTTTTTTATTACATATGCATTTTAGTGTTATTTGCATTTTAGTGTTATAACATATGCATTTTAGTGTCATTAGATATGCATTTTAGTGTCATTACATATGTATTTCAGTGTTATTACATATGTATTTTAGTGTCATTACATATGCAGTTTGGTGTCATTACATATGCATTTTTGTGTCTATTTCACAAACTTTTGTTGGTGTTTGAAAGGCTATAAATCAATCGATATTAATTAATTGACACTGGTCTCAAGGAGATGGATGATATTAAGTGCATTAATGTAATAAAACTTGACAAGCAGGAAGAGTTTTAGACAGATTAAGGAGTTATCTATATCTCGGAATGAAATTAAAAATCTGCTCATACTAAGATGACTAATACATATTCCGAAACAACACATAGGGACTACTCACGACAACCGTTGGTGTTTACTTGAAGTAAAACAGTGTAGAATCTACCCTCTGATCAATCAACTTTCTGATATTTGTTTGAAAATGTGGCATTTCTACAAGTAGAGTTTTGCTATGTATTTAATGTCATATATGCCATACTGTCATTTATCTACCAACAAATACACCCGGGTTACTTATTTAAGCCCATACTTTTTAAAAGTTAAATCAGATCTGGAAAATGTACGTTTACCAATTCTGATATGATTGTGTTTTAATACAACCAAACGCGGCTTTAAATTTTACAACGTATACAAAACAAACTGTTACATTTTTAAAGCTTGTTATATATTTTTGTCTCTCATGAATGATGCTGTACATGTTTTATTAATATCAAATGGAAAATGTGAATATAGTTTAGCCAAGTACAAAAGTGAGAGGTTAACAAACTATTGTCTGTCGGTTATTTCCGGATGTTATTTACTTGCCTTCAAATACACCCGGATTACCACCACGTTAATCAGTAGATCACGATATGCTGGGGATTATCCCTTGAGTCAGAACCAGTGATATACAGGATACTCTGTGACATGTTAGTTTAATATTTTTTCGAGGATTTGAACAGATCGGGGTATCATCAATTGCACTTGAACTCATTAAGCACGTGCTGACACTCGGCTGTGACGATATACACGTGCATTATGTTTTTGTATATCTGGTTGATAATATCACTGATATATGTATATATGTGTCAAACATTGATAGCATTCAGATTGAATCAAATAATTCATTCTCTTTCAATGAACATACTCAAAAATAAATTGTGAAAATTGTAAAATACTTCTGAAAAGTGCTCAAAACTATCCGTACCCATGTTTCAGAATGTTAGTTAATTATTTTAATCAAAAGTGTTTATCTTGCATTCAAAATAACTTTTTCTCTAGCATGTTAGTCAAAGCGGACGCTCTTCAGTCAAAATATGTCATAAACTGATACGGGTGTCTGAAATGCAATCAATTGCTTAATGTAAATTAATTACCAATTGTCTAGAGGAGAAAGTAATTAAAGCAACGTCATAAAATTGACAAATCAGGAAGAACTCTAGACGATCATATCTTCATTTATTAGGTTTTCATCTTAACATCGGTCAAAAATCCAAAAGTCTGCATATATTAATAGGTAATGCCTGGATCATGTAGCAACTTAATCTATGCAGATATCTATCATTTAAGAACATTCATCTTGGTAAACAATATTTACCTTCTTTTATCATAAATCATCTGCTGTAATAGTCTTATTGTAGTATAAATTGAAAATTAAAATGGGTTACTATAACTTATTAACATATTAGATTATCTTTCCAAATCGAAACAATTTATTTAAAAAAATTGTTAAATGAAACGATTCAAATGTTGAATATTTTAAAACATCGGAAGTTCGTCAGCCACGTATGTGTCATAAAAGATAATTGGTGTCTCAAATATAATTAATTTATTAGTCCTAATTAATTACCAATTGTCTCGAGGAGATAGTAATTAGAAGAGTGTCATAACATTGACAGTCCGGAAGGGACGAAGACAGACTAAATAGTTTTCTTTATGTACAAATATTAAAATGATGTTGAGATGTCTATATACAGAAGTATATGTTAACCTTCCATTACTTAGATTTATGAATTAATACATTTAAATTGAGTTTAAATATCGAAGGTTTCTATGATGAGTGATGATTTTGTAGTTTATATGCACATCATTATGTTATATTATATTATCAGTAAACTGTGGTGCTAAATATTCATTGATTTGTAACTGTTTATTATGGACATAAAAATACATTATTATATAGTGAAACTGTAATGCATATTACATTAACATTATATACATTCAGATGTTGTGATATGAATATATCATTTGCATAATGTCAATAAGATTACGTCAGCGAGAAATAACTGCATAAAGAAAGTCAACATTTAAAGGGAAACGGTCGACATTGAATCATCTAAATTATTATTGTTTAAGAACACCTTTTTAAGTATTAGATCCTTTTACATTTTAATGAAGTTTAAATATCGAAGGCTTCTATGATGAGTGGTATAGCTTCATGAAGGGCTCTTTTTATACAGCTACCTGCCGCATCTTCGGGTTTTAAATAACACGTATTTATTCAGCGGTGCCTATAAGCTAGCCCTCAAGTGAATGTCTGAATGTACTCTAGAAGTACGCCCAGATCCTTATAATTCACTGATCTAATTGCAACCTCATCAAGTATTGCCTACAGTAACTCCTTACAGTTCATTTAGAGGCCTAATGATGAAATGAGTATAGGTATGTCCAAACCATAACGTATTAACGCATAATCCCAATGAATGAGCCAACAATATTGGAAGATCATAATGACAAATCAGCTAAGGGCAAGACACCGAGGGCAAACAAGTGGTGAAGTTGATATGTCAACAGTGCAGTTAGACAACTTGTTAGTACACCAATCTATTGGAATGAAAAGACGATACACTTTGTTTTTGACAGGGAAGAACAGATTTGTGCCTGGGGGTTGAAGATTCTCCACGGGGAGTGTAGGTGTGGTTTGCTATCGTCTAGGTGTTGTCACTGTGTCTGGAAATGTGGAGATTTGTTTGTTTTCTCTGACAATAAGACGTGTTGACACGATAATTGTTGATAGATTGATTTCTTGTTCAATGATGAAGCTGGTTTACTGTTACTCTGGAATTTGTAAACTTAATTACATGAGTAATTAATGCAGAAAGTTTAATTAGTTGCGATTTGTTGTTTCGAACGATTGTATCATTTCTAATTTTCATTTCATATTTCAATTCAAATTTCATATCAATGAAAAATTATTTTATTGGTTTCGGTTCCAAAATATCTAGCCCATGTGAATGTTTCTGTTGATTGTGTAAAAGAAGTCTTATAAATAACTTTACACGTTTTACCATTAGACATAATAGTGATCGACTGATTTTTAAAATGAAATTGGAAATATTTCGATAAGTTGGATGCATCTAAACTTGCAGAAGGTTATGTTTCAATTAACTTACATCCCATGCTACCAATCATGCTTTAAAAAATATTTATAGTATTTGTGTTGTTAAGACTATTTATTTCTTGTATAATTACTAGAAAAGCCGCCCCCTACTGTATTGGTCTAGCCGCGGTGCTGCTATCTGTACAACTACTGTCAATAGAAGGATCTATCTCGAGGTGTCACCTCATCTCTGATCATGTAATCCTCTCGTATACAGTTTTATATCGTGTCAACACTGTACTAGTCCCTCTAATTTGTAGACTTACCGACATATGATAATCCTTTTATTACACGTGTTTTCAAGAGCTTATTACACTGTATTGCATTATATGTGCTCTTCAAATATAAAAAGCAAAATGAATATTACAGCCCCGAGTTATAATCCACAAATTGTCAACAAATTACAAGATAACTTTAATTATGCATTAAACGATAATGGGTTACCATTTTTTCTAGTGTATGTGGTTTACAGATTGTAGAAGATGACATATTACTAATTGCACTTCATGACCTTCTAGGCATGTGCACGCCCTGACACTCCGGTGTGACGCAATGCACGTGAAGTTATCCACAAAGATGTCGTATATCTGGATGCTGTCACCGGAGAAATGCAAATAACGTGTCAAACAATTCCTAAATTCAAACTGTCTATTATATTCCTTTTGCCTATTTCAGTAATTGTGGATGAACTATTTTCTAAAATACAAATCCCGATTCTTTGCTTGTGTCGGTTATGTTTGCTATTTCTGTCAACTCAAATGACACATATTCTACAATATGATAGACTATTTCAATGTTATTAACCTTTTTGGATAAACGTTTTACTAATGTGACCTACATCTCTTATGTGATTTGCTTGTTATACTTGAACACAACATAAATTTACTGATCTTTTTTGTCTGATATTATATATTTATACCATTAGTTGTTACAAACTGACAGTCATGCTAATGTCATTTTAGTATATTGGTGTTCAAAATACAATTTATTAGCTGTAATTAATTACCAATCGTCTCAAGAAGATACTCATTAGCATTGCGTCATAAAACTGACAAACCAGGATGGAACCTAGACTCTTGATTTCATCGAGCTATCTCCATGTCATGGTTGGACGCGATGAACAGGTCGTGAAACATGGCAATAATCACATCTAGACATCTAGATTCAAACATTATACTTAAATGTGATATTCTTATACCATATTTTGAATATTCGTATAGTCATATAGAGATAAGGGAGAAACGCTTCCCTTTTTTTTTACAAAAAGCATGTCAAATGTTGTAACATACAAATGTTTGTTTTATATCTCTCCTTTCAACATGTAATAACTTGTTCACATTATGACTTGAATGTTGCTAACCAATTATTTAAACTGGTTTCATGTAGCTAGTAGACATGTTTTAGAAATAAAATTTATGCTTCAGTGTATTGATCAGACATTTGTAAATCATAACCGAATGCAATACAAAACTAAGTATTTATGGCAAAACTATTATCAAAGAATAAGTTCAAATCCAAAGTAAAATAAGCAGTATGAATTAATTACGTTCTCAGAGTGACCGAGTTTGGAACCATCTGATGGAGGCAGTTGCCTTTATAGTTAATATGCATTTCTAAATATTCATGATTCGTATACTTCTGTACATGTTTTACGGAAATGTTCTTTTTACGGATAACCTAAATAAAAGGATAATACTTTCGAGACATTTGAAGTAGCCTTGTTTGGTCTGCATCATGCACGGTGCCCCTAATGAACAAACGATATTCCAAGTCAATTGTGAACAATTAGCCAAGGGCGAAAACAAACTAGTAGTCAGGTTCACTTGTACTAAATGTGGTTAATGGCTAGATGAGTGGTTGAAAATTTTACAGTGTTCATCAAGTATCGTTATTCTAATTCAATGATGATAAATCAGCCGAGGGCAAACGCAAACAAGTTGACTTGTCAAAATTGAGTTAGACAATTAGTCAGTACCAGTAATCCGTGGAAACAACAGTTGAAGTTGATCAGTTTCAGAAAAAAAGATTTCTGCCCGAGGGGTGAAGGACGGATCGTGTAGGTGTGATTTGTTGGTGTGATCTGCACCCGTGTTGGTCAACATGTCTGCAAAGTAGAGGGATTTGTTTGTTCATCGCTGTTTGAATTGACTGCTTGATCAAAGCAGTCTATGTTGGCACGGTAATTGTGGATAGGGTAATGGTACAAACCACTTAAACCTATACAGTTTTATCAAACACAAGGATTTCAGTGTATATTTTTCTGTAATCAATCAACTTTCACCAAATAACTTACAAGACGAATTGTTTTAGTTGTTTTATGGAATCTCCTATCCAGTCGATATGTTCCGATATGTTACATGTCTTAACTATGTAACATGTCATGTTCGAAAGTTGTAGAGATTATGAACTACAGATTCCAAGACATAACAAGGTTTGAAATTCGTTCATCCCAGCAATAAACAGTGTTGTAAATGAAGTATTTTAATATATTTTCCCAACTTTATATGTTGAGTGCTTTTGCCAACCGTTTTAGCAACTTTTTACATGTACATATTGGTGTTCTTATGTACGTTTGTCTGTTTCAAACTACTATATTTCATCAAAATAATTTAAAAAGTTCCTTCGGGATAATAAATCGTTATCTATCTATCAGGATACGCAACATTGTGAACAGCACAGTACAGTCGACAACCAGTTCCCGTTAACTTTACCCATAAACTCACAGAGACACATTCCTCAGTTTCCTCGGGTGTATGTTAATACAGCATATATTGTGAACGCCAACAACCATAACGGCCATATTAAATATGATCTTGAAGATTTCGCTGTTCTTTTGGTGTTCAGTGAATATTTGTTAAAGTATACATCTTTATATTCCTTAACAACGAGGCTCCCTAGATCCTAAGACACAGTCTAGAATATACACCAAAGACCGGACACCCATCTGAGTACACGAAGCACTGGACATCAATGTGAAGCACGTGTTGCCGAGGTCTGTGATCTGTGTTGTACTCGAGGTAAACGGACCATGGAGTGACCAGATGCAAGGCGTGATGTACATAACATGTGTCCGGTGAACATCCACGGTTTTACATACATACATTTCACAGGTCACTTGGCAAATGAGAATGAAGTCCTGTTTATTACCATATGTATTATTTTGTTTTTATTGTGTTATATACAAAGGCCAAGGAAATATATTTTTATTTGAAAGGTTTATTTTACTTAAATGCATCCATGTTATGGGCTCTAACAAGTCAAATATTTGAACGGAATTTATTAGTGGTGTTCTTGAACCAAACTCATTATTTCTGGACAACTACTTCTTTATTGTGAACAACACGAGATGAGATTGAAAATAAATAGTCAAAAACTTTTGTGTCACAAGACAGTTAAAGTCCCTGGTAACGAATATCATTCAAGTTCATCATCACATCATATCATTCACAGAATTGTAAAGTTGGTGCTTCATTAAATTTGATAAGCAACAGAGAACCGTATAAAATATTTGGCAATAAAGTGATTCCGTTCAACCGGCTTATAACCAGAAGTCCCAGCCGCCATGTTGATTGCCCCGCGGTACTATTATCTGTACAACTACTTATTTCTATGGACGGTCCTCACTCGAGGTGTCAAATATATCGTTGATCATTTAATCCTCTCGTATACAGTTTTATATCGTGTCAACACTGTACTAGTCCCTCTAATTTGTTCATTTACCGACAACTAATGTTTTATTATATGTCTGAGCACGTGCCATTTTTAAGGATGTGTTGTGATGTCGGCGTTACTTCAAAAGAGAAACATAGGTCGTTTCTATGAACGTTTTCAAATTTGATGTTATGCCTCTCGATACATATATGAGATTGGAGTTTTGCCCAGGGGATTACTAGAGTGGTCACTCGTCTTGGTGGCATAACAACATCGACATTGTATAGATAGAAACATATCTTCATGGGATCCTTGTTACTCCTGTACAACATTCTCATCATGTAAATACGTTCACTAAGCAGTCTTCTGCTTATAGTTTAATGATTATTTATCTTTAAACCTTATTATATGTAAATCTTTAAAACATGTTTTCGTACTTTCCGACTCGTATAAAGATATATACTATACATATGATGATACATATGATGATACATGATGTACATAAGCTGTACATGTGTTCTTAACGCATTCTTTTAAAAGTAGTTTATTGACTCTCCTAAATCGCTGGGCGATTGGTTGTCTATATTGTCTTATCTATATGCTGTTTTTGTTTTTTTCTAATGTAACTATAACTTTAACCAGAGACCACAACATTTATGGTCTCTGCATGCTTCAACGTACACAAGTAAGACATAAATAAACCATTGATTGATTGACATGTTTTGCGTCAATGGCGTTATCAACAATGCTTTTACTTAAATGTTTCAAAATCCAATGTTCATATTCTTATAAGTGAATTTCAGCTGAAAGTCCCCTAAAGAAAGACCAATGGTCCATGCAATTAGTTCCTGTCCATTTAACACACGCGACGTACCGCTACGCTGGGTTTAAAGCGACACTGCGACAGTGTGCTGACGTATATCAAACGAATATTTGAAGCCACAATAAAATTTGAATCAAGATAATAAAACTATAAATCGTAACTCCCATTATCATGACTCTTAATAGCGTGAGAAGTGACACTGCATATGTTCCGTGGATAAATACATTTGAGATCACAGAGTGAACACATGATGACAAAAAGTAAAATGTAAGCAATCCTGATTATAAGAATCAACCTTCTATGACCCCCTTATACTCCTAAGACCCCTAAAACATGTGTCCGGTGAACATCGGGGTATATACATTTCACAGGTCACTTGGCAAATGAGAAAGAAGATCCCTAAGTCATAACTCCGAATTTCCTATCAGTTTTATTTTATCTTCAGGGAGAACTATATAGAATATATATAGCAACATATATAAATGTATATACATGGTTAGAAAAACTCATTTAGTATAGCGTCAGCTCTGTCACCCTGTTGTCCCGTGTTCGAATCCTGCTGATGGTCATCTTACAAATACTTTTGGTTCATGTATTTGTAACCATAATTCAAGATGCCTGTAAGAATGTGCTCATCCAGTTGTTCAAAGAATGCAGGTTGGAGACTGATAACTGGATGATTAAAGGTACCACTCATTATTCCTGGAGACCAGGCTGCCAATATATATCATATTTGATGGTTGAAATAAACCCATCGCTACAATGCCCTGGGATCAATTGAATCCCGCGGGAATGAAGACATACTTATACAAATGAGAAAGACAATATTGTAAGATTAGGTATATGAAAGATAAAACCAAAAAACTATTGCAAGCCATGGCTGAAAACACCAATGCCATAACTATGTTGACCATAAGGCACCAACCAAGCCACTGAAGGTTTCTAAACGAAATAATTGCGATACTATGGTTTGATAATGATAGTACAATGGGACAAATTTCAAAATAAAAGGACATGACTGTGAGAGAAAATTGAAAATGTTTTAATAGTTCACTGTTCAGTGCACTCTTCCTTTCTCTTACGACGAGTTTTACCAGTGCTTCAACTTTCAAATTTGCAGAACACGTTTTTTACATTTACCGTTCTACCCGTTTTACCGGACACGTGAACAAGGCCATGTTGACTGCCTGGGGCAACTACTTTCTGTACAACTACTGACCATTGATGAACTTCATTCGAGGTGTCAAACTTCTCCCTGGTCATATAATCATCTCGTATACAGTCTTATATCGTGCAAGAAACATATAACTCTCTTTTATTTGAACATATGCCGACATATCGTAAACTGTTTTATTACTGGATCCTCGCACGCGCCATTTCAATACCTGTATTATTAAGACTAACAAAGACATCAGTGAAAAACGAACCGACGCTCTTAAAATGCTGTTCTGATTTTCCTTTACGATTATTGATAAAAAATGTTGTTGTCAGAATATATTAGGTTAAAAAGATACATTCAATGCTTTTAATATTTACCGATAAATCTCAAATGAAATATACCAAAAAACGAGTAATTCAGTCCATGCATCCAACTGTTCTGAACATAATTTTACATTGGGATAGAACACATGTCTACATGATCGTAGGATATCCAGACCGCGGTCATTTGTACCATTATCGTGTTGTGTAATAGCTTATAATCAGACTGACAATAAAATACTTTCTGAAACTGTTTCAGAAGCGATGTAAGTTACATACATCCAAGATTGGAACCACGACATATCAATGTCAATCTCTCTTTTATTGGCATGTATTATTTAACATGGATACTACCGAGGTAACTTGAAACAAATTAATATTTACCCATCAATAATGCAGGTTGACGCATATACCTAACACATCTACGTTGTATCACACATGGTTTTAATATTAATTCTTATATACATAGTATTAAATATAAGATACGCTCGCACTTTTTGTTTTTATTGTAAAACACAGGTGGAGCTTCATGTTCTCCTGGTATGTCCAACATAGAATGTTTTGCAGGTTATACCTTCCAGCATAATGCCTCACCACCCACATGTCCAAACTGGGTACGGGTAAACTATGATCATTGATTATTTAAGATGGGCTTTTTTTGTATGTAAAGTGTTAAAACTTAAAAAAATCAGAAAAAATAAGACGGAATTGTGTAAAATCGTATCTTGCCATTTTACCCATCTATACTGTTACATATTTCTCACAATGTTGTTCTGTTGGTCTCATTGTCATATGTACGGAAATAATTGATGATAATTCGAGTAATTAAGGTACTTTAAACTAATTTAAAACATTAACAATCCAATATTTCAAATGTGGTACTCTGTTTACTCGGGGCATTGTGGTACTGCACTATTGCATGTTACCCGTCTACAAGCCACCAACAATGTACCATAAATCCACAAACTAGTGATCTATCTGTAAACAATGAACACAACGAAGACTGTAATGTTCAGAGCAAATATACCCCTGTGATGTGTGCGACTAATAGACCATCAGTAAACGCAATCCGTCACGGTGTGTGAGGTAGAACAGCGACGGAGATGAGGTGAAGACACGCATATTATCAGACAGTTGTCTCTTTGTCGGCAAACACTTTCAGTTATATGCCGCTACTGTTTAACTAATGATTTACCACCCGTTAGCCGAAATTTATAGTATTTAAAAAACAATAGTATATTATCTGGGGTGTCCATGGAAAGCCAATTTCTGTTTTTCAATAGAACAATTCAAATCTTTCATTTATACCAATTTCGTGTTGATTGAAAGTTTTTTTTATTATCAATAAATGTTATATTCCAATTTATATTTTATTCATTGTATCATATCAAAATATTTCGTTGTTGTTGTTCAAAAGAAAGCAAAGAAACATACAGAAGTTCCTTGACATATATTGATGTTAACACATTAAACGATTTACATTTGACATTATTAAATTACACGCATACTAATACTAATACCTAAAGACTTTTTATTGGAAATCTTGATCATGTCGAGTTTTATCTACTTCTTTATTCATATTTATTAAAAAAGGGGAACATAAAGTGACAACAACGATACAGAGGAACTCGGGTTTTGCCCTCATGACAATTAATGTAAATATGTCATTTAAAACAAAACTAGTAACTTCCAATCGCGTGGAAGAAACCGCAATAGATTGAAACTCATCGTCAACCTCCTATAGTACATAAGGGTTTGCCAATATTTCGTGGTCAACATAAAAACGTGGTAAATAACAGTAATGAACTCTGAAAAACGAAAATACATTTGCACTGAATTGATGTTCAGAAGCAAACTCAAAACCTCAATTTCTAAATGAGACCATTCAACCACATCTTACAGATTGTTCACGTTTTCACTTCTCTGTTTGTCCATGATGTCTCCAACAATACAACCGTTATGGCAACTGCTCTCTAAAGAGTTGAGTAAAGGCGGGTATTATCTAAGACCGCGTAGTGTACTCGAGAGTAAATGGACCGTGGACAACCCAGATGTGGAGCGTGATGTAGAAACCATGTGTCCTGTGAACACTTCCGCTAAACACATTACACAGGTCACTGCCTATACGAGTGGTCAAAGAAATGTAGTTTAATCTTTTCTTTAACTGGAGGAAAGAACATTTATGAGTTTCGATGGTTCGTTTGTTCAACTGAGAGTAAATATCCTTTACGAGTTTACGTTTCGTTTGTTTAACTGTAGTAAATAACGTTTAAGAGGTTTGTTATTTCGTTTGTTCAAGTAACAATGTCCGTCTATGAGTTTTATTAATTCGTTTATTTAACTTAAGTAAAGGACGTCTATTATGAGTTTTATTATTTCGTCTGTTTGACTTTAGTAACGAAAGTATATGAGTTTTACTATTTCGAATGTTTAACTGAAGCAAAGTACGTTTATGATTTTCATTATTTCGTAAAGAACGTTTATGCATGAGTTTTGTTATTTCGCTTGTTTGACTAAAGTATAGAACGTTTACGAGTTTTATTATTTCGTTTGTTTATTTTGAGTAAAGACATTTTACAATTTTTATCATTTCGTTTGTTTGACTATAAAGTATAGAACGTTTACGAGTATAATATTTCGTTTGTTTAAGTATGGTAAATAACGTTTATGACTTTTATTATTTCGTTTGTTTGACTAAAGTATAGAACGTTTACGCGTTTTATTATTTCGTTTGATTAAGTATGGTAAATAACATTTATGAGTTT
Organism: Gibbula magus; assembly: GCA_936450465.1. Taxonomy (NCBI): domain Eukaryota; kingdom Metazoa; phylum Mollusca; class Gastropoda; order Trochida; family Trochidae; genus Gibbula; species Gibbula magus. The sequence goes on from OW388294.1 coordinate 76,275,125, forward strand.
TATTGTGTTCTTTGTTTGACTAAAGAAAATACCGTTTATGGGTGGTATGTGTTTCCCAAAGGGGTCACGGGTCTATGGTACAGATATTGTGGAGACATTTGCTTTATTACCGAGTGCGATACTAATACACCCTATATGCTATATAAGAGGCACATATTTAAGGAACTTAAGTCTTGCCATTTCTGCTAAGAAGAGACATTACACAGGTTTCTTGAAGATGCATCCATCGTTTTCATAAAATTGTGTTTGGTTTTAAAACGTGCCAACAAACGATATGTGCTGATTTCAGTTCAAATAGTTTCACTCAATCTGCATATTTATCCCCAATTGCCAAATATATAATAATTACTAGTTTCCAATTAAAATCGAGTAACCTCATTTACCAAGTGCAGGCACCGCAACTATACACGTCCTATGTACATGCACAGTAGTTATAGGACCTATTAAACATGTTCAACCCAAAGTTGTCTATTTGTCTGTTGTAAATAGGTTTCCAAATTTACGTTTGATTGTTGTGAACAGGCGCGTCACACGCGGTGCATTGTCCGGTTTTCGATCAGAAACCGATACGTTTACCTTTATATTATTAGTGTACTGAGTCGACTATCACCAAAACGACAATTTTCGGCAACAGTCAGTCTTGTAACGTTTTGCAAATGTGAGCCAAAACATCACAATGGATTTACCTTTAAAATAACCCCTTTTGACAGAAATAATGTTTGCATCTTGTTTGAAGTTGAGTTTTCCCAGTAATATTTTGGAAGAAGTGAATTTCTTAAACTATGATAAAATGGACATTAAACAAAAATGGTACTCAGATTCAATGTATTGTCGCACAATGCAGAATGGACACAGTCTCTCCGATCTAGGTATATTACACATCCTGTCCGATTCAATTAGTAAAACATGATTTGAGCAGCAAAATCGGATGAAATTACTAATATAATCATTAACAATTAACACAAATAGTAAATCGAAATAAATGAACTGGAAATTCAGCCTTGTGAAGCCTCTAAATGTGCTCTATGTAGGAACATTTTACTTTTCGTTTGATAAACTAAAGTAAAGAGCGTATACATGGGTTTTATTGTTTCATTTATTTGACTACAGTAAACAAAAGTCTATGAGTTTTATTATTTCAATAACGAGAGTATATGGGTTTATGGGTTTATGGGTTTATGGGTTTATGGGTTTATGGGTTTTGACTTTTCCTGAGTTTAATTAGAGTAAATAACATTTATGAAAATCGTCTCAAGCGAGATGTTGTCACTTAAACAGTGTTGGCATTAAGCAGTTCGGGAAACAATGTCAGAGAGATGTTCTTTCATTGAAAGTCCACAGGGAGCCCGCAGGGAACATAGCAGGGTGAACGTAGACCCGTACTACAGTGCTATTGATCTGGGATTGTTGAACTGAACTCCATACGTTGCTTAGTGTTTGTTTCCTGTTCCTGTTCCTATTACAGTAATAGTAATACACTAAACGCCAAAAGAAACGTTACCTCATTTCTTTTTTTAATAACTTTTTAAGTATCAAAGATATTTGAGAAACAAATGGTTCAAAAGAAAGTTTAATAACGTAGCTTTATGCTAATAACACATTTAAAAGTCCTGATGGATTCATTGTGGCAAAATGCAGCTTGTTTGAAAGCTTAAAATTGTCCGGTTTTCGACCAGGCTGGTAGTAACCTATAAATATGATTTTGATGTCCAGAAGAAGTTGAAAGTAAACTTTTACGTTTGTGACTAGACAAAAAGTGTGTATGCTTTACATCATAACCCCTAAACGATGAAAATACTGTTATTGAGTAAGTTTAAGTGTGAAAATTATGAAATATATTTTTCTAGTCATTAAAGATCTTTTCTCGTAATTTACCTTAGTGAAAACGAGTTTACTGCGTTGTCAAATGACTTAATAGTATTTAGGAACACAAACGATTTATGTGAACATTTTCGCTTGAAAATGAACATTTTTGCTTGAAAATGAACATTTTCGCTTGAAAATGAACATTTAACAAAATTCCATCACCAAAACGCATTATCACTCAAATGTAGCAAAATTCAAGCAGCATTTGCATGAACTGAATGCTTCTATAGGGTATAAAAGGTGCCTACTTTGCATGATATGGCACACATGTACGAATTATGCCGCGATTGACCACTGGAGAAAGAGAAAGAGCTCTGGTGATGTTGCAGCTTTGGTCGACCAACAATGATGTTGCCAATGTCTTTGGATGTCACTGTATGACCATTATACGACTCCGGAGTCACCGCTGATAGGCCTGGTAGGCATGAAATGCCTAATGATGGTCATACGTTGAGATCCAAAGGCATTGGCAACATCGTTGTTGGTTGACCCAAGCTGCAACATCCCCAGTGCTTTTTCTCTTTCTTCACTGGTCAATCGCGGCATGATTTCGTACATGTGTGCCATATAATGCAAAGTAGGCACCTTTTATACCCTGTAGAAGCATTCAGTTCATGCAAATACTGTTTGAATTTTGCTACATTTGAGTGATAATGCGTTTGGGTGATAGACAAAAAAATTAAAAGTTTTCATTTTCAAGCGAAAATGCTCACATAAATAATCGTTTGTGTTCCTAAATACTATTAAGTCATTTGACAACACAGTAAACTCGTTTTCACTAAGGTAAATTACGAGAAAAGATCTTTAATGACTAGAAACATATATTTATTAATTTTCACACTTAAACTTACTCAATTACAGTATTTTCATCGTTTAGGGGTTATGATGTAAAGCATACACACTTTTTGTCTAGTCACAAACGTAAAAGTTTACTTTCAACTTCTTCTGGACATCAAAATCACATTTATTGGTTACTACCAGCCTGGTCGAAAACCGGACAATTTTAAACTTTTAAACAAGCTGCATTTTGCCACAATATGAATCCATCAGGAATTTTAAATGTGTTATTAGCATAAAGCTACGTTATTCAGCTTTCTTGTGAACCATTCATTTCTAAAATATCTTTGATACTTAAAAAGTTATTTAAAAAAGAAATGAGGTAACGTTTCTTTTGGCGTTTAGTGTATGTCGAAAGGGTCAGTTGCTGATTTTATATTCTACTTTAATGGTGTTATATTCTATTTTAATGGTGTACATTCAACTAAAAACGAAACTTCTTGCTCTTCATTGATGGTAATACTGTACGTCAGAACATTGACTGTCTGTTGTAAAGTTAGCTGATGACACATTAAGTTAATTTAGGAATTGAAGGCTAATAAGGGCTTACTTCTGGATGGAAATAGTAAGAAAATGGCCTTTTGGGGATAGTTTGGGACTGGTAGGTTACCAAATCCCATAGACACCACCACACCCGTCACCTTGTAAATATGCAATGTTATTCAGTTGCTATTCATTTGGATCCTAAATAGTTGACGTCACGTCAATACACATGTGTTTCGATAACATAAGGTGATGGTATGCCTAAGTTTAAGGAAAATTCAATAGTGACACTCCTTGAAATTATATTACAGTCCATAATTGTATACAATTTTGCATTCAGCAGGTGTCCCGTATTTATTACTTCTTCTTGGATCTAAAATAGTAAACATTTAATCATTCCAGAGACGTGTTGACAGCTAACACTTCTTTTAAGAATAGTAGAAACGTGGAGGAGTACCCCACCCAGAGAACTCCCAATGGTGTTACTCCACGAGGGCCTTAAACAGGTAGAAGCAGTGTCAGAGAGCAGACTATATATCCATTCACTGGTTTGTAATGATACGAATCGTGGTGGCCCTCTCCTGGTCAGCAGGTGATGGCAGTTGGCGCAGGTTAATGAGATGAGGCCCGAGGATAGTAATTACTCCACATACGAATAATAAACACAGCAGGGAGGATAACTGAGAACGTTTTGCCCTTGTCTCTAGACGGATACATGTATGCAGATATTGGCTTGGGTAGTTTAATGTGGATAGTTGTTTGACTGTCACCCTACTGGTCATCTTGTTACATACCGATGGTTGATTGCTTTACAAAATTAATTAATAGCTCATTTTAAAGCAGAGAAGCTGTATAATTGAAGGTTGAAGTTGAACATGGAGTTCAAAGTCAAGCAGAAGTCTTGAAGACCTAAGTACTGCCGCAGCAGAATGTAGAATTGTAGAATAAATCTAGTGTATAAATTCGGTAATTTCTCTACCTTAATCGGTGTGATTGTATCTCTTTAATCTTTCAATATTAAGTCAGCCTAGACTTGCTTTCAAAACAAATATAGTTGTATTATACTATACTATACTATACTATACTATACTATACTATACTATACTATACTATACTATACTATACTATACTATACTATACTATACTATACTATACTATATAATACTATACTGCACTATGTATTATAATGTATTTCATTTTATGTAAATCACTCTCTGTGACACACTCATTGTCAACTGATAAATTTAGTTTTCTTATTTAAAACATGTTTTGTTGATGCTACCAATGTCATGTACAATTGTCAATGATTACAGAAAATACAAACTGAATTGGGAAATACAGTTATTGAAAATGGAGGACAAAATACCACACAAGTTTTAAACAGCTACGTCTTAACTTAAAGGTGATGACATTTTGCAGTTGAACTGAATAGGACAAGAAGACACTCTCCACCCGCTGTTTGTGATACCGTATTATCGCGGCTCTCGCAGCAGGGGTACATCAGGGTGACTGTTTGCCACCGTCTTTATTCATATATTGTTCGGACAAATTGTTGACATGATAATTGGAGGTAGCTGACAAATTGGAGTTATTCAATTTATGATTTAGCGTAGATTGTTGGTACTCTTGTTTCATTGTATACATGAGTTTGGTTGTTGATATTAATGATTTGAAACAGTTATTGAAATGTTTTTATTTGAACGAATGTTGTTGTTATAATAACATAACTGTTAGGTAACCACTTATTATTAACCAACCACGCATTTTCATTTAAAATTTCTATTCTCACGATGTGTCTTAATAATAAAATAATTGAATATCTTAATGTATATCTTAATATGTATAAGCTACCCCAGCTGGGTTTGCCAAGTCAATAATTGACTCTTCGTCTGTATGTATGTATGTATGTATTTACCACTAAAATGTCCGAGATATAGATGGAACAAACGAAGCCTCACTGAACAATCAATTTCATGTCTTTTCTTGAACGTGACACTCGAGAATGATGCGCTTCATTAGCCGAAGTTATATTTGCTGAAATACAGGTAGAATCACACCTTGGACCAACTGACGGGTCATCCATAGACTGACACACCTTTACCTTGTACATGGTCACAGGTGACGTTTATTGTAATTATGTTTTTCACTTTAGTCTTCATAAACCGTTGACTTAAAGTCAATATCCTTTTCAACTTTCGAAAAGCTTTATTTCGATATAGTGCATGTAAAATATAGTGAGACACTAACTAAACTGATATAGTAATATTGGCTATTTGAATAACATGTGTATACTTCAGATATCAATTCAACTTGTCAAACCAATTGTTCACTGGTTTACCAATCGTCAACTTAATCAGGTCGTAGCAGCTGTTAGAACAGATTTTTTTTACATAACTTAATAATCTGTTTTGAACATGAATTGTGTCAATAAAGCTATAACCTATAAATATTAATAATAGATTGTGAGCCTAATAATGTATATTAAACATAATCCACGTAACCGTTTGTCGACCTTGTTTTAGGTAGTATATATTGGGAAATAAGGTTGAATATAGTCTGTCGAATTCCATGTATGGAGGGAACAAAGAGGGAGAGAATACTGCCCCCTGCAGGGTTCCCGCTGAGTGGAATGTACATGGTTTGGTACTGTTGGTCTTTTACTCTCTCATGCAGTGTAGACAATATCTGCGAAGTACATTGTTGTCTAGGAGATAAAAAGCTATGTCACGATATGCTATCTAAAATAGGCTTTTAATATTGTTTTTGCACCGGTGAACAGAGAAACTGATTGAATTCATGGAGGTGACTGAACAGTGAGTTTCTGGTGTTTTTTTTCTGTGTGGTTTGAACGTATCACTTTTATACAGGATACAAAACGAACTTCGATGTCATACCATTTTATTAAACGAGTTAATGATATGGTATAAAGCGAGTGAAAGCGAATGTAGTCTGTTTATTACTTGTCCAAATTAGTAAATGGGCGACAGTAAACTACAAACTAGGATTTCCGCTGTGACGGCAATAAACTGTATATCACTGTGACGTCATACTTGCAGCGGTACTACACTTGCAGTATCGTACATGGGCGAGTAATAAACGTCAATGATAACATGAAATATTTAGACCACATTAAACAATGTAAAACATAAGGGAAAAGGACCACGGCATGTTGAATGATAAGGTTTCTTCATCAATGTGTTGTCAAATTTTATGATTCTATTTGAAAGGGACATCAAGAACTCCGTGCCCATGGTACATAAAAACCGATGATCTACAGCTGTGTTCTCACATCTATTAATAGTATATATAAAATAGTTCATTTTGGTGAATGACAACCACGCGTAAGATCTGTTTTGAAACCTAATAAACGATAAGACGGATAATTTATTTTGAACACATAATAAATCCTGCAAAACCATTTTCATTTTTAAATATGTTAATATATTTCCCTCATTGACATATTCTATTATAACAGTAATTTAGTATTCCTTTTTTTCGCTGGGTTTTCATAGATAAACAGTGATTCTTTGGACGAAAATTGGCAATTATTTGGTGAATATTTATCACTTAACGTGCCACCGACAATAGTTTTCGTGTATTTGTTGACAAGCAAGTATCTCTTACAACAAAGAAATGCAAATGGTTGGAACATTATACCAGTCTTGATTGATTCTGCTTGATGCATACTCAACCATCCCAGCTTCCTTTTTTCAAATTATGACCATTTGCTGGCGGCATGTAACCGTTTGTTATAAATGAATTAATTTATGAAAGATACAGACTGACGCACTAGTTTTATTTTGAAATCGTTCTGTTGACCAAGAGAAACCTTATAAACATCCCTACGTCTTCTCTCAGGACAGTGTGAAAAGTTCATCAGCCGCCTTCACTGTACCAACCCAACCTCCATATTGAAATAGTGGGTATGAATGAATGTGATGTTGGATTGATATAGCCTTACAATAACCGTTTGTCAAAAGTGTAGTTATTTTCTTTGGTGACAAAGGTCGATTAGTATTATGAACCCGTTTTGTGTCACGTGCTAGAATCCTCCACTGGAATCCCTACTGGAGTCGGTAACCCATAATATATTGTGATCAAACTTTTACATTTGTTTACGTTTACATTTGCTGATACAGAGGCGAATATTGTCTTAGCAAGTTAGCTTGTTAGTCTTTGATAGACATGACAAATTATGGTATTACGAGTAGTTAACTCATTTATTGAACGGTAGCAACGTATGGATCTATGTCGTTTTTCAGCAAAGAGAAAAGTATAAATATGCTTTTTTTGAAAACGTTTCCTAATTTAAACCGAAATTTGGTTACGGTGCAATAAAGAAACTGACTATCCATAAACACTTGTCATATCTGTCACTACTATATATATCTAATAGACCAAGTGAAAACAGCCTCGACTGGGGCTTCCTGGTACCCTGTGTCAGTTACGCTGCGCTACAGTTAAACACCATAGGGATTGGCCACGATGTCACTTATGGGGATGAAACATGTCCTGCCCTACCGTGTACCCTCTCCATTCAGCATAGACATTTAACGTGATACTAAAGTGTGATTACAAAGTAAAAAAAACCTTAAAACTCAAAGAAACTTGAATTGAACATGAGTGAAGACCGTCTTTCAGAATAATTCACACTGAATAAAACATCATGACATTCAGTACCAGAGGTAGTTTAAATCAGAACACCGTTTCCAGAACAATGAATATTTACCCTGAAAAATAATAACCATGGCCCTCTATGAAAGTACTCCTGTGACAACTTGTAGTTGAACCATTCACACTGATTTTCAATTATGTTTTAGTAGGCTTCCATGTTCGCTGTATAACTCACAGGAAAGCTTATAACTGAGTGCAGATAGGTTGACTCGTGTTGCTTCTTATAGCAAATATTTACGCATAAGTAATGCATGTACACACGAGTACTATATATTGGATCTTCACCTCCCATGAACTTGTGTGAAGATGTAAATATTATTTGAACAGTAATGTAGTTTATAATAATGTATACGGAAACTCATAAAGTCATGAAGCACACATGTCTGTCTTTAGTTCATGGACATTTCAATATTAACCATATTGATCAGTTGGTTGCTACCAGTAAAGTTCAGCAACGGTAGACGTCGTTTATAACCAGATGGGTGTTCAAGGCTGGATAATATGAGGTGTTTATATTTCCAAAAACGGGCATATGTTAAGTGACTTACGGTGTAACCTTGAGTAGCACCTTTCTCCAACGTATGCCTCTCATCATCCAATATATATATATATATCTTAGCTACATGGTAACAGTTGTGTGGAGGTAGCCTCTAAACGCCATATCTGATTCAGATTTAGTCAGACCAGGGTAAAATGCCACCATCGCCGAGAGCATGCATTCTTGTGTGGAAAAGTGCGCGATTTCAAGATCCTGAATGTTGCTGTAATTAAGAACAGTATCCTTTAATTCAATAAAAAATGGGGTGCCATACAGTGCCAGACACTTGAAGTTCAACACTCTGCATAAAGATGTTCCGTAAAACCTTTTATCAAATAAATATGTTTCATTATAGTCTATGTACATCAAGTTGTCATATATACTTTTCAATCAATATTAATACATCAATAGTTCAATGGAACAGTCGTCAGATTTCATGTCAGCTGTATATTTACAGTTACATATAATTATACAGAAGACTATTATTACTAGTATGCAAAAATAGAAATACAGTTCAACATATATACACAAGTTGTGATTCAGTTATCGATCTCGTGCTCACATGGCCAAGGATGCGACAGTTTACAGACAACTGCTAATTACAGAGAGAACAAACATCGGGTATTGACCACTGACCATATACAGCTTGTGGTCACCTGGACAGTATCGGTCAATAGTGACGCACACTGTCACTTAATGTCACAGATGCTGAACTTAGGTAACTCGTCATTTTCTCTCACTGTATGATTCACAAGTTTTCACGTGAACACGTGAGATCTTTAGACAGACAGACAGACAGATATTTTATTAACGTCTCACCTCATAAAATATAAATTACATGGAATATATACAACCATAAAATACGAGCCACTCCGTTTTGGAGTTATGAGAGACGATGTTAAAACAATATTGCAATAAGCAGTACATTATAAAACTAAACATTAAGAACACTCATATAAATTATAAAATATTGCTAAACATTATATAAAATATCCTTGCGTAGATTTAAAATATTTTTGCAGGTTTTGGCACTTAAATGTACAACATCAGGACTGGCCAGGATAAAACATAATTTGGAAAGATCATTTTGTTGATTAAAATCAGTCCACACCTCTGTGCATTTACTCAATAAAACCTTACGTACATCATGATAAACTGGACATTTAAGTAAAACATGCATCTCATCCTCCACACAATTCGTACAATTAAAACACACTTTCTCTTGGACGGGGAGGTTAGAAAAGCGCCCGGTTTCAAGCCTTATCGGTGCCACTCCACATCTGAATATAGCTAAAGATCTTCTGTTTGCTCTGGACATCGGTATTATGTTGTATGGTTCTGCGTTGTAGTCATTCTTGAACTTATTGTAGAGACGAAGTTTATTACCTCCCTTGCCACTCTTGCTCTTTTCTTGGTTTATTACACAGTCCCACTTTTCTTTAAACTTCTTAAAAACATGTTCTTTTACCTCTGCAGCAATATATTTGTGGTTATAGGAGTTGTCTGGAGAAATAAATGCATCAAGTCCCATGGCTTTATATTGTACATGTACTCTGTGGTTCCAGTTTTTATTATTTTAAAAGCATGCTTATTGGCCCATATAAAAACTTTTCTTGTAAGTCTGTGACTTTGTAGGGAACTAATACGCTTATAGAACTTGGCTATTGTCTCCCACTGTCGAACTTTCGGAGGTATCCAACCCATATCTCCGGAAACAGCGTCGTTTGGGGTGAATTTACGTAGTCCCATAAAGAATCTCAAAGCCTTGTTCTGGACAGTATTGATGCATTTCAGGTCGTACTGTCCCCATATTGCCGAACCATATTGAATCGTGGACCATACCATAGAGTCGTAATGCTTCGTGTAGGTGGCGTACTGCATTCCTCCGAGAGACTTGTATTTGGAGATTAGGAGGCCTAGAGCTCTATTGGCTGAGTTCGCTACTGCTTGTCCCATACGTTTGTAGTCGAGATGCTCTGTGAGTAGTAGGCCCAGATAATTATAGCAGCTGACCACTTCGATGTTTTTATGTCCAATAGAAAATTATGCTGAAGTTTTCCTCGTTGACTTTATCCTGAAATGAATTATTTTAGATTTTACTTGATTAACATCCATCTTATTTTCTAAACACCAGTTATTAAGCACATCCAGTAAAAAATTCATATTCTCTTCGTTTTCTGTTATTAAAACAATGTCATCAGCATAAGCTAAAATTCCAACGTTGGTATCGTCAATGTCTACTCCAAGATTTAATTCATTCACAGTTGAGAGTAAGTCAATTATATAAAGGTTAAAAAGAAGGGGAGATAACAGACATCCTTGCTTCAGTCCGCTGTTGACGTCAAACCAAGGCGTGTATTGACCATTTACCCGCACACAGCATTGCACATCTGTGTAGAGAGATAGCAGAGCATTAAAAAACTTTCCATGAATACCGATGTGATGAAGTTTATCCCATAAGATTTTTCGATCGATACAGTCATAAGCCTTCCGGAAGTCTATAAAACAAATGAAAGTTGGTTTTCTTTTACTCTTCCTCGTTTCAATGATAGAAGTCAGCGTTGAAACATGATCAATTGTAGAGCGTCCTCTCCGAAATCCATTTTGGTAGTCTTCCAACAGATCATATAGTTCAGCATGTTTAGAGAGTCTTTTTTTAGTACCCAGCAATAAATCTTGTAAGAGGAGTTAGAGAGAGTAATACCCCTATATGACAGGGGATCCCTGGGGTCTGCTGTAGAGCTTTTCGGTACTGGTGCTATTCAATCAATCTTTATCCAATACTGAAAGGCCACAGGCCTATAGTACATTTTACAAAAATACAAAATACAAAATATATGGCAAACATGTCGACAATCATAACTAACATTTGGATTTCCTAATGTTCATGGCATGGTATACAAACATTGCAAGATTTTTTATAACATCATACTTATTACATTTCATTAAGGATGAAAATTTCTGGTGCTATTATACCCCTTGTCCTGAGATCTGGTATCTTTCCAACATTGAAGCAGGTATCGATAAGTTTATGTACAAAATTAAAACATTGTTCGTTCTTTAAAACCTCGGCTGGAAGCATGTCACACCCTGCAGATTTACCACTCTTTGCTTGGAGAATTGCCTGTCTCACTTCATCCTTTGAGATATTAACATTGAGATTATTATCTTCACTGTCCACATCACGCTCTACCCTCTCCCCCGTCGTGTTGGTGTTACAGTTCAGCAGGTCTGAGTATGCGTCCTTCCAGGTACCCAGGACAGTTGCTCTATCCCTGGAAACACGTCCATCACTCAACTTCACTTCAAATGGGATTTTTAGAGGTTTAACATCGAGCATACCTTTGTGATTTCCGTCATCAATCAGTCAATAGTTGATAGCAAATGCTATTTGTTTGGTTGTGCTTACTTTAATCAATTGATGTTACAAAACAAACTGTAATGGATGATGATCTCTTCTACTTAAATGTACACACCGTTTCAATTGTTGATCTCCTTTCCTTGTTCAGCTGCAAGCTGATTGAAGAGTGTACCAACCATGCCATATCATATAGAAGTGAAACTTTACAGTGCACGTATTATGTGTGCATATATTATATGTTAATTAAACTGTGTAGAAACACCTCAAGTTGATTCCTATTAAATCAGCCCAACTCCCCGATATGTACACTCACTGACAAAAGAAAGTGTACCGTTTGCTGCCGGATGTAGTCAATTTTGAATGTTTGTAATAAATATATATTATAGGTCTTTGAAGGGCATTTAGAAGTGGTATACATAAGAACAGATTTGTTGGATAAAAAACTTCTTTAATGTGAAAATACACGACGTTTCGGAGTACATACTCACTCCTTCATCAAGTTATCCAGATTGTCCTGTTCTTAGGATATATCTCGTTAAGAGATATACACAATTTCATTCATGAAAATATGATACTATAAATATTTAATATCTGTTCAAGCAAACATGGGGTGCCGAAATAGCTATTTCAAAAGGTATTTTGGCAAATAAGTTTTGATATTTAACGTAAAATTGTCTAGAATGTGAAAATTTTGCTAGTACAAAATGTTATCGGCATAACGTACCTCCTTTCAGTTTAAGTCAATGATGCATCGTTGCTCTAGGATGTCATAAAACAAGCCAGAGAGCCATATTTCACTCTCCTATCTCGCCTAGTTAAGGAGATTCTTTAACGACGATTTTTAAAAAAGTCGTGTTTTTTTAGAATTATGATCAGATAAAGTTTTAAAAAGTTACAGATTAAGTTAGTTTGCTTTTAGAGACATGGTGGCATTGATTAAAATATATTGCGTTGTTGTACCTATACTTTCTTTAGCCCGCGAGTGTATAATCTTCGAATTTTGTCATTGACATTTGAAAATACTATTTGAAAATTAGTAATTAGTGAAACTGAATGTGAAAGGGGATATCTCCAAAGCAGTTCACCTTTCCTTACAGGAGCCTGCAATATAAACTGAGGTACAAAAGAAACTTTAACCTCATATGTTTGATTTTCAATTACAAATATCTTATGTTTCCGAAGTCGTACTCTAAAACTGAAAAGTGCAGACGTTTAGTCATCAGCCAAGGAATAATTCCATGTGGTTTTAATATTTTTGGGAAAAAAGGAAATTTTTAATTAATAAATTCTTTCAAAATTAATTTGGATAAAACACAACTGGTCATCGACATATAAGACATCTGTTAAGTGAAAATCAATAAATGTGCCTCATTCTGCACACATTTACAACATTATAAACATGGTAAGGGCCATGTTAGTGTAAAAATGATTTTATTCCCCTTGGTCCTTTCAGTGACTCTAACTCTGCATGTTTGAAAAAAAACCGAGTGTGATTGTTTGCCGATTCAGTCAATATTGAACATTAAATAATATCCCGGTTCTATCATATCAACTTGTTTTGTTATTTTTACTGTATGAGTGAAACAATAGGGTGTAAAGTTTCTTTTGTACCTCAGTTTAGTATAGTTATTGTTCCGCGCACTGTCTATACTGCCTCCTCTCCGACCATCATGTCACGTGCACCTACACTTAGAAGATCTGGTTATCTGAATATAGCTTCACGTGCATAACATGCATATAAAACAGAATAAAGTGTCATATTTCTTTCTTAAATATGTTTTAAAGTTATTCATGGGCATTGTAGTGCTGCTCTAACTTTTAAAATCAAATGAACGATGTGAGAGGGACATTTTAAGGTTTTGAGATATTTGATAGCCCAACATCATTTTGTGAAGCATGTGATATGAAACACGTCATTGAGCCATTCATTCTGAGGAGTGAGTGAATTGAACAGGTACCTATGGTCTTACTTGCTGATTTCAATTAGATTAACATGTGTGCAAAATGTAGCTTTAATAGAGTCATTGAGGTCATCTCGCCTTTAGAATGGGTGCACTTTGTTTAATACCTTATATCGAATATCATAAATATAAAAATATTAATATTAATGTTTAAAAAATCTGTACCTGCAGTTCAGGCAATTATTGTTCAGATACGCTTTACGGTACATAGTGTCATAAACCTCATGCTGTACAGCTGTCGGTTAACAAAACAAATGATGCTTCGAATAAAATAAGATGAAGAAGATTTATAAGTTTTCCTTCATGTAGGAATTGAAATTCAATACATCAATTTCGAATTTCATAGAACTCCGCAGGTTTACGTGATTTATCATAAAAATGCAAATATTTACATAATTTTATGTAAACATCTACAACAGAGAAGCACGTGTTGTAATGGCGGGAAAATGTCACTTAATGGTGCATTCTGGGTAGCGCAGATGTCTTCAAGGCCATGTGACATCTGCCTGGTAAACTGTCACATTTTTTCAATGCTTACATTACTCGCTATTGTAATATGACAATGTAATTATTACCTTGCTAAGCGATGACCCATAAAGAGAAACAAACTTGTGTACATCACGAGGTGTCTACTGTCTCATGAATTTATGTTCTTCCTCATCTCGGACAAGTCGCATGTGTAGACGATGTTTGTAAAGTGTAGGCCTACTGTTTAAAGCTGTTTACGGGTCGTTTTTGTGTGAGTAATATGAACATTTTGTAGTGAGTTTTGAAATATTGAACAGTCTCATATAGTTCAACATACTTTTCAGTTTCTTGAGTGTAATACATCTAGTCTTTTATTCTTCCTCGCACGTTTTTCATATTCATTTTGATAATTTTGCTCGTCAAAATCAGTTTTGGAATCTAATTAGACTATTATAGTGTTTCGTGCAGATTCTTTGGTATTTTGCCTTCACTTACTTTTTTAAAATTTTAGATGGACATGTAAACGTATGAAGCAATTGCCACGATTCCACTTTGCAAGACATCAATGTCCCGATCCAACTAATGGGTGTACATTTATATAGGGAAGAGTGAAGCGCTCGTAAAATATTAAGCAAGGCGGCATGATGGTGTTTGATTCTGAGACATGAGACAGTTCTATTCATCAAGGCTTGATTATACCTAATGGCATAATGCTTTTATATATATAGAAAAGCAAGTACTATAAAGCTATGGACAAGTATGGACACAGAGACAGATATTTATATTCAACAATGACCCAAAAAATATGCACCTGTTTCCCTTTAGTGAGTAGTTGTCAAAGATAGCCTAATTTTATGTTAACCATATCAGATCAAAGGATGGTATTGAACTCTCAGGAATATTGCTTCTGAACATAAATGTCAGAACCTTAATGTACTTAATGTACGTTTTATGGTAATTGGAAAACCTAAACACAGTTTTATGAGTGAAAATATTGAAATAGTGATTTTAAAAATCAGCCTAGACTTTGTTTTTAAATTCTTTAATTAAAACATAATAAACTCACTACAATGAGGGATATTCTACCAACTTTCAACCAGTTCCTATGTCTCGCATAAAATTCACATAAAACGGCCATTATAAAACGACTTAAAACTGCAGAAGATACATGTATATTAAATCATATTTTGAATGAAAATCGAGGCAAAAAATATTTCATCCAATACCCTTTATTTATAAAAAAAACCCTATACTTCTGACTAAAATGAAGAAGGAATTAATTACCACTTCAAATTCTATACATGTATGTCAGTGAAAAATAAATAATTTCTTTGAAAGACGGTTGTAAAGTTGATTCAGAATATGTGTCTCAATAAGATTATCACGCAACATGGAATATTTCCAGCTGTAGTTAATGGATACTTATTTAATATATTTGAGTAAGTTGATATGAATTGAGATATGAGAAAGGTTTTGAACGAGTGGAAATCCCGAAACATAATTTCTTTCATGTAGGCCCCTTTCGGTGTTCCCTGTAAACCCTCTAACAATCATGTAGATATTGAAGCGTGTGTAAAATATGATCTGCTCGCACGGAATCTCTGACATAGCATCAACACAAACAATAACTCTCCAAGACTTTTCAGCTAATGAAAGATATAATCAACGTAGTTTTCTTGTGGAGTGTAGCTATTGTTGTTATCATAGGCTATTGAAGTCACTATTTACACAGAGCACTCATTTAGGTGGATGTGGCGCATTATCAAATGCAATATATTATTATTATCATTTACACATGTAATAAACTCACGGGCAAAAGAAAGTATATATTCTTTTCAACAGAGTCAAACACAAAATATTTCTGCCGGATAAACTCGGTTTTGAATGTTTGTGATGAGGATATATCTCGTTAAGAGATATACACAATTTCATTCATGAGAGTATGATACTTAATATTTTATACCTGTTCAAGCACACACAGGGTGCTGAAATAGCTATTTCAAAAGGTATTTTGGGAAATAATTTTGAGTATTTAAGGTAACATTTTATGAAATATGGAAATGTTAGTACAAGATGGTATGGACATGATGCACTTCCTTTAACTTTAAATCAATGACGCATCTTTGCTGTAGGACGTCAAAAAACAAGTCTGAAAGCCATATTTCCCTCCCCTATCTCGTCTGGTTAAGGAGATTCTATAACGACGATTTTTAAAAAGCCGTGTTTTTCAGAATAATGAACAGATAATGTTTCAAAATTTACACACAAAGTTAGTTTGCTTTTAGAGACATGGTGCAACTATGTTTCAATCGCATTCATCACTGGTTGATTAACATATCTTACGTTGTTGTACCTATACTTTCTTTTGCCCGTGAGTTTATATATATCTCGGTTAAGGTCAAAATACCTTTTATTCAAGTGATTTTTTTGGGAGTCCAAATGGGAGCGTAACGATAAAGAGTTTAAGACTAATGTTGCATCACATTTATTTGAAGCGTCTATTTGAATTATGAATCTGATTCACTCGTCTGGAAATGTGGCACACTATGCCATTAGATCAATGCATGTTGGAGAGGTTCTAAAGTTGATAATGTAGGAGAAGCCACTAATTTTGCGGATTATCAATTTACTTTATATACTATCCTTATACATGTACTTAGTGCTTGGTATATACGGAAACGCCGCTATTGTGAAAACAAAGCAGTTGATGTAAATCTATAAATCCATTATCTTCACCTTATCAACACACCAACAAGTGTAACATATATGTTTGTCACTTGTTCTATACCCTTATATGTGTGTGTCACTTGTCCTATAGCAGTATATGTGTGTCACTTGTCCTATAGCAGTATATGTGTATGCCACCTGTCCTATAGCAGTATATGTGTGTGTCACTTGTCCTATAGCAGTATATGTGTATGCCACTTGTTCTATAGCAGTATATGTGTATGTCACTTGTCCTATAGCAGTATATGTGTATGCCACTTGTCCTATAGCAGTATATGTGTGTGTCACTTGTCCTATAGCAGTATATGTGTATGCCACTTGTCCTATAGCAGTATACGTGTATGTCACTTGTCCTATAGCAGTATATGTGTATGCCACTTGTCCTATAGCAGTATATGTGTATGTCACTTGTCCTATAGCATTATATGTGTGTGTCACTTGTCCTATAGCAGTATATGTGTGTGTCACTTGTCCTATAGCACTATATGTGTATGCCACTTGTCCTATAGCAGTATATGTGTGTGTCACTTGTCCTATAGCAGTATATGTGTGTGTCACTTGTCCTATAGCAGTATATGTGTAAGCCACTTGTCCTATAGCAGTATATGTGTATGCCACTTGTCCTATAACAGTATATGTGTGTGTCACTTGTCCTATAGCAGTATATGTGTGTGTCACTTGTCCTATAGCAGTATATGTGTATGCCACTTGTCCTATAGCAGTATATGTGTGTGTCACTTGTCCTATAGCAGTATATGTGTATGCCACTTGTCCTATAGCAGTATATGTGTGTGTCACTTGTCCTATAGCAGTATATGTGTGTGTCACTTGTCCTATAGCAGTATATGTGTATGCCACTTGTCCTATAGCAGTATATGTGTATGCCACTTGTCCTATAGCAGTATATGTGTGTGTCACTGGTCCTATAGCAGTATATGTGTATGCCACTTGTCCTATAGCAGTATATGTATATGCCACTTGTCCTATAGCAGTATATGTGTGTGCCACTTGTCCTATAGCAGTATATGTGTGTGTCACTTGTCCTATAGCAGTATATATGTATGCCACTTGTCCTATAGCAGTATATGTGTATGCCACTTGTCCTATAGCAGTATATGTGTATGCCACTTGTCCTATAGCAGTATATGTGTGTGTCACTTGTCCTATAGCAGTATATGTGTGTGTCACTTGTCCTATAGCAGTATATGTGTATGTCACTTGTCCTATAGCAGTATATGTGTATGTCACTTGTCCTATAGCATTATATGTATGTGTCACTTGTCCTATAGCAGTATATGTGTACGTCACTTGTCCTATAGCAGTATATGTGTATGTCACTTGTCCTATAGCAGTATATGTGTGTGTCACTTGTCCTATAGCAGTATATGTGTGTGTCACTTGTCCTATAGCAGTATATGTGTATGCCACTTGTCCTATAGCAGTATATGTGTGTGTCACTTGTCCTATAGCAGTATATGTGTATGCCACTTGTCCTATAGCAGTATATGTGTATGCCACTTGTCCTATAGCAGTATATGTGTGTGTCACTTGTCCTATAGCAGTATATGTGTGTGTCACTTGTCCTATAGCAGTATATGTGTGTGTCACTTGTCCTATAGCAGTATATGTGTGTGTCACTTGTCCTATAGCAGTATATGTGTATGCCACTTGTCCTATAGCAGTATATGTGTGTGTCACTTGTCCTATAGCAGTATATGTGTGTGTCACCTGTCCTATAGCAGTATATGTGTATGTCACTTGTCCTATAGCAGTATATGTGTGTGTCACTTGTCCTATAGCAGTATATGTGTGTGTCACTTGTCCTATAGAAGTATATGTGTATGCCACTTGTCCTATAGCAGTATATGTGTGTGTCACTTGTCCTATACCCTTATATGTGTATGCCACTTGTCCTATACCCTTATATGTGTGTGTCACTTGTCCTATAGCAGTATATGTGTATGTCACTTGTCCTATAGCAGTATATGTGTGTGTCACTTGTCCTATAGCAGTATATGTGTGTGTCACTTGTCCTATAGCAGTATATGTGTGTGTCACTTGTCCTTTGGCAGTATATGTGTATGTCACTTGTCCTATAGCAGTATATGTGTATGTCACTTGCCCTATAGCAGTATATGTGTATGCCACTTGTCCTATAGCAGTATATGTGTATGCCACTTGTCCTATAGCAGTATATGTGTATGCCACTTGTCCTATAGCAGTATACGTGTATGTCACTTGTCCTATAGCAGTATATGTGTATGCCACTTGTCCTATAGCAGTATATGTGTGTGCCACTTGTCCTATAGCAGTATATGTGTGTGTCACTTGTCCTATAGCAGTATATGTGTATGCCACTTGTCCTATAGCAGTATATGTGTATGCCACTTGTCCTATAGCAGTATATGTGTATGTCACTTGTCCTATAGCATTATATGTGTGTGTCACTTGTCCTATAGCAGTATATGTGTGTGTCACTTGTCCTATAGCAGTATATGTGTGTGTCACTTGTCCTATAGCAGTATATGTGTATGCCACTTGTCCTTTAGCAGTATATGTGTATGCCACTTGTCCTATAGCAGTATATGTGTATGCCACTTGTCCTATAGCAGTATATGTGTATCCACTTGTCCTATAGCAGTATATGTGTATGTCACTTGTCCTATAGCAGTATATGTGTATGCCACTTGTGCTATAGCAGTATATATGTATGCCACTTGTCCTATAGCAGTATATGTGTATGTCACTTGTCCTATAGCATTATATGTGTATGCCACTTGTCCTATAGCAGTATATGTTTATGCCACTTGTCCTATAGCAGTATATGTGTGTGTTACTTGTCCTATAGCAGTATATGTGTGTGTCACTTGTCCTATAGCAGTATATGTGTATGCCACTTGTCCTATGGCAGTATATGTGTGTGTCACTTGTCCTATAGCAGTATATGTGTGTGTCACTTGTCCTATAGCAGTATATGTGTATGCCACTTGTCCTATAGCAGTATATGTGTGTGTCACTGGTCCTATAGCAGTATATGTGTATGCCACTTGTCCTATAGCAGTATATGTATATGCCACTTGTCCTATAGCAGTATATGTGTGTGCCACTTGTCCTATAGCAGTATATGTGTGTGTCACTTGTCCTATAGCAGTATATATGTATGCCACTTGTCCTATAGCAGTATATGTGTATGCCACTTGTCCTATAGCAGTATATGTGTATGCCACTTGTCCTATAGCAGTATATGTGTGTGTCACTTGTCCTATAGCAGTATATGTGTGTGTCACTTGTCCTATAGCAGTATATGTGTATGTCACTTGTCCTATAGCAGTATATGTGTATGTCACTTGTCCTATAGCATTATATGTATGTGTCACTTGTCCTATAGCAGTATATGTGTACGTCACTTGTCCTATAGCAGTATATGTGTATGTCACTTGTCCTATAGCAGTATATGTGTGTGTCACTTGTCCTATAGCAGTATATGTGTGTGTCACTTGTCCTATAGCAGTATATGTGTATGCCACTTGTCCTATAGCAGTATATGTGTGTGTCACTTGTCCTATAGCAGTATATGTGTATGCCACTTGTCCTATAGCAGTATATGTGTATGCCACTTGTCCTATAGCAGTATATGTGTGTGTCACTTGTCCTATAGCAGTATATGTGTGTGTCACTTGTCCTATAGCAGTATATGTGTGTGTCACTTGTCCTATAGCAGTATATGTGTGTGTCACTTGTCCTATAGCAGTATATGTGTATGCCACTTGTCCTATAGCAGTATATGTGTGTGTCACTTGTCCTATAGCAGTATATGTGTGTGTCACCTGTCCTATAGCAGTATATGTGTATGTCACTTGTCCTATAGCAGTATATGTGTGTGTCACTTGTCCTATAGCAGTATATGTGTGTGTCACTTGTCCTATAGAAGTATATGTGTATGCCACTTGTCCTATAGCAGTATATGTGTGTGTCACTTGTCCTATACCCTTATATGTGTATGCCACTTGTCCTATACCCTTATATGTGTGTGTCACTTGTCCTATAGCAGTATATGTGTATGTCACTTGTCCTATAGCAGTATATGTGTGTGTCACTTGTCCTATAGCAGTATATGTGTGTGTCACTTGTCCTATAGCAGTATATGTGTGTGTCACTTGTCCTTTGGCAGTATATGTGTATGTCACTTGTCCTATAGCAGTATATGTGTATGTCACTTGCCCTATAGCAGTATATGTGTATGCCACTTGTCCTATAGCAGTATATGTGTATGCCACTTGTCCTATAGCAGTATATGTGTATGCCACTTGTCCTATAGCAGTATATGTGTATGTCACTTGTCCTATAGCAGTATATGTGTATGCCACTTGTCCTATAGCAGTATATGTGTGTGCCACTTGTCCTATAGCAGTATATGTGCGTGTCACTTGTCCTATAGCAGTATATGTGTATGCCACTTGTCCTATAGCAGTATATGTGTATGCCACTTGTCCTATAGCAGTATATGTGTATGTCACTTGTCCTATAGCAGTATATGTGTGTGTCACTTGTCCTATAGCAGTATATGTGTGTGTCACTTGTCCTATAGCAGTATATGTGTGTGTCACTTGTCCTTTAGCAGTATATGTGTATGCCACTTGTCCTTTAGCAGTATATGTGTATGCCACTTGTCCTATAGCAGTATATGTGTATGCCACTTGTCCTATAGCAGTATATGTGTATCCACTTGTCCTATAGCAGTATATGTGTATGTCACTTGTCCTATAGCAGTATATGTGTATGCCACTTGTGCTATAGCAGTATATATGTATGCCACTTGTCCTATAGCAGTATATGTGTATGTCACTTGTCCTATAGCATTATATGTGTATGCCACTTGTCCTATAGCAGTATATGTTTATGCCACTTGTCCTATAGCAGTATATGTGTGTGTTACTTGTCCTATAGCAGTATATGTGTGTGTCACTTGTCCTATAGCAGTATATGTGTATGCCACTTGTCCTATGGCAGTATATGTGTGTGTCACTTGTCCTATAGCAGTATATGTGTGTGTCACTTGTCCTATAGCAGTATATGTGTATGCCACTTGTCCTATGGCAGTATATGTGTGTGTCACTTGTCCTATAGCAGTATATGTGTGTGTCACTTGTCCTATAGCAGTATATGTGTGTGTCACTTGTCCTATAGCAGTATATGTGTATGCCACTTGTACTATGGCAGTATATGTGTGTGTCACTTGTCCTATAGCAGTATATGTGTGTGTCACTTGTCCTATAGCAGTATATGTGTGTGTCACTTGTCCTATGGCAGTATATGTGTATGCCACTTGTCCTATAGCAGTATATGTGTGTGTCACTTGTCCTATAGCAGTATATGTGTGTGTCACTTGTCCTATAGCAGTATATGTGTGTGTCACTTGTCCTATGGCAGTATATGTGTGTGTCACTTGTCCTATAGCAGTATAAGTGTATGCCACTTGTCCTATAGCAGTATATATGTGTGTCACTTGTCCTATAGCAGTATATGTGTGTGTCACTTGCCCTACAGCAGTATATATGTATGCCACTTGTCCTATAGCAGTATATGTGTGTGTCACTTGTCCTATAGCAGTATATATGTGTGTCACTTGTCCTATAGCAGTATATGTGTGTGTCACTTGTCCTATAGCAGTATATGTGTGTGTCACTTGTCCTATAGCAGTATATATGTGTGTCACTTGTCCTATAGTATTATATGTGTATGTCACTTGTCCTATAGCAGTATATGTGTATGCCACTTGTCCTATGGCAGTATATGTGTGTGTCACTTGTCCTATAGCAGTATATGTGTGTGTCACTTGTCCTATGGCAGTATATGTGTGTCACTTGTCCTATAGCAGTATATGTGTATGCCACTTGTCCTATAGCAGTATATATGTATGCCACTTGTCCTATAGCAGTATATGTGTATGTCACTTGTCCTATAGCATTATATGTGTATGCCACTTGTCCTATAGCAGTATATGTGTATGCCACTTGTCCTATAGCAGTATATGTGTGTGTTACTTGTCCTATAGCAGTATATGTGTGTGTCACTTGTCCTATAGCAGTATATGTGTATGCCACTTGTCCTATGGCAGTATATGTGTGTGTCACTTGTCCTATAGCAGTATATGTGTGTGTCACTTGTCCTATAGCAGTATATGTGTGTGTCACTTGTCCTATTGCAGTATATGTGTGTGTCACTTGTCCTATAGCAGTATATGTGTGTGTCACTTGTCCTATAGCAGTATATGTGTGTGTCACTTGCCCTACAGCAGTATATATGTATGCCACTTGTCCTATAGCAGTATATGTGTGTGTCACTTGTCCTATAGCAGTATATATGTGTGTCACTTGTCCTATAGTATTATATGTGTATGTCACTTGTCCTATAGCAGTATATGTGTATGCCACTTGTCCTATGGCAGTATATGTGTGTGTCACTTGTCCTATAGCAGTATATGTGTGTGTCACTTGTCCTATGGCAGTATATGTGTGTCACTTGTCCTATAGCAGTATATATGTATGCCACTTGTCCTATAGCAGTATATGTGTGTGTCACTTGTCCTATAGCAGTGTATGTGTGTGTCACTTGCCCTACAGCAGTATATATGTATGCCACTTGTCCTATAGCAGTATATGTGTGTGTCACTTGTCCTATAGCAGTATATGTGTGTGTCACTTGTCCTATAGCAGTATATGTGTATGCCACTTGTCCTATAGCAGTATATGTGTATGCCACTTGTCCTATAGCAGTATATGTGTATGCCACTTGTCCTATAGCAGTATATATGTATGCCACTTGTCCTATAGCAGTATATGTGTATGTCACTTGTCCTATATCATTATATGTGTATGCCACTTGTCCTATAGCAGTATATGTTTATGCCACTTGTCCTATAGCAGTATATGTGTGTGTTACTTGTCCTATAGCAGTATATGTGTGTGTCACTTGTCCTATAGCAGTATATGTGTATGCCACTTGTCCTATGGCAGTATATGTGTGTGTCACTTGTCCTATAGCAGTATATGTGTGTGTCACTTGTCCTATAGCAGTATATGTGTATGCCACTTGTCCTATGGCAGTATATGTGTGTGTCACTTGTCCTATAGCAGTATATGTGTGTGTCACTTGTCCTATAGCAGTATATGTGTGTGTCACTTGTCCTATAGCAGTATATGTGTATGCCACTTGTCCTATGGCAGTATATGTGTGTGTCACTTGTCCTATAGCAGTATATGTGTGTGTCACTTGTCCTATAGCAGTATATGTGTGTGTCACTTGTCCTATGGCAGTATATGTGTGTGTCACTTGTCCTATAGCAGTATATGTGTGTGTCACTTGTCCTATGGCAGTATATGTGTGTGTCACTTGTCCTATAGCAGTATATGTGTATGCCACTTGTCCTATAGCAGTATATATGTGTGTCACTTGTCCTATAGCAGTATATGTGTGTGTCACTTGCCCTACAGCAGTATATATGTATGCCACTTGTCCTATAGCAGTATATGTGTGTGTCACTTGTCCTATAGCAGTATATATGTGTGTCACTTCTCCTATAGCATTATATGTGTAGGTCACTTGTCCTATAGCAGTATATGTGTGTGTCACTTGTCCTATAGCAGTATATGTGTGTGTCACTTGTCCTATAGCAGTATATGTGTGTGTCACTTGCCCTACAGCAGTATATATGTATGCCACTTGTCCTATAGCAGTATATGTGTGTGTCACTTGTCCTATAGCAGTATATATGTGTGTCACTTGTCCTATAGTATTATATGTGTATGTCACTTGTCCTATAGTAGTATATGTGTATGCCACTTGTCCTATGGCAGTATATGTGTGTGTCACTTGTCCTATAGCAGTATATGTGTGTGTCACTTGTCCTATAGCAGTATATGTGTGTGTCACTTGTCCTATAGCAGTATATGTGTGTGTCACTTGTCCTATAGCAGTATATGTGTATGCCACTTGTCCTATGGCAGTATATGTGTGTGTCACTTGTCCTATAGCAGTATATATGTGTCACTTGTCCTATAGCAGTATATGTGTGTGTCACTTGTCCTAAGACAGTATATTTGTATGCCACTTGTCCTATAGCAGTATATGTGTGTCACTTGTCCTATAGCAGTATATGTGTGTGTCACTTGTCCTATAGCAGTATATGTGTGTGTCACTTGTCCTATGGCAGTATATGTGTGTCACTTGTCCTATAGCAGTATATGTGTATGCCACTTGTCCTATAGCAGTATATGTGTGTGTCACTTGTCCTATAGCAGTATATGTGTGTGTCACTTGCCCTACAGCAGTATATATGTATGCCACTTGTCCTATAGCAGTATATGTGTGTGTCACTTGTCCTATAGCAGTATATGTGTGTGTCACTTGTCCTATAGCAGTATATGTGTATGCCACTTGTCCTATAGCAGTATATGTGTATGCCACTTGTCCTATAGCAGTATATGTGTATGTCACTTGTCCTATAGCAGTATATGTGTATGTCACTTGTCCTATAGCAGTATATGTGTATGTCACTTGTCCTATAGCAGTATATGTGTATGCCACTTGTCCTATAGCAGTATATATGTATGCCACTTGTCCTATAGCAGTATATGTGTATGCCACTTGTCCTATAGCAGTATATGTGTATGCCACTTGTCCTATAGCAGTATATGTGTATGCCACTTGTCCTATAGCAGTATATGTGTATGTCACTTGTCCTATAGCAGTATATGTGTATGCCACTTGTCCTATAGCAGTATATATGTATGCCACTTGTCCTATAGCAGTATATGTGTATGTCACTTGTCCTATAGCATTATATGTGTATGCCACTTGTCCTATAGCAGTATATGTGTATGCCACTTGTCCTATAGCAGTATATGTGTGTGTTACTTGTCCTATAGCAGTATATGTGTGTGTCACTTGTCCTATAGCAGTATATGTGTATGCCACTTGTCCTATGGCAGTATATGTGTGTGTCACTTGTCCTATAGCAGTATATGTGTGTGTCACTTGTCCTATAGCAGTATATGTGTGTGTCACTTGTCCTATGGCAGTATATGTGTGTCACTTGTCCTATAGCAGTATATGTGTATGCCACTTGTCCTATAGCAGTATATGTGTGTGTCACTTGTCCTATAGCAGTATATGTGTGTGTCACTTGCCCTACAGCAGTATATATGTATGCCACTTGTCCTATAGCAGTATATGTGTGTGTCACTTGTCCTATAGCAGTATATGTGTGTGTCACTTGTCCTATAGCAGTATATGTGTATGCCACTTGTCCTATAGCAGTATATGTGTGTGTCACTTGTCCTATGGCAGTATATGTGTGTCACTTGTCCTATAGCAGTATATGTGTATGCCACTTGTCCTATAGCAGTATATGTGTGTGTCACTTGTCCTATAGCAGTATATGTGTGTGTCACTTGCCCTACAGCAGTATATATGTATGCCACTTGTCCTATAGCAGTATATGTGTGTGTCACTTGTCCTATAGCAGTATATGTGTGTGTCACTTGTCCTATAGCAGTATATGTGTATGCCACTTGTCCTATAGCAGTATATGTGTATGCCACTTGTCCTATAGCAGTATATGTGTATGTCACTTGTCCTATAGCAGTATATGTGTATGTCACTTGTCCTATAGCAGTATATGTGTATGTCACTTGTCCTATAGCAGTATATGTGTATGCCACTTGTCCTATAGCAGTATATATGTATGCCACTTGTCCTATAGCAGTATATGTGTATGCCACTTGTCCTATAGCAGTATATGTGTATGCCACTTGTCCTATAGCAGTATATGTGTATGCCACTTGTCCTATAGCAGTATATGTGTATGTCACTTGTCCTATAGCAGTATATGTGTATGCCACTTGTCCTATAGCAGTATATATGTATGCCACTTGTCCTATAGCAGTATATGTGTATGTCACTTGTCCTATAGCATTATATGTGTATGCCACTTGTCCTATAGCAGTATATGTGTATGCCACTTGTCCTATAGCAGTATATGTGTGTGTTACTTGTCCTATAGCAGTATATGTGTGTGTCACTTGTCCTATAGCAGTATATGTGTATGCCACTTGTCCTATGGCAGTATATGTGTGTGTCACTTGTCCTATAGCAGTATATGTGTGTGTCACTTGTCCTATAGCAGTATATGTGTATGCCACTTGTCCTATGGCAGTATATGTGTGTGTCACTTGTCCTATAGCAGTATATGTGTGTGTCACTTGTCCTATAGCAGTATATGTGTGTGTCACTTGTCCTATAGCAGTATATGTGTATGCCACTTGTCCTATGGCAGTATATGTGTGTGTCACTTGTCCTATAGCAGTATATATGTGTCACTTGTCCTATAGCAGTATATGTGTGTGTCACTTGTCCTAAGACAGTATATGTGTATGCCACTTGTCCTATAGCAGTATATGTGTGTGTCACTTGTCCTATAGCAGTATATGTGTGTGTCACTTGTCCTATAGCAGTATATGTGTGTGTCACTTGTCCTATGGCAGTATATGTGTGTCACTTGTCCTATAGCAGTATATGTGTATGCCACTTGTCCTATAGCAGTATATGTGTGTGTCACTTGTCCTATAGCAGTATATGTGTGTGTCACTTGCCCTACAGCAGTATATATGTATGCCACTTGTCCTATAGCAGTATATGTGTGTGTCACTTGTCCTATAGCAGTATATGTGTGTGTCACTTGTCCTATAGCAGTATATGTGTATGCCACTTGTCCTATAGCAGTATATGTGTATGCCACTTGTCCTATAGCAGTATATGTGTATGTCACTTGTCCTATAGCAGTATATGTGTATGTCACTTGTCCTATAGCAGTATATGTGTATGTCACTTGTCCTATAGCAGTATATGTGTATGCCACTTGTCCTATAGCAGTATATATGTATGCCACTTGTCCTATAGCAGTATATGTGTGTGTCACTTGTCCTATAGCAGTATATGTGTATGCCACTTGTCCTATGGCAGTATATGTGTGTGTCACTTGTCCTATAGCAGTATATGTGTGTGTCACTTGTCCTATAGCAGTATATGTGTGTGTCACTTGCCCTACAGCAGTATATATGTATGCCACTTGTCCTATAGCAGTATATGTGTGTGTCACTTGTCCTATAGCAGTATATGTGTGTGTCACTTGTCCTATAGCAGTATATGTGTATGTCACTTGTCCTATAGCATTATATGTGTATGCCACTTGTCCTATAGCAGTATATGTGTGTGTCACTTGTCCTATAGCAGTATATGTGTGTGTCACTTGTCCTATAGCAGTATATGTGTGTGTCACTTGTCCTATAGCAGTATATGTGTATGCCACTTGTCCTATAGCAGTATATGTGTGTGTCACTTGTCCTATAGCAGTATATGTGTGTGTCACTTGCCCTATAGCAGTATATGTGTGTGTCACTTGTCCTACAGCAGTATATATGTATGCCACTTGTCCTATAGCAGTATATGTGTATGTCATTTGTCCTATAGCAGTATATGTGTGTGTCACTTGTCCTATAGCAGTATATGTGTGTGTCACTTGTCCTATAGCAGTATATGTGTGTGTCACTTGTCCTATAGCAGTATATGTGTGTGTCACTTGTCCTATAGCAGTATATGTGTGTGTCACTTGCCCTACAGCAGTATATATGTATGCCACTTGTCCTATAGCAGTATATGTGTGTGTCACTTGTCCTATAGCAGTATATATGTGTGTCACTTGTCCTATAGCATTATATGTGTATGTCACTTGTCCTATAGCAGTATATGTGTATGCCACTTGTCCTATGGCAGTATATGTGTGTGTCACTTGTCCTATAGCAGTATATGTGGTTGTCACTTGTCCTATAGCAGTATATGTGTGTGTCACTTGTCCTATAGCAGTGTATGTGTGTGTCACTTGTTCTATGGCAGTATATGTGTATGCCACTTGTCCTATAGCAGTATATGTGTGTGTCACTTGTCCTATAGCAGTATATGTGTGTGTCACTTGTCCTATAGCAGTATATGTGTGTGTCACTTGTCCTATGGCAGTATATGTGTATGCCACTTGTCCTATAGCAGTATATGTGTGTGTCACTTGTCCTATAGCAGTATATGTGTGTGTCACTTGTCCTATAGCAGTATATGTGTGTGTCACTTGCCCTACAGCAGTATATATGTATGCCACTTGTCCTATAGCAGTATATGTGTGTGTCACTTGTCCTATAGCAGTATATATGTGTGTCACTTGTCCTATAGCATTATATGTGTATGTCACTTGTCCTATAGCAGTATATGTGTATGCCACTTGTCCTATGGCAGTATATGTGTGTGTCACTTGTCCTATGGCAGTATATGTGTGTGTCACTTGTCCTATAGCAGTATATGTGTGTGTCACTTGTCCTATAGCAGTATATGTGTGTGTCACTTGTCCTATAGCAGTATATGTGTGTGTCACTTGTCCTATAGCAGTATATGTGTATGCCACTTGTCCTATGGCAGTATATGTGTGTGTCACTTGTCCTTTAGCAGTATATGTGTGTGTCACTTGTCCTATAGCAGTATATGTGTGTGTCACTTGTCCTATAGCAGTATATGTGTATGCCACTTGTCCTATAGCAGTAGCTGTGTGTGTCACTTGTCCTATAGCAGTATTTGTGTGTGTCACTTGTCCTATAGCAGTATATGTGTGTGTCACTTGTCCTATGGCAGTATATGTATGTCACTTGTCCTATAGCAGTATATGTATGTCACTTGTCCTATAGCAGTATATGTGTATGCCACTTGTCCTATAGCAGTATATGTGTGTGTCACTTGTCCTATAGCAGTATATGTGTGTGTCACTTGTCCTATAGCAGTATATGTGTATGCCACTTGTCCTATGGCAGTATATGTGTGTGTCACTTGTCCTATGGCAGTATATGTGTGTGTCACTTGTCCTATAGCAGTATATGTGTATGCCACTTGTCCTATAGCAGTATATATGTGTGTCACTTGTCCTATGACAGTATATGTGTCTGCCACTTGTCCTATAGCAGTATATGTGTGTGTCACTTGTCCTATAGCAGTATATGTGTGTGTCACTTGTCCTATAGCAGTATATGTGTATGCCACTTGTCCTATAGCAGTATATGTGTGTGTCACTTGTCCTATAGCAGTATATGTGTGTGTCACTTGCCCTATAGCAGTATATGTGTGTGTCACTTGTCCTACAGCAGTATATATGTATGCCACTTGTCCTATAGCAGTATATGTGTATGTCACTTGTCCTATAGCAGTATATGTGTGTGTCACTTGTCCTATAGCAGTATATGTGTGTGTCACTTGTCCTATAGCAGTATATGTGTGTGTCACTTGTCCTATAGCAGTATATGTGTGTGTCACTTGTCCTATAGCAGTATATGTGTGTGTCACTTGCCCTACAGCAGTATATATGTATGCCACTTGTCCTATAGCAGTATATGTGTGTGTCACTTGTCCTATTGCAGTATATATGTGTGTCACTTGTCCTATAGCATTATATGTGTATGTCACTTGTCCTATAGCAGTATATGTGTATGCCACTTGTCCTATGGCAGTATATGTGTGTGTCACTTGTCCTATAGCAGTATATGTGTGTGTCACTTGTCCTATAGCAGTATATGTGTGTGTCACTTGTCCTATGGCAGTATATGTGTGTGTCACTTGTCCTATAGCAGTATATGTGTGTGTCACTTGTCCTATAGCAGTATATGTGTGTGTCACTTGTCCTATGGCAGTATATGTGTATGCCACTTGTCCTATAGCAGTATATGTGTGTGTCACTTGTCCTATAGCAGTATATGTGTGTGTCACTTGTCCTATAGCAGTATATGTGTGTGTCACTTGTCCTATGGCAGTATATGTATGTCACTTGTCCTATAGCAGTATATGTGTATGCCACTTGTCCTATAGCAGTATATGTGTGTGTCACTTGTCCTATAGCAGTATATGTGTGTGTCACTTGCCCTACAGCAGTATATATGTATGCCACTTGTCCTATAGCAGTATATGTGTGTGTCACTTGTCCTATAGCAGTATATGTGTTTGTCACTTGTCCTATAGCAGTATATGAATGAATGAATGAATGAATGAATGAATGAATGAATGAATTGTCTTTATTTCCCCCAATAGTGTCGGAGAGTACATTGAATTATTACATGAACACAAAATACATCACTATGTACATTTTATATTGATATGGAAGGATGGACAAACATAAATGGATATTACACTAGATATGATTGAATGAGATATGAATCATAGATATAGCATACTTTTTAGATTCCACGAGCTTATGCTCCTTGCAACCATGTCGATGAATAGACCCCACAGATGTAGATCAATGTCGTCCACAACTTGGGTGATGCCACCAAGGAGAGTGATAACTCGTACATTATCCGAGCTGTTCTCTAGCTTTATGAACGTTTCAAATGGTAGAATATCGAATAAACGTTCATACATAATGTTTCTCTCCTTAAAGAGTTCATTGCAATAAACTAGTTGGTGTTGCACAATATCATCAGTCTCCTCATCACACATGAGACAGAGTCCAGCACTGACCGGTAGTATCCCCAGTTTTACCAGGGCGTACACAGGTCTACTGTACAGGTCAAACAGTAGACACATGTTCCACAGTCTATGTGTCGAGAGGCTCGTGTGTATGGCAGCAAACCGCCTTAACTCGGGTCGAATGGATAACTCATGTCTCCATAATGATGTCTCTCTGCTTAGAACTGCTTTATTGCATTTATTTTTCCATTCATGTTTTGATGGAAAGTGTCCATTGTCCACATATTGCAGCAGATATTGGTACAGTCCATACTTAACACATACAGTAATCAAGTCATGTATCACAGAGTTTTTGTTGAAACTACCGCTTAAGAATTGTCCATATCTGAAATAGAAGAACAATTTGACTATTTGGGTTGAACTCGCTCGACATATTCTGCCGAGATAGCCCAATTTCTTTTTGTCAATCGTGGCTTCCATACTCAAGAGGCCGAGAGTTTGGGTTGTAACAGCAGTTGAAGATCGCACATGGTAACCTTGGATAATTCTTGCAAAATATCTTTGCAATCTTTCTAGTTCTTTCATTTCAGACCTGGTGATGTTAGACCACAGCTCGCACGAATATAGGGCACTTGCTAGGATAATACGCTGCCATATCTTAGCACAATTAACTGGATTTAATCCCCCTGCGTGAAGACCAACATCTTTGAGAGATGCAATTGTCCTTCTAGCAGAAGAACAAGCACGATTCGTTCTCTCAGTTTGCTTTGTAGTATGGATTAAAGACCCTGCATATATTGTACTTTCTTGTATAGGCACGCATGTGTCATTCAATTTAAATTCAGGTTCCTTGATTTCCTTTACTCAACCTTTGAAAACAAGAACACAACTCTTTGCTGGATTATAGCACATTCTCCACTGACACGAGTAAGCATGTACAGCATTGAGTGAAGCCTGTAGACCGTTGCTTGTTGTACTGATCAGTGTCGTGTCGTCTGCTAGCACTACAGAAGGTATATGTTGTCGACCAATGATTGCTCCCCTTTTGAGGTTGTCGAGTTTGGTAATCAGGTCGTTGATGTAGAGGAGAAACATCCACGCAGACAACACTCTTCCTTGCCCCACTCCTTGTCTGATAGGGAATGTTCTACTCGTGACGCCATTATATTGAACACAAGCAGACGCTTCTTTATACGAGTGTTTAATTAAGTGCCATGCCCGTCCAGTAGCACCAATATCAAACAACTTGAACAGCAGTCCATTATGCCAAATCCTGTCAAACGCCTTTTCATTGTCCAAGAATCCAACATATATATTTGATTTTCGTTCAATGTAGTATGCTATTGTTTCTTTCAATATATGGACAGCTATAGTTGCACCGTGATCTTTCCGAAATCCACACTGGAGTTTGTTTGGAAAGTCAGGATTTGTCAATTTCACATGTTTTTCAACCTTTTCTAGTAATATTTTTTCAAATAGCTTACTCACTGCTGATGTGAGTGTGATACCTCTATAACTAGCTGGGTCTGTCTTGGCCTTATTGTTTCCTTTATATAATGGTAGAATTGTGCCTACCCGCATTGACTTGGGTATGTAACACACCTGAATTATAAGGTTGAATAGGCGAGCCAGGTGTTCGTACAGACTAGGGCCAGCAAACCGTATATGTTCATTAGTGATAAGATCTGGTCCAGGTGCTTTCTTCATCTTAAATGACTTAACTACAGATTTAATATCACTTGCAGACACACCGTTTTCCAATATTGGGTCACACAATGGGATGTCAGAACGTTCTATCTCTTCAACAGTATTGTTTACATATTCAAAATGGTTTATATCAAAGTTAGTACTTTGATGTGGGGAAAGTAAGTCACAGTAATACTCCGACCAGAGATCAGATACTTCTAAGGGAGTAGAAGCACACTTTCCTTTATACATAATGTTGCTCTGAACATTTGACGCATCTTTTTTTCTGTGTTTCTTAACCGTCCTGTAAAATTCTGCAATATCAACTTCACTAGCTGTGTTGATTTCCACATATTTCTCTTTATTCCATTTTCGCTTCGCTTTTCTCAAATGCTGTCTGAATTCTCTCTTTGAATCTTTATAATCTTTGTATGATTGGTTCTCTTCTTGTCTTGGTTTGCCCTTAGATACCCAGAGCCGTTTTGCTGTTCTCATCTGATAATGGTAAAAGTCCAAATGAGACCCTTTCCAGTAGGGCTTTAGGTATGGTCTATACACCCCTAGGGGTATACAAGTTGCTGCTGCTGAGTGTAGACATGTTGTGATGGTATCCATATAGTTGTCGATGACGTCTTCTGTTACGGAGTTCGTACTTGGGAGTATCCTACCCAACTGTAATGCCACTTCAGTCTCATACATTGTTACATCATTTATGCTAGCTTTGCTCCATTTGAGTGAGCTACAGTTCCATGATTTTGGTCCAGTGAGAAATGAATCATTCATAAACGTTACAGTTACTGGGAAATGATCTGAAATATCATACGGGATAGACTCATCGACTCTGCTCTCTAGTAGTGAAGACTGTATCATTTCTGGCATGAAGACATAATCTAAAGTCGAACTCTGTGTTTTGGATTTGTTTCTCCATGTCGTTGGTATATCCTTCATATCTTGAAATGTCGGAATCATATGGCGATCTTTTAAGTACTTTGTCAATAATAGAGAACGTCGTGAATTCGGCCTTTTGTAAAGGTCTGTATTGATATCTCCACACACAAGCGTTACACTGCTTACAGAAAGTTCATCCACAATATCAAACGTGCATTTTACGCTATCCTCGTATATGTCGTAACTCTGGTTAGAAGAGGGAAGATGAACACAAACTACAGACAGATCAACACAGTGTTCGCGATGTATGGTTACAGCACACAGTCTGTCATTCTCAATGCAATGAACACACACATCGTGACTCAAAGTTTTCTTCATAAGTATTGCCACACCACCTTCTCCTCTCATTCCATTCTGTGAAGACTTTACTGTAACGGCACAATCATAGTCGTCCTTATACTGTTCGAAATAGCACTTAGTGTTATCCGTTAACCAGTGTTCGGTTAAAGTAAGAATGTCACAGGTATCAGCAATGTTTTCAAGGAAGTTACTGTTATGCATTACGCCTCGTATGTTCCATGTAGAAATAGAAAGCATGGCGATGTAGTATATCAGTCGTACAATCATGGTGAAAGTCTAATATGAGGCACTTTGTCCTGATTTAGAATAGGGTATCCATTCTCTACATTTAACATACCTTGGCCAGAAGTTGTCATTCTCTGTAATCAGTTTAGCATTCCTGCTGTCAACATTAACCCTCAGGGTGTAGGTAGGAGTCGGACCCTCCCAGAGTTTCAGTAGTCTCACGCTGGTCACATGTACTCCACGCTTTTTAGCATAATCACAGATTGCGTCCTGAATGACACTCACTGGTTCATCTGCACGGACGAATGACAGGACAAGTCTCTTTGTTTTGAACCTAGGTGTAACTCCTTGAAAAGCTCTTGACCATTCGTTATTAAATGTTACTGACCTCTCAGCATAATCAGTTTCTTTGTCTATCCTTTGTCCGATGTGTTTGTCGTCGTTGGCCGATGGCTTACGTTGACAGACCTCAGACTGATTGCATGATGTAATTTCAGATGGTTCACTGCTCTCTGTCATGCCGTCAGAGTGGTACTGTTGTTCTTTTGGTGTCGTAGTAGTATGTCGTTCTCTTGGTAGACTGGTGTCCTGGTGAGTAATAATGACATCATCCTTTTCAGTATCTCGCCATGTGTGATGCTCTATTTTTTCCTGGGTATCTTCTGTAGATTCAGATGACACCGATGCTAGCGTATGTGATTCAAACTTACGTCTCTTATCGTATGACATCCTTCTCTCAATGTTGGTTGTTCTACGTTGGATGGCGTCAAGGTTACTCAGTACATCGTCCTTGAGATTACGTATCTGGGCATCTCTGTCCCTCAGTTGACTAACGAGTATCTGCATGTCACATCTCAGCTTAGCTTCTGTGTTACGCATTCTTTCAAGGTCACGTGATGCTGTAACGAGTGCTTCATTCTTTTCCTCTAGAGCACGAATCATTTTTAGCATATCTGTATTAAACTTGTCATGAAGCTCATCTATCTTTCTATCGGTTACATCTGACCGTTCACACATACCCTCATGTAGCTCAATCACTTTAGCACAGATGAGAGACAATGTATCTGTATCCTTCACACTGATCATTTCCTGATATATATTTTCTGTTGTAGAGTGTTTTGTCTTTACCTTTGTCAATACCTCTTTTTGTAGTGAGTTCGCTGAAATACTTCTGGTAATGAATTGGTATAGAAAGTACACATCAGATGCATATTTTTCCATCATCGTCTTCTTAGATCCTACTCTCTGTACTCTTTTCAATAGACTACCTTGTGGGAAATCCGTACACCTTTCCTTAGCAACATCATACATACTGTAACGTACGTCGTTTAGGTTCTCCTCTTCGTTGGCATACATATTCAAAAGACCATTTTCGAATGAAACTTTATCCAACTGTCCAAATTTTTCATGAACCATATCGAAAATTGCATTGTCGACATTCTGTACCTTTTGTGTGGTGTAGATATCTTCGCTCTCGCCGTCACTTGCCGCCATTGTAGCAGGGTTTGTTTGTATCCACTGGTCAGCTTGGGTGTTGAGTGGTCCAGTGTCTTCTCACTTCATACGTTCACCATTTAAATCTTCATTTTCCACATTTTCACAAAAGTTAAAAGCATTTTGCTTTCATAATTTGAAACAGTAAGTTCTCAGATGTGCGTACATACCATTTTCGTCAGTAAAAGCACAATATATCTTGAAATAAATACATTTTTTCTGAGAGCTCTGTCAACATGCAACTTGTCTCTAACGCATGCGCACATGTCCTATAGCAGTATATGTGTGTGTCACTTGTCCTATAGCAGTATATGTGTGTGTCACTTGCCCTACAGCAGTATATATGTATGCCACTTGTCCTATAGCAGTATATGTGTGTGTCACTTGTCCTATAGCAGTATATGTGTTTGTCACTTGTCCTATAGCAGTATATGTGTATGCCACTTGTCCTATAGCAGTATATATGTGTGTCACTTGTCCTATAGCATTATATGTGTATGTCACTTGTCCTATAGCAGTATATGTGTGTGTCACTTGTCCTATAGCAGTATATGTGTGTGTAACTTGTCTTTTAGCAGTATATCTGTGCTTCACTTGTCCAAACCTCTACGTGTCTCGGTCATCTCCTACTGTCTATATGTACATTTGAGGTTGTGGGTCTTTGTATATCTGAGTGTCTTTCTCGTTCAATCTTGTAACCCGTATTGTATCTCTCCCACTCTCTTAATGTACGCCCACCTCTACCTTTCATTTTCTCTATCATTTACACAATGAACAACTAAATTCAAGTTTTGTTATAGGGTCAACGATATTCGTTTTGCGATATCTCGATTGCAATATTGTGAGTGACATTGAGTTGTTATTGGCAAGTGTGTAGTATATCCCCAGATAAGGCAATTGTTAACGTACAAAACAGAGATTGAATGAAGCCTTGTTGGTGACTAAGAACTAGGTGGAGGAGAATCTGGAGGACTGACACAGAGAGAAGACACTTGACGACACATCGCTTCAGGTACTCTACATTCCATTGAAAAATGAACATTATTTTTTAAGATTCTTAAGGATATAACTCAATCAATCTTTATTTGCACTTAAAAGGCCTATAGTACATACAATATATACAAACGATATCAAGTACATTTTGTCTATGGATAAAGCCATCATGATATCAATACATTGACAGATTTTCTAAATGCGTTTTACTACAGGCTTTCAAGAGTATTAGTATTATGGCAGGGAGAAAACCCGCAACGCCATGTGGCTATGCATTGCGGCGAAACCTGCGAACATCGGCTGGAATTCGAACTAGCGAACCATAGTGAGTGTCTTACTGCGTGTAGAACAGGGCCTCCTTTCACAAAGCTACCTTTATTAAGTTTAACCTTATCTCCCATTCTTTAACATTGCGCTAAGGCTACCTTAGTGACTTACGATCAACTTAGTGCTTTGTGAAAGGGGGCCCAGTTCTCTATTGCAGACAAATTTGCCTGGCGGGATTCGAACCCCGGACCTCTTGATCCGAAGCCGAACGTGCTAACCACTGCGCTATCCCTCCCCCGCGGGGAGAAGAGAAGAGGATAAAAATGATACAAATTTATAAATACATGCGTAAAGTAATATTTCTTTATATACTTATTTCTTAAAGTATGATAAGCTGGACATACAGGATCTCTACATTCCATTAAACGGCAATATGAACATTATTTTAAAGATTCTTCAGGATATAACTCAGATAAGGACTAATGTGTTCCAAAAGCGTTTTTTAACAAACCATTTCATAAGTTACATCTATTACATCTATATATTTCGGTACCTGTGATGGTTTCCTGTCTTTATCTTTATTTACCATGCCTAATGGTGATATCTGTACCTGACCGATTTGAACTATTGGATTGAAATAGATACTTGAGGATGAAGTTGTTTCAGTGGTTCTATGCTATATATTTGAACTAGTTACCAAATTAATTGTTCATGTTGAATGTCATATTGATATACGTTGGTTACCCTTTCTCATACACACAGCTACATGTACAACCCGAACGTTTGTTCACCAACCTGCATATCTTAGTGTATCATATGTATGTTGGACTTATAAAGTAAACGCTTCCATTCGTATTTTTGCATTTGTCATTATGAATATAGTACAACTTCTAAAACGCCCCTAAACACTCTCTGCAGGCTCGCTCTTTTACTCCCCCTCTCTTTATCTTTGGACCCCTGACTGCCATCCGTCTCTCTCGTCCCCCATCCCTGTCATCCTCCCTCTTTGTCTCTGTCTGTCTGTCTGTCTCTTTCTCTCTCCGTCTCTGACTCTCTCCCCCCCCCCCCCCCCCCCCCCTCTCTCTCTCTGTCTCTGTCTCTCTCTGACTCTCTCTGACTCTAACTCTCTCTCCCCCCCCTCTCTCTCTCTCTCTCTCTCTCTCTCTCTCTCTCTCTCTCTCTCTCTCTCTCTCTTTCTCTCTCTCTTCCCCCTCTCTCTCTCTCTGACTCTCATTGCCTCTCACTTTCTTCCCCTCTCTCTCCCCTCTCTCTCTCTCTCCCTCTGTCTCCGTCTCTGCCTGCCTGTCTGTCTGTCTGTCTCTGTCTGTCTGTCTGTCTCTCTGCTGTCCGTCTGTCTGTCTGTCTGTCTCTGTCTCTCTGACTCTCACTCTCTTCCCCCCCCCTCTCTCTCTCTCTCTCTCTCTCTCTCTCTCTCTCTCTCTCTCTCTCTCTCTCTCCCCCTCTCTCTGTCTCTCTCTGACACTCTCTGACTCTCACTCTCTTCCTCACCCCCTTTCTCTCTCTTTCGTATTTGCATTACGCAGTTAACAAATGTGTATGCGACGTTACAGAGCAAATGTATACCGTTTTGTTAATATACATTTCATTTGTACACGCATGATAGAATAGAAAAATATAATTGAAAAATGTCAGAGTGAACAAAACGTTACTGAATGATAAATAGAATTTGAGATCGTGATGTAGAAATTGTTTGCTAGCGTCGAATAAATTAACAAACGCATGTAACGAGACATAGAGACATTATGCCTCATAATGATATATTGACTGATATGTACCTAGCCCTCGGAACCCAATTCACCTGAGTCATGTAATCAAGTTGTATCAATTAACATTTCACAGGTAAGCGATCACACAACTAAAGCTCAACATATTACTTATCATGTACTCTAAAGGGAGGGCTTCTCATAAAATATCATTGAATACATGTGGGGTAATGGTTGTGACGTTACGTATGGAGATGGGGCTATAAAACAAGATAGAGTACTGAAATCAGGTGAGTGTAACATCTGATAAGTGTTATCAAAGGTCACACCTGCTTGCCTCTGTATACTTCATAAACAGAGAACATCTTTCAAACTGAACATTATAACAGCAAAAAACGCATCCTCAAATCAACAAATTCATTCGGCATGTTGGGTTCACCTCCACACAGAGACGTACACGGTGAATGGTGAAACTGAAAAGAAGAACTTGTTTGACTCGGTCTATGTCAATCGAAAATATACAGAGCATGATAAATTAAGTTTGAGGTATTTAAAGAGAAGAAAGTAAATAGGCTTAACGATGGGACGCTTGAGTTGTCTCCCCTCATCACGCCCTTCAGGATGAAAGTTGGAGGGCAGAGTTCTCACCAATTACTGGGTGTTGTTGGGAAATGAAACGAGGTTAGACTCGAACTCGTACTGGTCACACCTGGGCGAACATATGGTCGTTATAACTGTTATAACATAGATAACGAGAGTATAATGGGTGTAGCACTTGGGTACATAAACTTTCTCATTTTGGACAGGGGTTAATGGCAACCACAGATATAGAAAATGAACACGTTAATATTCTAAGAATTTAATCAACTTAAAATTTCAGTAGAAACTGTTATTAAGTTTATAAGTATTTTGAAAAGAATTGATCATGCATAGAAAGAAAGAAGGCGTAAAGAAATGTAACCAAACAACTTTGAGAGGCAATTCTTCTTCTTGCTTAAAACATAAGGATAAAATGTTCCTCGTTTTCCTTCTTTCGAAACACCGTTTAATTGTTTAGAATGATAAGTATTCAATTTATTTGAGTTATCCGTTGGGAATATTGATAATAACGCCCCATTCTCAAGGTACGATTTGTGGTTACCTACATTGTTTCTTGTAAAGTTGACACGACAGTATGCTAACGCCACGTTGAGCTGTCTACTAAAAATCGTAACGAAACATCATTCAATGAGAATGAGCCTTGAGTATAGGTTAATCGATATCCGTGTCAAGAGAACTTAAATTACGCTGCAACTATTATTTTTAACAATTTATTTGGATTTATTCAGGTAATTGGGAAGTATCCACGATAAAGATTAAGAGGGCGAACAATGGGATAACCTGTGAGAGAGAGTTCCACACTTCTGAGTCAGTACCAGTGGTTGAATTGAAGGCGGGGGTGGGGGAGGGGATTTGTAAATAAAAATGGTCACGAAAGTACTTAATTAAAACATCTCGAATTGTGTAATCGCACAATTCGAGAAGTTTTAATTAAGTACTTTCGTTTGAATACTTTCTATACTTTACACAAGTTTTCAAAATTCGCATATGAATTACCTACATAAACATCATTCGCAATTAAAAAAATTAATTTGACATTTAAGTTGGATAATTTTCCTTTTTTCGCATGGGTTATCCTAAAACCAATTAAATTTGTGTGAAATTGTCCATAAACGCATAAGTATGACAAAAATGAATTTCAGGGAATCCATACATGATACAAACCATGACTCATGTCTATATCATCCCCGTTCTGTTATTATATTGAAACATTTTAAATTTGTATTCGTTAGAATTGCCATGGGACAGTGAAAGAGGATCTCATCTACCGTAATTTAAGGTCATTTAATCTTTCAACAAATGTACGCACTATTAGGATCAAACGAGTCCATGGAGCCTCTGCGTTACTGCAGACTCAATTAACATGTCAACACAATGGCTCCTCGATTACTCTAGCTCCTTGCACAGCATTAAGGGTAACCAAGTGTGCGGAGAGTTTGATGACAAACATTATAAGTTTTTACCTGACAGCCCTCACTCATTCCACAATTAGAAGAGCTCTCGGTGCAGTATTTATTACTCTCTGTCACCATTGAACCAGTGTAGATAGAACTGTAATCACATCTAGATGAACAACCAGGGTCACCCAGAACGTCTATTGTGGAAGTAAGTCAACAGGATGATGTCATACAACATATTGATTATGACGTTACAATTAAACCGTAACGATATCAAGTGCGTTCACACTAATCTGTTATACATTGCCTTTAGGATTGTTCTCATGGTACGATTCGTAGATCAAACTTGTAGCATTCAACTTACGTTGGACTGTGAGAACATTCAAATCGTATGAAGATACCAAGGGACAAACATACTCATTATGGAGATACTAAAGTATGATACTACATTTTGAACTACACACAAAGCAGTGTGAACGTATCTTAAAGAGAGGGTTATATCGGCTTTCGGTCAGCCATAATGTTTTTATTTTTTTACGTACCAGAACAGCTGCAGTTTAGCTCATCTTACAACCTTAAAGATAAGATTTGATCCCAAAACAAAGCCATACTAGCTAAGTGCGGGCGATATTCGTTAAGTCTATGTGTCAATATCAGACTACTTGCATTTTGGATACGGCTTCTCCACCGACCTCCATATAGATATACACAAAAACTAATGATAAAAAGATTTGACGAATCGAGGGATGAGAATTGGGTCTCGAAAGTAAGGAGACTGCTGCAAATACGGTTTTAGTTCTGTATGGACGAATCAGACCATTGTAAATAAAAACTATTTCCTGGAAAATTTTAAGCAACGATGAAAAGATGTATACTTCCAAGAATGGAACCATGAAACATCTATACCAAGCTCTCTTATATTGTATCTTTTGATACAACATGACTACTCTCCTGAGAAATATTTATCTATCAATATTGCATTATTAAATTACGCTGTAATATATGGTTTCAGTCTGAATGCTTATAGATATTATAAAACAAATCAGACACTTCTTGTCTATATTGTAAAGCACAGCTTGAAGATGAACTATATGTCATCCTGGTATGTCCAGCATATACAGACTTGCTAAGCTTGGTATCTTCAATCATATTGCCATCACCATCCATGTATTTACAAACTGATTTTCCTTTTATCTATGATTGATTATATTAACCTATTCAAACTTTGTATTTTCTTAGATGAGGTGTTTAAACTACGAACCAAAATGAATGCATTGAGTCAAATTTAAACGTATGTTGTCAGCAGCGCAGAAATTTTCTTGTCATATATTTTACAAATGTTGTACTGTTGGCCACATTTATACGGAATAAATGATTGGTATAAGAATTGATAGATAAATATAATCAGTCTGAATAAAATCGACGGTTTTCCGTGGAATAAAAAATTGCAAAATAGTGCATCTACCGGGATACGAACTCATATCAGTCGTAGGTTCCACGCCAAATTGTGGCGAGGAATCTACAGAACCTGTTCGTATCCCGGTAGATATATTATTTTGCAAATTTTATTCCTCGGAACAAGGTCGATTTTAATCAGACTTAAATATAATAATATTCAATATAAGATAAATTTGAATATTTTGAC
Source organism: Gibbula magus (assembly GCA_936450465.1). Classification (NCBI taxonomy): domain Eukaryota; kingdom Metazoa; phylum Mollusca; class Gastropoda; order Trochida; family Trochidae; genus Gibbula; species Gibbula magus. The sequence continues at coordinate 76,317,869 of OW388294.1, forward strand.
AATATGAATTGGCTGCGATGAAGGAAGGGATCATCTCTCCACTATTGAAAAAGCCTAGTCTCGACCAGGAAATACTAAAGACCTTTCGCCCAGTGTCCAATCTTTAGTTTGTTTTAAAGATGACAGAACGCGACATTGCTAAGAGACTGAAACATATGACAGACCTGTCATTGCTAATGATGCAAAATCCTTGTAATGTCATGTAGCTGACGCCAACAGGACATTGTTCAAAATCTACTGTCAAAACGATATCTCCTAGGAGATATGGCTTCATCTCATACAAGCGATATCTCCTAGCTCTAGAACTCAGTTTTGGATGATAAATTGCTTTTACAAACAGCCCAGATTATATTCATGTTGATCCTCTTTGCTCGCATTATTTAGACATTTAGAAAATGAGATATAACTTTTGAGAATAATACAGATAGACTTTGAAAGCTTTAAAAATCTTGCAAATGTCCATGAACTTCAATACCTGCAAACTGGATCTTTGTGTAATTTTTATTGACATTTCGACAACTCTATTTATGTGTACAGTTATAAACCTGTTCATGTAAACATCCGATGGGAAATAGAAACATAAAAAACATATTTATTTTACTTGATACAGTCCGATTTTAATATTATCTAATTTTAAGGACTTTCAATGTATAAGGAACCATCTGGGTCACATGTTATTATCATGATAATATGTAATTACGGCGGTAGGTTTGATTAGTTGGCGATTGTTTTCATCACACTCAGGTAAAGTCGTTTCACAAACAGTACCACTTATCCGCATCGATGGTTACAGACGTGTGTTGGACATTTCAGTGTTAGTCTATCTGCATGTGTATGCATCTTTATTTTTGCGAATCCATTACCTAGGGAACATTTATTGCACACATTTCTGAAATATAGAAAACATAATTTATTTACTGTACAAGATAACAGATTTCTGACCTCGAGTTGTCGGAGTTATATTATATCACAATTTGAAACCATCTCTGAATGTTTTCATTTCGATGAATGGTCTCTACTCGAATTCCAATTGTGAACTCTAAAGCAAATATTAACCCAAGTAACATGTTTCAAATAGATTGTGTAATAATCATGTATTAATGACATATATGTATAATCAGGATTGAACCCTCGAATTTCTTTCTCACAAAATACCCTATAGAACTAACTCTTTAAACACTGTAGCACGTTTTTCTAACTGAAATAAAGCGCTCTCACAAATATATAAATAAGTGTTACCAATGGCTAAATAATACTCATGCATCAATAAAACGAGTTCTAAAACGAATGTACATGGTTCGGTTAAGCCATGCGAGTTCATGTCCCATCGAGCGGCCATTTTAATATGAACGGGCTTCTATTGGATGTTTCTGGAATGAAATATGTACCCCTTTGTTACTGTCAGTGCAAGAAGACCATAAACAATATATGAGAGCTAAGCAGAAGGCACGTTGTTGACCAGTTCAGTATGGCATTTCGTCTTGGGAAAAGTTCTCTTCGCTGAATACTAATTACTAAATTAATACTAACTGACTTTGTAATGACGTTTTTCATAGTTTGATGTTTCAGCGTTTTGAATATAAACATTTTCAAAAAATTAACACGAAAATATATATGCTTGATGAATGTGGAATTATTATATATATACTTGAGAAAATAAATAGATAAGGTTATTTGAATTTTTTCGATTGATTGATATTTTATCAGTGTGTCAATGAATTAATCAATAACTATTCTTAATTTCCAAATTTAAATTTATATGTAACTATTGTGGTCCCGTATATGTATGAAAAATACAAATTTGAAATAACGTTACCAGTATATAAATTATTCATTTTCGACCGAATTTATACGTTACTTTCAACTAGAATTCTTTCCATACACCTATTTTCTTTGCATGGCCTTAACGCTAAGCACTTTGAAAGCCATTTATTAAAAAATCATGTGAATTAAATTCCGATTACCAAATCCCTTATAGAAGAAGAAGAAGAATATTTTATTTACGTGTCACATGCCGTACATAAATAATACTGACATATAAAACATGGTTATAAAAAACAGCACCCAGCCCTCAGGCTTACGAGACACGATTTTCATTAAAATATATCAAATTCACATTATAAATACACCCCCTCTCTCGCACACACACACCCCATTATAAAAAACACATGTTCTCATTCAAACACCACATTAAATAATCCTATTCACTTCTATACCCATTCGGAGCATACATTCGCCGTACACAATTCAATTTTCAATTCTTTATTAACCTTAAGTTGTACAACTTATCTGTGGTTACATAAAGTATTAATTATACACGATACACACCCCACATACGCATACAACCAAACATTCTAAAAACAAATTATAACAAACAATCAATTGTTAACAGACGCGCACTGAAGATGAACAGAGAGGAGAGTTTTAAAGTTTGTAAAAACATCCCATCAATTGAAAAATATTCTAAGGTAATAAAGCAGAGTGTTTAATTGCTACGAGGCCTACAATACAAGACAAAAACGGCTTTTTGTTGTCCGCTTCTTAGAGTTACCTGCCTCTGAATATGGCTGCATAATCTTCAACGTCTTGAGGAGAAACATAATTAATAATTAACGCCATACTTTAGTTAAGTTAGTGAACAACTAATCCCCCGTTCATGTTTAAATCAATTTCAATGAATAATTCTCTATGAACAAGTCAATAAAGGTACACTTCAATTTCGAAGTTGACAACCATTTTAAAATTTTTAGCTTTTAAGTCTAAAGGTTATTGAAATGTGACGATGCACTACCATGAGTCAGGTGCACCCAGAAGATCAACCTGGATGATTTGTAGCCAGTATTCCCGGCAGTCGCCTCACAGACCGCGTAGAAAACACCACCCTGCACACCCAGACTGTTGCAAAAGAGGACACGCAAGAGCGTTGTAATGTGTGGTGTTTGGTTGGTACCTTTTCGAGATGATAAGCATATTCAGGGTTATGTGCAGCTACAGGTAGATTTCTATTCTGAAACTGTGTCAAAGTTTCGTGAAATGATAATAAACAACATTAATAACAAAAGCAATAAGAATTTAGCAAAATTAATGAATCCTAAAATATGACTCTCCATGATAATATCTTGATGTAATGTAACGTCCAATTATTTTATATATCACCTTCTGGACATTAACAACATTTTGATGAAATGACATATGGTCACATTCGGATTCTTTGAAAAGGGGTTTCAATTTGACAATTGCTCGATTTTAATTTTCTGAAATCGACCCATAAATTACTTATATACGGCTTTTTAAAAAAGTGCCTAATTAAGCCCCGGCGACCAGGATGAAAGTGGTGGTCATTGAAGCGTATCGTGCTGTGACGTGGAGGAGTCTCACTATGGCCGCTAATCATAATTTAACGCGTTTTCCCAACTTTTAAACTGCTCATATAAGACAGAAAACTTCATCAAAACAACCCAAATTTTCGATAAACGGATTACTTAACTATTGAACTAGCGATTTCATATGGTTACAACGACTGGGGCCTGCTGAATTGGAGTGCATTCTGCGCTTATGTATAGTATGCTTGTAGCAATTAACCGCGAAACTGCTGTCATATCACTTTCCATGGAGTGTTTGTCTTCAAGCTCCGTCATTTCAAGTGACGTGGCCGATGCCTTGCCTTACCTGTATGAACCAAATGAAAGTTCAAGTGACATTGACACAAGAGAAGAAGACTCTCGCGGGAATCGGGGCGAATAGAGATTAAGTAGCACCAATTGATCAAATTATGTTCCATAATCGGCAGATTAATTTTGTTTTGTATGTATTAATAAATATAGTAATATGGTAGGTATAATTTCATAAACATTGAACGATTGGCGGTTCAAATAAGCGAGACAACATTGATGTAATGCAATGCAAACCATTTCACTTCACTTTCATGAATAAATAAACTGACGGGCAAAAGTTAGTATAACGTTTTCAAATCGTTGTGTAGAAATATTGCGTATCTATATTAAACTGCTATAACGGAAACAAACATTGTGTGTATCGATGGAATACTACCAAATGCATGTGATTTCACTGCATGAAGTAACGTGATCAATAGCACGAGAAAATGGTAAAACAGGTCTTTTTCAAATTTAATTAAATGCGCGTGCCACAGAAGGGCATAAATCGGGTAGATTTACGCTGTTCGATCACAGTTAGTGAAAGCACGTGAAAAAATGCCGAAGTTAACGCAAATACAGAGAGAGCGAGCCATTGGAATGAGAGACATGGGAACTTCTCAAGCTCACATTGCGAGAACCTTCAACTGCACGCCAGCAACAATCTCTAGGCTGTTCTCACGTTACCGTAACACTGGTAGTACCCAAGACAGTCCAAGAAGTGGACGGCCACGGGTTACTACAGACCAGGATGACCGTTACATCCTGACAATTCATCTCCGGAACAGGTTTGTGACGGCGACGGCTACGGCGGAAACAGCACTGGGACATCGTGTAAGTCGACGCACAGTGACCCTAAGATTGCGAAATGCTGGTATTAGGGCTTATCGGCCCTTCCGCGGCATGGTCCTGACCCTCAGACATCGTCAAAACAGACTTCGATGGGCAAGGCAAGTTTACAGATGGCAAGTGCGAGCATGGCAAAGAGTTCTGTTTTCTGACGAAAGTCGTTTCAAACTCTACAGAGCTGATGGCAGGGAACGGGTATACCGTCGGGCAGGGGAACGTTTGGCACGGCCATGCATCAGAGAGGTTCATGCATATGGTGGAGGTGGCGTTATGGTATGGGGTGGGATCTGTGGAAACCAGAAGACCCGTTTAATGATCGCGCAGGGAAATCTCAATGCACGTGGTTATATTGGACAGATTTTGCAGCCAGTTGCACTAGCCTTCCTACAGTATCAACCCCAGGGTGTCATCTTTCAACAGGACAATGCGAGACCCCATACTGCCAGAGAGACCCATGCCTTTCTGCAGAGAAATAACGTTGATGTTTTGCCGTGGTCAGCCTGCTCACCGGATATGAATCCGATTGAACACATATGGGATCATCTGGACAGACAAATCAGAAGACGCCAACACGTTCCACAGAATAGACAACAGCTAGAGCAAGCCCTGACGGAAGAGTGGAACCGCATTCCCAATGACGTCATCCGCCGTTTGACAACGTCAATGAGGAGACGTTTGGGGGCATGCATCGACGCAGAGGGTGGTCCGCTACTGACTCTCTTGTTAATGACTGATTCATCCAGTGTCTCATAAACTTGGCCCCTGTATAATCTGTTACGATGGATTTAGAGATAATCGACCCCATGTGTGTTTGAGGATCAACATGTCAGAGACGTTTAACAAAGAACTTGTACTTTTGTTGTTATTTAAACCGTAATTGGTTGTTGATTTTGATGAATTAAAGTTCTGGAAGAAATGTTGCTGTTTGGCTTTCTTACATGATGTCAAAATAGTCATATACTAACTTTTGCGCGTCAGTGTACATGAACTGGATTGGTCAACAAGCTCAATGAAATTTACATGAAGATTGCTCCATTGTTCACGCAAACGTATACATTATGATAACACAGATTGATAGAGACAACGAACATTATCGAATGAAAGAATTATGTTACCAGTAGCATCTTAATGCACATCTCGTAAATGAAAACGAAATGGTTTAATAAAAAGTGTCACTTCAGCACACCAACACACAATTCTCAGTTTAGCGTACCATATAGATGTTTCTTCCAGATCAAAGGGGAGAAGTGTTGTTACAGCAAATTAGTTTACTCAATTAAGAAGCTGAGTATGTGAGAAGGAAGGAGTGTAATTATGTTTCTATAGATAACAAGTTTACTGGACCGATTCAATTATATAACAAATGGCATGTCGGTGACCGGCGTGTCATATATGTTTATTGTCAAACGTCCTGTCTTGACACACACAGGTGCATCCATTGTGTTTCATAAAATTTTATTTGGATCTAATACGTTCCCAATCACCACATGTGCTGTCTACAATACAAATAAATTCACTCAGCTTGCAAACCCCACTCTAAACCAACCTCCCTCCGCAGAGCACTCCACCTCAACCTCCCTACTAACTCCTCACCAACCGGCGGCACTTTCTTGGACAATGGTAAAACCCCACCTAACACCTACTCAACACCCACACCTTCTAACCAAACCGAGTCTATGGACACGGATAACCTATCCCCCCCTCCCGCATGACCCTCCCCGACACCCCTCTTCCGCCCACTCAAAACCTGCAAAACCTTCCCCCATTAACAACTCAACCCCCCTCTCGCTCCCCCCACAACCTCCTTCCAACCCCTCTATTATAACCTGTTCAACATCCCTCCCAGAATCCACCACCCCTCCTCCCTCCCCTAAAACCCGCACCAAAAAACCCCGCTCCCCATCCTTCCGCACCTCCAAAAAACCCAAACCCAGGCCCTCACTCTCCTCCCAATCCAACCTCTCCATCCTTGCAATCATCATATACACCTTCACCACCCCCAAAGTAACCCCCACTAAAATCCTTAAAAAGGCCCAAAAACTAAACTTAATCTCCCCTCATCCTCAATCCAAACCCTAAACATCCTATTACATAAATTTATCTAAATTAAAAACCAACACCCCCATATCATTCATTTCCCTAAACCAACCATGCAGCACAAAATAAATACCATTCTTAATTTTCCTTACTTCTTATTCCTATTTTTTTCATTCATGCAAAGTATCCAATGGAATGGTAATGGCCTTTTGGCACACGGCCATGAGCTTAAAGCTAAAATTAAACTCAACCAACTAAACCCCCACATAATTACCAGGAAATCCAGGAAACCCATTTCGGCCCTAGGACTAAATTTAACATTCCAGGATATAAACTGCACAGGCTAGACCGTCCCAAAACCAATCCCGGTCGCTCCTTTGGAGGCCTTGCTATTTTTATCCAGGAACATTTAAACCATTCTACTTTTAACCTAAAATTAAATTCATTAGAGGCGCATGCGATAACCATTAAACACCAAAACGATAGGGTTAATATATATAATATATATAATAAACCTAAACTACCTTTCAAATTAGAGGACCATCATGTCCTACAAAATTCAGCCCCCGGTCGTTCCATGTATTTGGGCGATTCCAATAGCCACCAACCAAATTGGGGAGTAAAAGATAAGGTTGATTCCAACGGCAAACTAATTGCCGATTAGGTCATAAATAACAATTTCGTAATCCATAACACTAACATACCAACTAGGTTCGATAGCTACAGGGACACTATGTCCGCTATCGATTTAACAATCACTACCCCGGACATCGCTAGCAATACCGAGTGGCAGGTATATGATGATTCCTGGGGAAGTGATCATTTTCCAATTCTTATCACCCTTAATAAGTTTCTTCCATCAAATAACTCAAACATTGAAAATTGTCCCCAAAACCCTAAATTTCATTACAACAGGGCTGACTGGGATAAATTCAATTCACTTTGCAACCAACTCAACCCAGCAGACCTTGAAAATAAAGATCCCGAAACCTTTAGATTTCCAATAACTTCAATAATGCTATCATAAATGCCGCCAAACAATCCATCCCCTTCTCCGCCCCCAAAATCTCTAAACCTACAGTTGCCTGGTGGACCGAGGAAATTAGAGTTGCGCGCAAACAGCGTAAAGCGGCCTTTAAGAAGGCAAAGCGCAACACTTCAAAATTACCTTAAGCTAGGCAATTAAAAAATAAAGTAACCTATCTCATAAAACAAACCAAAACACAATACTGGGAAAAATTCTGCGAGGAGCTGAATGGCAGGGCCAATTCCAAAGAAATTTTGAATAAACTCCGAGTCATACGTGGCGGCAAACGCAGGGGCAAAATCCCACCTATAAATAATCTCCAAAAACCTAAAGATAAAGCTAACGCAATTGCATCACACTTTGCTACAGCAAGCAGCAATAGTAATAACTCTCCGGAGTTCTTACAACACAAACATAACACCGCAAGCACCGAAAAACAACCAACAGACAACAGACCTATCAACAAAGCATTCACTATGGAGGAGCTTCACTTTGTATTAAATAATAGGAAAAAGGGAACGGCCCCAGGGCTAGACCTAACTTCCTACCAAATAATTAAGAAGCTACCCCCCTCCACCATTAACATTCTCCTTAATCTCTATAACACCATTTGGCAACAGGGCAAGCTTCCAACCAACTTGAAGGAAGTTTTAGTAATCCCAATTGCTAAACCAAATAAACCCTCCAGGGGACCCCAATTCCTATAGGCCCATCTCCCTAACCTCAAACCTCTGTAAAGTAATGGAATCGATGGTAAAACAACGCCTCCAATCTCACCTAAACACCAATCCCTTAAACAACGACCAGAGTGGCTTCACTCCGGGTCGTTCTACCTTAAACAATCTTGCTCGTCTAGAGCAAGATATTAAAGTAGGCCAAAACAAAAAGCACTATACAAAGCACTTTTCCAAAGCTTTGATATGGTGTGGCATAACGGCCTCATCCAAAAATTAACTAAGAAAGGTCTTTCGGGCAACATAATTAATTACATCCAGGATTTCCTACACAATAAGAAAATAACTGTCGGGGTCGAAAACCAAACATCTGAAAAATTTCTTTTGGAAAATAGCACCCCACAAGGCAGCATCATTAGCCCCCTTTTATTCAATATCATGGTGGATGACCATTTCGAAGGCATCTCACCAAAAATAAACATCTCCAAATTTGCAGACGACGGTGCCTATGGGCACGTTGTAACAACCTCCATACTTCTACCACCTTACTCCAATCCGCACTAAATAAAGTCGACCAATGGGCCGACAAATGGGGCTTTAAACTAAATGCGGAAAAAACCATAGGGGTAGTATTTAAACATAAAAATATGCGCCCTATCTCCCCCAATCTTTACCTAAAAAATAACAAAATAAACTTCCAAAAACAAACTAAATTTTTAGGGCTAATCTTTGACGAGCATCTCACCTGGGAAGCTCATGTCAAAGACCTTAAACTTAGATGCTCGAAAGACCTTAATGTCATGAGAGCAATCTCCGGCACAGGCTGGGGAGCAAATAGGCAAACCTTACTCCAACTCTATACCTCCCTATTAAGGTCCAAATTGGACTACGGCGCTCCTATCTACAATTCCCTAAAATCTACTCTTATCAACACCCTAAATTATATCCAATATCAGGCATTAAAATTAGCCACTCGCACTCAAAAGGGTACCTCATTCGAAGCACTCCAAGCCCTAACTGGTGAAATTCCCCTCGCAACGAGACGGGACCAACTCACCTTAAACTTCTGGGCTGGAACTTCAAAGGACCCTCTTATAAGGGATATGCTTAGCAGCATACCCTCTAAATTCTTTAAAGCTTTTTTCAATAAATACCCTCTCCGCGCACCCATCTCTCATCGCGTAAATTCTCTTATATCCCAAGCTGAGATGGGCCATATTAAACTCCCCACAAATTGTACGGTGCTTCACCCTATCCCCCCACTTCCGGCTCCCAAAATAAATCTCCATCTCAGTAAAATAACTTCTAAACAAAACCCTCAACTTCATTACATACAGGAACACTGGTCTGACTGGTGTCACATTTACACAGACGGGTCCAAGGACCCGGAAGCACGCACAACAGGTGTAGGCATACATTTCCAACATCCACAACCTTCCCCAATAGGCTTCCCAACGACCAATCGGTCTACACTGCTGAGCTTATGGCCATCGCAATTGCCTTAAGCCATCAACATTTAAAAAAACAGGACAAAATTCTCATCCTTTCGGACTCACTCAGTGCTTTAGAAGCACTCAAAAACAAATCAACCAAAAACCGTCCTGGTTTAATTTCCAAAATTCTTCATACCATCCAATCTCTTAACAATCAGGGCAAGGCAGTAAAACTCCTATGGGTACCAGCCCATGTCGGAATATTTGGCAACGAAAAAGCCGACGAAGCACCGGCTTAACATAAACTAGGCTATTCAAAATTTCAAAATTTCAAAATTTTCCTAACAAAACCTTCTCGACCATGGCATCCAAATTATCCAATTTCAGAAACCTTTCGAAACTTTATTAAAGGCCCTATTATAGTGGCCCGAGTTGGAAATCAGCTCCGCTGGAAACCGCTCGTAAAATCTCAAGAGAAGAAGAAGAAGATGCATATTTATCCCCAATCGCCAAATATATCATAATTTCTGGTTTCCAATTAAAATTGTGTAACATCATTATTCATGTGCAGAAACCGAAACTGCACGCCCAATTTACATGCACAGTAGTTATGTGACCTATTAAACATTATCAACTCAAATTTGTCTTCTTGTTTGTTATAAATAAGATTCCAAAATATCGTTCGACTCATTGACGCGCGCCACACGCTGTGCATTGTCCGGTTTTCGATCAGAAATCACTACTTTTACCTTCATATCGTCCATTTGCTAAGTCTAGTATCATCAAAATAGTAGTTTTCTTCAACAGTCGGTACTTCTCGATCAAGTAACACCATTTATAACGTTTGCAATATGTGACCCCCAACATCACAATATATGTACCTTCAGTCTATTTGTTTTTCTATCTTGCCATTTGCGAAAAGACTTTTGCTGAAAGAGGGTTAGTATTTGACCATCTTCTGTTTCCAAGTACTGTCATTGTTGGATTTATAGGTTTACAATTTCTGTCTAATGTGCATTTGGATATTCATATTGTCCGTTTGGATACGTTCACAAGGCAAGTTTCTTACATTAATTGGCAATCTTGCTGAAATGTCAATTTAATACGATGTTTATTTGATTTGATTAACCACACATTTTATTGAAAACATTATTTTATTATCTATTAGATTCCGTATGTTTTAATGTGTTAATAAGTGATAACTAAATCGTAAAATGTAACATTGGGATGCGGTGTTTCCGTAGGTGAATTCGTAGACGTATTATTATCGTTATCGTTTCATGCGTTTGGTGTTTTAAAATATGTGGGGAGTTGCTTTGATTGTTGTAATGTACTGTTAGTAAATTAGGTTGTCGGTAGATTAACGACGTTAAAAAATCAGGATGTTGTGATGTGCTTTGATTTTCGATGGCTTACCGTAGGGCCTATTTCGCCGGAGTCTGCTTATCTCACGTTTGTTGTTTTATTTTAAACACAAGCATTCTCAAAAAAAACCAATAACAACACTGACTATCTGATTTCGTTGTCTCAACTATACTTCGTTTATATTATCATATCTTGGTTTCATTTTGTCATCTTATATCTCATTATCATTGATTTATCATGTGTCAACGAACGTCTATCAATCCACCGTCTTCACTATTCATATCAATTATATTTGATATATATAACGATATTTTGGGACATTTGTAAAGCGAAACTTGATAACTATTATTACTCGAACAGTTTACAACAGAACAGCAATGTGTCATTATTGCAGATATAACAGATTAACTGATCGATTCCCTAGTGTTTGCCATTGTAAATAGTAAGCGAATGTTTACACCCCGTCCCTTCACGTATGTCACTTCCGGTATCTTCCAACTCTCTAAGCCCCGCCTCATTTTTGGTTTGTTGCTGGCGACTGAAAAGCAGACGATGTTTTCGGCAACTTTAAGTCGCTGTAGTTTAATATAGGAACAACATATTGATTTTTTGGGGGTCTCGTTTTTCACAAAATAGTCTAATGAACCAATTGCAGTTAAGAATTCAATAGAAAATAATATACTTCGGCCTTCCTTTCAGCATATTAGAAGCGGAAAATTGATTGTTTTAACATATGTAAAGACAATGTTTTGACAACTTAAAAAACAAATTCGGTTCGCTATGAGCGCTTGCAACGAATACAGGTTACATGATTATTAAAAAAATAATCCCCAGTTTCACATGTATATATGGTTAGACATACATTTGAGTGATAATGCGTTTGGGTGATAAAAAAAAAATTAAAAGTTTTCATTTTCAAGCAAAAATGATCACATAAATAATCGCCTGTGTTCCTAAATACTATTACGTCATTTGGCAACACAGTAAACTCGTTTTCACTAAGGTAAATTACGAGAAAAGATCTTTAATTTAATGACTAGAAAAATATATTTCATAAGTTTCACACTTAAACTTTCTCAATAACAGTATTTTTCATCGTTAAGGGGTTATGATGTAAAGCATACAACCTTTTTGTCTAGTTACAAAAGTAAAAGTTTACTTTCAAATTCTTCTGGACATCTTAACCACATTTATTGGTTACTACCAGCCTGGTCGAAAACCGGACAATTTTAATCTTCTTAAGCAAGCTGCTAACGTGTTATTAGCATGAAGCTACGTTATTCAGCTTTCTTTTGAACCATTCATTTCTCAAATATCTTTGATACTTAAAAAGTTATTTAAAAAAGAAGTGTGGTAACGATTCTTTTGGCGTTTAGTGTACTTTAATAGTTATATCATTAAAGGTTCATAATCACATTTCATTAGATAACATATACATTTAGACACTGTTGAATTTACACAGAAATAATTTGGTTGTTGCTTTGTCTCACGTGTTTGTACAACAAATGGCTCAGCGATTACATTTGATGAGAGAGAGTGTTACAGTGTAGCTAGAACATACACCTTAAATACATACAAGTGAAAACATGAACAGTGTAGTAACAATTTGTATACAATATGACGGCGTATACGAGCAGTGTTATTGCTGCTCCTGATACTTTCAAAAGGTAAAACGGGATTGTTGAGTAAAGAATAAACCTGTTCGTTCGGAGATAGGATATGGGAACCCTCGAACTTACAATAAGTACACTGGAATGTTGTTTGTGAACATTTCTGAAAATGCTGTGAAATAAAAATACAAACTTTCAGCACAAAAGCTTCCCGTTGCAGTAAAAACATCTTTACCGCTCTGCGTTATCATTCTTCGAAATAACACTTTTTCTATTCAAAGTCTGTTTTGGATCAAAGGAGGAATATTTTTTTAAATGAAAGGAGTTAAAAAGAACCAATTTCATTGAAAAGTTTGCAATTCCAGTGCAACAAGCCGATATGTAACATTCGTCACGCACCATTATCGTTGCGTCTGTATAGGATGATACATCACTATTTAAGGTTTGAAGTCTTTCCATGTGTCACTTCTAATCTTTTTTACGAAATATCAACAACGTCTTTGTGTGAGTTCTTTAAGACGTGCTGTGGCGTAATAGTCAGATAAATTGATTCAAAATATGATTAAACAAACTGTATACAGGCACCACCTCAATGACAAGAACATTCTATTACACGTTTGGAAGAATGACAGCAGCTTATTATACTCATAAAATATCACTTTATCAAACTTTAACACGAACATGACAAGCCTAATCCATTACAAACCGTTTTGTGAAATTGTAAGTTTGCCCTTATTTTGCACGATATAAGACTATAGAGAAACTTACTGATCCAAAACTCACTTCATCATAGTTTGCTGATACCTATCTTATTAATGCGTTGAATATCATAATATGTAGAAACATTCCCGACCATCGCTGAATTGACAAAATGGACACTCCCTGAGGATGTATGAAGTATACCTTGTTGATACCCCTCGAACAGATACAGCTGGAGAAGGTGCAGATATTAATGGGCCTCCCTCCCCGTTAAGGACGAATTAATAGAGCTCACATGGTCTGATTAGTGATTAGTTCACAATAAAAGGGATACAACATCACCAAAAATGTATTTCAAGCGCAGCAAGAGCTTTATGAAAGAATATAATAACATAACCCAGAGAAAAAGGAACAGCTCTCATGCAACAAAAAGCGGTTTATACAAGCATTTAAGGTGCTCTTTAAGGCTGTATTTCTCAAATTTCGCCGTTAACAACAATAATGTGCGACCCCTGGGGAACTGGAAACTCCCCTCAGAACGTCTTGTTTAGCACCAGTGGGGGTTCCAGAAACCAAAAGATGAGAAGTTGACGATGGAGCGCCTTAGGGTTGTTTTGTATGAGGCCTTAGGAAGGTAGTATGTGGAGGCACTGAAGACCGTTAGGCCTGGGTGACAACTTTGAACGGGAGCAAGTGAGACGTGAGACAACGTTATTGTCAGCTGGGCGAGCCAGGTTACCTCCGACACGGTACAGTTCAACATGGAGAGGACAGTCATGCTTCACGTCAGGGATTCATTCGATGAGTTCACCCTGCTTCGGCTCACCAAGTTTCTGTGATGGCGCCACGGTCTGATGAGCTGAAGCTATGCTCACCTGATCATTATTTCTCCACACCGAATAAAGATGTTTACTTTCATTAGAAGCTTAAACTAACTAACCTAGAGTAAATTATCCTTGGTTGGTAATTTTCGAGAATGCAAAGACGTAGTTTTGACGTCGCAATGTAGTGTCGCTATCACACACAGTCTAGAACAAGTTAAACGAGTTGTAGTCTCCATTTAAAAGCATACGGATAATATACCAATACTTCACAGACATAAGTGACTCTTTACGCATTGTGTTCAATGTTGCTGTATTCTCAAGGGTCATCATCAAACGTCATCATTACTCCAACAGAATGAAAAACAATAAATACTGCCGCCGGAGTAAAACGATTTTGAACGTCTTTGATCAGCATATTTGTCGGTATGGTATTTAAGTGTTTGGGAAATTATGATCTTTATAAACAAGGGAGACGGTTTGATATGGTATTTAACGACCAGGACAATGATTGAATGTTGTTTTGTAAGAGGAGGGAAATACTGCTTTTGGTATTGAAATTAGAGTGAAATAATGAAATATTGTACTGAAACAAGAGTGAAAAGCTGAAGTTACGTATTGAAATATGGTTGAAGTGATGATGTTTGGTATTGAAATAAGAGTGAAATGCTGAAGTTTAGTGTTAAACAAAAGGGTGCATTGATGAAGTTTGATATTGAATGAGAGTGCAATGATGAAGTTTAGTATTGAAATAAGAGTGAAATGAAGAAGTTACGTATTGAGATATTGGTGAAATTATGAAGTTTGGTATTGAAATAAGAGTAAAATGAAAAGTTTGGTATTGAAAGAAGAGTGAAATGCTGAAGTTTGGTATTGAAATAAGAGTGAAATAAAGAAGTTCGGTATTGAAAGAAGAGTGAAATGAAGAAGTTCGGTATTGAAAGAAGAGTGAAATGAAGAAGTTCGATATTGAAAGAAGAAGAGTGAAATGAAGAATTTTGCTATTGAAAGAAGAGTGAAATGAAGAAGTTCGATATTGAAAGAAGAGTGAAATGAAGAAGTTCGGTATTGAAAGAAGAGTGAAATGCTGAGGTTTGGTATTGAACAAAAGGGTGAAATGCTGAAGTTATGTTGAAATAAGCTTTAATGCAATGAGGAAGTATATGGTATTGGAACGCGAGAGAAATGATTACATTTGGTATTGAAATGAGAGGGAAATGACGAAGTTTGATGATAAAATAAAAGTGCAACGATGAAGTTTGATGAAATGAGAGTGCAATGATGTCATTGACGTTTTGTGAAATGAGAGTGAAATGATGAAGTTTTGTGAAATGAGAGTGAAATGATGAAGTTTTGTGAAATGTGAGTGCAATGATGAAGTTTTGTGAAATAAGAGTGAAATGGCGAAGTTTGGTGAAACGAGAGTGAAATAATGAAGTTTGATGAAATGAGAGTGCAATGATGAAGTTTTGTGAAATGAGAGTGAAATGATGAAGTTTTGTCAAATGGGGGTGAAATGATGAAGTTTTGTCAAATGATGACGACCAGCATCAAATACGGAGATGTGATGTGAAGTTTTGACGGATCAAGGAAAAGGCACCCGCCCGGTGTCGTATGGTAATAAACGATGAGAGAATTATAAAGTACTTGGGGAGAGGACGAGGTATGGTAGTGAAGGGTCTAGGAACTATAATGTACAAACGTGTAAGGATGCAGGACATAACGGAGTAAGGCTTTAAGAATACTGACGTACATGTATGTCGTTAAAGCTTAAGGAAAATACTCTCTTAGGGTACCGAATGACGAGGTGTATTTGAAAATGCAATACCACGCTTTGATTGTTATGGGAAGAAATATGACTAGATCAAAATATGAAGTATTCGATTTGACAGTTAACAATGAATTGTTGTTGAATATTAGCTGTGCTGACTCTATTATTATATTATTTTACACCATATGTCACAACGATGTATTTCCTAAAATGTTAATATACGAAGCAGCATTAATGACATGAAAGAAACACTTGTTCTTGATCCGTAATTGATATTTCGATGCACTCTGAAACAAGTAAATTCCTTTTTTTGTCGAAGACGCGTTCGGGTAAACGGTATCCTCAAGTCCATGTACGCACAGTATGAATATGACAGTCGTCGCCATTGCTTTATATGTTCACCCATACATAACGGACTAAGAGCCTGGATTGAATTTTATCAAATGATAAATCTAACAGATTAGCACATGTTCGGTTTTAATACCCACATGTGTGTATGTACAATGCTTGTTGTATGTGACTGGCAGTGCCACTAGCCAGGTTTGTTCACTCGTTCGTAACGCACCGAACGCCTGTATATCATTAGATAAAGTGACTGTTATATAATCTGAGGGTGTTAGAAGACTAATCCTGGTAAATCGTCTGACTTTGATAAAGAGGACGGGGAATCCATCTGTAGATGTGATTAATATTGGTCTGCAGTAGCCAGGAACTAATGTCCAGGACCTACCGCACACATACAAAGCACCAGGGGAGAGTAAACCCTGGCTTCAACTTGGCTATGTCTACAACCACCTTTAATTGAAAACTATATCATTCATGTGACCTTTAACAGAGGCTGACATAAACACACTGGGTTAATATGGTTCTGGAAACAAACCCAATGCAGGGCCTGCCGCTAATCCGTACCATTTCATGAAGGCTTTCCTTCTCTTGTATTTAATCCGGGTCGCGACTTTTAAAATAGTTAAGTAAGAAGCTATTGGATCATCTAAGAGGGGGACTAATCCATCCCAGCAGGGTTCGGGGGGACGGGGCGGGAGGAGATCCCCAAGGAGCTGTACAGGGACTTGAGTTACCGTCAGTGCAAACAACACTTATGTATGGGACCAGGCAAACTATAGAACAAGCAAGCGTGGCAATTTATGATCACTATGACGGTCCTTAAATGTTTTCTTGGAGCTTAAACCGTAAGCTAGCCCCGGCCCAGGGGCTTATCGAGATTTATTGGGCTGTAGTACACAATGAAGTGAAACAAAATAGAAAATGATGCTCCGCTTCCCCTGATAACGGCAGAAGAACGGGTGGCCTGGTAACAATAGGACGCTACCCCTTTCACACCCCGTGACCATTCTTCAATGAGTGTCTTCCACAGGGTTACTGCTTCGATGCCCTTCTCTTGCCCCGGGCGGAGGTCACATGACCTCAGATATCCCTCTTGATTTTTCAGGTAAACTGTGCAAAAATATAAGCACCGCAACTATAAGGATCGGGTGTCATGGAGGGATTTAGCGGCGCTTGGAGCGCTTTGTTAAACCTTGGTACCTACACGATAAAACGTTTTGCATTAACTTAACTGTTGATATTGAAAAGGCAATGTGGCCGGAGATTTGGGTTGATAGAGAATCATGGTTTACGCCTCCAGATGATGAGTTTTATCTATTTTGCTTTTCTTCACGAAAATATGTTTATGACACGGGTTTAATAAAAGTAAACGATAAGATCTAGGGGGGAATACCAGGAGTTAATGACAGAAAGAAGGGCAGTTGTTCACCTTCATATTCTCTCTTTCCTTGCCACCTGCGAAAAGTACAGTATTGAAGAAATATGTGGAGAATTCCACTGGACGTTTCGCTAAACGTTAATAAAAGTAGGTGCAAGAAAGACAATGGATATAACACCTTGGTGTTTGGGTGTGAAATATTCCCAGAAGTAATTTCTCTTTGGATTCCATTGGGTAGATACATAAAGAATGTTATGGAATAACTCGTTGCCTACTGGACAATTAACTCACCTGTTAGTATATTTATCCTTATAAAGCGTCATTCGCATATCGTTTTAAACGAACATTTTGTATCAGCAGCGTAAAGACAATAATTACAATCATTATGTAACCATATGACTTTTTCACTCTCTAAAACGTATTTTCATTAAGTTACTCTAAATTGTTCTTCGAACCAAAACGGAACCTCAGAATATTTTAAACATAACTTTTAGGGAAAAGTACGAACAATTCTATTTAATTTCTTAACGCACCCACGAATATAATAATGTTATAGTTTATTATAGATTGTAATGATAAATCAGACGCATTTATTCGGCTCTTAACCTTTGATCTATATTCCCTGTAGTTTGCTTTGTAAACAATGTTCATACAGTGAGTTATTTATTCGTAAACACACAAACACACACAAATATGCACATGCATTTAAAGTTCGTTCAGTAAAGTGATTTGTACGTAAACAGACAAATACAGAAGAATACATATATTCATTCACTGAAGTGATTTATACGTAAACAGACAAATACACAAGAATACATATTCATTCACTGAAGTGATGTATACGTAAACAGACAAATACACAAGAATACATATATTCATTCACTGAAGTGATTTATACCTGAGACACACAATCATCCAAGAACCTTATATTCGTACAGGATTAACTCAGTCTACTGATAGACTGTAAACATTAAAGTGGAAGCAATAAATCCCGAACGATCAGGGTATAGTGTGACTGTCGGACACGAGTAGTTTACACGACCCCTAGTGGACACGACTTAATCCCTCCGTCCGACGGAAGGCCTGCATCGCTACTTGCTCGGAATGGATTGTCACCAACTGGCATGTTTATACTGCTGTCCCTCGCATTCCTAGCCCTTCTCGACACTCTATCATTCTTAATCAATTTCGACATTTTCAATTTGGTTAGGACTACAAGTGTTCTGGGTGATAAACCTATCAGGGGGAATTAGCTTGCCTACACTGATACCCCTCGCATACTGGAGTCGGGTTGGGGTAGGGGGTAGAGGGTAGGGTTAGGGTTTAAGGGTTTTAGTGGGGTTAGAGGATTGGGGAAGGGGCATAGGGATCTTAGTTGATTAGGAAGAGAAAAAACTGGTAGGGATTATACATTGCAAGAATTAAATTAAACATTACTAGTATTTCATTTGAGAAACCTTTCACTCAACCTGGAATATATTACTTTTGGCATGTTGACGACGTGAGATTAAGGGTAACGTAATGGTCACGCTACAGAATGATCCACTTATATGGGTCAGCGAAAATACAATAACTTACATAGTATAAGAGTAACACATTACTTCAACCCACCTCAAAACGTGACGAAAATAAGAAGTCTTACTGAAAGTGATATTGCTTATTGGTGGGTGCATTTGATCGTTATGCACGTACAACGCGTGTCTGGCAGTCATCTGCAGACAAGTTTGAGCTCTACGACAAGATCGACAAGATCGACAAGATTGACACACATTAAAGTTACTTGTTGTTGTAATGTGGTAGTAATAAGATTATACTGTCATCGCTTAATGTTGGTTACATTTAATGTTATACAAGCATTTTTGATGTATCAAATAAATTTAAAGAACGTAGGGAAAGTTTCACATAGAGTTAGAGACTTGTATGAACGTATGCAATATATGTAAAGTCACTCAATGGAATTTATTACCCGTAAAATGTGACGGCGTTATGCTGATTACATTTATGTATGTATAGTTTATCCTTGTGTCAGAATATACATTTTTACAGGAATTACAAATGATAAATGCTCTTTACAATCGCTGTAAACTGCTTGTCGTCTTCGTCGCTTTTATTCAGGTTTAAAACTTGTCTTGAAAAGAGGAAAGTATTCGTCCTTGAGAAAATAAAGAATCGAAAGACGCAGTTGCACACAGGCGTTATTTACATGTTTGTCAAATAATAAATACTACGTATAAAATTTATTACATATATTGTTTCGTAAATATTGTAATACGTAGTAAAGTTTGTAAATGAATAGGATCTTATAAGGTTACCTCCCATGAGTACTCAAGCTAGTATAAGCTTCATCATCTCAGAAACATTCGAGTTGCATCGTGGTTTATTCGACAATCAGAATATATGGTGAACACTAAACAGAGGGACACTATACAGGGAATAATTCCAAGGACGAAGAAATGTAATTAAATAAACAAGATATTTGGATAATTGATTTGGTACCTTCTTCAGCCTGGGCCATGTTTAAATTTCTGATATATATATATAATACCTCTTTACAATTAGTGTGTGGTACGATTCTTCTTACGATTCTTGATCAGTACGTAATATAATACCAACGATTCCGTCCGTCCTTTACCGATTAATATTTATTCATTCACCAGCATGGTTGATTTTCTAGTTTTGCACATGTATTCTACCCTTCTGTGAAAGATGCAATGTCGAAATGTATTTTTTACTCTTTACATACACATTTCTGAATTTTATTTTGCCATTTTCCGAGATCTAAATTTTTCCGATCGATTGCATAAAAAAAGTATCCATCCGAATCTAATAATTTTGCACAAGTCATGTATTCTACAGTCTACTAGAATATATGTGGCGGCAAGTAACAAGTGATTTTTTTTTTGATTTTGGTTTTGGTTTGTTTGTATTTTAGCATTTAAGGTGGAGAATATGCTGTAAACATGCTTCTTTGGGGTTAATGGCTCAACCTTTATTCATAGTTTACTTACCTTTCTGAAAGCCATGAGTTGAACAAACGTGTGCTGTGCTGGGTACACGTGTTCTTATTTTCATTTT
The DNA here is from genome assembly GCA_936450465.1 of Gibbula magus. Taxonomy (NCBI): domain Eukaryota; kingdom Metazoa; phylum Mollusca; class Gastropoda; order Trochida; family Trochidae; genus Gibbula; species Gibbula magus. The sequence goes on from OW388294.1 coordinate 76,338,606, forward strand.
CAAACAAAATCGATCTCATCTTCAAAATTAAAGTGCTAACAAAATGAATCAAAATGCATATATTGTTTGCCAAAAGTAATTAAATAACTATCGTATAGACATGTACGTTTGTATGCTTCACAGGGCTTGTACTTACGTTTCCATCAATATCTTTACTTAACATTTTCTTGGAGGAATATATTTTTATGAACAACATAACAATATGTTGTATAAATTTGAGAAAACAAAATATGCAAAACACGTGCTACGGTGCCTTTAAGATCCTATAACGATTAAAGACAAAACACTTTATTCTTTGAAAAAAGGTATTAGCCATGTTTCACTGTCAAGGTATATTGAGGAAAGTGTAGGTGTATTTAGAAAAGTGGAGTTGTAGTAAAAACAATATTTAAGTGTATTGGGTAAGGTAAAGGTGTATTGGTGTATACGAAAAAAGTATGAGTGTATGGTCTGACACATCTACTGAAAGAACAAAGGTATCACATGGCAACGAGCTAAAGTGGGGATAATATATATTTGTCTGTTAGGGAAGAAGAAGACATTTCTAAGAAAGATACCATTTGAATATACATCCCTGGAGCTTGAATCTAATGTGTACCTCGATTAAATATGTGCTTCTACCAGTGCGATCAGCCTCAATGTCGACTTCCACGACGGTTTGTAACACACAATATAACTAGTAGACGTAACTTAGTTTTAGAACCATTACGAACCAATTACAATGTTTTACAGCGTTATTACGGAGGTTTTCAGACTGTGACGATTACATACATTGTACAATGTAACCTCCAAATTGTCAACTCGTCATAGTATGACATGCACATACATTTATACAGTTTATATGTGTTTAGAATATATCTTTTGTAAACACATTTGCTTTCAAGATGGGTGTGAGCTAATAGTTACGGTTCATTTAGACTTTTCAGTTCCATTTTAAGTGTTTGACATACAATCGTTCACCATTTATGACTCAATGTTAATGTTTGTGTCGTAACTTACGTTACAGTCACGCCTTCTCTTGGGTTGGTTGTCCACAGGTCACGGGAACAGATTTGAATGAATGATTTCAGGTGGCAGTACCTTCTCTCTGCAACATACCATGCTAAGAAGAATCAACAAGTTATCAAATCTAAACCTTCTCCACAAACATACATGACCAACGTTCAACGTTCATATTGAGCTTTTCAGAGTCAGTGCGTAATACATTTGGATTGGAAGATGCGGCGTGTATACATCCTTTATGATTATAACGAAGCAGATAAGGAATTGCCTGTAAATGCCGTTGATGTGATTATAGGAATTAAAATGCCTTGAAAAAAGTCGTCGGAAAAAAGTATCGGAAAAAAGTCTTCCGGAAAAAAAGTCCTATTATTATGAAAAAAAACCCATATTTAATTGGTGTTAACATCAAATATATTGTGATGAAAACATGAAGTGTTTGTGTATTATTAATTTAAGACATGGTGTCACATGGATTACAAGTTTTGATATCTTATCTCTTTATATTCCTACGCAAATCAGTCCATGCCATGTTCACTTACAGGAAATACTTACCACCGTAGACGGTAGATGAAAGTCCAGTCTGTGTTGATGCAGTAGCCTTCTTATTAATCTATTAACCATCATGCCCTACAAGCGCTATCGCTGTCTTCATAATCAAACCTTGGTGTTTATTCCACGGGTCTAAAGGAGAATATATCGTTATCAAGCAAAACTCGATGTGTCATTTATAAGGAAGTTGACCATCGATGAAAACTTAGCATTTGCGTGCACTATAATCAAAATTGCCGACCAAGAAAGTATTTTAAATTACATCATAGAACATAACATGTATACTTAACTGGTATCAGATGAAACGTTCATACAAATGTGCCCAATGTATTTGGACTGTGTGAACATATTGTCAATGAAAAGGTTTTACATGTCCCCGACATCCCTGGTGTCCTTGATGAAACTAGTGTCATGGTTGTCCCTGTTTCCCCCGACATCCTGATGTAACTAGTGTCATGGTTGTTTTTGCCCCTATTGTCCCTTATTATCCCCGTTGTCCCCGATGTCGCTTTTATCATGTGTACCCTTGTTTCCCCTATTGTCAGTTATTATCCCCGTTGTCCCCAATGTCGCTTTTATCAAGTGTACACTTGTTGCCCCTGTTGTCCCTTATTATCCCCGATGTCGCTTCTATCCCTGTCGTCCCTTATTATCCCCGTTGTCCCCAATGTCGCTTTTATCATGTGTACCCTTGTTTCCCCTGTTGTCCCTTATTATCCCCGATGTCCCCGATGTCGCTTTTATCATGTGTACACTTGTTGCCCCTGTTGTCCCTTATTATCCCCGATGTCCCCAATGTCGCTTTTATCAAGTGTACACTTGTTGCCCCTGTTGTCGATTATTATCCCCGTTGTCCCCGATGTCGCCTTTATCATGTGTACCCTTGTTTCCCCTGTTGTCCCTTATTATCCCCGATGTCCCCGATGTCGCTTTTAACATGTGTACACTTGTTGCCCCTGTTGTCCCTTATTATCCCCGATGTCCCCAATGTCGCTTTTATCAAGTGTACACTTGTTGCCCCTGTCGTCCCTTATTATCCCCGTTGTCCCCGATGTCGCTTTTATCATGTGTACCCTTGTTTCCCCTGTTGCCCCTTATTATCCCCGTTGTCCCCGATGTCGCTTTTATCATGAGCACACTTGTTGCCCCTGTTGTCCCTTATTATCCCCGTTGTCCCCAATGTCGCTTTTATCATGTGTACACTTGTTGCCCCTGTTGTCCCTTATTATCCCCGTTGTCCCCGATGTCGCCTTTATCATGTGTACCCTTGTTGCCCCTGTTGTCCCTTATTATCCCTGATGTTCATGATATCCCTGACGTCACTGGTATGTGTCATTAGCGTCATTTGTGTCACCGGTATTGCTGGTGTGCCTGTTGCCTCTTAGCGTCATATGTGTAATTGATATAATATGTGTCATTGGTGTCATATGTGTCATTGTCGTCCCTTATCTCCCTTGGGTCACTAATGTAATCGGTGTCACTGATGTTATTTACATCAGACATAGTTGAAGGACATATGCTGATGAGCAAGGCTCTTAAGAGTCAAATGCCTAGATCTTTGAAGTTACTCGGTCGACGAGTTTTCATTGGTTAAAAAGCTGGGATACAGTATGAGGTTCCCATTTTTCCAGCTAGGAATTTTTTCCGGAGTCTGTTGGAAGATAATGGTGTCCTTGGATGTTCCTGTGTTCCCTGGTATCCCCGGTGTCCCCAGTATCAATGGTTCCTGATGTCCCTGATGTCCCTGATGTCCCTGGTGTCGCTGATACCACGGGTGTTGCTGGTGTCGTGATGTCACTGGCGGCATTGGTACCATTGGTGTCCCTGGTTTCCCCGGTGGCCCCGGTGTCATTGGTATTCAATATCTCCCCTCATATGATGATGAACTAAAAAGAATTCGACTTCTAGAAAGTTGCCTTTCTTCCAAATCATAATACCTGATAAAATACAGATATTAACCATTGTAGACATAAGAACAGGAATATTTTCTGGATAACAACTTCTTTAATGTGAAGATACACGACGTTTCGGAGTACATACTCGACTCACTCCTTCATTAGGTGGAATGTAAGGAAATAACAAAATATAGTACATTTATATAGCAAACAAAACAATGGTGACACCATGTTGCCATCGAAATGCTGAGCATGACCTTCCTTACTTGTGGCACCGTCCACTCACACAACATCGTTGGTAGGTTACTGAATCTGGGGGAGATCCACTGGTCTGGAATCGTGAAAAATAATCCAAGTCGGTTCCATCACTTTCTATCACGCGGAGGTTGGTGTTTTAGCCGTACGCACCGAATCATGTAATGAAAGTATATCAATGTGAAGTTTCCAACGCGAGGATCTTTTTCGTGCACTATTGATTTATACATATCATAATTGGTTTAATTTGTGTAAAAAGGGGATTTAACACCGAATGCTATCCAGTATGAGATGGTTGAGATATTAGGGAAACATGCTCATTTATATGCCGCTGATGAAGACTTACCACGCCCTTGTCGTCCCAAAAATATTAATAACACCGAGGATGGTCCAAGCGCCGATGATCTGATAAGAAATGACCGGCGAATCACCAAACCCTTTATTGCTAATGTATTTAACATTTGTTGGGAGTGAGTCAATTCAATTATCACTGAAACTTTGGAAATGAGCTAGATTTCAGGTCAATGGGTGCCAAGGCTTTTGACTCCGAACCGGACATGAGACACCATATCAGGTAATTGCCGAAGTGGAGTGTTTTAAACACATTGCAGAAGTTAGTGATTTGATAGTTTTGTCTACTGTGTGAGGTTCACTACTTAATCAACACGTCCCGTAACACTTTTGATTTGAAATATTGATAAAGACGTAACAATAATTCTATGTTTGTAATTGCAATGGCATCATCAAACCTAGATTTCGCACAGGTACAACTCCCCTGAACCAACCGTGTGAGGGACCGGGTGACGGGTGAGGGAGAGCCCACTGCTCCGCCCCGTCTGTTCTGTTATTACCCCGCCCATCACCCGGTAAATTACCTGGGATTATCGTGTCAAAGGGTAAGGCATTTGACCTATCAAGTAGCCGTACATATAAGACGGACAAATGGATTGGGATTTACTACTCTACAATTGCAGTGGAAGAAATCAGGTGACATTTCTCATATCTGATAAACTACCGTAAAGGCGTCGTTCATCTGTAACTGTCAAGGGGATATTTGGGCACACTTAAATAGAGTCTAATCCCACTGGAATCCTATGAAGGAACAAATTAGGAAAAGCTTGACATGTTATCCTACCGGGGATGTAGCTCAGTCGGTAGAGTGTCCCGGAAGACCGGGGTTCGATTCCCGGTCGCGTTATACCAAAAGACGTTAAATGATGGGAGTTGTTGCTTCCTTGCTTGACACTCAACATTATAAGGATAGAACAACGCTTGAAATGGCACTGCACAGTGGCTGCCGGGTGCAAAATGCACAAACCGAATTTCCGATTTACAATGTATTGAGGACAATAAATTGAGTTATTATTATTATTATTATTATTATTATTATTATTATATTTTCTAGATATTTGTTTTATCATTATGAGAATGGTACTCAACTACATACGCTAGTTGCCTTACAGTTGTTTCTGTACTGTGTTAGTATTCACCCAACACTCTATGTCAGTCATAACGCATTGGGTCCAATCTGACAAATGTTAATGTATTCATTACACCATTTGCAATATTTATACAAAGCGTTTGTCACAGAAAAAGATTTAAATTATGGATTTCAACATATCTGACCGCGTAATGGAAATATACTTAGAGTGAATAAGAATGAATCACACCAAGCAGCGTTTGTTTCAGTTGTATGCGCCTGTCAATTATGTTTTAGAGAAAAAACATATAAAGGTTTGTTCGGTGTTAGCTTTGAAGGCACCATACATGTAACAAACTTACGTACATTTACTTAGTTAATTAATTGCATTAATTTTGATTTCAAAAAGTGATAATATTTTCCCGGTAGCTTTCGTAAATGTCGTGATATCAACAATAAAGGACAGAATACTACATGTACATATAGCTCATGTTAGAACATGTTTGTCAAATAACAAATAGAACGTTTTGTTGCTGTTATACTTCGATAGAGGCACACACATGTAAACAATACTTATAATTACAAAATCAACAATTTTTTCTTTAAGTATTTACACAAATGGCTGAAGCAAAATTGAGAAATCTTAAATCTAAAACGGCAGAGGATTCAATTTCGTTTTCCCAGCTTTCACATGCATACAATCAGGGTTCGTTTTTTTCTGGTTTACGCAATTTGTGATTATGGCTACCGTTTGCGAAGCGCTAGTAGATGAACAAGTTTGAGGACTAAAAGTCTTGTATCGATTAAAATGAAGTGTTCCCGGTGAAATTAATTGTCTCATTCGGAAAAGGAATGAATATTCCAGTTATTTGCGTAGGTTTGAAGACGAAATGACATGTGTATATATTATTTTGCATCAAAACGTTACCCTCAGTTGTAAGAACCGACTGACACGTCCGTTTGTGGATGATGGATTGTGACGTCATAAGGTACGAATGCACGAGGTATGGTAGCACATTTTATCTGCATTCATCGAGAAATGGCAGCAGGTTTTTGAGAACTCTCGTCCAATCAGAAACACGGGAATTAGTGTAACAAAACCATTACATTTTGTAATTATTACCCATATGGTTGTAAATAACCCCGTTAACAAGTTTTATACAAGCACATGTACACATATCACGTTTGGCATTGTGTCACTGCGACCTCTCTGTTCCGTCCTCTGTGACATCATATAAACAAGTTTTCGTCACTGTAGCTTGTGGCATTTATATTTACGAAACGCATTGAAATTTGTATACATTACCTCATTCAAAGAGATGTTTAACTGACTTTTTTGGGAGGTATTTAAATGATGCTTTCTTAAATCATAATATTTTATGGTTAATATGAAATATATCTACAAACATGAACGAAATTAAATCGTTTTAAAACTGCTTCAGACTGTTCTTTAAAACATAATCGTCAACGGACACAGGAATGACACTGCCTTAAAACTAAGTACAAACTCATCGAACCTCCACCTTCCGCCAGTTCAATCAGCTATTTATCTAACACCGGATGAGTTCAGTAGGCCTCCTAGCGGCACTAATTATAGGAAAGATAACTGTAGGTACTGTATTTTCACATTGATATTCATAACAGCTCAACATAATTGACGTAGTTTGGCACATCAAGGATTATCCAACACAATTGATGGGTTATCATGTGATATGAGGGATCTCTTTACTTCATTAAATGGCCCGTGAGGACGTTAACATGCCGCATAAATTCACTTTAAATACTCTCTTTGTACGAGCTAACCTACTTCTTCAATTATTCTTATCGTGACAATAAAACCATTTTCAATTCATATGTGGACAAATAAGCCAGGAATGTACTTCAGGACTAAACTATTTGATATATAGGTACAGGATAGGTAATATAGGTATATAATATCGATATGAGCTATTAGGTGGAAACCATCGGGCTCATAGCTTCCATCACGTGACCTTATTTGTGTGGAATTTTTTTTATATTACTTAGATCAAACAGTATAACAACCTGATGGAAATTTATTAGATTTATTTCCAAATATGATGGTTGGAAAAGCCTCCTCACTTTCATTTTAGAGCATATCAATGTGCACTATTGATACCCCTGTTACCCTTTTCAAACTTAATTTGTTGGTGCTTTCTCACATACATGTATATTGGTTTCATACAGGCAATTGTTCAATACAGATGATGGTTTCACACATATAATGGTTTCATACAGATGATGGTTTCATAAATATAATTTTGTTTACGTCAGTCAGTGATGGTTAATTATACATAAGCCTTCATACATATGATACATTTTCACATAGAAAAAATAACTTTCCACTGTGGACAAAGACAGAATAGATTAATCATGTTTACAAAAAGTAATTATGTTTAGTGTTAATGAAATGATATATAAAGTATATATCTAGAATTATAGATATTGTACATGTAGGATTTAAAAAAAATAATATCTATACATTTTGCCTTATTTGTCAACTCTCTGGTACTAGTAGAATAATAAGTGATGCAGCTTCGAATCAAGAAACAATACAAAATGCCTTCCCAAAACCTATGTTTTGGTTAACATGCTTCTTATATTTAATTAAATTAACATACTTGTTACATGTATATATTTTGATATGCTTCTTTCAAAGTACAATCCCTAGGTAGATGGTGTTAATGTTCTTCTCACCTGTTTTCTAATTGCTGACTTAATTAATGTATTCCATGTCAGGTGCAAATGTTGATTGTCCAAGATAGGTCTCATAGACCCCGCTGTCTACGTACCCCACGGCTCTGGTATGTCAGTACATGCCATTAGTACATTGTATTACTTACACCAGTCACCTCGTTAACTCACATAGTCCATACATACTATACACATGTTTCCTTTTTCATAATCCCATCAGTATCCTCACTACTCTTTTCATCGCCTGCCTGTAATCTGTTTGGCTCCAACTTACCAAATTTCGTTCATATTACTTAAAAGTGTTACTTATTTAAGCACTTGATCGATAAAGTGATGAAAAGTAGAATCTTATCGAAATCTTCTATCTTTTTGAAAAGTTGTGAATACCCTCATTAGTGTAACACAAGCCTCGTCGTTCATCATTTATCATTCTAAATGAGGAAAACTGTATTGTCTCCGTGCCTCAGTGAAAAGATTAGACTTTTCATAAATATGTACATATACATTACACATTGTTATAATTATCGCTATAATTCTCTACCTCCATCAGCCGTGTAGTGTTGAATACATGCTATCATGCTGCAATTATCTTTCCTCCTCCTTATACATCTTTCTACGGGAGTTGAATTCCCTTTCCTCTCAATTAACTATTTTCTTCTCTCTCGGTCTCTAGAGCTCTGTTCCCTATATCAAATACCAACCAGCTAACAATCTTCATTCCTCCAATTTGGTCGTATACTATTTCTATATTCCACATTTTCTATCATTTGTATTTTTATTTTTTAGCTCTTCAGGCCTGAAAGTCACGACCTAAAAAACCTATTGTTTCTTCTTCCGCAATACCAAACACTTTAGAAAGCTGAAATGTTGAATGTGTACAAATGTACCAAAGGAGATTCTAAATTCATCTTCTTCTCCATTACATAAAGTTCTTGAAATTTGTTATGCTTGCGATAAATGCTTCTTGAAAATATGCTTATTTAGTTTATCATTTAAAACCTGATACGCTACAGAGCCAATGGCTCTTTTTGGGTTTTGGTGAGAAGCATATTATAAATGATTATGGTGATTGTTAAAATGTAAATATCTAGCAGTATTTATTCGTGTGTCTGTTTCAAGCGTAGTATGTTAATGACAAATTCGTTACCACATTGTGTACCAACATTATGTCTACTAAACTTATATATATATCTTAAAATGTCAAGACGCAATATGTTATGATGCCTTGTTCCTCTATCACTGTTGTTTGAGTTCTTATTTGCCAGTTACATTATTTCTCTCTGCTTCCCACGTGTGTCACTCCTCATTTGTATTACCTTACAAAGATATATATCCACCCACGTCTAACTTTATTTCTATTGTGTCGAGTTGTTGATGCCAGGGAGGGACACATTCCCACTGTCTATAGGTCAATGTCACGTGGCTGGTGTGAGCAGAAGATGATTACAACTGGATTTCCTTAACATATTTAATTTTATGGCATTGAAAAGCGGATTTTTTGGTGTTATCATCACGAGTGTCAAAACCGTAGCTGTCAAATATTATACCGAAACAAAAACTAATTTCCTAACACGAAAATTGTCAGAAGACGCGGTACGTAATGGAATGTCACGAACTTCGAGCAGGCGAAGATATCATTATTATGTACTGGTTGTAGAGAGCAATGTCGTAAATATCCTGTCATAATACATTGCATAGAAGTACTGTGTAATATCGTAAATATCCTGTCATAATACATTGCATAGAAGTACTGTGTAATATCGTAAATATCCTGTCATAATACATTGTATTGAAGTACTGTGTAATATCGTAAATATCCTGTCATAATACATTGCATAGAAGTACTGTGTAATATCGTAAATATCCTGTCATAATACATTGCATAGAAGTACTGTGTAATATCGTAAATATCCTGTCATAATACATTGCATAGAAGTACTGTGTAATATCGTAAATATCCTGTCATAATACATTGCATAGAAGTACTGTGTAATATCGTAAATATCCTGTCATAATACATTGCATAGAAGTACTGTGTAATATCGTAAATATCCTGTCATAATACATTGCATAGAAGTACTGTGTAATATCGTAAATATCCTGTCATAATACATTGCATAGAAGTACTGTGTAATATCGTAAATATCCTGTCATAATACATTGCATAGAAGTACTGTGTAATATCTAAAATATTCTCTTCACCTAGGGAAGAGTCATGCATATTCACTACATACGACTGTACAATTCCAGCAGGGTAGTGTTATTGTGTGATCAGAGCATGCTCATCTAAGGAAATCTCGCTATCCTCACTATATTGTTGCTACAAACATGTTTCTATGCATCTTTCTTTATTTTCTGCATCTTGCTGTTTCTTAACCTGAGTATGTGTCTGTCTCCGTCTTTGCATCACGTTATTTCTCTCAACCTCGGGCACAGTGTTGATTTTGCGATTACACCTCTATTCGTCTCCACTCTCCTTGTCTGTCAACTTGTTTTCGTTACCGTCCCCTAAACTTCACACAAACCTATGACTTCCACATGGGTTCCCGTCTCGGGCTGTACTATCCTCTCTGTTCAGGTGGATTCCGGGGGTAACGAAGCGACAGCAAGTATGGGCACAGTAAGCTTGTAATGGGACTGCTGAAAACCAACTGTTAACAATTTCCACAAAACGTTACTTATTTCCATTATATGATTGGAGGCTTCTAACCCGAGGGATTACCTACCGATCTTTGCTTTTGTTCCTCCATCTATATCAACGGTTGACAGTTACAGTGACAATGTGTTTGTCGCTGTGTGTTGTGCCATGCTAAGCCTTCATTGGTTCCAGTCCAGCTCTTATGGGTGCAGGACGGTGAGATGGTCTCCCCTCAATATCGCTGTTAAATGAAGGGGAAGTTCAAATTGTTACCAGTGCGTCTTTCATCGTGAGATAAGCAGCTCTAAATAACTTGATAGGTATTAATATATCATATTTATGTTATCCGAGTTATATCCCGCTAGGTCCCCGCAAGTGGGTTCATTGTTGAGTGTCGTGTCAAATATTTTAGTCAGATGATTATAATAATTATCAACATGTGCTGTTTACAGTACAAATAAATTAACTCAGCTTGCATAATCATCCCCAATCGTCTCATATGTCATAATTACTAGTTTCCCATTAAAATTAAGTAACATCATTATGCATGTGTAGAAACTGAAACTACACTTCCCATTTACATGCACAGTAAAACATTAACAACTCAAATTTTGCTTTTTATCTGTTATTAATAAGATTCCAAAATTACGTTTGACTCATTGACGTTTGATTACTGTTACCTTCATATCGTCAATATACTCAGTCCACTATCATCAATATGGTAGTTTAGTAACAGTCGGTACGTTTGGAATATGTGACCCCCAACAACACAATGGATGTACCTTTAAAACCAGAAGCAAATGATACATGTGTCAGTATGCCAGAGTAATAAGGGAGCAACATCTATGATACCTTAAATAATGTTCAACGTGACATTAGGAGAGGGCTATCAAGGACGGCTGTTCATGTGACAAATCAGAGAAAGACGGATCCACCCCAGTTTAATCTTGCCTCGCGGCAGTAGGATCACACAACAGACTACAACGTTTCACATTAGCTTCAAATTGGACGACACTTCAATACATTTACGCTACACTTGTACAACCTGTTCATGGGCGTTATAGCACAGTTTAAATACTTCCAGTCGATAGACTTAAATATGGTACAACCTATCAACATAGATAACATTTATTGGGTGATGAAGTAAGAAGTAAGTCAATGAGGCAACAAGAAGACAGGCATATTCTTTACCAAAACCTGGCGTTAAGCCTTCCTCTCAAACTTTGAAAAATATACTTTTTCAATCTGTTCAATATTTTTTAAAAATAGTTACATTTTACGAATAATTGATAGTTAAACTACTTGGCGTTGATTGACTGTAAGTATAATGCATTATACTGATAAAACACATTGGTAAAATGCATGACATAAATTACGTTTGATTAACTCAAATAGCTTAGCTCTTTTGGGGGGTTCAAGTAGAAAAACAGCGAGATACCATAGAGGTGCAACTCATTCTGACGTGTTCCTCATTACAAATAACATATCATGCTTGAAGACACATCTGATTTATAATGTTTTCAACACGATATTCACAGCGCATTTTCAAGATAGCTATTCGTTTAGACAAAAAAACATCAAAACCTTTTGCTCATTTGTCCATGCGTGACGCAATGTCGCACCCTCTACAGTTACATTACACAACGTTCGATTAACGTGTTGGTATAATAAAGTTGTAAATCTGATGCTCTGGTTGCCATGGCCATCATTATGCTGAAGAGAACTTAATTTATTTGGTTACACCCAAAACTTATGCCACGAGCTTAAAAGGGACATTCGAAATTTCTATATCGAGCTTAAATATTAATCAAATGTATAGTAAACCTTTTCCGAAAATATCAAGGAACAATTTGTATCTGTTTAATCGTTTTGATAATGCTCCTTTCGAGAGTTTTATCCTTTTAAATTTGAATGAAGTCATTTCCTCGGGTGATAATTGCTCTGTGGGAGTTCTCATCAGGTGACATCATTCTATCAAATAGATAATGTTTTTATTTCATTATACCTCTAGAACGGGAGGAGTGGGTGTGTTACTGTTGCTGAAGATGTTCAATTGTATCCCAAAAGTATAATGATAAAGAGACGATGTCAAACAATCCGAAGAGAAGTACTTTGGGAACAATGTGTCTAAGTACATCTTACATTGTGCATAAATAGAAAGAAATTGCCCCTCGTTTGTTCGTCCACAGATAAAACTTGGAAACCAAACCTGTTTCACGCTATGTAGTGATCATTTTGGGAGCCTTTATGATGTTGCCATGCTATGACGTCAGAGAACAAGGGGTACATAACTCATTTATGTTATAGGAACCGGGAAGGTGGGGGTAAAGGTATCTAGACTTGAATAAAAGCCGGGCCTCCAATGGGGCACGGTTTATGTATCGTTTTGAAATAATCAGGATTAAAGAGTTGATCGTGTATATATCAGTCTATACCATTGAAACGTAAGATAAAAATCAATTGATTAACCTAATCGATAGGCTGGGGCGAGTTTAAATCTTCATAATGGCTCGGGTCCCTATAAGAGTAAATACGGTGTACGTAAAGCAGTGTCTAGACACGTTTATTGACAATGTTAGGGTGATTAATGTTATTTAACTACGGCACGAACAGTTTGATTAACCATATTTTTTACCCCACCCCATCGCTTTTTCATATATATATATATTCACTGAAGAGTATTTATAGATATGTTAAACTTGTCTGAAACGTGAATCCATTTCAACAGATTATTTCGAATGTCCTGCGGGAGTAAGGCAGGGCTACATATTGAGTCCACTCTTAATTAGCTTTTGATTTTATAAGCGAAGTATAATTTGAGAACACGTTGAGTTTTGTGTTCAGTTGCTTCATATCCGACATGCTCGACATGTTAGGTTAATCAAATGCTAATGTTGTTGCTTGACGAAAAAGAGGATGTTTATCTAAAAATGAAAGAAATAAAATATAGTTAAAAGGAGAAGGTCTACTGTTTATCTAAAAATGAAAGAAATAAAATATAGTTAAAAGGAGAAGGTCTACTGCCAGTTGATATATGGAGATATACCTAAACCTGTCTAATCTTCTTGTAAACCTAATAACTGTATGTTAGACTATCAACTCTGGGTATAACTAAGTGCATTGTTAAAAGTAATTTAGAATATAAAAATATATTGAGACATACTACATGTGAGTATGTAATAATCACATACTTGTTATGATTTTATTCATCAAAATCGTATTGCATAATGGGTCGGTGACCCCTTTACGAAATTAACTCTCTCAGTAACACATCAAAAAGAAGACATCATTGACTATTCTGTTTTCTTAAATATTTTTTTATATACAAAATATATAATATATAAAATTCAACCAGTTCATATGTATGGCGACGAAGTACAGTGTAGTATCAATTTGAATAAGATTGGACATATATATGTATATTTTATACACATGTTTACCCTTAAGAAATGGTGTAACTTCAGTACGTCAACATCTTCTTTTGTCACTGTGTTATAGACGTTTTTAACCCACGACTGGTAAACTACTGATCTTTCGTATTAGATTGAAACTCATTTATAAAATTAAAAAGTGTGCAAATGCGAGTTAAGTAAAAAAAGTGTACAAATGCGATTTAAGTAAATGAAAATGTTACATACAAAGCTTTCGGTTAATAATATTTGTGTGACCCGCATCAGTCCTGTTGTCATGTTTCTCATTCAATGCGCGCTTTTGAATCTGATCTGTAGAGCAATAGGGTCGCAACACTTTCCTCTTACGGAATGAGAACAATATTTCCCCCTATGTCCCGTTTTGCTATTGTTGTAGGGACGTCTAAGGGAGCGGCCGAGGCTGTTATACTACCCTTGAAAAGAGAAAATAATTTGTATAGAATTGAAAATATAACGTTGATGAAACGACTAGAGACGAATGAACCAAAATGAATAGTTTCAATATACTTGAAATATGACGTAAGTTTTTTTGGTCATTTTCGTGATTAATGGAAGAGGGAGATGACTGAGCACGATTACTGCACAAATATACGTTTGCAGTTGTAAGGTTTCTGAACTTATTCAGGTAATAGTATGTCAGGTGCCATACACAGTCGTCAATGTTTCCCCCCTTCACCCCAGTGTTTGCAATAAAGTATGTCAGTTTCTTCGATTTAGAAACGTATATTCTCTTACATTACGAACATTTCTGTAGCGGATGTAAATAATACATTCTGGCATAAGGTCGAGTTGAAGAGGTCTGAAACTCTGTAAATCCGTGACGCGTCAGTTACAGATAACTACCAGACACGCAATGAAAATGTTTCACATGTTTGAGATACTGTTACTTTAGAACGATTACATATGAAGACAAGGGATTCCGAGTCAGGAGGAAGTGCGGTAACGTTAGCTAGAGTTACTGGCCAGAACCCCAGATCTCCCATTATACAGTAAAACATATTTGGCTGTGAAGTCGATATTCTCAGATTACTACAATATTTCAGCCGGACATTGTTCCCCGATCTACAGCTGTGTATACTGATACATTGATGTCAACGTTGACGTACGTCACACGACACTCGAGTCAACTTTTCAGCCGTTTTCCACTATATCTTAATCCGCCTAGCGTATAAAACAAGCGGCAGCGGTTGATGTAACCCAACATGGGCCAATCCTTGCTATTCGTCAGTCGACTCTAGAGTTGTTGCTGTAGGTAGATTCTTCATTTCAGACTAATAAATTACTGTTATCCAGAGACTTAGTAAAATAAAAGAGTGTCATTTATAGACGCACTGAAATGGATTATTGTCATTCAGAAACCCAGTGGAGTAGATTCCTGTCATTGTCACACCCACAGAAATAGGTTCTTGGTATTTGAAGACCAAAAGAAACAGAGTTCTTTTAATTTAGACCTACTGAAATATATGCCTGTCATTAACATACCCAAATGAATACATTATTGTAATTTACAGACCTGCAGTATGTTTTATTTAGACACACTGAATTAGATCATAGACATTTACACACCCAAAGACAACTATTTTTGTAATTTGCACGTCCAAAGATATTGATTTCCTTTAGTTTAGACGAGTTCACTAGAATAGATTCCAGGAATATTCACAACCAAAGAAATTCTTGATATCTGCAGAGCCAGTGCTACAGGTTGTTGTGTGTGGACCCTCTGAATCAGATTCTTCTCATTTAAACAACTGAAGAAAAATAATTCTCGTAATTTGTAAATCTCAAGATAATAAAGTTCTGTTATTATAGATCCACTGAAATGTAATTATTTTAATTTACATACAAAAAGAAATACATTATTATTTTTGTCCAGACGAACCGTGATAGATTTCTGTTATGTTTAATATATATATATATATATATATAAATATATATATAAATATAAAGTAAACATTTATACAAAAAAATCTACCCAAACGTCAAATAGGCTAGCCTAAAGTAATTGATATCGGGCTTATAGTCTAAGACAGACAATTAAATTCTTTCAAATGTTAACCCATCAGAAATAAACACAAGCAGATGACACTGATTATCTGTCTCTTCTAATAGAAACGTGTCACCAGACATCGCGAACTCTCTCATGTAGGTGCCATGTGTGTCTGTATTACAGGAGTGTTTTTGTTACACGCTGAGTGTTTTAAGTTATGTGATATGTATGTCTATATTTTGTGGTTTTGTCACACATTGCACTTTATGCAGATTTCATTTGTATGAAGTCTTTGAAGGACATTTAGATGTTGGATACATATATTAAGTAAACAAGATTTTCACAATACCCCTGATGACGGAATAAGCAACACTCCGAAAAAAACTTTATGTTCACAGTACAGTTTGTGTATGAATGGAAATTTTATGTACAAACACTTTGTAAGGGAAAGCATGCACTCTATGGTACCTGCAGGCTTAACTGTACATGTATATTTCACGATGCCCACATTGTATGTGAATGACGGACATTAACGTGCATATGTGAGTGGGTGTACATATTCAACGGTATATCCTGTTGGTCACTGGCTTCATTTCTTGCTTTGATTCTAACATTCTTTGTGTGTGTCACGTAATTCAAATACCTTCTATTGCACAACATTCGAAATACATAAATCAAAATAACTATATGATTATGCATTATAATTTCCCACTCTCTCCGTAGTTATTCTAACGTGTTGTACATTGTACATATATATGTACCGGAGCGGCGTTTAAATAAGCCTATTTTCATGTTTATGAAATAAAATACGTTTAAACCACATTGTACTTCCAGAATGCGTGTATTTTAACATGACTGGGACGCAAATCAATTTATGATAAACGATAAAAAGGCATTGTAATACAAGTGTAATACAATGAGGACGAAGATAATATACATTGTATTTCCCTATGATGACGATATAAAATATAGGACTTGACGACAATGTTTGAAATGAAGATTTGGCAGTGAAGATGAGGCAATGAAGATGAGACAATGAAGATGAGGCAATGAAGATGAGGCAATGAAGGTATGATAATGTAGCATTGAAGTAATGAATATGTGGCAAGGAAGGTATGATACTGTGGCATTGAAGTAATGAAGATGTGACAATGAAGTCATGACAACGTGGCAATGATGTAATGAAGATGTGGCAATGATGTAATGAAGATGTGGCAATGAAGATATGAAGATGTGGCAATGAAGATATGAAGATGTGGCAATGAAGATGTGAAGATCCGTAAATATGAAGATTAAGATGAAGATGTAAACAAGAAGATGTAAACAAGAATATGTAAACAAGAAGATGTCAACATGAATACGTGAAGATATGAAATTGAATATGAGGATAGTTAATGTTTATATTTGTTAGTTACCAGTTGTTCAATGATCAGAATGTGAACTATAATCTGCACGGTTCACATCAGAGTTTAATTCTAACGTTAACGCACCACTCGCCGAATGGAAACATTAACGCATGAATCACCATGCTTTAAATACGAGTGTTATGAGTAACTGGTGTCACGTACTGACAGATTCTTTTATATCAGATCCAGATTACAGTTATTTGCCGTGTTAACCAAGTTCATGGATTGTTGTCTGTAAGATGCTTACTTATTGTGAGACGCTTGATGGTAGCCAGGTATTTAGAATGACGTAGTCGTTTTGGACCCATTGTCTATGTACCCACTCAGCTGGTTAATGGTAATCCCTTTCTCTTCACGAAATTCATAGTTCAAGGTCTCTGTTCAAAGTAGTTAACAGTCAACATTCTAGTTTTTTGTAAAAGCTTAAAAGTATTAGATGTGTTTCGGCATATAATTTCAAAGACCTAATAATTTTAATTATCTATATTTACTTTTAATGTATCACCTTGTGTTAAGATCATTGAAACATAAAATACCTGTGACGTTACCTTTGTTAATTCTATAATTTCATCAGCTACACATGTTGAAAATTACAGAGATCACACTTTGAGACTTATTTGTCAAATATATAAAATGTTTTCGAAGTAAACGTGACTGTTTGCATATTAACAATAATGAACTGGGAACGAAGTCTCCCTATTCAGAAGTGCTCTTAAATAAACGTATTTATCACCCATATGGTTGGAAATAACCGAGTTAATATTTTCGATACGAGCACATGTGCACATATCACGTCTGCGACTTACCGTCTATGACGTCATAAAACAATGGTTCGTACGGTCACTTTAGCTTGCCGTGACAAGAGAAGTGTGCAGTTTCCTGGCTATTTTTACACGATTCAAATGTGAATAGATTGGTTACTAAAGAAAGTATTACACTCGAAAGTGTGCCATATGAATTTTACGAAACTCGTGCAAATTTATGTATAACCCTCGCTCTCGCTCGGGCAATACAAAAAATCACACTCGTTTCGTAAAAGTCATATGACACACTTCCTCGGGTAATAATTTATATATACATAACTAAATAAACTAGGCATTAACATAACACAGACTATCAGGAATCTCGCCAATATACGATAAGCTATGGGCCAACTTTCTAGAGTCAGATCTTCTAATAAGATCTGAAAATCGCCAAATCTTCCAGTTTGCTGCCATGTTCAGAGACTTGGTTCACAGAAGAGCACCAGTTGTTGAAAGTTCTGTCTTAGTATGTTGCTGTTCGGGATGATGGAACTGCCAGGAAGTGTTGACCTCGTTCATTGTATGAAAAGCAAAATATTGGCATTGCATCGTAAAAACACACGTTTCAAAGAGTACTTTTCTTAGCTGCATGTGGATAGATATACAGTCTTAGCTATAATTTGCCTGTTTTATAAATTAATAAACATGAAAAAACATTTCCCTCTAACGTTATTTGCGTATAGCATTACGTTACGGTTCTGCCAGCTCGGATTTGTATCTGACATCCAATGAGAAAGCGGAGTATTTAAGGTATGCGTCAAATATTCCAAAGATCCAATATATTATGTTTCCTCGACCTATCCTGTATCCGATCTCTAGCTGCTGTTTTAGAAGACCACCGTCGATGGGCCTCGAGAAATTATTTCCGCGTCATGGTCTTTGCCAGCTTTGTTTAAGAAATATACTGTTGTGTTGCATTTACATTCGTTGAAATTATATTCTAGTTGGAAGCTCTGAATTCTTGAAGTCTTAAGGCTCGTTCCAAAGGTGTAATTTGTGACATACAAAACGTTTTATGCAATTTAAAATTAAAATTAAGGATAAATTTTAAAATTATCCAGAAATGTAAATAATTTTAAAAACCTAGGGTGCTTTTCAGAATGATTGATTTTAATAAAATACAGATCCGATTATGTATGTAATCAATCTGCGGAAATAGAATTGAAAATGGTTGTGACTGAAAACCCAAACGTTGTCTTTTAATTATACACGTAATTCATTTATTTTTTTCGTTTGTTTTGTGTATCGGGGGAGAGGTATCATGGTTGGTAGAGAGACAAGATTTATTTTACAAATCCAGTAGTATTTTGGCTCACGTAGAGAGCCATCAACAATACACATCTCTTCTTATTATAATAATGAGGGGACTTATACCTACTTATAAGGGAGATGCTCAAATCACATATACACATTATTACCTTATAATAGTGTAAGGATCAACATAGTCTTTATCCACTCATTACTTACACCTTACATATTTTACAGAGGAAAACAATGATTTCACCTAGAGAAGTTGGCAGGTATTGTTTACACTTTACTGCGATCTGGAGAGTCAACTACAGCTATATATGTCCCTATAAAGTGGGAGAGTGAACAAAAGCTTACATTTCCAGATATATAAACGTCTAGTTGATGAATGATAAATGCGAGGTTATCTCCCATCAGCTGACTGGTACAGATGTAGAATCAGCAACCCTATCCCTGACACGCCCCGCTACATGGACCGCAACACAGGACCCCACTGACTCACGGGGATCAGTTTTCACCTGGGGAGACTCGAGAACTGACCACAGCTACCCCCTCTCTTTGGATGGGGTTGTGTGTCTCCATCCGTAAAAATATATTTTTAACTTGAAAAATTACCACCACTATCTTATGATCTTTTCAACGGCTTTAAATGTATTCCTTCTTATCATAGATATTTTAGAAAACTTCCCCCCTCTCCTGGTCAAAGTTCTACCCCCCCCCCCCCCCCTTTTTTTGCCTTCCGTTGGTGGAGATCACATCAAATCTCTCCCTTTGATTCAGAAATTCACACATTTTCTCTTTCATCCTTTCACCCCTTGTAATTCCTTTGCACTTATCATCCAGATTTTCCTTTCTATTTGTACGTATCCTCCTTCACATCAATTGTCTTCATTAATCCATGTCCATATTTATTGTCATCTTCTTCCTGGATCCTTTCCTTTTCCTCCATTGTCAGCCGCTACATTTATATTTTCCTCCTGATGTTTCCTCCTACTGTGACAGTTGACGAGGAAGCGCGCTCTGCTCCAGTTCATCAAACTTTTACTCTTTTCCGTCTAAAATGCTAAAATGAACTTTCCTCATTGCAACAGTATCTCAATTAGACGTTTTAGAACAGGATTTTTCAATACGTTACTTACATAATATTCATTTAAGTTTCAAAGTTCTGATGTTGCACCCGAGCATGTTCAAGAAATTGCCCAGAAGCATAACCAATCACAGAGATGTACGTAACAATCAACGTCTGGTCATTTTCTAACATTAAACAAAGATTTTTCGCATTTTGTGGTCCTTCTCTTTGGAACTTTTGCCCATTTAACATGTAACTCCCTATCTTTAGTTCAAGTACACACAAAAGATTCACCTCTTCTCGAAATACTACTTTTAGGAACCAGAATTGTTGATTTGGCAACCTATTGGATGGAATAAGCCGCAAAACAAATACTCTGCAAAATAGTTGCAAGTATCTGTCAATTAATTATCAAACTGCCTTTTTAATTGCATTTAATCAAAACCCTTAGTTCTCCACTAATGGGGTCATCTCTTAACTTAAATGAATGTTTTATATGTCATACTTTCAAGAAGTTCTTATTCAAGATCAAACACTGCGCCAAGAACATACGATATGATACACACTAAGTTGATTCTTGTTTTCTTGGTATTTGTATTTTCTCGGCGATTTAGATTTATTCAGTTCTCTAACTCTTGTGATACCCAATGTTATTATGAAGGTGTTAAATTTAGTTTACCTATCTTCTAGGGGTATGTCAGGATATGCTAGGGTACGTTTAACATTCCTCAATACATCGTACCTTCAGTTCATGTATATCATAGTTCTGGCACTAAATTTCTTTTTTGACTGACAGTATTTATTCTTTTACAATACACCACCGATTAGAGGTGTCTAACAAACCCGGAACATGACACGCTGCTGAACATGAACATGACACGCTGCTGAACATGAACATGACACGCTGCTGAACATGACACGCTGCTGAACATGAACATGACAAGCTGCTGAACATGAAAATGTCACACTGCTGGACATGAAAATGACACGCTGCTGGACATGAACATGACACGCTGCTGAACATGAACATGACAAGCTGCTGAACATGAACATGACACGCTGCTGAACATGAACATGACACGCTGCTGAACATGAACATGACACGCTGCTGGACATGAACATGACACGCTGCTGAACATGAACATGACAAGCTGATGAACATGACATGCTGCTGAACATGAACACGACACGCTGATGAACATGAACACGACACGCTGCTGAACATGAACATGACACGCTGCTGAACATGAACATGACAAGCTGCTGAACATGAACATGACATGCTGCTGAACATGAACACGACACGCTGATGAACATGAACACGACACGCTGCTGAACATGAACATGACACGCTGCTGAACATGAACATGACACGCTGCTGAACATGACACGCTGCTGAACATGAACATGACAAGCTGCTGAACATGAAAATGTCACACTGCTGGACATGAAAATGACACGCTGCTGGACATGAACATGACACGCTGCTGAACATGAACATGACAAGCTGCTGAACATGAACATGACACGCTGCTGAACATGAACATGACACGCTGCTGAACATGAACATGACACGCTGCTGGACATGAACATGACACGCTGCTGGACATGAACATGACAAGCTGATGAACATGACACGCTGATGAACATGAACACGACACGCTGCTGAACATGAACATGACACGCTGCTGAACATGAACATGACACGCTGCTGAACATGAACATGACAAGCTGCTGAACATGAACATGACACGCTGCTGAACATGAACATGACACGCTGCTGAACATGAACATGACACGCTGCTGGACATGAACATGACACGCTGCTGGACATGAACATGACAAGCTGATGAACATGACACGCTGATGAACATGAACACGACACGCTGCTGAACATGAACATGACACGCTGATGAACATGACACGCTGATGAACATGAACACGACACGCTGCTGAACATGAACATGACACGCTGCTGAACATGAACATGACAAGCTGCTGAACATGAACATGACATGCTGCTGAACATGAACACGACACGCTGATGAACATGAACACGACACGCTGCTGAACATGAACATGACACGCTGCTGAACATGAACATGACATGCTGCTGAACATGAACATGACACGCTGCTGAACATGAACATGACACGCTGCTGAACATGAACATGACATGCTGCTGAACATGAACATGACATGCTGCTGAACATGAACATGACACGCTGCTGGAGTTGTTCTTCTATGTCATTTTTCATTTCATTATATCTGTTTTTCTACAAAAGTCGAATTTCGGTCATCATATTTTAAACATTGAGTTGTCATCAAAACGCGCTCAAGAGAAGAACCACAACAAAATAGTTTCGAGAGTAATGCAAAATATAAAACTATTCTATCACTTCACCTCGACTCTCGCCTCTTGCACCTCATCTCGTCCTATAACAATATCAGTAGTGATTTAGCGGGAATTTCAAACTTCAGCTCGGCCATATTCTCTGATTCTAATGTTTCATGTTTCATGAAGAGTCGGACTAAAATTACTTTACCCCTGAGTTTGCATCGGCATTAAGTGGTCACAGTTTTAAAAGTATATCTTTGTGACTTATTTCCCATTGATTATATACCATGATGTCATAATAACATTATTTCACATTTCCCCACCTCACCTCACCTCCACATCAATCTTTCTGAAACCTGGTTAAGGTTATGTTTTGGCCAAGGTCGTGTCGTGTTCGAGGTTCTCTCAGGACATTCTGCTACCAGCTCCCTGCATGGACATCACCTCTCTGACCCGACCCATCAATGTAGATGTAGCGGTGTTCTCACTGACAGGCTATAGGCGGGCAATCTTCTCAGGTAATGAAGCGAGCCAGATGGTCAGCGCTTGCTGGTCAACATCAAAGGCGGACTGGTCATACATGGAGGTATCTTCAGGTCACTAAATAAACGGGTGTCCCTAAACTGCGCTATCATCCACCTGTACTTTATTTGGCCTTCATCGATGAATATCAATAACCTGTTTACAGAGCGGCTGTATAATAGGTCTATGATACGTAAAGGAATACTGGAATACTTCAAACTGAAGCCATGTCAAATAATCGGCAGCTCACAAGAAAGAAAAATGCTGTAGTTAAAACACAATATTACCCATACGGGTGAGAAGACACAGGTGATTATTTTTGTGATATTTGCACATGTGCTTTCAAGTGATTCTCAACGTTGATTGGTCGGTTACCGGAGAAAGAATGACTATGACGTCATAAAACAATGGTCTGACGCGACGAAATATCTTATGACGTCACAATGTTACTGTGGCGACGGGTCCTTCACAGCGGCCGCCCAACATGAAAATGTAATAACCAAGCGTAATTTGGTCAATGTAATTGCATAATGGGTAATATATAGAATAACCAACTCGGTACGAGTGATTACGGGAAATATCCACTCGTCTAAATAATGTTCAGAGCCACTCGCTAAAGCTTGTGGCTGAACATTATTTAGACTCATGGATATTTCCCGTAATCACTCGTACCTCGTTGGTTATTCTCTAAATACCACTCACTAGAACACGCGATAAATATACTGAAGGAAATATTTTAGGTGAAATATAGTGTTGTTTATCTACGTTAAATGGTTTAAATGTACCAACATATATTATATAATGTACAGCGATAAACATCTTTTTAAATCTGCCAATGTCAATTAGACACTTAAACCAGTCAAACTTCACTTATGCGTCTCTCAAGATTATCCATCGATCAGTACTTTATAAAATGTTTTTGAATTTCATTTTGTTTAATCTTCTTTTGGGAAGAATGACATATAAATGATCACAGTAATACATCCAGAGTACATAAATGCATGCCAATAGAGTGATACTCTGTAATAATAATAAAAAAAACTTCCATGATCCTCCTTTTAGTTTCATGATTGTTAATATTATGTTTTCATACTTACTGTTATACTCTACTACAATAATATTCTGAAACAATAAGTCTGAAATGTCATTTATTCTATTTATTCGAATCGGGGATATGTACAACACATAAAAGGGGTGCCTGTATGTGGATGAGAGGTGATGTCGACATTTTGGTTCAGTTTACAACGTTTAGCTCCCGTCAACCGTTAATCTTTACAGGCAGGGAAGAAATACTTTTACTCTTGGTCACGGGTCAGCGGAGAGGTATAGAACGGGTATGAAGCGGGTAGGATGCGGGAGGGAGGATGGGTAGGCGGGCCGATACGGTTGACAGATGCACTCGCTTCAACGTTATCTGTGTAGGGTTGAGACAGGGAGACACACCTTCTCGCTGTTATTTAAGCGATATCGGCCAATGAAACGGGTGCCATCTGATGTTATGAGTAGAGACATACCGTTTTCTTGTTGATGAAACAGTTCACTGGGATAAGTTGACATAGGGACGGTGACATTTGGATGCATCTATTTCCTTAAGGATTTGTACGGTGGAAGAATTTGACACGGACATAACATTGTTTAAAAATGACATTTTTCAGAAAGTGCAACTCTTTGTTCTAAATACAATTTCTTTTTAAAAGTCAAAGTCAAACAGAATGCCTAAGTCTTTTCTGATACGGAAGAAATCTTCTGCTCAATCAAGAAGCTGGGAGGATGCGACTACCCCTGTGTCATCACCCGAGGAAAATAAGACTATCATAGAGAAGAAAACAGCACCCAATCAGACTACTAGGGCACCCCATGGGGTCACAGAGTCACCCCTCAGGTCACCCCACGGGGTCACAGATTCACCAAACGGGATAACAGGCTCATCCCGTGGGATAACAGAGTCACCCCCCGGGATAACAGGCTCATCCCGTGGGATAACAGAGTCACCCCCCGGAATCACAGATTCACCAAACGGGATAACAGGCTCATCCCGTGGGATAACAGAGTCACCCCCCGGAATCACAGAGTCATCCCCCGGAATCACAGATTCACCCCCAAAAGACAGCAAGGTATCTTCGGGTATCGACTTGACCCTATCAAAACTTCAGCAGTCAAGGAAAGAGAGAGCAGATTGTCCTCTAGAGACTGAAGGTAGGGCGTGAGCTGCTAGCCAGTTTCATAATCAGAACATCCTTGTATGTGCTTTATACACGACAATGCAGACCACTCGAGTAGGGAGCGCCCACTAAATGCAAACATTGGACACAGAAACCATTATTCAAATATTTGACAAGGCAAAGTTGTTTTATTATGTTTTCCAGTTACATGTCCTTGTCAGTGTTTGCTATGTGTTTGGTTTTCCTGTTGTAGAATATATATTCATTCGTTATGTAAACATTTATTAAAAATCGTCGTTAAGCTATAATCGTTTGCATTATTTGCCTCAAGTTGGCTGAAAAGTAGGCATTGAGTTGTAAAATAGATGAACAGCTAGCGATAGAGACCCATACTGGAGCAATGTATAGCCTAGGTGAAACTACTAAAAAAAGTATTTAGTAATTACGTTTTTGAACAAATAATTACGTGTTTTGATATTTTTTCATAAACCTGCTTGAAATGAATATTCACACAATGCTCAATCATCCCTGGTCAACCAAGGAAACAAATATTGCTTGTCAACTCAAAATGTTTAAATAATAACCACATGCTATCAACTCTATCCACACCGAGAACCCATCATGGTTCACGTAGAGAGATAGTTCAAGTGGCAATGAAAATACCATTTTCGAAAATCAGGACATTCATATGTTAATGTTCATTATATTTTGATTCATCTGCAAAACATCAACTTAAATCATAATCTTGTTTTAACATATTTTCGTAGCATGACAGTTATTAAATCTTTAAAGCCTCCAATGACTGCTGTGCTAATTCCTCTGAACCGTTACATTACATGATAACAACTTTTGAAGCCTCAAAATTCTACGTCAAATTTAAATATCTTATTAACAATAAAAGACACGTTAAGTCTCATGTTATTAGGAGAGTCTCGAATTAGTTTATGTTCGTGTTAATCCAACGGTCACTGAAATCCGAGCAGGTATGGCATAACAGAGATATTGTAGGAGCTTTTGCAATTATATTCTGTATGGAAGTTCGCAATGAATTTATGACAGGATAAAAATCGAAATGATAACTGGAGATCATCCTGGCCGGTATACAAAACAGTTTTGTTAGCGTCACAGCGGGTACAACCCCGCCGGGATTAGAGCTGAGTGAATGAGGACTTCATATGAAGCAATTAGAACCCGCTAGGGGTCTCTCCCCTCGGCTGGAGAATCTTTAAGAGGTCCCGGGGTTCTTCTTCTGGAACATGTTTGTTCTCATCGGGTGCTCCTTACCGCTACTTCATCCGTGCTGTTATACAGCTGAAACTATCGTCACATTCCGTCGAGGTTTTCAAGCTGGGTTGCGTTAAAAGGAGGGTTCTTTTTTGTGGAAACGATATTCCGGAGGATATTCCTGTTTCCACATATATGTTATTAATACATGATTAAAACACAGTGAAATTGAAAAGATATTAATGAAGGTAATATTTTGATGACTTTATATTTCAAAACTTGATAAAGACAAGCGCACATTTGTTGAAAAATAGAACAGTAAGAACTGAAGCCATTCATCGGCGCTGCGGGTCGGGAAAACTTCGCTACAGCATAACAGCAAATTGTTTATTAGCTTTAGTACACGTTATTTGTTACTATGTGAATACTCTATCAGTGTATGTCTTTAGTTATCAAAAAGTTGCAAAACTGAGTACAATATAGCGTGTTTTCATTTCACATAATGCAAAATATCCAAGATGGCGACAGAACCCAACCTTTAAGCGAGAAAGGTTTTAGTTTAAGAGATCGGTGTTAACCGTTATGGGAATGTAATTTATCAAATATTGTTATTTGTTTGAAGGAAATTTTTAAAAAGTACTATTTTTCTAACAACAGTCCTTGTTTAGTGTCACCTTTATGCCACTTAAATCGTTTTTAAAGTTGGCTCCTGTTTCTTAGATGTGTATGTAGAGAAGAGGGGAATCACATATACACACTATGTTATCTGTGTCTAGCGCTTCCGCTTGTACTATTGTAATTCATAATACCTTTGTAGTATACTAACTTCAAATACTTAGCTCGCAAACTGTATTACCACAGACATGTCAGTCCGTATAACTCGACACACGATATCGATTTCTATAGAAGTAAAGGAAACGACTCTTAGCCGCTTAATGAGAATAGGATCGTACAATTGATTGAGAGAAGGCGAAATAACTCCTGTTTGAATTCGTCATCGTAAACTTATCTTTATGTAGTATTTTGATATATATATATATATATATATATATATATATATATATATATATATATATATATATATATATATATATACTATAACTATTTAAAACAAATTCAGTTAATGACCTATTTTTTTAGCACCAGTACTACATATTTACATTATGTAATAAAGAGTATATCATACTACTGTTTTTGGGGTTGGAAATATCGCAGAATAAAATGTGTAATCCTAATGCATGATGAGTGACCCTCCTCCCATGATAAACCCTATCTATATGATACCTAAGTGTCTGAATGGCTATCCACCCATCACATCTCAGTCGAACTGCCCCGTTAACAAGTGCTCGTTATCTCGGCTCTACTGCAACACTTGTTCCTGTATAATGGTATTGTGTTACTTTTCTCGACCATCCTTGTTTATCAAACTTTTACCAAGCACATGCTGGTGACCGTAAATGTAACCAATGCATATCTATATATGTATCGTATACTTCATTTGTATTAAACCCTATATTTAACGTTAACATTTACAACATCAAAACATGCCAAAACAAAGGTTTCATCTCTGAAAGTAAGTAATTTATAATTAACTGTTGCTTTAAGTGTATACATTTACTTAATTAAGCACTCATTCTACTGTGAATTGTGTCCTAAATATCATATAAATATAATTACTTTCAAATTATATTTTGATTTTACTTGTCACTTGGAACTAACATTATTCATATTTAAACTTCAGTATGTCAGCTCGATAAGAAACTTATTACAGTACTGAATTGATACAGTCCGAAAAGTGTTCAATCTCGACTGGGACAAAATATCATGATATCACCCAGCTCCAAACAAAGTTTTGTATTTGAATTATTAAAATAATAACAAGGGTGATTTAGCTGGTGTACACATCCGACATATGAACAGGAGTGAAGTAAATGACATCGCGGTCAACAAACATACCTATGAACCAAGCAAACAAGAAATGTAAGGGGCTCAGTTAATGGCGCCTAATTTAATGCCAGGATATTCAATAAAAGATAGAATTATAAATGATGAAAAACTCAGGAACATGTGTTGTACTGTTGCCTACAAAGCGAACAGCTCCAATAACCTGACATCACAACCTCGGCTGGTAGTAAACCAGACATAAAGCGCACTTAGTGTCAAGTTTTTACAAGAACAATTCTAACTACCCATTAATACACGGTGATATATAACAAGCAAATCTTCACTGCACACTGATGTCTGAACTGAACGTATTACCTTCTCTACTCCTAACAGGGACTGCGTGAACAAATATTGCTTGTTTCAGTCATGAACTCTTAACATCACTCTCAACGTCACGACAGGTGGACAAACAACGGGAAAATCTTTTCAATTTCTAAGAATATTTTTCATAGAATGGACGAGGAGAAAACGTTAGTTGCGGTGTTATGTGGCAACAATTAGGTTTAGATTTGTTCCCTCAAGTGAGACGTCAGCTGATTGCGGTGATAAACGTAAAGGGATGAGTCATTATAACATAGTGTTAAAAAAGGATAAACCGAGGTTGTAAGTTAATACTTTTAATGGGTTTTAAACACGAAACCTGGGAAAATATCAACCTAAGCCACATCAGCAGTTAGGTTACACAATGATTCGGTACAGGGGATTTATCGTACATTATGTTATCGACATTAAAGCAGGGGGACAATACCATCCGTTGCCTAAATATATGCCAATACAGTTTCATGTAAAGATGGCTAATATCACAAACAAGTTAATGCAAATTTTGTTTGTGTATGCTTTAACAGTTTTAATAGCTTAAACAAGTTAATGCAAAGTTGTTTGGGTTATATATTTAATTTTTTTTCTGTAAATGGTTGCTGAAAATTGTAATACATGACTTGAATAGTAGCCTTAGGTTGTTATTCTGAAATTTCACCGAGTCGTGATACTTCAGAGAATAGTAGCCTTAGGTTGTTATTCTGAAATTACAGCGAGTCGTGATACTTCAGAGAACAGCTGTGACCATGTCGCTTTGATGAATTTTAGAAATGTTTAACTTTCAAGGCTTTAATAGTTTGCAGTTTTTTCTAGCCGTATAGCAGTTTTAGACGCATGACATGTGATGTTTAATGGTATACGTATATATAATGTTAGTATTGCATTGTTTCATTTAAGTTCTGTACATATATAGACTCATAGACTAATTGTAATTCTGAAAGCATCTTTCATTTTTCCAAAAAATATTTTCTTCGCAAATTATGTAAGACACTTAAAGTGAAAATTTCATATTGTACGTGTATATAGATACCCGCAGAAACCCTTTTTATTTCTCTGTAATATTCCCCCAAATGATCTTGAAATGTTTATTTGCTTAAAAATGTATGAGTATATTTTCAAATAATGATTCGTCCATGTCAGCTTGTAGCATATTAAGACAGTTTTAACAAAGAGAAAGAATCGGAAAGCTATTTGCAAATCAATAAATATATTTCAGTTGCATTGTGATGAACATTCTTTAAATAGTCCGTATGAACTGACAGTAAACTGCCCCTTTAAAGGGGCAGTGGCACGTTGTTTCGCTGAAATAAGTTGATGAACTGTATTTGAAAAGTAATGTCACCAATAGTAAAACACCCTTCTCTCTTCGGAAAATCAAGTTAAAAAATGAGTGTACATGGTTCCGTAAAGCCATGGGAATCGTGTATGTCATTCGAAATAATAAAACGTGTTCACATAAAATGGCCGCCATGTAATTTTTGCTTTACATGTATACGCAACACCGTTATTACAACTACGGATAATTGGGTTGTGTAATAAGATGTTTTACCCTCTAAAGAAAATCTAAATGACATAAACTATCCTTATGAATGGTTAATTTGAAAAAATAAAGTTTGCAAAAAATGTCCTTCTGCCCCTTTAAAGACCATCTATAAAGAATATGCACACTGTGCACAAGCCCATTTGAAATGGATACCAGCAAGAGAAACATAATAAGCCTTTTGTGATGAGGGTCCCGCCGAATGTATGATATCTGTCACATTGAAACTAAACGGGCAACTGCATACCTATCTATGTACATATCTATACCTGTATTTCAAGTCACAATCGGCCAAAAGAACCCCTGGTAGGATGTTTTTGAAATTGAAAATATATGCAACTGTGAGAGATGAAAGATTTGATTGAGGAAACCGTACAACAATTTTATACTGCTCCGTGACCAGCAGGTGTCTCACAAAGGATTCGAACCCATGTCGGCTGTACCTAACGGTCGCTTTACTCCCCGGATGTTCCGTCCGTTCTACTGACAAGGTGAACAATAACGTCAACGCTCGTTGTCAAGTATCCTGGGGTTCCTACCGGAAAATGCCGATCTTTTCCCGCCTCCATCCGAGATCCGTAAATTGAATAAACAAATTAGAATCAGCGTGAACGGAGGATGGAATGCCATGGGAGATTGTTCGAGATTGTTCGAGATTGTTCGTTTGTAAGTGAGCGGTTATCTTATAATGAAACTAGGACAAATTTGACACGTGTGAAGGTATAAGAACAAAGATAGTATTGTATCGTTATTTCTGTAAGTGCTAGAAAATAGTCCCGTGCAGTCTGACGGCGCTCGGGTGGAATTGATGCAAGGAATACTCGCTCGTCCAGAAAATCCGAGATTAGAACTCCCCGTTTTTAAAGCCTTACTTACCTCAAGTATATATCTACATTTCATTTAATGGTTTTATTATCTTTGTGCATTGTGAATTTTCAACCGGACCTCCAAAGTTTAAATCCCATTAAAATGTTTATGTGTAGATGCCAGACAGATTTGCATTAAATTCCTTTTTTTATTTCTACAAAAGACAGACAATATATTTTATTTAAATGTTATACCATACATGTGAAATATATTACATGTATTAAGACCAGTATTGGACCGTTAGACTATCACCATCCATACATGTACAGTATTTTGTCAATCTCAATTTCATAGAGAAGAGTAGTGTTATTAACTCCAAACTCCTGATATATAGTATCTATTAAATACGTTACCTAGCAACGTCTATTACTGCTATGGGGTTAAGAAGGTTTAATTGACCGGCTTTTATGTTCTTTGTACTGGTGCTTTCTATCACGTTATAAATCGAGAATAATTATTCTCAAAATTAAAATACACTTTTCTGCTATTTTTACGAGATATGCATAATCGACTAGTTTTGTAAACATTACAACGCTAAGTCTACCTATTTACCTGTGGGCGGCCGCTACTTAGGAGCTGGGGCGATATTGGCTACTGTTTAGTGTAGTTTAGGAAGCTGAGTGGGTGAATGGCATTACCATAGAAATGTATTTTGTATTGTTGGTGAATTTATAACGGGATCTCTTGCTTTAACCAAAACGTTTTTGAAGATTTGCCAATTTGACTTATAACATTGTGTTCATAATATTCAAACCTACAGTTCAAACAATTTTATGAGGCGCCGAAGGACTTGCATTTAAATATGTTGAAACGAATGTTCACATTACATTCACACGGCTTTAAATGTCATAGCGAAATAGGGCAATGTCACAAAAGTAATGCAAAACTATAATTTTCAGAAATATGAATTGAAAAGAGCACAGGTGTCTTGTTAAGATCTTCGTTTTTCTCCGATGAATGGAACTGTTGAATGCTTTGACTTATTCATGAAAGATGGTGTGCAGAGATTGAAACACTGTCACACCCAGGAATAACATTAATTTCCTTTATCATGCTAACATTGAAAGATAATTTTTGAAAGTTAGTTTTAAAAATGTATATCATGTGTCAGTTGACGTTATCCGCCTCATATGAAAATACTAATATATGCTCTGACACAATGCACGGGTATTATTCAACGAACATAAAAGTATAGTTTCCAAATCAAACCACGGGGTTTCTCTGTTTGTAGCAATCCTCAGGTTTCTCGATGTCGTTTATTCCTCTCAATATCCACATGCACTCTTCAGTTATCATACGTCATTTGATGTCATTTCAATGCATAAAATACTTTGGAAAATGAAATACGTATATCAGTCTGACAACTGGATGATTAACTGTAAGCCTTTGATTTAAATGTGATGACATCCCGCAGGTGTGAGAAATAGTTTATACTTATGAATGACTAATATTCAGATTTTTTCAAATTATGATTTGAAATTTTCAAAAGAAATTTGATCACTTGTTTTGTTGTATGTGCATGTAGAGAATTCAAGCACATATTGAATGATGCTTCTCAAATGTTATTAAGGTATATGCAAAGTTATCATCTAAATGAATAACATATATTTTTTGTATTTTTGTAATCAAATTCTGAATCCCATATTCAGAATAATCCAAACACAATGACAGAGTCAGAATATTCAGAAAACAGCGATAGAGTCAGAATAATCCAAACGCAGTGACACAGTCAGAATATTTAGTATACAGTGATGGAATCATACTAATTCAAACACAATGACAGTCAGAATATTCAGAATACAGTGATAGAATCAGAACAATTCAAACACAGTGACAGAGTCGGAATATTCAGAATACAGTGATAGAATCAGAATAATCCAAACACAGTGACACAGTCAGAATATCAGAAAAGAGTGATAGAATCAGAATAATCAAAACACAATGACATAGTCAGAATATCAGAACACAGCGATAGAGTCAGAACATCAAAACATGATGACAGATTCAGAATATTCAGAATACAGTGATGGAGTCAGAACATCAAAACACGATGACAGATTCAGAATATTCAGAATACAGTGATGGAGTCAGAACATCAAAACACGATGACAGATTCAGAATATTCAGAATACAGTGATAGAGTCAGAACATTAAAACACGATGACAGAGTCAGAATATTCAGAATACAGTGATGGAGTCAGAACATCAAAACACGATGACAGATTCAGAATATTCAGAATACAGTGATAGAGTCAGAACATTAAAACACGATGACAGATTCAGAATATTCAGAATACAGTGATAGAGTCAGAACATTAAAACACGATGGCAGATTCAGAATATTCAGAATACAGTGATGGAGTCAGAACATCAAAACACGATGACAGATTCAGAATATTCAGAATACAGTGATAGAGTCAGAACATCAGAACACGATGACAGAGTCTAAATAATCAGATGTCACCAGGTTAGACGAGTCCCCTGTCTGAAGCCAAAACCAGGATGACAGACAAGTAGCCCATAACACTCACTCAAAAACTTACACCTGTTATTTTCCGTTAACGGGGAGATAATGACCCCATTTGCCACCCGAGTGGTCTGTGAGAGGGTATCAGAACACATCATTGTGTGTGATAATGTAATATGTCACACAACAATAGTGTCCCTGTGACCACGTAATAATCCAATACAGTCCTGCCCTCATCGGGACAGGTTCCGAGTGGGGTTCAGTCACACTACCGCTCTTATCTTCAAATGGGTGTTACCAGTCGTATCTGGTCACACAACACACACGCCCTGTCGGGTCTCGGATTTCCATCATCCAAGTATGACCTGAGAGATAACTGCTTGCTCTGTCTCAGTTTATGGTACTGGTTCATGTGACATTACGACATCTCGACCGTTGTCTCTTTCCGTGAATTACCGGTACAACGGTACTGGCATATAGAGAGAGAGAGAGAGAGAGAGAGAGAGAGAGAGAGAGAGAGAGAGAGAGAGAGAGAGAGAGAGAGAGAGAGAGAGAGAGAGAGAGAGAGAGAGAGAGAGAGAGAGAGAGAGAGAGAGAGAGAGAGAGAGAGAGAGAGAGAGAGAGAGAGAGAGAGAGAGAGAGAGAGAGAGAGAGAGAGAGAGAGAGAGAGAGAGAGAGAGAAATTGTTTATTTTTGTCTCATCTCGTACATTCAAAAATATTCAATAATACATACATTGAAAATGTAAAAGCCGCCAAAAGGCTACAAGAGACTATACATTAAAATATATATTGCTGTCTCCATGATTGTCCGTCTCAATCAATGGCAACCTCTCGTCAAGTTGGCAGTCCTGTTTTATGGCCTCATAATCGAAATGCCAGATGTACCTGTACCTACCTTATGTTCTAATATATAGATACATCATGAACAATATGGGAAAATGGAAATTTTTACCAAGCGAGTGAAAGTGACATTGGACATTACAATAACAAGAATTTGATCACATCATTGTCTTAAAAAAATGGCCATATTCACTCTAATCGTGTTGGAGCTTATCATAATTGACCATCTGGATTGCCAAATAAAATCAGTAACACAACTGAACCAGTAAAACAAATTAAATATGTTCTTTTATTGATAAAACAATGTTTCTTTATATCCTTTGGAATGACACAAGTCCTTTCAATTTATCGTATCATCCCATTCTGAGGTACCATCAATCAGGTAGCATGTGTTAGATGATGACCGGGCATCGGGGTGGTACTGGGATGATGAACATATTCCGATGATGGGGGGATGAGGAGGATATTCGGGTGATAGGTTAACGTTAATCTCGTGATAAAGGGGAGATGAAAGTAAACTTGTCCATGTGGTAGGCAGACAGGGCTGCTCTCTTACGCCCTGTTTGTTTCAACAGGTCACTACAAGTCAGTTTTAGCATATTTGCCAATTGTTAATAATAAATGATTCATATAGAATAATAAAAGCAATCACGACCTGATGATTGACCCAAATTCAGGATGATTCTATGAAAGTTTGATGTATGTGAAGGCCGTTAAGTTTCTCAACGAGATGCTGAGTGGTTAAATGCGAGCAGACAATCACTATGAATAATTGATTAGCTAAACTGAAAAGCTGAAAAGCTGCTGCCGTATGAGTCGAATAGGCGTGGCAAACTATTGTGTGTTTTTAAAAAACGAAAAGTTGATGTTTTTTCCTATAAAGAATAAAAACTGACAGTACCAAGTCGATATGATAATGAATTATGATTTAAAAATTTAGATTTTATATGGAAAAATATACCCAAGTATGTGAAATTCTCCCATACTTCACCTGTTGGCATTCATGTTTAATTAATTACTACCTGTAATAAGCAGTATCTGGCGACTCCAACACGTCAGTAGATAAAACAGACGGGTTGAAGAAGCGCAACACTCACCTCGCTGTGAATACGTTCCCTTCGTCTAACTGTAAGGGCTTTATTAAGTAAATTGTGTTCATAGTTCACTTGAACGAAATGTGTGTGCAGATATTATGACAATATCATTGGCTATTTGAAACGTTTTTCTTAAATTGTGTATATTTTTGATAATACATCCATCTGTGATAATAAATGTTTGGATTTTGCAGATAATATATGGTCGGAGTGTGCATGCTGTACTCATTTTTACCTTGTTTTATGATGTTAATAATTTGTGGTAAACCTACAAGTGACTTTTAAATTTTCACTCACATTTTCTTAATAACGAATCAGAAAACTATGATGAGATATTTGAGAGGGTCACGTGTTATCAATTGTAAATAAAATACGAAATACGAAATGTTTAGTAGCAGTGACACAGCAATCGAGTAATGATCTAAACAGGTGTTTCAACCTCCTCCTTATTTACTGAGGATATGAACTATTTCAGAGGAAAGTTGTAAAGTACCGGAACAAGTAAGCTATCACTTGTATCTTCGTGTAGGGTGATAGTTCCCAGTTTCCCCTGTAAGACGACACCTGGTGTAAGCGGGTAGCGAGTACCCTCCACCCCTTTCATGTCGGCCTTACGGAGGCGGGTGGATACCCTGTGAAAAATGACGTCTTCTTGCTGTTGGGTCGGGTGAATAAATGATGAACTTCTGATTAAATTCATAAAGGCATGGTTATGAAGTTGTATCTAATTTCATAAAGACTCGATAATGGGAACTGTATGGCTGATGAATTGATAATCAAATTCCTATGTACATGATGATGATTTCATTGTTAACCTCAGAAAACTTAATAATGATGGCATATTATCTAATGTCATGTTATCATCCAAAACTATCAAGTATATGGGGAAGGAATTTATTATATAAAATGCTAATGAACATGGTGTTAGAATCCTGTTTAAATCAACATGGACCTGATTATAAAGTCATATTCAATTTCATAATGAGTCGGTACCATCACGAAATAGGTGATGAAGTTTAAATAAAATTACTCCAAAGAAAGTCAATTAATTTTTATAGATATTGCATCCAATGGACTTGTACTTCATTGGCTGAACACCAGTTTGTTAATTAATGACTTAGCCGTTGTACAATTTATGGAATGGTGAACTTGCAATATAACCAGAGCCCATGTTAGGATTAAGATAGCCTATACCACAAGAATGTTTCAGAAATTGACTTCTCTAAGTAAAATAATCATCTAGTTTTAGTTTAGTATGTTGTATACATGTATATAAGATACCAGCGGTAATAAAACGCCCTTCGTGTTTCATACTCCCTGCTATGTTTTATTCAACGACAAAGCACGCCAACTCGTCTTCTATTTCTTAAACAACCAAAGGTAACATGTAATGACTAATAAATATCATGTTACATCTTTTCAAGTCAATTTTAAACATCTAAAAAAGAGTATTCGTATAAAGGAGCACGTTAAAACTATGGTTGCTAACTCCCGAGATAAGAAAGCTATTACTCGACACTACAATACCTAAGTCTGACAGCGTTCCGATGAGGAGGAGGTTTTTTCTAGTTTGAGGAATGAGGAAAAGTCGACTCTCATCCAGATCATGTCCTAATGATAATAATGCTAAATCTCTTCTAAGAACGAAAAGAACAATATTTTCAACAAGACAGTTTCTGGGTAGATGTTTGCCCAGATGATGGATTATGTAGTTTAAGAATTCATTTGTGAAGTGTTGAGTTTCAGATTGCTGTTTAGCTCCTTCATCACCAAGTGGAGGAAGGGCTTCCTCAAAATATCTGTAATTGACTTAAACTGAACTCGAGCCGAAAACGGCATTTTTTACAATATTGTGTAGTGCCGGGAATAAAGAGGTATAACCTAAAGACGACAGCGCTGGTAACTTATGCCTCTGCCTGGCTTAGCGGGTCAAGAATGTGAAACGCTATACAAAGTGACTCTCAAGGTTTGGCAATAGACGTCTTGTCTTGATACTTAACTGTTTTATTAGATGATGGATTGGTGATCACCGTCTCTATTACGCATTTCAAACGGATTTTGTTTAGCTTTAATGATTGTGTTTAAAGTTAATAGTAGGAGGGGTAACTCTAGCCCTTCCTCTAGTCGACCGCGTATCATATCTCTCCCTTGTTATAATAACACACTCACTCATACACACTGACGTGAAAACTGACCCGACGACAATTCAGCTTCGCGCATCTTTTGAGGAAAACTGTGATAACGCCAGGCATAAGCCCTGTCGACCACTTTATATGGATACTTTAATCCTGAAAGTGATACCCTTCATGCTAATTAAGTTTGTATCTGCCATTTAGGTAGCGCTGGGGGTCGAAATAAACGTTGAAATAAAAAAGAAACTACAAAGCCGCTTTACACAATGTATATAGATGGTTTAACAACTACAAACATTGGATATCGTCATTCTACCACACCACACGCCAGTTTATGTGTCTTGTGTCATTAATGTCCTTTGCTTGTCTTCTACATACAGGTATACATTTGATAACTTACTTGAAACGCGCAATATCTCCGTATAAAGGGGCAACTTGTTAAAAAGCGTACATTTTGTTTCAAAGGTTTTAACTCGATTTGTATCCACACGTACATGAATAAAAAGCTTCCCTTATTTCACCATTTTACCGCAACTCCCAAATTTCTTTTACAGTTACCAGCAACCATCGATCACCGTCTTAACCTGCAACTTATTTATTAGCCTTAGTTTAACACAACAATATCTTAAGGCTCAAAATGTATTATCATTGTTTCTTAGAGCACGTGTGTCCTTCGTCGGAACTCATGGACATGCCATTAGTCCAGTTATCCAGAATTGCTTGTGTCAAAACCTTCTACAGACTAACCAGTGTTTCATATGATCTGAACTCTGTTTCCAGCAGTGAAGGAAGAGCCCACTCCCTCTCCACGGAAACGACTCCTCAGCGAGGACAGATTGCCCAAGAGTGGAGGAAAACAGCTCCGCCCTGACATTTTCCAGTTCCCGCCTACAATCCACCACTACCCACACCTCAACCCCCACCGATGTGATGTTTTCAACCCCATGCCGGATGTGTTCAGGAGAGACTGTTCAGACTTTTACCGCTATCCTCGAGTACCGTTATTGAACCCCTTCCACGCTCCGGTCATATGGAATCCCTTACACGCACCGCAGTCCCCCTTCCTGCATGTACATTCTCCCCCTCATTGGCTCCCATCACCTCCACTGACAAAAACACCGCCAACATCAACTCTTAACGCAGCGCCACTGAAGACGCCTTCTCCAGTAGGAGTGCTCTCCCCTGCGGAAATACCCTCTCCGTCGTCATCAGCTATTGCCGAGGAACCATCCTCCTATAACTGTGCTGTGGTACCTGGTCACCCTGCTGCTAAACTGGACTATCCCACATCTCCGGACCAGTCCATTACTCTGCTACCAGCCCCGGTATTCCCTGTTAGAGACACGCCCCAGGTAAGCATCCTCGACAGTACCAGGACTGAACTACCGAAATACCAATCATAGAAGTCTGATTAACTTGTATACCAATTCAGCACTGTTCCTTGTATACTTATGTATATTATCAGAGTTAGTCAATTAAGACCTCAACTTTCTTCTGTAAATATATGAGTGTCCAAACGTGACAATCTTCTCAAGCTCTGGACAGATGTCTTCTTTCCGTAGGAAGTATATCACATTTATCTCGGTAGGCGAATCAAAGTCTTTAAATTCTAAGGGAAACGTCTGCAAGGAATACAGTTCCAAAGATATGTACATGTCGATGAATGGCCGATATAACAATTAAACGATTTTCAGACGCCTGGAGTCAAGGTGGAGGTCATCAATAACGGATATGGAATAAAAAATCCTCTATTGACCAATGAACGACAAGGACAGATACATCAAGAAGTAAAACAAGTTGGTAAGTAAATGTTCCATGTGATGATATTATGGTACTTGAGCTCGTTTATGTATTCAATATTTTATAATGTGTACCGTATATTGACATTCATGTATTGACGAATCATTCTTTTAAATTATCATCTGGATTAAATGATGCTAGTGAACTGCCACAATTAACAACTGAGAAAGTACCATCAGATTTGATACCCCTCTCATCTCCCGACCACTGATATCATACCTTAAGATCGATCTAAAAATCTTACCAACCAGAGGTTAATTGTACCAAAAAACAGTTAGTAGTGTATTAACATTAACGTTACATGTGTGTGAAAGGATTTTCTCTCTAATGTATCCCATCATTCCAGGTTCGCCATATTTGATGACGTCAGAGTCAGGTCACACCTGCAGTCTGTGCGGATTCTCCAGCGACTCCCTACGTCTCCTGCAGAAACACCTCAAGTCCCACAAGGAAATCAAACGCTTCCTGTGCACCGTGTGCGCCAAGGGCTTCAACGATACCTTCGATCTGAAGCGTCACACGCGAACACATACAGGTGGGTTTGGAATAAACGGAGGTTCCTTATAGTCGTGAGTGCCATACCATAGTATTGTCTCAGTACAATTCAACAAAGGCATGTAGTCTTTGAAGGGCGACTATAGTTACAGGATATTGTGATGTTCACGTTCAGTCCTCCGCGATCCCGACTATGAGGGGCTGATTTACGACTAAGGTTGTCCCTTGGAAAATAATGAGACACTTGATTGACAAAAATATAATGTTAAATGAGAATGATTGATTTAAAAAAACAGTACTTCCTCTCCTTGGACGTAGGATTATTTGCAATCTGTGAACTCTTTCTTTGGCGTTACATTTTAAACTTGATTTGGGGGTTCTTTTCCATGAATAACTTTTGTTTTTTTACGGCCCATATATCAATTTAAAAATAGTGTCGTTTCATAAATGTTTTTACAATTACGAAATAATCACCTCTATGTTATGGTTTCAGGTGTTCGTCCGTACAAATGTGAAAAGTGTGGCAAAGCATTCACTCAACGGTGTTCACTTGAGTCCCACAGCAAAAAGATTCACGGACTAAACTTCCAGTTCGCGTTCAACGAACGACGAATGAAGACATACGTGTGTGAGGAATGCGGTCATTCAACCAGTGACCCGGAAGAACATTTTGTGCACTTGCGCACTCAGCATCCAAACAACCCTGCCATTCTCCGATGCCACGATAGGCGCCAGTTCAAATTCTCCAGACGGAAAACAACTTAATAATATTAATATGATTTTTGGTTTCGTTAAACATGGACACCACCTAAAAAAGGCAGATGGTTATGAGTTGTTCAAACGTGTATTTTGACAGAAAGAGTTGCCGCTGACGTGATAGTTATGTCATGAGCCAAGTCACTCATTATAAGCACTAGGGAACCTGATCTTGAACGTAACGCCACACAACTGAAGATATACCCGTCTTGTGAGCGTGTCGGCAGCCAGGTCTAGAGGCAGTCACTGTCCCTAATCCGACATGACTCTATGCTAACGACAGTATCTGCCGCATCTAACGCCTTCCTTTGATGTAAAGTCGGCGATTTTTCACTTCTGAGTGGTGGGGAAATATTTATGGAAATCAGTTTTGATAACGAAATTGCTGCTTGCCATTTTGTAGTGCTTTGGTGCTGAAGGAGTTTATTAAGACATATGATAATGTGGCTATGAATATCATCAATTGCTTTGAAATATGATTATTTGGCTTTGAACGTTATTACTGTTATTGAAATAGGATAATATGGCTATGAACGCATTTCTTGTTATTGAAATATGATAATGTCGCTATAACGTTATCAGTGTTACTGAAATATGATAATGTTGCTATGAACGTTATAACTGTTATTGAAATATGATAATGTGGCTATGAACGCTATTCTTGTTATTGAAATAGGATAATGTAACTATGAACGTTGTAACTGTTATTGAAATATGAAAATGTCGCTATGAACGTTATCAGTGTCACTGAAATATGGTAATGTGACCATGAACATTATCACTGTTGTTGAAGTGAGTTATATAAGTAATAAGTATTTATATAATTGCGAAAGTTGACTCCGTTAGATTGTGTTTAGTTGAAATGTGTACTTGAAATGAAATTTATCAATCCATATTATTCCATTATCATCACATTTATATCATATTACATTCACTTGTTGATCTATTATATTGTATTTATTATTTGTTGAATACAGTTCATAAGTTTTAAAATCTGTTTTCTCTGTTTTTATTCAACTCGATTCATATTCATAATATAAGGGAAACGGGAAAATTCAGATAACGGAAATCTGAAACACTAATCGTTAAACATAATTATGGAAATATTTGTTTACGGTTAGCAAATTAGATGATGAAGGGGTAAACCAGCTAATAAAAACAAACAAGTCTTATATTATTCAACTTATATTGCATACAACACATACAAAACCGGATTAATAATACAGAATTCCTAATGAAGTACAATAGAGTCACAAATATACTGATAGGTACAAACTATAGGTACAAACTATTTCTGTCTGGATTACGTCGCCTTTGAATGTCTGCGATGAGGACATATCTCGTTAAGAGACATACCCACTTTAATTCATGAGAGTATGAGACTCAATACTCTGTGTCCGTTCAAACACACGAGGGGTCCTGAAATTGCAGTTTCAAAAGGGTTTTTGAGATTATGTTTGGTATTTAAGGTAAAATGTTATGAAATATGGAAATTATGTTAGAACAAGATGGTGTCGATAAAATGTACTTTCTTGGACTTGAAATTGATGACTCATCATTGGTGTAGGATGTCATAAAACAATATTAATAAAAAAAGATATTTCACTCTCCTATCTCGCCTGATTAAGGAGTTAAGGAGTGTACTTCTTGAAATACACAGAGGCTTTCAGTAGCTCCCACTCATTACCAGAGTCAGTGACATTCACCAGGAAACAATACCGAGACTCTGTACCACAAAGTAGCAGCTTGTTACACCTGCGCCCCGTTCAATAGCAGCGAGCGCTTAAATTGCTCAATGTAGCGCTCAATGAGCGCTTCTTCTCTCTTGTACGACACAGTGCAAATTCCTCAAAGTTTGCTCGCCTTGCTACGTAGCGCTACATTGAGCAATCGCGTTCAAGATAGGTTTAAAAGTAATCGCTCATTGAGCGATTACTTTGAAACCTATCTTGAACACGGCACTGCTTTTGTTAGAGTTCAAATCCATGTGTCTCATACCAAAATCTGTTTGGACCAAAACACCTTAACTTAATTATTAAATATTAATTGAGGAAAATTTTATTTTCATAGCATGAAAATACAAAACTAGAACGGACATGTGTGGTGTTTAAATTAAATTATGTATCACATTAAGAGATCTACTGTTATCGAAAGGAGTGTCTAATTTACATTGTCAATTATTTAACAACGAAAATGTCATCTCAAAAACTTAGGAATAGAGAAATACAAATGTATATTCTAATTAACCATACCCCAAAGCATACTAAAAGGGTGTCGAGTTACAACTTCAATATCGAACTCTATATCAAAACCCTTCATTTGTTAGATTTTGAACTTATCATGTTATGACAGGCTTATTATTAAATAAACGAAGTTAGGATCACCCCTGTATGCGTGATGTAAGTGTGATTGTTGCCCGGGAGTTCAGGATTATATATTAAGAAAAGCAACTGTTTCAAAACTTATTCAAAAGCCTTGTATTTGTAGTTGTTCGTATTTTACCTGCAATTATTAGGTATTACTTTGATATCCACGACAGGTAGATGGTGAAAAAAATCGACATCAGGGCCGTGTTCAAGATAGGTTTTAAAGTAATCACAATTAGCGATTACTTTTAAACCTCTCTTGAACGCGATTGCTCAATGTAGCGCTACGTAGCAAGGCGAGCAAACTTCGAGGAATTTGCACTGTGTCGTTCAAGAGAGAAGAAGCGCTCATTGAGCGCTACATTGAGCGATCAATGAGCGCTA
Organism: Gibbula magus; assembly: GCA_936450465.1. Taxonomy (NCBI): domain Eukaryota; kingdom Metazoa; phylum Mollusca; class Gastropoda; order Trochida; family Trochidae; genus Gibbula; species Gibbula magus. Next base: position 76,382,272 of record OW388294.1, read on the forward strand.
CGAAGCGCTTCATTTTGTTGAACCGCCGGCTGCTTTTTATTTATCCTGATATATGACAGTCTTATTTCAGGTTGAAAGAGAATTTTCCTAGCATTTAAAGTCTGTACGTTTTTTTTAAAAAGTGAAGTTTGATTCATTGCACTTAATGAGGATGGTTCTCAATTTTCCCGGCACATTCTCTCCGAACATGGACTCCAGGTATTGATCAGATAAGAGGGTGCGAAATGTAACAGCCGTCACATCTTTGTCAATTCAATAGCCGCATTTAACATTGTGAAATTCTGCATGGTACTCGTACTTCTTACATATCTACCTCCGGGTATCCGAGTCCATCAGGTGACCTATCGTTGCTCAGTTCCCTTTATTCATTTAATTTTTTTGCTTACATTTGAACCTATATCCGTTGTCAAAATCGACTGAAAGGGCGTAACTTTATATCATTCTACAAACGCTAGTACACTCATTGCTTAACTATAGATACGAATAACCACGTCGATCACAATGCTGTAGAAAGGGAAGTCCATAAACTATTTCTTACAAATTAAATGTTTAGAAAAGGCTTCAGGCGAACGAAGAGTCTAAAGAATATTTTACTGGATATAATTTCTGTCCAGTTGAAGAGGAATGTTATTTATCTATACAGCAAAATGAGCGATCGGAGCATTCGAAGGTCTTTATTGTTATTGAGACCACAATCGCAACTTCAAATAACATTTTCCGTTTTGAAGAGGGAGCAAGAACCTTTATCACCTTGATGACTAAGTGAATAATAATTTCAAATTAATGTTGCTCTGTGAAGAGTGTCTGCCATCTGAATAAGCGAGAGGGGAGGTATACTATACGGCAACGTGAACTGGCCCCGTATGTATTAAAGAACTAACACAGGGCCACTGAAGCGCGTAATAACTGCTTGAAAGTTTTACATAATTTACGCAACATTGGACAATGGAATATGTTGAAACTCATATAAGCATCTTTCATATCGGAGTCTGAAAGAGCAGTGTCTCATTAAATCACTTCAAGACACGCTCGTGTCAAGCCAGCTCCAGTTTGTATCTAGTTACCTCCAGCGAATCACTCTTCTTGGCGAAGGTATTGAGTATTTTAAGCTCCCAGGTGAAGATGCAGACCCTCGCGGTCAGAACGAAGTAGGAATAAATTCCGATAATAAGGGAGCACCAGCGGGAGCTCCTGTGTCGGAGCTCGAATCTGTAGGTCTGTAAATTGCGCCGTTATTGCAAGCTCAGACTCTTTTCAGGAAGGGATTAACCCGAGGATTTGTCCCTTTCTTAACACCCTGGGGAGTCCCTATACGCGCTGGATGGGGTAGGAAAGTCGGAATGTAGTGCAAAGAAGCGATTAGTGGGTGGATGAGGAGGAGGTGTGGGTGAGGAAGGGGGGGGGGGGGGGGGGGGGGGGGGGGAGGGCTAAGAAGACCCACTGTAGTGAGTGCTACATATTCTACATTGTGGAAGGACACCTCTGGTAGAAGAATGTATTGATTCGTTTTGAGAAATTCAGTTCTATCTGTAACCCTTTGATGAAGGGAGATGTTAATCTAAGGAATAGCAGTAGAGTATGTGATTTTCAAGGAAATATTGGTTTGGATGTTACGTTCGATCTATTTAAAGGCCCCTTAGCCACGATATTTGCATTAAGAATATTATCACACTTCCCATTTATAATAAAAGTTTATGCGGTGTATCTTTGCTCAAGAGGGTAAACCAGCCTACATAAATTTATTGTCGTTTAGTTTAAGTGAGTGAGTGAGTGAGTTATTGTTTAATGCCACTTGGGCAATATTGCAGTCATTAGCGGCGACGCTTACAAATAGATACAGTTAAAAATTTTCATGAGTGTATAGGAACATGCAGTATTCTGTCCCAAGCTATGCTTTATATAGTCGACCAGTCCTTAAACTTGTACTCTTATAGGTCGAGGTTAATTATTTACCATTGACAATGGGTTGAATTGTGGTTTGAATTTGTATTTCAATCACAGAGTTAGTGAGGGGCTTCCTATCGAAATATCAGTTTCTATTAAATCCATTCGTACAAAGACATGACGTGCAGGAAAGAAGAAAACTGGAGATTATCGCTCAGCTCAGGCAAGTTTCTCCCTCAGGAGAAAGATGGTCCACCAGACACTTAGAGTAACTAGTGATACAAATACGGTTTGGGTGATAAACTAAATATATTTGCCCGCATATACAATTTAGCTTTTTTCATAGTTGGTTCACCATTTACCCACAAAACATGGCAATATCATAGTCTGTAGGATTCCTATATGAAACCTATATGAAACCAAGTCGAAACATGCTGTAAACATTCCCTGTAGGAGAATTGAATGTCATGTGGATTTAAAAACAAATTATAGATACATTATGTATAAGTAGGTATTTATGTGGCTTTTAAGGAAGTTTAAGGAATGTTGACACTGCAAATGGAGACTTTTAGAAGTAAATGTACTAAGAATTGTGTTTAATCTGCAATAATAGCTGTCTGTATCAAGAACCAACCTGCTCATTGAACTCCATCAAAATCTCCTCTACAGATACATTTAGAGTTTATAGATGGTCATGTGTTCTCATTTGAAAAAAATGCTTTAAAAAATCCGAAATTACTCCCCCACAGACGCACAAATACCCATTCTATCGGAAACTTGAAATGTCAATAGTTGTTATTGTGTTTTAAACGAATTATCGGCGAAAATCGACAAATCGCCTAAGGATTTCATTAAGCAACTCCTGAGTATGACGTCACTTCGCTAACGAAGACTAAGCTCCAGTCGAGCGGCTCGGCGAAAGTGTTTGAAGAGTGAGATAATTAGCAGATATCTTGGTAAGCAGCTTCGAAATAATCTTTTATGTTTTGTTTACTGGAACGTGTCTATATGAATAAATGAATTAACATCGAAAATACCAGAGAGATTATATTTTCTTTAACATGTAATTTGAAGTGTTTCTAGTACATATTTATTTTGTCAACGCATGATTTTATCCTTCATTTGCAACATGGCATATCAGATATCTGTATGTTATTTTATCTTAAAGACAGAAACCCCTACTGACACTGAATATGATGTCATTAAACAGAAGTTCTCTTTCTTGGATATCTCGCGATTTAATGACGTAATACACAAGGATTCATCGCGGCTAAAACGTGTGAGGCAACCAGGGCCATGTTCAAAGGAGGTTGAGCGATTACTTTTAAACCTCTCTTGAACGCAATGTAGCGCTACGTAGCAAGGCGAGCAAACTTCGAGGAATTTGCACCGTGTCGTTCAAGAGAGAATGAGCGCTACTTGAGCGCTACTTGAGCGCTACTTGAGCGCTACATTGAGCGATTATAAACGCTCGATGTTATGGAACGGAACCCAGGGAGTACCATGTAAAAGATACTGCCATGTAAGCGATCAAAATGTATTTGTTGCATAAACATTGGTAAAGAATACACAGTCTCATGTTTAGGTCTCTTCATCTAGCAACAGTGACTTAGCACGGGTGATAAAATATGTAGGAAAATGATAAATGTTGTCTTGATGACATTTGGCACTGGTCACATTAAAAAGTAAAATATAAACTAATTTTGATGGAAGTAATCAGAGTTATTATATGATGAAGGAAACAGGACAAGAACAGGGATTTATTCATGACAACGAACATGGTTTCGCTACGATACTAGCATATTCGTAAAAGGTAAAAAGTACATCCTTGTAGGTATAGGTATCAGTTCAATATACATGATTTTAGTTTGATGCATTGGTATAGATATACCATATTCCGTTATTCCATTAAACAAAACTAAGTAATTTTGTTAAGCTATGAGTAGTGATATCGTGTAGCCATCACACAGTCCTTTTCGCAGGTATCCTGCCTCTTTGTGGACGTTTAATATTCGCTTTAAAATCATTCAAAACACATTCCTATGGTTACCGCGTATTCATGCGCAAAGCTAAATATCAGACGCTTGTAAACGCGTTATGTTGCGAACTGGAGACCACAAACCAGGCTTGTATATAATAAAATGTCACAGCGATAAAATAACGACAATAACATAATAGAGGTAGTATCTAATAGCGGAAAATTATAAAAAAGTTGCCGTGTTTTCTTTTCATTTGAACGGTGGTCATTTGTGGTGTTAAAACAGCTTTGAATAGATATGTAAATGTAGACTGGTCCAGGGCGATGGATCTGTGTAGAGGGGTTGGAGGCGGCGAGATAAAACAGTATCAGGTTCTATCACTTATGTTCTCAATACACCAGTGTATATAATAGGTCGCTACAGAGCGAGCGTTTCACGCCAGGGTGACAAGCTTGTCAGATAACTGGCCAATGAGCTTGTTGAATTTCTTAACTTTGACCTCTCTAGTTACAGGCACCATAGCACTGTCAACGTAAACACCTTCTGATTGGCTTTTTAACACAGGTGTCAGGTGAAGGTGTTCCTCCACGTTAACACCAGGTACGGTAACTTACCTGTGTAATATTGCTAATATATTGACGTTCAAAAGAAACTTCCCACTCAGTTTGCAGGCTTGTAAAAGAACACAAACTCTAATACAGTTTTTAGAATCAGCGGGAAAAAAGTCCATTGTCTTTTCCTTCGATCATACAACAGTTGATCAAACCACACAACAACTATCAATAAAAATACTTTGAAGATAGGTGGGGGTCCAACAGGTGCATGGCAATAGCAAGGTTTTTTTTAAAAATAAGTAAGTTTCTTTTGAACGTCAGTATACATTTCAGTCTTGTACATGCATATCTTGCATTCCATGCATATGTTGTGAAATAAGATATGAGTGTGGGTACTTACCATAACCATTACTTATTGACTTGTAACATACGAAGCATATCATTTATATGGTTTGAAAATATTATCTGTTTTCTAAGGTATTTAAAGCGCAACTCCCGGATAAAATGGACCAAAATTCGTTTGACTAAACCAAGCTAAATTGTACACTAATGTGCATCTGTATGCATTGTATCTAGCTAAATATGATTTTTCGTAAGGTCATAAAATTTTTAAAACAATAGATTATTTTATTATTTGCGATTATAAAAAATAGCGTCATTTACTTGCCGCGATCGTTTTGTTCCGGTGATGTAACCGGATGTGACGTCAACTGGGGCAAACAAACGTGACGTAACAGCCACGTGACAATGTAAACAACACAGCGCTTCACTTCGGTGATCGCGTTTTGACGATTTTGGTCACAAATAAAGTTAAACTGAGAGTGAAATTCGAATATCTGCTGTATGAAAGTATAATGGCAACGAGGAATTAGCTAAATATTTGTTTTGGTACATAATTATGAGAAGAATTCATGATCCGAAGGACAAGTCAAATTCTGTAGCATAGTGAAGCAGTCGTTGTCCTCTGTCGACACGGAATGATTTCGGTAAGTGGGTCTTTGATGTCTTTCTTCTAACGATGCATAATTTGTTATGTGAATGGACATGTTCTTTCGAAAATATAAATATTACTTGAATTTTCAATCTGAGTCGAGGAAAACAACATTATCAGTCTGTCAAATCGTGGCTCTCATCGAGTGTGTTTTGCAGATCCTATTTTCGATACGCGCTCACAATCTTCCAAAGTGATTTTTTAAAGAAATTTGTCTGGCCCACAGGGATGGCAGTATCCAAATTTTGATATCCATAGTAATTTTTACTAGCCTCGGTCTGAATGACTGGTGTTAATTTTAGCCCAGAGATTCATTAACATGTCAATTATGAAAACTTATACTTGTAATTAATTTGCACCATTTCTTTGGTAAAATGTTAATGTGTGCATGACTCGCCTTTTTAAAAAACGTTTATAATTGATTTGTCATCAACTTCAGGACATTATTTTTTTTAAATATCGACATTTGCTTTCAATTAAATATATTAGACAGATATCAAATTCAAAACCATATAACAATGTAGTAGAAATTACTACTGGTATTTAAAAATTACAAATTAGAAGCCATCTTAGTTAGTGATCTTGGTTTAAACATATTTGTATTTCATAAAATGAAATAAGGATTGGTGAACAAGCCACAAGGCTTATTTGAACAACGTTCCTTTTTAGTGATCATGAATGTATATGCATATTTAAATTTTCAAAGAAATGGCTTTCCATAAAAGATTTCAATAATTTGTTTGATAACTATTCATTTGTTTGTGATGAAATTAGACTGAGGCTGTAGATGTTTAGAATTATTTCACTTGCCTGACATAAAAATATCAAAGGTCCTATACCAAATACCAAAACAAAAACATGTTATGAATTAATCATGTGTAAACATATGCAGCATCAAGAAAGATTATTATTGTTGTTACAGGTGATGGGAGTCCCTAATACAAGAGAACACATCAACAAAAAAAACCCATTAGGAATGGACTGTATGTGCAGTAAAATATTGGTGCTGAAGGTCTTTGATATCAGGAAATGATATATATAAACATTGTCATAAGAAGTGATATATGCTGATTGTGTGAACTGATATCCAAATCATTATCTTCTCTTGGATATGAGAATGTGCCAATGTTTTAGAAATATTGTATTCAACTTTGCAGCAAACTTGAGCAAGACTACACAAAATAGTGTAATAGTAAATCAAATTAAAATTCAATTTAATAATGAGAGTAAATAAAATCAAATATTTCCCAAATTATTTAAAAATAAATTTTATGATAAAAATTAAGTTCATGTGTACTGTTCCTTTGTAATTCCTAAAATGCAAACACTTAAACAAAATAATGTATACAAAATAATGTTCAATACATGTATACTTAGTTGAATAAATTTGGCTCTTATATTTGTTGTTTTATTCATGATTAAAAAGTGGAAATGCAATATTGCATCTTAAGTGACTTTAATGTCACAATTAAAATAGAAAACTTGAACATAATTTCTTTTCAGAATTCTTAGGTCTGTTTCAAGGTAAGTTTATTTGATATGCAGGTAGGTGTAGGCAAATGTAAAAACACAAGTCATGCTTACATAGGTATTTACACACTGTTACAAATCTATTTTATATAAATGCATATCTTTGTCCCTTTGGATTATGCTATTTACAAAATTAATCATATGCATTGTGATGAAGTATATTTTTTATTTTGTATATATATCTGTAACTGAAAATACAGGTTAGTTAAAATTGCAGATTATATCAATAAATGTCTGAATTTTCCATTTGATCAGATAATATATAGTTGACAAATATACTCATAAAATATTATGTAAACTTTGAATGAATAATGATTATCTTATCATTTAAATGAGATATCAATCACCAAAAATTCCATTATTCTTATTTATTTTATCCACTAAAATACAGATAAGTTAGATAAAATAGTTTCATTCTTTCTTTCAATGTCTTTCAAAATTTATGAAACAATATCCCTACAATTAAATTATTTCTATTGCAATACACTATTCATCCTAAAACAAAATTGGGTACGAGTTCAGCGAAACGTGTGGATATGCATTGGAGTTCACTGCATCCCGAGAAGATATCACGTGACCATGCAGGTACGGTAAAGTTATTTCGCCAAAAATGAAATAACCTTTATATTATAGTCACCAAATTACAAAATATTTAACTACATTCATACACTATTAATGATGTATCTAAAATACGTAAGTTTGCCAGATATATCAGCACTGAAACACGTATGATATCAGCTGTTCGGTTAATTATTTGGGAATTTACTTCCGGGTTTAGTAAGAACCATTTTTAAAACTTTATCGCTGATATTGAGTATATTCCTTTTCTGATTCTCTTCAAGTTGTCATATGCAAATATATGGCAAGTTTTTACATTAAATGGTCGACTGGTTTGATTCCTATTGCCCGCGCAGTTTACTAGTCTGATAGTGTTAATACTACGGCGGCCGCCATTTGCATTGGTTTGTGTTCTCCAGTTGACGTCATACATTCCTTCGGGGAAAATCGAGATTTTTCCGGTGTTCTCCGTAAAACAAGATGGCCGACACGTCAAAAAGCGACGTAAACAGACAGTTTTCTGACTTCTTTTACGATTTGCTAAAGTCACACATGATTTCAATGGTAATGGGATGCGAGAATTTGTTGTTTATAAACCGATTCACATAATTTCCATGTCTTTGCAATGTGCATGTAAACCATAGGCAGTTACTTGAAAGAAATTGGAGCAAAATCATCCGGGAGTTGCTCTTTAACTTTACTGTAATGGACACGCGGAATGGGCTGTACACTTCCTGACGACGGACGCGTTCGGACGGCGTGATCGTTTGCTGTGTTTAAATACCAATTGTTTACATTACGGAAACCTTGTTTTAAAGGGGTAGTAGCACGTTTTTTCGCTCAAATAAGTCGATGAAAAATGTGTTTGAAAAATAATGTCACCAACAGTAAAACACCCTTCTCTCTTCGGAAAATCAAGTTTAAATGAGTGTACATGGTTCGGTAAAGCCATGGGAATCGTTTTCGAAATTCGAATTAATAAAACGTGTTCACATTAAAGTGACTGCCTTCATACGCAAAACCGTTGTTACCAACACGGATAACTTGTTTGTGTAATAAGATTTTTACCCTCTAAAATATTTAATGGGAAATTTGAAAAAATAAAATTTGCTGCAGCCCTTTAAAGATATAACTAACACATTTGCACATTCATGGGTTTATTTGTCGCCCAACTAGCAACTACATTGATCAAGCCCACCTAGTGATCCATTCAACCACCAATACACACATACCGTTCCATATCCTGCACTAATGTGCGGTAACAGAGCTCTGCACCTGCAGTCAATATACATTGCCAAAACACCATCCAATACAATGTATCTATTTTCCCTATTAATAGTGCTACACACGTGGAATTCGGCATGTTTGAAGCAGTTAACAAGACCAAATAATATACATTTAACATTTTATCTTAGTAATGTAACTCCCTATGCAACACGTATGTAAATATCCCCCGTTTACCGTGTAAATCGCACTCCATGTCAGTTAACCTTGATGGGGAGCTGAATATAAACTGCCTTTGTTATCTAAACTGTGGAATTCTAGTGACATTTGTGAACACTGTATATGGTCAAACATGCGTGAATATGATTGTGAAGTTGCAATATTTATATTTTTTTTAAAAAGCGATTTCTATTAGAGGCAATTATAAAAAGATGCATTTACACTGACGAACCAAAACGTCACCACATTTTCAACAGAGTTAAAAACGAAATACTGCTGTCGGGGAAATTTTGAATGTCTTTATCCTGTGAAAAAGCTTAAGTAATCACAATTTCGTCAGACGTTAGAGTATGATACTTTTAATGGGTATTTCTGTTCAAACACACCTGAGATGTTTAAGGCAAATCATTTAAAATGTAGAAATTTAATTAATAACAAATAGAGTCGACATTACGACATTAATTACCTTATAGGACTTAAATCTGTTGAGGCATCATCACTCAACCGTAAAAAAACGTCACCATACAAAGTACAAAAACATCAATCCACGCGTGATAAACACGACTGAAAGAGAGATACAGCATGTCTTCAAAAGCCAAGTTTGAGATGTCTAAACAATATCTAATAATTTTCTGAGAAACGTAGGTTTAAAGAAATCCTTAAAATCCGTTGTTTTCGAATCTCGGTAACGAGGCGGAATAGTGGAGTCAAAAAGGGCCTTTTTGGTTTGTTTTATGACAGTAAACACAGTAAAGACGCGTCAATAAATGTAAGTCCAAGAAGGTTATTTATATCGACAACATATTTTTTAGTTAAAGTTTTACAGTTTACGTATTTTACGTGCAAAACATTCTTGTCTTATTAAAAAACGATTGCAACACCCCAAGTGTACTTGAACAGACATTAAATTAAAGATATTGTTATCTGGTGTATGAAGTTGCAAGGACATTTTTATAAATCATGTCCCTATTTTTTTTTAAATATACAAAATTGATATTCCACAGCAGCAGTATTTGTTTTTGTTCCACAATTGAAAATATGGTCAGGTTTCTTTTGCGGTTAAGAGAAAGACGACATAGAACGAGCTTAAAACACATTTTACTCCCCTCTCTCGTCTTCTTAAAGAAATTTCAAAACGACGATTTCTTAAAATTTAAAATTCTGATTCATTTGAATTTGTTCTCGTGGATTTAGATTTGCTGACGGTTCTTTCTCAAGTAAGTTATAGTTATACGGCTAATCTGATGATTAGTTAATTAGTTAATTGATTAAATAGTCTGAAGAGAGAAACCTAAATAACTAATCCCAAATTACTAATCCAAAGTTACTGAAGCCAAATAACTGAACCCCAATAACCATTCCGTTAGGTCCATCAAGCAGTAAATGTATACACGTCTATAGCCTGATAACGAGAGAGTGTTGTTCTACCTGTCTCCCAGTAAGACAGATCGGAGAGAGGGGAAGGCGAGGAATGTTTTTGTCAATTATTATTGTCAATTGGGAAGAAGAATAAAGAAGCTATCGAGCCATTAAGAGTAAACGTCAGGGAAATTCACCTGTCTGTTCAACCTTGGAAGGGAACCAATTGTGCCACGTCACGATAATTAAAATTCCTGTTAAGCTTTTCTCCTTATCATAATATGTGTAGAGGAGATTGTACGGCGATATGGCGACCACCTGAATTGAGTATCAATTTGCCTGTAAGATACGTGACACCTTTGAACCAATACGGTCGACCGCTGATACCCCTCTCACTCGGCCCACCCATTGGTCGGTGGTCAGCTCTCAGACAGGGGGCTAACACAGACAGACAGACAGACAGACAGATATTTTATTCAGTCTCACCTCTTACATATATACAAAAAGGCATAAAACATAAAATATACGAGCCACCCTTAAAAAAAGGTTATGAGAGACTATTATACTAAGTTAAAAAGAGCACATGTGATATGAATCATAAAATATTATACATTAAAAGGGTAAATTTACATTAAAATATAAATACGGTATAAATTGATTAAAAAGGTAGAACATCATTATTTTACTAAAACTTTGCGGCGTTGTTCTAAAATTAGTTTGCAGCTTCTGGCACTTATTCTAAAAACACTTGGGCAAGCTAAAATAAAAGAGAGTCGTTCAAGGTCGGTTGCAGTATTAAAAAGATTCCATTGTGATTGACACGCAGTAAAAAGGGGTTTTCTTATTGCTGTATACAGCGGACAATGTAGAATGACGTGGAATTCATCTTCAACCTTATCTTGGCAGTGAAAACATCTTCGGTCTTCCGGGGGAGTGTTGTTGTAGCGGCCGAGTTCAACCTGTATAGGAGCAGTCCCACAACGAAACAGGGCGAGTGCTCGTCTATGGGAGCGTACCAGATCCTTCCTTAAATACTCCTCGCATCCAAAATCTTCTTTGAAAGATCTGTATACCCTTAATTTATTGCCGCTTCCTCTCCTCCCAACTTCGTTTGTTAATTCGGTTTTCCAGTCTTCTAAAAACATCTTCCACATCTTTTCATTTAGAATGGTTAAAACGTGCTTTGTACAGTGTCCATTTCTGATATCTACGGCGTGGTCAAGTCCTATTTTCTTGAAGTGGTCTCGAACTTTAAATGCCCAATTCCTCGTCTTAGCAATAGCGAGTTCACTTGCCCACTTGAAAACTCTGGAGGAAAGCCTTGATGGTGTGAGACAACTTAGTCGACAGTATAGCCTGGTAACACTGGTCCATTGTTTCACGATTGGGGGGCACCATCCCATATCTCCAAGAACAGCGTTATTAGGAGCAAACTTGTTTAGTCCCATGTAAAACTTCATCGCTCTATTCTGGATTGCATTAATGCCTGGCCGATTTGAAGTGCCCCATATAGCTGAACCATAGTCGATAACAGACCAAACCATCGAGTTAAACAACTTGGTATACGTCTGATAACGCATTCCGCCTAAAGCCTTGAACTTGGATATTAACAATCCTAGGGCCCTGTTAGCTGAACTTGCCACTGCTTTAGCCATAGTAGAATAGTCCAAGTGTTCAGTGAGCAGTAGGCCCAAGTAATTATAGCTGCTGACGGTTTCCAGAATTTCCGATCCACAGGTGAACACTGATGTTGTGGCGGGAAGAGACTTGTTACGGAAGTGCACGATCTTTGATTTCTTTGGGTTAACCTTCATCCGGTTATCGAGACACCACATGTTTAAACAGTCCAATAAGACATTGAGGTCATTTTCAGTTTCTGCCAATAACACAAGATCGTCTGCATAAGCCAATACACACACTTTTTCATTTCCAATATCGACTCCAATGTTTAAGGCCTTGAGATATACAATAAGATCGTTGATGTAGATATTGAATAAAACTGGGGATAAAAGACATCCTTGCTTCAGTCCAGTATGAACATCGAACCATCCGGATAGCTGCCCGTTTAACCTCACACAGCACTTAACATCGCGGTATAATGACGTCACAGCATTATAAAGTCTTCCTTGCAGTCCAACTTTCGGTAGCTTTTTCCATAATAGATCCCTATCAATTCCATCATAAGCCTTATAAAAGTCGATAAAAGCAGCAAAGGTAGTCTTTTTCTTGGATTTTCTGGATTCTATTATAGAAGTTAAAATAGATATCTGTTCTTGGGTCGATCTGCCTTTCCGGAAGCCATTTTGTTCTTCACATATTATATCGTTATTTTCTGCAAACTGATTCAATCTTCTGTTTAAAATAGCGCAGTAGAGCTTGTACGTGGAGTTTGTCAGGGTGATACCGCGGTAGCTCAGAGGGTCATATCTGTCAGCAGTTGAGGACTTAGGGATCGGGTTGATTATTCCTCTTGTCCATTCTGTTGGGATACGTCCATTTAGGAAACAGCTGTTAAACATCTTCAGTAAAAAGTTAGTGCATTGGCCATTCTTAAAAACATCAACAGGAATCTCGTCACATCCCGGCGACTTGCCTCTTTTTGCAGATTTTAAAGACCACACAACTTCCTCCAACGTTATGGGATGGTTGAACGTTCGCTCTTGTTCTTCCCCGGCATCATGACTGTCTGTTAATACGTCTCTGGTTCCATCTCCATTTAGTAATGTCTCATACTTCTGTCTCCATGTCTCCAGTACAATATCTCTGTCTCCACACAGACTCCCGTCATCAAGTCGAACTTCCATCGGAATACTTTTCATACGGTTCTGTCCGACACCAACCTTTCCAATTTTCCTCCAGAACTCAGAGTCCCCTTCATCACACATTCTATCTAACTCGTTAACAGTGTCGGTAGTATGACGTCGTTTCGCCCGCTTTGCTGCACAATCAAAAAGTTTTCTCTTCTGCTTATATATGGCACGAAACACATGTTTACGAGCTCCATAACATTTACACCAGTCTCTCTCAGCTTTATTCATCTCATTCCATAGGGTAGCTAGGTTATCGGACCACCATGGCTTCTTTCTGTGTCGGTGTTGCTTGTGTTTCCCTACTGAGTGTACTACAGTCCTATTTGGCAGAGTTCTTTCCATTTCACTGTTAATAACTGACACAAAACTATCGTATGCTTGATCAATATCCTTCTGTGTAATCTCAGATGCAGTGAGTATATTGATAGTATTCTGTAATTCTTGAAGAGACACCTGGTTATCAAGGAACGTAGTGGGCATACATGACACATCCCACTTTTTATAGGAAACACTTGTACCATTACAACCCATGTAAGCTTTATCCATGTTCAATCCAATATTGTCTGGTAACTTCAGATTCCACGCTAGAAAGGAGTGATCTAATTTGGCGATAGTCTGTGCACTAAAAGCTCCAACACATCCAGCCTTATCTGCGAGAGCATTGGGACGGATTACCTGAAATTCTGTCAGAGTAGAGATGGTTTCGTATGGTACTATACAATAGTCAACTACAGAGAGCCCTCTGGAAGAAACACATGTATAATCATTGTCACCAGTATCACCACTTCGCCCATTTACTATACAATAATTAACACTAATTAGCAAATCAATAAGTAAACGTCCAAAATTATTCACAACATTATCAATGACATGTCTGTCCACCAGTACATCTGTACCTTCAATAAAGTCTTGTAGACCACCACACCGACTGTTGAAATCACCACATATGTATGCAATATTATTGTGCTGATAATCGGCAATTTGTGTGAGTAAACAGTCATAAAAGTCAGTGCCTTCAATGTTTCTTGTAGAATGTTCAGGGGGTAGATAACAGACACATACTAAACAACTATAGTTAATGCTTTTATGAGCTAAGTTCAGCCATAAAATACCTTCATACGTTTTATCAAAGATTAAAACATCAAAGTCATCAATAATACACTTTTTTATGAAAAACCCGACACCGCCAGATCCAGATTTGGCATTTCGGTGTAATTGTGTCCTATTATGTCCGTACCACACATAATTATCAACGTTTAAAACTTTATTTTGGACTAGATGCGATTCTGCTACTCCGACAATGTCACAGTCCATGAATTGAATACACGAGTCTCGAAGTTTATGACTGTCCGAATCGTTGTCACTTGCCCATGCGTTCACATTCCAGAAGCCACATCTGACCTATCTGCTGCTTTGGTGATTGATGTACCCGCGCGGATGACCTCCTTTACGACCTTTGGCCTCCGTGTCAGCCCATTCATCATTTCTTCTACTGTCGTCACGTGGTCCCAAGTACGATCTCCTATTGGCCGTTGTACTGCTCTCCGGTGTGCGTTGACCTCGATTCTCCCTTTCTCTTCGATGATTGGTTGGGTACCGGTCACGTGATGCATGTTTGTCAACACTGTCCCCGTAAGCACGTGTGTGGCTGTCGTCGCGAGTAGGCGATGTGTATGCATCACGTCTGTCGTCTGCGTAGTTTCCTTCGTAGTCAACCCCTCTCCTACGTGTGTGCTGGTCACCTCTCCTCACTCTGCCTCCAGATAGCACCAGATTATCTCCGATCGACTCACAGAGAACTCTCATGTTCGATTCCATCATGCGCTGTTGGTGGGTTTTGTCTGATGATATGTACACCTCCTTGAAGTTACGAGACTCCTTTAACTTTCTCTTCTGAGATAATATCGTCGTTTTGTCCTCCATCGTACGACATGTAGCCACAATGACTCCCGAATAGCGTGAGTGTCGTGACTCCTTCCTGTCTGCTCGCTCAACACGGATATCTCTCAGTTTGAGTCCATCGTGTAACATACCCTCTACCTTACTGACCACGTTTTCATTAACACTCTCGGGCAGGTTACGTATAACTATGTTCAGCCGTATATCGTCTCTATCTGGCACAGTGTTGGGGGATTGACAGCGAACATCTTGCAAATCCGATGATATTTTAGCATTTGATTGTTCTTGTTCCTGTATAAAATTGTTCACTTTAGTGTTCAGGCTTTCAACTTTTTCGCCAAAATCATATCGTAAGGTTTCAATTTCTTCCCCAACTATTTTCTTCACTCTTTCTTCCCATTTTTGTTCAAGAGAATCAAATCTGCGGTCAAAGTGTGAGACCAATTTGTCTATAGCGTTCATTAGGCCTATATTCGTGACACTGTGCTCACTGATCTTCTCACCACTGGGGTCAAAGTTCACAGTCAAACTAGGCATAGATTCTTTCACGATCACCGTCTCACCTTTCTGTTTTTTCTGCCCACGATCATGAACATCTTCTTCATTACTATCATCATCCGTCAAACTTCGTTTACGATGTTTCACCTCCGGGGTGATCGGCGTGTTGACAGTGTTGATGACTCGCGGGGTCGCCATTACAGCTTCCACGTAGCTTTCAGCTGAGTCCATGCTTTCGATCATTATGGCCACTGATATCGCAAGTTTGAAACCATATACTGTTTCAAATGTCGATAAATACCTTATCTAGTAGGCAGTTCAGGCTTGATTGCTTCCTTAAACAAACTTTTTCATTGAAAACTTTTAATTTTTTCGGGAGCTCTCTCAGTTGTCGCCTACCTATTATTATTGTCAATTGGGAAGAAGAATAAAGAAGCTATCGAGCCATTAAGAGTAAACGTCAGGGAAATTCACCTGTCTGTTCAACCTTGGAAGGGAACCAATTGTGCCACGTCACGATAATTAAAATTCCTGTTAAGCTTTTCTCCTTATCATAATATGTGTAGAGGAGATTGTACGGCGATATGGCGACCACCTGAATTGAGTATCAATTTGCCTGTAAGATACGTGACACCTTTGAACCAATACGGTCGACCGCTGATACCCCTCTCACTCGGCCCACCCATTGGTCGGTGGTCAGCTCTCAGACAGGGGGCTAACACAGGTCCCTTTCTATTATCTGTTTATCAGCCAGTCTCTATAATAGGTAAACGATATTGCTGTCATAAACACCTCACACCTCGTGTAACTTAGGGAATCCGAGACTATCGATGCATCGCCAGACTTAGCACGCATTATGGACGATTAAGAAGACTTAATGAATCTCTTCGATTAGTTTTATGAATAGATTCTGAGAGAAATATCAGATAATGAATTTTCAGGTCAAAGTTCTTCTTTTTAAATTCTCGCATAACACTTTAAGTATCTATATTTATGTTTTGTAGCTTCAGCCTTATATACTCATGTCATGCAACTTTGTATGTGTAATGGAAAATAGTGCAGTTAAAACACCAAAGATGTTTATTATAAATTACTTGCTTTATTTGTAAATTAACGAAAACCAAATGAGATATGTACTAAATATTCATTCATAGATAGTTTATAACAAAACTTATAAATCTTATCTGTCTTATCTTCTAATATGTTAAATGATGATCTTAAACTTATAGCAAAATGGGCCAAAACGTGGAAGGTATTTTAACCCAAATGAAACAGAAACTATATTTTTTCTAGAAAGAAAATGGTAACTGTAATATATTTGGAATAACTGTACAAAGACACACGCAACTTCATTAGAAAAACTTCATTTAGATGCCTTAAGAACCATATGTGGATCCGTTAGAGGAGTAAGTCATTCTAAAAAAATTCTTGAAACTGGTCTTTCGTCATTGTCTGATTGACAAAAACTTCACAAGATGAGTGTTTTTCACAAAATGTTCAATGAAAAAACTCCTGAATACTTATCAGAATTAATTCCAATAAATATATCCTCTACATCCACATATGAATCTAGGACATCCAATATTCTTCAAAATCCTCTTTGCCGCACAGAAACAAAGTCCTCCTTCCATCGTGTGTGCTTGAGTGGAATATGTTGGATGACAATGTAAGAAATATTGATTCCCTTGCTACATTTAAGAAACATGTTGATCATGTTATATCATGTTATTAAAAACACGGGTACCATACACAATCAAATTATCAATTGTAAAATGAGATTGGGCTATAGTGACCTAAATTCCCAGAAATTTGATCGTTTTGTTAAAAATTCTTCCACTTGTGAATGTGGCTATCATTATGAGGATACCATTCATTATCTATTTATATGTCCACATTTTGTTGATATTAGATTAAGGTGTTACTTCCATGAACATGGCTTTGACTTGCAATTCATGTTACAGGGAAGCTATTCACTTTCTGATGAAATTAATCACATTATCGTCACTTCACTGCATTATTATTTTCCTGGACAAAATGTTATTAATTCAGATGTATTTGCTTAATCAGCTGTTATAAAATACTGCCCTACTGTTATACAACGATGTTTATTGAATGTTGTGCGTTTTTCAGTATTGCTGGATGATGTTGTGTTATGTATAACTTTGTAGTGGAGAGGTATTTATATAGGCGTAATGCCTGTTTACCAATCAACTCATCTTTTCATGAATAAATATTGTTTAAATCAACCTAATAAATCTCTGTTTATTCGCAGTTTACAACACGTATTTGCACCATCTCTAAAGTGTGTCAGAGGCCCGTTTAAAAAACAACTTTAATCCTTTAATCTTATATAAATAGCAAATATGAGAGATATTATTATACAAAAAACGTGCAACGGGACCCTGATCTAGTTAAGTATTCCATTCCTACATGTAAAGCCAAGCAATAATGAAATAAACTAGTTTACTTTATCTTTATTTTTAATTGCGTTAAAATATTTATGGATTAACATTTATGAGTAAGTTCACTATAATTGTAAGGTATTGCCAAAAATACTATACATACAAAAATTATGCTCCTAAATGTACCATTCTAAATATCGGAATAGTGTCATGTATTATTGCATGTGATTGAGTTTTGAATAATGGACCTATCTATAAGTTGTCTATTTCACAGATCGTTTTCATGAGTGACAGGTGCTTGGAGGCCGACAATTTGTATATAGTCAACTTTAGAGCAACGATTAGAACGTTTAAATAACAATTATCTATAGTATTATTGTCTTCCATCTCCACACAGTCCACAATGTCCATTCAAGACGTCTTGTAACCACAATCTTCGTAACTCTAATGCTATGTCAGTCCCTTTCTCCAGTATGAAGCTTTCGTATGATTCCTTTTTCTGTCCAATAGGAATGTGAACCATCTTAGCAAATCAACAAACATTCATACTCATACTGTCACAATGTTACTTAATACACAAAGAGAGGGAAGGGTTGGGAGAAACGAACAGAAACATTCAGTCCGAGACAGAGATAAACTCAGACATGAGAGAAGATGAAGAGACAAAGTGAGTTAGTGACAAGAGAAGACTAAGAGACAAAGTGAGTTAGTGACAAGAGAAGACGAAGAGACAAAGTGAGTTAGTGACAAGAGAAGACGAAGAGACAAAGTGAGTTAGTGACAAGAGAAGACGAAGAGACAAAGTGAGTTAGTGACAAGAGAAGACGGGGTAAACAGATACAGAACGGTATATTCTGATAGAGACAGATAGAGACAAGGAGATAGAGAGCAAGAGAAACAGAGAGACAGAGAGATTCATGACAGAGAAACAGAGAGACAGAGAGATTCATGACAGAGACGCAGACGCAGATAGAAAGAGCGGAACAAGTTTGAAGTATCTGGAATTTGCAGAATTTCTGCTTCAGCGTCTTGGGTTGTCACATCCCTATCACACGTTTCATTCTCTTGTAATGTTTTACTGGAACCATGACGCTGAATAACTTGAGCGGGGTAAGGTGCGGCCGCTACCGACCATTCTATACGGTACATAACAGTGACAAATTGTAGGTGGAATGTTCCTGAATATCAACACTTGAGGTATCTTGTCTAGTATTGATATTTTAAGCCCTACACATTAGTCTAATGGTAGTTAACAAACTTTTAAGCCCTTTAAGAGATATTTTATGTGCGCTTACTACGTGTATCGCTACAATTCCAACACAGGTGTCGGTGAGCAAGGATAATATTAGATTTCCCAAACGTAATGAGGAGTTCACAACATCATTTTAACTGCAACACTGTCTGGTATTTCTCATGCAAATTTCACATCTATTGGTTTCTTTTCATATTTTATATAATGTAACACAACGTTCAGATCTACATTGTATGACGTAGAGCAGTTATGTGTAGGATAAAAACACGATACAGAGGTTATGCTAGGGATTGTAAAACCCGAGGTAAGAAAGCTGAGCGGGAAGTAAGACCGAAAGCGAAGCTTTCTTAACGAGGATTTTCAATCCCAAGCATAACCGAGGTAGAGTTTTTTTTATCTAACTTAGATACCGTAAAACATAAATGGAAGCGCTTATCGGGTAGTGTTTTTTTTTTTTCTGTCAAATGTCAAAATTTACATTTTATAATGTTTGATTCCCAAATTCTGCGTTATAAAGAGTATGTCTCCCGGACTAGCGTTATATTGAGGCAGAGACAGTGTGACTGTGAATAGAGGAAATCCACACAGTTCTTTCGGCTTCCTCGGTAGCGTGAAAACACTATATTTTACACCTATTTATGATATAAAGCGATGTTATGTTTCATCCCAATATTTCTTTAATTATCTCTTTTTCGGTGAATGAAATATATCGTTTCATCGCACACTGAGTATAGTTTATAATGTTAAAGCAGATAAAGTATATTATATATAATTAAATGGCAAGATTAACGATACCCTGGATTCCACAAACCAATAAATGTTTAATAATATACCCTTGTATATGGACACATTCTTTTAAGTGGCATTAACATGAAGGGCTCTAAATAGCAGGTTGTATTCTTGTCTCTGGGTTATCCATGGAATCCAGGTATAGAGTCAGATATCCCCAGGCTGCAGATCTACAGGACAAACATCAAAGACGCACAGAATAGAGGTTTAATTCACAAAATTACACACAATTATGTATATATTAGATATATAACGTAGACCTATACAACTACGTACAAGCTCAGGCGATGTGATGTGACTCTATCAATTCATTAATTCAAATTAAAATATAAACTACCGGGCAAAAAAAGGACTCACCTGAGTTGATTTTATCACATGTGTGATTTTCAATCGCAAATATCTCAAATTTTTGATGTCATAATCCAAAACTGATAAGTACAGGTGTTTAGTTAGCAGTCAAAGAATACTTCTACATGTTTTTTAATTATTTTTTTTAAAATGAAATTTTAAATTCAATTTTGTTTTTAAATTATTGTTGATGATACATAACAGTTCATCGACATATAAGACATAAACTATGTGAAAATAAATAAATGTGCCTGATTCTGCACACATTTACAACATTTTAAACAGGGTAGGGGTCATGTTGGTGTAAATTTCATTCTTAACCCTGTCTTCATTAAACAAAGATGTTTGAACTAAAATTTAACCACAGTCACCAACAAAGTCATTCAAACTACTGCAGATAAGTATTTGTGTATCGTGCCATAGTCAAATACATCTGATTTCTTTTAAATATTGAATTAATCGAAACAAACGTAGGTGAATACTTTCTTTTGCCCGGTAGTTTAGGTCATAACATAGGAAATTAGCTGTCAACAAACATTATATCGACCTCATTTTCACCATATGTTTCAATCTGGTTGTTGATACTCATATGGTCGTGCTGAAAATATTATCATGAAGATAACATAATAGAAAATAGAGCCATTGGCTCTGTAACTCATCAGGCATTCAATAATGATAAAATATGAATTGTATACATATGAAATATGATAAAAGTTATGGGCTTACAAAATAAATATTACACAAAATTTTTGTTAGATCCTCTATTCTTAATTTTTAAGTCTCAACTTCTTTCTCAACAACCATTTCGCAAAGTTAAAACTCGCACATTGGGGATAACCTCCCTTAGTCTGAAGTGAAGAGCACATAAAATCTCAAGAGTACCGTTCATCGAATCTACAATTTAGAATCTCCATTAGCCAAGGAGACTGCACACAACTTTTCAGCTCTCTAGACCTTTTGGAACTGGAGAATGGGATGAAAATAGATTTTATAGGTTGTGACCCCTGTGACTCCAATTGAGGTCACAGGGTCACCAAATCTACAATTTCGAATTCCCCTTAGCCAAGGAGTCTGCACACAACTTTTCAGCTCTCTAGACCTGTTGGCACTGGATGAGAAGATGAAAATAGGTTTTTAAGGTTGTGACCCCTGTAACCCCATTTGGGGTCATGGGGTCACGAAATCTACAATTTAGAATCCCAATTAGCCAAGGAGTCTGCACAAAACATTTCAGCTCTCTAGACCTTTGGAACTGGAGAAGAAGATGAAAATAAGTTTATAAGGTTGTGACCCCTGGGACCCCACTTGGGGTCAAGGGGTCCCGAAATCTACAATTTAGAATCCCCATTAGCCAAGGTGTCTGCCCACAACTTTTCAGCTCTCTAGACCTTTTGGCAATGGATGAGAAGATGAAAATAGGTTTTTAAGACGAAGACGAAAATGTTTACGGACGGGCGGAACGACGCCGGACACGATGCCATGTCATAAGCCCATCGGGCCTTTCAGGCCAGATGAGCTAAAAATCAATACTTGTCTATGACCATGAAGATAATCTATCTATAAGCTATCTATCATTATCTATAATATCTCCATATTTAAAATCTCTTTAAAAAAAATTCAGGTGCAGTAATTGTGGGTTTGGTATAGAAAAAGGAAGATACAACAATGTACCAATGGCTGACATAGTCTGTATTTACTGTAAAGTAGACACTATTAACTGTATATATAAATTTTGTTTTATTGTAAACTGTATGAAGTTGCTAGAAATAGGTTTATTGCTTCATTGTTGTACAATACATCAAACACACAGAATTCCATCTACATTCTTAGCAGTAAAGATAAAGGTATTATCATGAATGTTGTTAACTTTCTTAAAAGTATATGTAAAACAATTGTAAATTCATAAACCTGTTATCTTTTATGTGAACTTGTTCCAAATTTGTAATGTAATTGTATGTTGGGCCTTTATACTGAATAAAATGTCTGTCTGTCTGTCCGTCTGTCTGAGGATAAGTTCAAGTCCGCGGGATATTCCGATATTCCGAGAACCGTTAAGGGAAGACACAAGGCTCATTAAAATGTGGTGACCCTGACTTTTCAAGATCAGAGCAAAGCTTTGAATTTTCAGTAAGTGAACTTACAGGTTAAGCTCTTCTTGGGGATATCTCAAGAACTGTCACCTGGATTATATTTACGTCAGTGTCTTACAACTCTGCGGGCATCTTACTTTCGCTACGATTTACGTATGTGCAAAATACAAAAGGTATCCAAGAATTCTTTAGCAATCCAAGACGGACGTTATATTCATATTGATGTTCTAAATAACTTTGTCAAGTGATTATTTCTAGTCTGCATGACATGACTTTTTGAAAAAACACCGGTAAGGGGTCTGGGCAGGTTTTACACACAGTTTAGTTATTAACATTATTACTATTTCGTGAATAAAATAACATCTAAAACAAGATGTGTTTGTTAAACACGTATGCCCCCGGATATACCAAAGTTGTGGCCAAGGTTAAAGTTTTCTGGATATTGTCCACTGCGGCAAGATCAAGGTCACAAGGTCAACTATGATGACCTCATCTGAACGGTCTCATCACAAGGTATGCACATGCCAAGTATGACAGTCGTAGCTCTGAGCAATCCAAAGTTATGGCCAAGGTTAAAGTTTTCTGAAGATGTCCACTGCGGCAAGGTCAAGGTCAAGTCACAAGGTCAAATTTGATGACCTCATCTGAAGTTCTCATCATTAGGTATGCACATGCCAAGTATGAAAGCCGTAGCTCTGAGCAATCCAAAGTTATGGCCAAGGTTAACGTTTTCTGAAAATGTCAATTGCGGCACGGTCAAGGTCACAAGGTCAACTAAGATGACCTCATCTGAAAGGTCTCATCACAAGGTATGCACATGCCAAGTATGAAAGCCCTAGCTCTGAGTAATCCAAAGTTATGGCCAAGGTTAAAGTTTTTGTGGACAAACACACAGACGGACAGACAGACGGACGGACAGACGGACATGTGAAAAACAATATACCCCCGTAATCTCCGTTTCGGGGGCATAAAAAGTAAAAGCAAGGACACTAAATACATGTATACACATTTATGAAGATTATAGGGAGCCTGACAATTAAACTCAACTTCACCCTTCTGTGTCGGGTAAACGTGAAAACGCAACAATAACCAAATATCTTTTCAAAACTACAGTAATAGCTACAGAAAAAAAATTAGCCATTTCTCTCAACATAGATAACTCAATTCAATTCCTTCCACGAAGCCTCTGTTCCATATATCCCATAGTTCTCGCTTCTAGCAAAATTCCCTAGCGGCATATATCGTCTCATGGATTATCTCCCTACTTCCTATCCAATGAAATCACGTGTGACATTGATGACGTCAAACCAGTTACTTCAAAGGTGGCACACATGTATATACTTCGACTCTGTCTGACGTAAATGATACAAATAAACTATATTCTACCTCACTCAATGAGATAAACATGGTATTTATCAAGGAAAGACAGATATCTTCTATTTCAGTTTGTGTCTCGGGTTTGGTCTTCTTTCTGTATCAGCCCAATGCTTTCACAAAGTAAGATCGCATGCATCGATGATTTGTCACACATTAAACGAGAAAGCGTTTACCCGATATTTATGTTTCCAAAACAGCATTATCACTTGTCATTGGCACAATTCACCTGTACAACTAACTGTGAATACAACCAATCAGGAGTCTCTAGTTCTTCGAAGAAATTCCCGAGAAAGCGCTCCATTTCTGAGTAACTTATATGGAGTGTATCACACGGGTGTAGGTGAATTCGTAGGCCAGACCGGTTCGTAGGAGTAAATTTCGGTGGATTCGCAGGAGGATCGGCCGGAGAATTCGTAGGAGTTCGTAGTTTAAGGGAATAAATGTTTATATACTAACTTTATGGTATGATATTATTACAATTAAATTATTAATAACTTATTAAATGATATTTTGACAATAAAACGTATTTACTTGTCCGCTGTGTTGCGTTTTGTGTTCAATAACAGAATCGTGTGTTCAGTGTTGTTATTATTTACTTTGGTTGAGTTTTTTTTATAAATAAATAAAAGAATCAGATAAGTATGATTATATTCCAGTTTACATTACACATTTACACAACATCTATCGACTACGACTGGAGATTAGCAGACGTCGGCGAAGAAGAAACGGTAAGTCGTCAACAATCATATAATCCTTTGTTTTGTTAACGTTCTTCATGTACATACTTCCTTATTTATATTCTTTTATTGAAACAACTTTTCACCGACAGAGTATTTAGCAATCAAAACAACTCACATCATGTTTTTTTTTAAAAAAAACAACAAATAACTTACTTTACAAGTTTGGTGAGTAGGCTAATTTCTTGGACTCAACATATACTCCTATTTACATAATAGTTTTACTTGGAAAATAAATCGATGACATGATGATAATACTGTTAGTTTCGTATATTGACATTGTTAGTCTCGTACTGCAATCTATCAACGTACATGATATGGTATCCAAAACATGTTATAAATACTAAAGTAATAAATAATAAATGTCAAACGAATATTCAAAGTTTAAATATCACTTTATGAGATATTTTTTAATCCTCCTACGAATTCACGAGTCCTGCGAATTCCCGGGTCCTACGAACTGGTCTGGCCTACGAAAACACCGCATCCCTATCACACACATTGACTTTTGATTGTGTTATTAGACTGATCGTGAAAATGTTTTGATTATACGTCGCACATTTTAAAACACATTTGTTGTTCTCAAAATCGTAGTACTACCTTTTAGATGCAAGCAACTTGTGTATCTCACATTGTTTACCATAACATTCGAGGCAGGCTTGTGGTGAATAAATATTAAGTGTCATATATATACTATTTACATACAAGGTTACTCAGCAGGAACTTAACCCTTAAATAACCTCAGACAAAATCTGGCTTTTTTTTCCAATTCTCGTCACGGTTTCTCTTGTACTTTTTGCTCAGGAAAACTCACAATGTGCCTGCATTATTACACCAATAAAATAACAATACCTGTGGGAATTAATCTGTTAGGGCTCTGCTTGCTAAGAAAACCCTTGGTAAAAGTACGCCGTTGATAGTTGGACCAACCAATAGTACAAGTTAAGGTAAAGTAGTATAGGTTAAGGGATGTGTAGAAGTACTCTAATGGCCTTCCTATGTTGGTCCGTCTTCAGGTCCCGCTGACGTTCTCCCGCCATGTTGTAGGTGTTGATGTAACTGCACAAGTAAGAAGTAGTGTAGTGAACATGTAGTATGTAAACAAGACATACAAATGATCAGGTTTGTATATGTATCAGCCATCATAATTTAGTATATTGTGTCATGTAATACGTGGTCCATATAAAACTTCTCCTGTATGCATGATTATTATCAATATTGACACAATTTTCGAATTTTCGAAATCCTCGATGTTATATTAAACGTTCCTGTTGGTCTTGATATTTAACCATCATCAGTTACTCTGGAGTGAGTTTCAGAAGCAGATTTCTACACCTACCTTAAGGCCCCTTCACAACCCGTCGTACGTGCAGCTGCGTGCTGTCTACCGACAAAAACGTAGGGTAAATTGGGGAATTCGTGCGTCCTCGGTACCGACGCCGTACCGATTTTGGACAAATTTGGAGCACGCAGACTCGTCGTAGAACTTTTAGTGCATGCAGAACTTTCGCTGCGTGCAGTCTACGAACGGGCTGCGAATTTTCCTCCGTACGATCGACGTGCGTGCCCTGTACGACAAACGCACGCACAACGCACCGACATCGTGCGTTTTTTTCAAGCTTACCCACTCACACTTTCTCTACGTGCGTTGTACGTGCGTAGTTCGTGCTTACTCGGCACGTCCAAAGTTTAACTATCAAATAATTAAAGAAAACTCGCGTCGTTCGTACCGAGTAAGCACGTACAACGTACCGAGTAAGCACGTACAACGCACGTTTTGGGCACAACTCCTGTGCTGCCATCTGAAGTTGATCTTGCAGCATCAGGACCCGGAGCGGTGGAATGGGCGGGGAGCGGTGGAATGGGCGGCATCTTGTGGATTGACAATGTGTACCAAGCACCTGTCAATAGGGTGGACAAAACCTCATTGCACTCGCACGCACTTACAACGTGCGTGGTGTAAGGACACTGTACGTGAGACGCACGGCCCCCGTACGACAATGTGACAATCGCACATCACACGCACGTTGTACGCACGTTGTACGCACGGCACACGCACGTACCACGTGCGCATCGTACGATGCACGCACCTCCTCACTGCCAGACGTGTCGACGGCCACGTACGTACGACGTGCGTTTGACGTGCGTTGGCAAACTCCCTCTCTGTTCTTGATTAAATCCACCCTACGTTTTCAGAAAAACGTAGCGACCGTGGCCTCCCCAAAAAACGTACGAACGAATTGCACGCACGATGGGTTGTGAAGGGGCCTTAAACAAGTGTGCCCCTTCACAGTTTTACAATCACCGTACTGATTCAAATCCCAATCAGTTTAATTTAATCACGTCTACAGATTGCTCTCAACAGTTATATTACCAATATATTTAATGGTGTAAAATATGTGGATTTAGAATAAATTTGTATAGCAAATGTTCTCTTCTTATTCTACGTTCTTGTCATCTATCTGTCATCACGGTTTGTAAAAATAGAGCCATTGGCTCTGGATCTCATCAGGTATAACATTATCAAATATCTCTATGGCATTTAGAAGTTTGTTAGATGAAGGAGAACGAGTTCTATTGATATACAACTTCTTTATTGAAGGAGTGCGACGTATCGGTGTAGATTCTAATGCTTGATAACGGTGTTAGAATCTATACCGAAACGTCGCACTCATGCAATTAAGAAATTGTATATCCATAGAACTCGTTCTCCTTCATCTAACAAACTTCTAAATGCCATAGAGATATTAGATATTTCCCCATATCAAATAATAACTAAAGGTATAGTTCATGTGGTCTCTTATGGTTTGGAAAGTCACCACATGCAGTATCCATATCGGTCAAGGTACGTCATTGACAGTCACAGGAAGAAGTGACAAGTAGATTTTGAAGGTGTTACATCTATTATTTTGTCTCATAAGTAAATCAAATCTAAAACATAGTTGATAGTGTACTTCAAAGCGAAACACACGCATACCTTTAATTTCAAAACTTATTCTTTCTATCTGATTTCACTAACCCCCAACATCCCCCCCCCCCCCCCCCCCCCCCCCCCCCACCCCCCCCCCCCCCCCCTTCCTCAATTTACAACCCATTTTCCTGTTTTATCATTTTACCACAACATTGGCTGATTAGACGTACTGGACAGTACATGCTTTAAGTCCAGCTGAAATGCTTATCGCTACTAAATCCTTAATTGTGGAACTACAGGCATGCCATTAGGCTTGTTTAAAAACGCATTAGCGTTCGAATGTGATGAAAGTTAAAATTTGAGAACATATGGGGTGCCAAATCGTTTTGAATTAGTAAGCTTACTAAATGAATTAGTAAGCTTACTAAATGAATTAGTAAGCTTACTAAATGAATTAGTAAGCTTACTAAATGAATTAATAAGCTTACTAAATGAATTAGTAAGCATACTAAATGAATTAGTAAGCTTACTAAATGAATTAGTAAGCTTACTAAATGAATTAGTAAGCTGACTAATTTGCCCGATTTAGTAAGATTACTAATTCATTTAGTAAGCTTACTAATTCATTTAATAAGCTTACTAATTCATTTAGTAAGCTTACTAATTCGATCGATTTAGTAAGCTTACTAATTCATTGAGTAAGCTTACTAATTCATTTAGTAAGCTTACTAAATCAACTGAATTAGTAAGCTTACTAAATCATTTAATTTTTTCCCCGCCTAAGACCAAATAATGATTACTCCCTCCAATGCGGTAAAATGGCGGGATAATTAAACACGGTAAAACGTGGCGTATAAGTAGTAGCTTGTAAAAGTTCCAAGCAATACTTTACAACATTTAACTGACAATGTTCTCTCTATTGTGTATTTAATGTGTTCCACTGTTCGCCGCCACAGTTACAGAAACATTTCACTACAACGTTCGGCAAAGAGTTTCCGTAGAACATCGGAGTTATCTCCCTTTGCAAACATGAGCCACTGGTTACATTTTAAAAACGGGTTTTTGTCAGTCTCCCCTATTTAATGTGCTTGTTCAAATATTATCTGAGTGATCTACAGTCTAGAATGAACACTGTACGTGTATATAATTATTATTTCATCAAAACCTGCCGCTTGTCTGAATAAACCTATGTCTGATCGTTCTTGGGAGCAGTCATTTATTGAGATGTCAACAAACCGGAAATGAATTAGTAAGCTTACTAAATCATGAAACCGGAAGTGATTTAGTAAGCTTACTAAATGAATTAGTAAGATTACTAATTCATTTAATAAGCTTACTAAATCGTTTCTATTTAGTAAGCTTACTAAATGAATTAGTAAGCTTACTAAATGAATTAGTAAGCTTACTAAATAGCGATTAAAGTCCCGTTTGGCACCCCATAAGAACATAATTATAGATTTTCCTTCTGTCGGAGAAGAAGTCGTTTAAAGGTTTCACTGATACTATTTGGTCCTCACCGGCGTGATAGGTATTATAATAATATGCATGCACTTTATTATTACCATACCTATCACGTCGGTGAGGACCAAATGGACAAACTTTGATCCCTTGGTGCAAGGTACCTACCCATAAAACTTCAGCTTTTGGGGGGTTTACCGGTTCTTGAGGAGAAGTAGAAAATGTGAAATATATACGGAAGACCCACGACGGACGACGGAAAGACGAAGGACGGACACCGAACGACAACCATACCATAACACCATATATATCCTATATATATTTGTCAGTGGATTAAATATGTTTAAACCAAGTACGTTTGCACAACGTGCAATTGACCTACAATGCAAACTTTCAATCGTATCCTTGCTGACACAGCGTGTGAGACTGGTGATACCATGTTGCCTACCTCTGTCCTAGTCCGTGTTGCCTACCTCTCTCCTAGACACATCAGGTGAGACTGTGTTGCTTACCTCTCTCCTAGACACATCAGGTGAGACTGTGTTGCCTACCTCTCTCCTAGACACATCAGGTGAGACTGTGTTGCCTACCTCTGTCCTAGACACATCAGGTGAGATTGTGTTGCCTACCTCTCTCCTAGACACATCAGGTGAGACTGTGTTGCATACCTCTGTCCTAGACACATCAGGTGAGACTGTGTTGCCTACCTCTCTCCTAGACACATCAGGTGAGACTGTGTTGCCTACCTCTCTCCTAGACACATCAGGTGAGACTGTGTTGCCTGCCTCTGTCCTAGACACATCAGGTGAGACTGTGTTGCCTACCTCTGTCCTAGACACATCAGGTGAGACTGTGTTGCCTACCTCTGTCCTAGACACATCAGGTGAGACTGTGTTGCCTACCTCTGTCCTAGACTCATCAGGTGAGACTGTGTTGCCTACCTCTCTCCTAGACACATCAGGTGAGACTGTGCTGCCTACCTCTCTCCTTGACACATCAGGTGATACTGTGTTGCCTGCCTCTGTCCTAGATACATCAGGTGAGACTGTGTTGCCTACCTCTGTCCTAGACACATCAGGTGAGATTGTGCTGCCTACCTCTCTCCTAGACACATCAGGTGAGACTGTGCTGCCTACCTCTCACCTAGACACATCAGGTGAGACTGTGTTGCCTACCTCTGTCCTAGACACATCAGGTGAGACTGTGTTGCCTACCTCTGTCCTAGACACATCAGGTGAGACTGTGTTGCCTACCCCTCTCCTAGACACATCAGGTGAGACTGTGTTGCCTACCTCTTTCCTAGACATAACAGGTGAGACTGTGTTGCCTACCTCTGTCCTAGACACATCAGGTGAGACTGTGCTGCCTACCTCTCTCCTAGACACATCAGGGGAGACTGTGTTGCCTACCTCTGTCCTAGACACATCAGGTGAGACTGTGTTGCCTACCTCTCTCCTAGACACATCAGGTGAGACTGTGCTGCCTACCTCTCTCCTAGACACATCAGGTGAGACTGTGCTGCCTACCTCTCTCCTAGACACATCAGGTGAGACTGTGTTGCCTACCTCTCTCCTAGACACATCAGGTGAGACTGTGTTGCCTACCTCTCTCCTAGACAAATCAGGTGAGACTGTGTTGCCTACCTCTCTCCTAGACACATCAGGTGAGACTGTGTTGCCTACCTCTGTCCTAGACACATAAGGTGAGACTGTGTTGCCTACCTCTGTCCTAGACACATCAGGTGAGACTGTGCTGCCTACCTCTCTCCTATACACATCAGGTGAGTCTGTGTTGCCTACCTCTGTCCTAGACACATCAGGTGAGACTGTGCTGCCTACCTCTCTCCTAGACACATCAGGTGAGACTGTGTTGCCTACCTCTGTCCTAGACACATCAGGTGAGACTGTGCTGCCTACCTCTCTCCTAGACACATCAGGTGAGACTGTGTTGCCTACCTCTCTCCTAGACACGTCAGGTGAGACTGTGTTGCCTACCTCTGTCGTAGACACATCAGGTGAGACTGTGCTGCCTACCTCTCTCCTAGACACATCAGGTGAGACTGTGCTGCCTACCTCTCTCCTAGACACATCAGGTGAGACTGTGTTGCCTACCTCTCTCCTAGACACGTCAGGTGAGACTGTGTTGCCTACCTCTGTCGTAGACACATCAGGTGAGACTGTGCTGCCTACCTCTCTCCTAGACAGATCAGGTACACTGTCTCGTCTTCTATTAGGAAGCTCCTGCAGTTCCCCAGCAGACCTTTTCTGATTACCGTCTTCTTTACTTTAGACGATAGGCTATAACTTATAATACTGCCCTGGCCCGGACTGACTGTGTAAAGCAGGTCACCTAAAATGGAAGGACACTTGGAATCATTAATATTTGTTTAGTGTAGAGGCTGCCTTAAAGGGACATAATTTGTATTCAACATTATTTCATTAAATATGTGAGAAAATACAATGTGTGCTGATTTTAGTCCAAACATTTCACTCAACTTGCATATTCATCCCCAATCGCTTCAATTTGATTATTGCTAATTTCCGATGAAAACTGAGAAAATCATTACACATGTACAGAAAACGTCCAATTTACATGCACATTTGTCATATGACATCTAAAACATGATCTACGTTGTAAATAAGTTTCCAAAATTACGTGTGACTAATTGACGCGCTATAAAATTCGAAATAGACGATTTCGGTAACTCGTGTTTATCAGAAATATGAACAGATAATGTTTTGAAATTTCAAATTCAGCTTCTGAAGACATAGTGCGTCTCCGTTTGAGTCGTATTTTCCACTCGTGGATTGAATGATCTTTTGTGTGGTGACGTTTCTTATGCGGTTGATTGCACAGGGATAAGATACGGTAGCACACATTAGGATTAAAAGAATTGTCTGGGTCATTATAGAAGACAGTGTATACGTTTACCCTTGAAATACAAGTGGCCATTCTGAACTGTACCTTTCAGAAGTATGGCGCGAGCTCCTTCATTGAACACCACCTTCTTGGCCTCCCCGCTGTAGTTCATCTGGTAGAGGTATTTGACCGTTGAGTAGTACACGAGTCTGCCAAAAAAGCATACGTTTTGGATATGTTAAAGGTGCATCCATTGTGTTTCATAAAATTTTATTTTGCTTTAATACATTCCAAATCACCACATGTGCTGTTTACAATACAAATAAAACCATGGCCACTCAGCTTGCATATCAATTTGACAATTGCTCGATTTTAAATTTCTGAAATCGGTCTATAAATTACTTATAAAAGGTGCCACATGGCCTGAGCAACTGTTTATGCTGCATATCACTTTATCGTGAAGGTGTCGAGCTGTTGGTCTAGCAGATATTTTACGGTCGCATCTTTAAGCATGGCCATGGGTTATTGCTGTTTGCAGCGTAACAGCGTTCTGAGTGACCGTCACTTCAACAGTACATACTTCCGGAGTAGTATGTTTACTAATCAGCATTTAAGCGTCACTAATCAAACATAAATACCACTATGCGATTGTAAATCTGGTTTATATATGTCAGGAACAATACAAATAAAGTTGTACATGTATATGATTTATAGTATTGATTGATTCAAATCGTTTGTTTAGATACAATTAAGACACGTGCTTTATACGACCAAGTGGTCCCTTTATAATAGAAATTGATTTCGTTTTGTTCTTTGTGATTCACATTACAATAAGCTTTCAAATCGAAATATGTCTTCTTAATTGCATTATTATGATTTGATTTTCAGCTTGATCACGACTCTCAATAGAAATGGTATGCTGATTTGGTGGTTTACACATGACAGTATCCCACAAAGTAATGTAGAACATATGCGCAACATTTTAACAGAATCGGATCAATAGTTTTGCAATAGGTTATATTTCATGAAAATGACTAAGTTCAATATACAGAAATACACGTAATAATGTAGAAATTAGAATAGGAATTTGTTGTTTGGCATTGCATGAGTAGACCCTAATGTAGAATAGTTTTGTAAAATTTTTACAAAATCGGATGAGTATAGTTCTGTAGTTTTTCTGTATTAGGTCGAGCTAAGTTCAAAATATATAAAATAAATTGGAACAAAATAATAAATTCACGAAAGTCATTTCAACTTGGCAATGGAGTCTACTGAATAAAGTAGAAGACAAGTGCAAAAGTCAACAGAATTGGATGATTAGTTTTTCTCTCATAGGTCGGACAAGATTATGGAACGGACATAAGGATGAACGAAATCGTTTGTACTTCTGTATAACTTCGGTCGTTGTACAATACAGTTCACAATTAAAGTTGACATATTTCGTCTTTCAACTATTCTATAACAATATCTAAAATTTCGTTTTTGGTTGATCAACGTGTTTTATAAGCCTATGACCTTATGCTGATCCGAAGAAAAAGGGACCACATCGACCATTGCGCATGCACGTGCATATTAACAACAACACTTTTGTTCAACACACACACATACGTTAACACCTGTTGAAACAAATTCTGATACACACACCGTAATTTCGTGTTTGATAATGTTTTATGGTTAAATGAATATAAACAATAGTTGTAAGCCAGATTTTCTCATGTCCATAGTCCCAGATAATGTTGACCCTACCACTCTTTAACTGACTATCGCTTTGCCAATTTTTATCATAATTTGATGATTTTTTTTAAAGGGTAGATATCGTTTTTTATGAACCTGTGCCTAACTCAATACCGACTAGGTGGTCCCTTTTCCGGTAGCCTTCCCCATATACGTAGAGGTAATCATCGGTCATTCTTGAGAAACATGCATTTCACCAAATCTTTAACATCAGAATAAGCTGAATAGCAAAAGGCACCACTCCACCACTAGGTCTAACCACATATTTCGTTAAAAAAATATTGAATAGTTTTTTAATTATGGCCCGGAAACGAAAGCATTTCGGAAGGGCGGAATCACGGAAGGACGGAATTACAGACATTATATCTCCCGCAAAGCAATATAATAATGGTGGACAAACATAATTGGACAAGTAAATAAGTATTACTTTTTAGACAATTAATAATTATGTCACAGATTTTGGCTAACTTGAGCAATACGCTTATTTAATGGCAATTAACTAATACATTGGTTTTATGTACAGATGGGTTTTGATAATAATAAACTGAGATGTACATTGTTCGATACTCATCATATACTTTACAGTTAAATAGGTAATGATAATATTCATCATCAATGGGGTTAGTATCACATAGTTTACAACATCTATTTACATATTCCACATTATGCCATCTTCCTACTTCAACTGACAATCTATGGCACAGTCTTTCAAATTGTACTGAGATCTTCCATCTCAACCTACAAATGTATGTTGCATATAGAGCATTTTCTAGGCTAGATATATACAGAGACTCCTACCTGGTTGCATCATAAGTTACATTCATACAATGTTACAGTATACGTCCAGTCACGTATTTCTAAATTTAAATAACACAAATATATAGAGGTTAATTTTATAACATTTTCGTTTTGACAAATAAGAATGTTCGGTAGAGAAATATAGCCAGTGTACACATTCTGCATTCGTTTCATATAATGCGCTCGTAAAATTGCCGTAGCACAAGTACACAAAGATCTTACTTCTTGTTTCTGTCCAGTGCTATGTCATAAGCTCTGACGTGCTGCAACGGTCGTGAAATTTGGATCCGACTCTCAACGTCCACGACGTATATCAAAGGTTTCTGAAAATAACGATGCTGTATCAATAGTTTTTTTTCAATTACCATAAAGAATTTAAGATTTTAATGAATCTGAATATAAATTCATTTATAGAAAAACAGTGTAAACGTCTTCCAACTCCCTGGTCTTCGAACATTTATATAGATATATAATATATATGTATTCATTTTGAGTTGAAAATCATGATTACTTTGGGTTGTAAAATGCTTTAGAAGGCAGACACATAATGCATCTATCACACCCCTGAACGGTGTTAAGACAGTGTCTCAAATGCAAATGCTCAAAAATGACAAGCCATAGGCCAGATCAATGGGGGAAAGTTCATCTGCCAAACAGCCCGGGACCTCTACAAATCCAAGAGTGTGATTTAAATACTCTGGAACCTCTACAAGGCGACTAATAACGTCATGATAAGATAAGTCTTGGGAGTGAGCGGAAAACCTGATTAGGATAATAACTCTGTGTGTCAGATTCCAATCATCATCCAAAATTAACATTAGGTTCCGTCAGATAACTGATGTGCGGCTTTCAAAGTTAACTCAGTGAAAATGACTGAAAACAACAGGATGAACACACGGTGTCCATTTGTTGGTGTGCAGATGACAGCTCAACACAAACGTCTGTGGATGGGTGGGCTAGAGCTCATCGTTGTCATCTGCTGCGACATTCG
This sequence comes from Gibbula magus, assembly GCA_936450465.1. Lineage (NCBI taxonomy): Eukaryota > Metazoa > Mollusca > Gastropoda > Trochida > Trochidae > Gibbula > Gibbula magus. Next base: position 76,417,523 of record OW388294.1, read on the forward strand.
GGCTACCCGATGTTTAGCGATGATTAATCCATGGTCATGACGTCACTATATTGTGTTTTCAGTTGATTATTATTTAGGAATCAACTGTTCATTGACTGTCCCAGTCAGGAGGGGTGTTAGGTTTAGACATTTTCAGTAATGGCTAATCGAGTAAATTTTTCGAGACTGATGTATTTTGTCTTAGTGTACATGAATGGGATCTTAAAATATCTCTCAACTAGACAAGTTAATTTTTGTAATGCATGAACCTGGATTCAAACATGCAACCCTTCGCTTGGTAGTCAGCGCTTCTAACCATTAGGCCACAAAACGCTGTTAGAAACCTTAGGATTGTTTGTCAGTAAGAATCCAACGTTCTATTCAAGGCACGGAAGGCATGGAAAGGCAGAGTTTCAGCTGTCAATCACTTCGCTTCGCGTGGCAGTTTTGCGCTGCACGTGCGTGGAAGAATCTATTTCATGAGGGCCGCAGCTACTGTACCATATCCGATGAATGAGCACCGAAATTTGCAAAATAATTGATTTTGGTATTCCATAATTGAAATGTACTGTTTCAAATCTATAAATAATCACATATGCATGTTTCGTGAAGTCATACATGGATTAAGATGGAGAATGCATTCGGAGCAGTGGATTCGTTAAAAATAATCAACTCGCCCATTCGGGGCTCGTTGATTATTTTTAACGAATCCACAGCTCCTCATGCATTCTCCATTACATATCGCTTTAACATGGACTTTGCTAACGGACAGATTTGCGTCTGGGGGCAACGTAATGAGCGTTACACTACGTATACCACGTCCAACAGGTTGATGGGTATGGGGACGGCTCTGTTATGGTTTGTGGCTGGATAACGTCGGATGATAAAACTTTAACTCTTACATGTTGCTGGCAGACTTATTCATGTTCGTAACAGGGATGAAGTTTTGTTGCCGATCGATGTGCCATAGAATCAACGCATTGGACGTAACTTTTGGTTGCTGCAAGATAACGGCTGGCCGAACACCGCTCAGATTCTGCATTGGCAATCTACACGTCCCGACAGTAATCATTTAGAGCATCTCTACGATGGTCTGTATCACAGAGTTCTAGAATGCAAAATACAGTCCCAGAACCTCAAACTACTTTATGCTGTTCTCGTAGAAGAGTGGCGTACTTTTCCGTGAGCTGTGATCAGGAAACTCATACAATTTCTACCAAATAGGGGTGCTGAGGTAATCAACAAACATTGGGGGCACACATGATACCGACTTTAGACAAATTCCAGCTCTAGGTTTCTGTGACACAGCGTTCAAACCTCGTACAGGATCATTAAAACATCCTAAGCTAACCAAAAGTTCCCTTATTCATTTCTGTGAGTATATTTTGTCTTCGCTATAGTTTTAATAGTATATATTTACAAAAACGACATTATACGACGACCACGACCACGTTGATGTTCAGGCAGACTCTTATCATTGATCATGAGACTATCTCTTATACCGCCAATATGACCTTAAACAATGATAGACCAGTTTGTATTTGAAATGTCAAAAATGAACATCAGAAGTAAAACAATAGCATATACAATAAAACAAACAAAAACTAACGATAAAAAAGAAAAGTAACCTGAAAATGACATCAATAAGCAAGAATCAAACTATGACACTCTTTCGAATGACTCTCAAAATGAATTAAATGTAAAAAAAAGAAAGGTTAGAGAGTTCATTCGAACCGAAGAGATAAAAATAATTATTTTTTGAAACAAAGAAAAATGGTACGAAGAGGTTGAAAAAAATCCACAGAATATTTCCCGAATCTCGAGAAAAGAAAATTAATTAAATCAATAAGCGCATGAAAGAAATGACTGATACAAATTGAAGAAGAATGACTAGCACTCATGATCTAGTTAATGAAACATCAAATATTACAAGTAACCTTATAGTAGCTGTCATGAGACCAACTAGGAAGAATATGCAAGCCATTTTACAAATATTGACATCACATTAAAGAGCCAACAAGAATATAAGTGTTTCAAATTAAAAATATTTTTGGGAAAATATACTTATAACGTCATTCGCCAGAGAAATCTTTTATCTACAACATATCACGACAATGTAATACAACTTCGAGTAGCGCGCGCTAAGGGTAATTGACGTCATATAAACAGAATCCCCTTTTTAGCTTAAAACGTACTACACAAACAGTTAGCGCTTCCGAAGCGTGAAGGTTCGTCTCCAGCGCAAGTGTCTCTCTTGGAAGTTACCCTTGTCACACATTACTGAATGTGACGATTGCTTTACAAACAATGTTCTAAATGTCCTGAGAATATACAAATTATTGCCTGTGTACTTTTTATTGAGATAAGACCAGCAAACTATGACAAATTTTTACTCTCATTAATTATAAAATTCAAGAAAAATACCTAGTTGGGTAAAAGAATTATTCCAATATCTGTAGCAAATACATAATTAAATGAAATGGTAAATAAATAACCGCCAAAAAATTATATATTTCTATTTGTTCATTGCCCATAATTTTTGTTATTCTTTCGTGTCTTTGTTTACTGTGTGTGAGCTGGACCATAATGCTTTGCGCTTGAAAATAATAGACCGGATCTATATTTAGACTGGAAAACACCTTTACTAATTAATGCATTTTCTCGGCTTATTTTAGGTTGAACAAATTTGGGAAAAATAAAGTGTATTTATTTCACGGAGATAGATTTTTGGATATGTTCATCAACATCGTTGATGGCTCTTTAAACCAACTTGAGAGAGACAGCTGTGAAGGTCCTATTATGCCAAATGAATGTGCCTTAAAATGTATGAGAATTTGGAAAAGTCCAGGATCAGACTGCTTTCCAGACGAATTCTACAAGTTTTTCAGGATAGATACTGGAATTATTCTCCTGAAATCAATAACATATACCTTTAAAACTGGAACTTTGTCCAATTTCCAAAATCAGGGTGTAATTAAATGCATTTTTAAAAAAACACCAACAAAGCAGAAATCTGTCTCAATATTCCTCTCTTTAATTCAATGGGGCTCCTCCTCCCCTGGGAAGAAGTTCCATCATGTAACATGGATCTCTGTAATAAAAAAAACTAATGACTAAAAAATAATGTCCTGCACTCCTAAAGAAAACAGAGAAGGCGATATTTAAAAACCATTATCTTTGATGAATGTTGATTTTAAAATGAATATATCATGAATTATTGAGAAGTACATACAAGTCAGGACTGCTTATAACAGTAGATTTTGAGAAAGCGTTTGTCATTGTAGAATGGAATTACATTGATAAACCACCAGAAGCATTTAAATTTGGAACTACTCTCAGACAATGGGTTAAATAATTTAGATTCTTAAGATACATTCCAGCTGATATGCTGATCTAATTAAGACTGCAATTCAGGAGTTGGTAGACTATTCTTAAACACATATCGAACTCAACTGACTGTAAGCTTGCACATTCCAAGCCATGTAACAACAACGCTGTATCTTTAGAGAAGTGGGAATCCCAACTTACTATAACTCCGAAAACTCTCTTTCCGATTGTTTTGCAATGATTACTAGTACTTCCATATAAAATAAGACATAACATTTTCAATTTAAACTGATCAATACAATAATCTCAATAAAACCATTGAGTTCCTATTTAAAATAGGTATTAGTCAAGACAACCGCTTTCTTTCTGTAGTAGAGAAACTGAAACACTTGAGTACTTATTCTTTTCATTTGAGAAACCAAGCATATTAGTTCACAATTGGCAACCAGGTACCGCTTCAAGATGGGAACCGCCCTCAATATAGATATTTCACAAATTCTACTGGGGGACCCAAAGGCAAATGTATTAATAAATCACATTTTTATTGTCACTAAATAATTTATTAATAAAACAAGATTTGGAACTATTGATTTAAATTTCAATTACCTCATTCATAAAATACGATTATAATTTGGAAAATACATTTTATTTCAGAAAATGATCTTCAAATAATATGGCCACGCAGTCTGATTAAAATCGACGGTTTTCCATGGAATAAGAATTGCCAAATAGTGCATCTACCGGGATACGAACTCGTATCGTTCATAGGTTTCCACGCCAAACCGTCTGAAAGCACCCCGTACACTAGCGTGTTCGGGCGCAATTCAGCTGGCCAATCAAAAGATGCCCAACAAATGCTTTCGGTGCGAGAAACTAGGGGCAGATAACTCCAAACAGCTATCCTTTTGTCTGTTCCGAATGCTTTCAAAACAGCGACCGTTTAAATACTATGATGTGATTGGTCAGCTATTTGACTGGGATTTGGCTGCGCTAAACTGGTTCTGAACACACGCCTATACGGGGTGTTCTCAGACCTTGTGGCGAGGAATCTACAGAACCTGTTCGTATCCCGGGAGATGCAAAATTTTGCAAATTTTATTCCTCGGAACAAGGTCGATTTTAATCAGACTGAATGGCCACGCCAATTAAAAAATGACTGAGTGCTCTCTTCTTCTGCGCCCTATCACTATCCACCACTTTCTACTCTGTTTCTTGAGTATGTGAAATTTATTTTTGGAAACTTTCTTTGTAATACACTGTAACACTATATATTTTGTAATAAATTCTGCACAAAAATGAATTAAATTATTTCAATAAAATAGCTATAGCGCAATAATAAGCACATGACACAGTTCAAATTATTTTAATCTTGAGAGATACATATATATCAAGAAAAATACCCAGATAAAAGGTATAGACATTAATAGTGATGAATATTTAACTTTCCAATATGCTGTTGACTCAACTTACACTTCAGAAGGATCACAAGAGCGTCTTTCTAAACTTATACGAACACTACACGATTTCGACATCGCATCCGGTTTGCAAATTACCAAAACCAAAGACCAAAACTATTTGGATTGGTTCAAAATGGATTCGTTTGAACAACTTTGTCCATATTTGTCTCTTCAATGGTAAAAAGAGCCTTTCAACCCTAGGGATCATGTTTTCGACAGACACAAAGAAAACACTTAAAATAATTCAGTGTTCTGAAAACCGATTTCGGATTAAATGATAATTTCATTTCTTATTTCAAAATTTCCTACCCAACTCAAGGATTACAATTTCATCAAGTAACTCGACTAACATAACCAATGATAGTATTAATTGTAAGATTATAAGGGGCATCGTATCATCGCCAGATAGTACATTTCTCTATAAAGTTGTTCGTACTTACAATGGTATTTGTTCTCTTCAAAACTTTACTTCTAATTGGAACTCCAAGTTGGATGCACTCATATCAGACCATCACATTTCGCAATGTTTTAAAACAATACGAACGTGTGTGCAGTACAGTAAGACACGGAACTTTCAATAGAAGTTCATCCTCAGAATCAAACCAACGAAATCTCTATTATACAAAATCGGATTAAAAGAGGATAATATTTGTACATTTTGGTAATCAGAACTGAAACTCTTGAACATTTCTTTTTCCCATGTAGACGAAGCCAAACTGCAATAAATGAACTTATGATCTGGTAATTAAGATGGACTTCTCTAAAGATAGACCTGAATATATTATACACTTTCCTAATTGGTTATCAAAAGTTGTATGTTCTTGAAACCACCTTTTTGTGATAACCATGCGCTATATACAAAGTTGCCAATACAATGAAACTATTCACAAGTATTATCTCAAATACAATTTTATTATAATATCGAAAATGTATTTCAGAAGACAAAAGTGAATTCACTCCAAAACGGGCCCCCTTGCAAATGTAGATGTATCCGCACCATACCAATGTTATATATCACATCACTCTCCGGCTATGTTTTCCACCTTCCCTCTCTTCCCTATCTTTTGCTCTCTATCTCTTTTGTTAATTAAAACTTTCATTTAGTTGGAATGAAATGATGTTGAATTAAATGTTTTTGAAAATGAACGTTAATTGATGTATCGATGTATTAATTTTTGTATTACTTCAGAAATCTGTAATTAAGAATGTTATCAAAAAAGAGGGATAAGCTAGAAAGAAACAGTCAGGAGCAAAGATCATATTAATTAGATTACTTCTCGCTGAATATCTGGATTGTTCATGTAAGGCATTTGCAAGTTTAGCCAGTAGGGCACTAACAATGAATCTCTAATGAATTAAAAAACTGTCTGTGCTTTGTGCTATTGTTATGAAGTTGTGAAGTTGTTATGATGAATGAGGGCTGCTTGAGAACAGCGCTAGTATCTACATCGAAACGTCGCAAATCAAAAGCAATAAAGAAGTTGACTTGTTCTCATTCAGATACAGATATTAAACTCGATGGTTGGTTGTATAGTCTCTGTGAAGCTCTATGACTTACCAAGGTTGTATAGAACAATAGGTGACGCTCTGTATAGCCTCTGTAAAGCTGTGTGACTTATCCAGGTTACAGAGAACAATAGGTGACGCTCTGTATGGCCTCTGTGAAGTTGTATGACTTACCAAGGTTGTATAGAACAATAGGTGACGCTATGTATGGCCTCTGTGAAGATGTATGAATTACCCAGGTTGTATAGAATAATAGGTGACGCTCTGTATAGCCTCTGTGAAGCTGTATGACTTACCCAGGTTACATAGAACAATAGGTGACGCTCTGTATGGCCTCTGTGAAAATGTATGACTTACCCAGGTTGTATAGAACAATAGGTGACGCTCTGTATAGCCTCTGTGAAGTTGTATGAATTACCCAGGTTACATTGAACAATAGGTGACGCTCTGTATGGCCTCTGTGAAGCTGTGTGACTTACCCATGTTGTATAGAACAATAGGTTACGCTCTGTATGGCCTCTGTGAAGCTGTATGACTTACCCAGGTTGTATAGAACAATAGATGACGCTCTGTATAGCCTCTGTGAAGCTGTATGACTTACACGGGTTGTATAGAACAATAGGTGACGCACTGTATAGCCTCTGTGAAACTGTATGACTTACCCAGGTTACATAGAACAATAGATGACGCTCTGTATGGCCTCTGTGAAGATGTATGAATTACCCAGGTTGTATAGAACAATAGGTGACGCTCTGTATAGCCTCTGTGAAGCTGTATGACTTACCCATTCTGTATAGAACAATAGGTGACGCTCTGTATGGCCTCTGTGAAGCTGTGTGACTTACCCAGGTTACATAGAACAATAGGTGACGCTCTGTATGGCCTCTGTGAAGATGTATGAATTACCCAGGTTGTATAGAACAATAGGTGACGCTCTGTATGGCCTCTGTGAAGCTGTATGACTTACCCGGGTTGTATAGAACAATAGGTGACGCTCTGTATAGCCTCTGTGAAGCTGTATGACTTACCCAGGTTGTATAAAACAATAGTTGACGCTCTGTATAGCCTCTGTGAAGCTGTATGACTTACCCAGGTTGTATAGAACAATAGGTGACGCTCTGTATAGCCTCTGTGAAGCTGTGTGACTTACCCAGGTTGCATAGAACAATAGATGACGCTCTGTATAGCCTCTGTGAAGCTGTGTGACTTACCCAGGTTGCATAGAACAATAGTTGACGCTCTGTATAGCCTCTGTGAAGCTGTGTGACTTATCCATGTTGTATAAAACAATAGTTGACGCTCTGTATAGCCTCTGTGAAGTTGTATGACTTACCCAGGTTGCATAGAACAATAGTTGACGCTCTGCATGGGCTCTGTGAAGCTGTATGACTTACCCAGGTTGCATAGAACAATAGGTGACGCTCTGTATGGTCTCTGTGAAGCTGCATGACTTACCCAGGTTGTGTAGAACAATAGGTGACGCTCTGTATAGCCTCTGTGAAGCTGTATGACTTACCCAGGTTGTATAGAACAATAGTTGACGCTCTGTATAGCCTCTGTGAAGCTGTGTGACTTACCCAGGTTGCATAGAACAATAGGTGACGCTCTGTATGGCCTCTGTGAAGCTGTATGACTTACCAAGGTTGTATAGAACAATAGGTGACGCTCTGTATAGCCTCTGTGAAGCTGTATGACTTACCCAGGTTGTATAGAACAATAGGTGACGCTCTGTATAGCCTCTTTGAAGCTGTATGACTTACCCGGGTTGTATATAACAATAGGCGACGCTCTGTATAGCCTCTGTGAAGCTATATGGCTTACACATGTTGTATAGAACAATAGGTGACGCTCTGTATGGCCTCTGTGAAGCTGTATCTCTTGCCCGGGTTGTATAGAACAATAGGTGACGCTATGTATGACCTCTGTGAAGCTGTATGTCTTACCCGGGTTGTATAGAACAATAGGTGACGCTCTGTATGGCCTCTGTGAAGCTGTGTGACTTACTCTTGTTGGATAGAACAATAGGTGACGCTCTGTATGGCCCTGTTAAGCTATATGACTTACCCAGGTTGTATAGAACAATAGGTGACGCTCTGTATAGCCTCTGTGAAGTTGTATGACTTACCCAGGTTGCATAGAACAATAGGTGACGCTCTGTATGGCCTCTGTGAAAATGTATGAATTACCCAGGTTGTATAGAACAATAGGTGACGCTCTGTATAGCCTCTGTGAAGTTGTATGACTTACACGGGTTCTATAGAACAATAGGTGACGCACTGTATAGCCTCTGTGAAGCTGTATGACTTACCCAGGTTACATAGAACAATAGGTGACGCTCTGTATGGCCTCTGTGAAGCTGTGTGACTTACCCATGTTGTATAGAACAATAGGTTACGCTCTGTATGGCCTCTGTGAAGCTGTATGACTTACCCAGGTTGTATAGAACAATAGGTGACGCTCTGTATAGCCTCTGTGAAGATGTATGAATTACCCAGGTTGTATAGAACAATAGATGACGCTCTGTATAGCCTCTGTGAAGCTGTATGACTTACACGGGTTGTATAGAACAATAGGTGACGCACTGTATAGCCTCTGTGAAGCTGTATGACTTACCCAGGTTACATAGAACAATAGGTGACGCTCTGTATGGCCTCTGTGAAGATGTATGAATTACCCAGGTTGTATAGAACAATAGGTGACGCTCTGTATAGCCTCTGTGAAGCTGTATGACTTACCCATTCTGTATAGAACAATAGGTGACGCTCTGTATGGCCTCTGTGAAGCTGTGTGACTTACCCAGGTTACATAGAACAATAGGTGACGCTCTGTATGGCCTCTGTGAAGATGTATGAATTACCCAGGTTGTATAGAACAATAGGTGACGCTCTGTATGGCCTCTGTGAAGCTGTGTGACTTACCCAGGTTACATAGAACAATAGGTGACGCTCTGTATGGCCTCTGTGAAGCTGTATGACTTACCCGGGTTGTGTAGAACAATAGGTGACGCTCTGTATGGCCTCTGTGAAGCTGTATGACTTACCCAGGTTACATAGAACAATAGGTGACGCTGTGTATGGCCTCTGTGAAGCTGTGTGACTTACCCAGGATGTATAGAGCAATATGTGACGCTCTGTATGGCCTCTGTGAAGCTGTGTGTCTTACCCGGGTTGTATAGAACAATAGGTGACGCTCTGTATGGCCTCTGTGAAGCCTTATGTCTTACCCGGGTTGTATAGAACAATAGGTGACGCTCTGTATGGCCACTGTGAAGTTGTATGACTTACCCAGGTTGTATAGAATAATAGGTGACGCTCTGTATGGCCTCTGTGAAGCTGTATGTCTTACCCGGGTTGTATAGAACAATAGGTGACTCTCTGTATGGCCTCTGTGAAGCTGTGTGACTTCCTCTTGTTGTATTTATAAAGCAATAGGTGACGCTCTGTATGGCCTCTGTGAAGTTGTATGTCTTACCCGGGTTGTATAGAACAATAGGTGACGCTCTGTATAGCCTCTGTGAAGCTGTATGACTTACCCAAGTTGCATAGAACAATAGTTGACGCTCTGTATAGCCTCTGTGAAGCTGTGTGACTTATCCAGGTTGCATAGAACAATAGGTGACGCTCTGTATGGTCTCTGTGAAGCTGCATGACTTACCCAGGTTGTGTAGAACAATAGGTGACGCTCTGTATAGCCTCTGTGAAGCTGTATGACTAACCCAGGTTGTATAGAACAATAGTTGACGCTCTGTATAGCCTCTGTGAAGCTGTGTGACTTACCCAGGTTGCATAGAACAATAGGTGACGCTCTGTATGGCCTCTGTGAAGCTGTATGACTTACCAAGGTTGTATAGAACAATAGGTGACGCTCTGTATAGCCTCTGTGAAGCTGTATGACTTACCCAGGTTGTATAGAACAATAGGTGACGCTCTGTATAGCCTCTTTGAAGCTGTATGACTTACCCGGGTTGTATATAACAATAGGTGACGCTCTGTATAGCCTCTGTGAAGCTATATGGCTTACACATGTTGTATAGAACAATAGGTGACGCTCTGTATGGCCTCTGTGAAGCTGTATCTCTTGCCCGGGTTGTATAGAACAATAGGTGACGCTATGTATGAACTCTGTGAAGCTGTATGTCTTACCCGGGTTGTATAGAACAATAGGTGACGCTCTGTATGGCATCTGTGAAGCTGTGTGACTTACTCTTGTTGGATAGAACAATAGGTGACGCTCTGTATGGCCACTGTTAAGCTATATGACTTACCCAGGTTGTATAGAACAATAGGTGACGCTCTGTATAGCCTCTGTGAAGTTGTATGACTTACCCAGGTTGCATAGAACAATAGGTGACGCTCTGTATGGCCTCTGTGAAGCCTTATGTCTTACCCGGGTTGTATAGAACAATAGGTGACGCTCTGTATGGCCTCTGTGAAGCTGTATGACTTACCCAGGTTGTATAGAACAATAGGTGACGCTCTGTATAGCCTCTGTGAAGCTGTATGACTTACCCAGGTTGTATAGAACAATAGGTGACGCTCTGTATAGCCTCTTTGAAGCTGTATGACTTTCCCGGGTTGTATATAACAATAGGTGACGCTCTATATAGCCTCTGTGAAGCTATATGGCTTACACATGTTGTATAGAACAATAGGTGACGCTCTGCATGTATGGCCTCTGTGAAGCTGTATCTCTTGCCCGGGTTGTATAGAACAATAGGTGACGCTATGTATGACCTCTGTGAAGCTGTATGTCTTACCCGGGTTGTAAAGAACAATAGGTGACGCTCTGTATGGCATCTGTGAAGCTGTGTGACTTACTCTTGTTGTATAGAACAATAGGTGACGCTCTGTATGGCCACTGTTAAGCTATATGACTTACCCAGGTTGTAGATAACAATAGGTGATGCTCTGTATAGCCTCTGTGAAGTTGTATGACTAACCCAGGTTGTATAGAACAATAGGTGACGCTCTGTATAGCCTCTGGGAAGCTGTATGACTTACCCGGGTTGAATAGAACAATAGGTGACGCTCTGTATAGCCTCTGTGAAGCTGTATTACCTACCCAGGTTGTATAGAGCGATAGGTGACGCTCTGTATGACCTCTGTGAAGCTGTATGTCTTACCCGGGTTGTATAGAACAATAGGTGACGCTCTGTTTAGCCTCTGTGAAGCTGTATTACCTACCCAGGTTGTGTAGAACAATAGGTGACGCTCTGTATAGCCTCTGTGAAGTTGTATGACTTACAAGGGTTGTATAGAACAATAGGTGACGCTCTGTATAGCCTCTGTGAAGCTGTATGACTTACAAGGGTTGTATAGAACAATAGGTGACGCTCTGTATAGCCTCTGTGAAGTTGTATGACCTACCCAGGTTGTATAGAACAATAGGTGACGCTCTGTATGACCTCTGTGAAGCTGTATGTCTTACCCGGGTTGTATAGAACAATAGGTGACGCTCTGTTTAGCCTCTGTGAAGCTGTATTACCTACCCAGGTTGTGTAGAACAATAGGTGACGCTCTGTATGGCCTCTGTGAAGCTGTGTGACTTACTCTTGTTGAATTTATAAAGCAATAGGTGACGGTATGTATAGCCTCTGTGAAGTTGTATGTCTTACCCAGGTTGTATAGAACAATAGGTGACGCTCTGTATGGCCTCTGTGAAGCTGTGTGTCTTACCCGGGTTGTATAGAACAATAGGTGACGCTCTGTATGGCCTCTGTGAAGCCTTATGTCTTACCCGGGTTGTATAGAACAATAGGTGACGCTCTGTATGGCCACTGTGAAGTTGTATGACTTACCCAGGTTGTATAGAACAATAGGTGACGCTCTGTATGGCCTCTGTGAAGCTGTATGTCTTACCCGGGTTGTATAGAACAATAGGTGACTCTCTGTATGGCCTCTGTGAAGCTGTGTGACTTCCTCTTGTTGTATTTATAAAGCAATAGGTGACGCTCTGTATGGCCTCTGTGAAGTTGTATGTCTTACCCAGGTAGTATAGAACAATAGGTGACGCTCTGTATGGCCTCTGTGAAGTTGTATGACTTACCCAGGTTGTATAGAACAATAGGTGACGTTCTGTATGGCCTCTGTGAAGCTGTATGTCTTACCCGGGTTGTATAGAACAATAGGTGACGCTCTGTATGGTCTCTATGAAGCTGTGTGACTTACTCTTGTTGTATTTATAAAGCAATAGGTGACGGTATGTATAGCCTCTGTGAAGCTGTATGACTTACCCAGATTGTATAGAACAATAGGTGACGCTCTGTATGGCCTCTGTGAAGCTGTATGACTTACCCATGTTGTATAGAACAATAGGTGACGCTCTGTATGGTCTCTGTGAAGTTGTATGTCTTACCCAGATTGTATAGAACAATAGGTGACGCTCTGTATGGCCTCTGTGAAGTTGTATGACTTACCCATGTTGTATAGAACAATAGGTGACGTTCTGTATGGCCTCTGTGAAGCTGTATGTCTTACCCGGGTTGTATAGAACAATAGGTGACGCTCTGTATGGCCTCTGTGAAGCTGTGTGACTTACTCTTGTTGTATTTATAAAGCAATAGGTGACGGTATGTATAGCCTCTGTGAAGCTGTATGACTTACCCAGATTGTATAGAACAATAGGTGACGCTCTGTATGGCCTCTGTGAAGCTGTATGACTTACCCAGATTGTATAGAACAATAGGTGATGCTCTGTATAGCCTCTGTTAAGTTGATTGACTTACCTGGGTTGTATAGAACAACAGGTGATGCTCTGTATAGCCTCTGTTAAGTTGATTGACTTACCCAGGTTGTGTAGAACAATAGGTGACGCTCTGTATGGCCTCTGTGAAGCTGTATGACTTACCCAGGTTGTATAGAACAATAGGTGACGCTCTGTATGGCCTCTGTGAAGTTGTATGACTTACCCATGTTGTATAGAACAATAGGTGACGCTCTGTATGGCCTCTGTGAAGCTGTATGATTTACCAAGGTTGTATAGAACAATAGGTGACACTCTGTATGGCCTCTGTGAAGCTGTATGACTGACCCATGTTGTATAGAACAATAGGTGACGCTCTGTATTGCCTCTGTGAAGCTGTATGACTTACCCAGGTTGTTTAGAACAATAGGTGACGCTCTGTATGGCCTCTGTGAAGCTGTATGACTTACCAAGGTTGTATAGAACAATAGGTGACGCTCTGTATGGCCTCTGTGAAGCTGTATGACTTACCCATGTTGTATAGAACAATAGGTGACGCTCTGTATTGCCTCTGTGAAGCTGTATGACTTACCCGGGTTGAATAGAACAATAGGTGACGCTCTGTATGGCCTCTGTGAAGCTGTATGACTTACACATGTTGTATAGAACAATAGGTGACGCTCTGTATGGCCTCTGTGAAGCTGTATGACTGACCCATGTTGTATAGAACAATAGGTGACGCTCTGTATTGCCTATGTGAAGCTGTATGACTTACCCGGGTTGAATAGAACAATAGGTGACGTTCTGTATGGCCTCTGTGAAGCTGTATGTCTTACCCGGGTTGTATAGAACAATAGGTGACGCTCTGCATGGCCTCTGTGAAGCTGTGTGACTTACTCTTGTTGTATTTATAAAGCGATAGGTGACGGTATGTATAGCCTCTGTGAAGCTGTATGACTTACCCAGATTGTATAGAACAATAGGTGATGCTCTGTATAGCCTCTGTTAAGTTGATTGACTTACCCGGGTTGTATAGAACAATAGGTGACGCACTGTATAGCCTCTGTGAAGCTGTATACATGACTTACCCATGTTGTATAGAACAATAGGTGACGGTATGTATAGCCTCTGTGAAGCTGTGTGACTTACCCAGGTTACATAGAACAATAGTTGACGCTCTGTATGGCCTCTGTGAAGCTGTATGATTTACCAAGGTTGTATAGAACAATAGGTGACGCTCTGTATGGCCTCTGTGAAGTTGTATGACTTACCCATGTTGTATAGAACAATAGTTGACGCTCTGTATGGCCTCTGTGAAGCTGTATGATTTACCCAGGTTGTATAGAACAATAGGTGACGCTCTGTATGGCCTCTGTGAAGCTGTATGACTTACCCGGGTTGTATAGAACAATAGGTGACGCTCTGTATGGCCTCTGTGAAGCTGTATGACTTACACATGTTGTATAGAACAATAGGTGACGCTCTGTATGGCCTCTGTGAAGCTGTATGACTTACCCGGGTTGTATAGAACAATAGGTGACGCTCTGTATGGCCTCTGTGAAGCTGTATGACTGACCCATGTTGTATAGAACAATAGGTGACGCTCTGTATTGACTCTGTGAAGCTGTATGACTTACCCGGGTTGTATAGAACAATAGGTGACGCTCTGTATGGCCTCTGTGAAGCTGTATGACTGACCCATGTTGTATAGAACAATAGGTGACGCGCTGTATTGCCTCTGTGAAGCTGTATGACTTACCCGGGTTGAATAGAACAATAGGTGACGCTCTGTGTAGCCTATGTGAAGCTGTATGACTTACCCGGCTTGTGTTGAACAATAGGTGACGCTCTGTATAGCCTCTATGAAGCTGTATGACTTACCCGGGTTGTGTAGAACAATAGGTGACGCTCTGTATAGCCTCTGTGAAGCTATACGGCTTACACATGTTGTATAGAACAATAGGTGACGCTCTGTATAGCCTATGTGAAGCTGTATGGCTTACACATGTTGTATAGAACAATAGGTGACACTCTGTATGGCCTCTGTGAAGCTGTATGTCTTACCCAGGTTGTATAAAACAATAGTTGACCCTCTGTATAGCCTCTGTGAAGCTGTATGACTTACCCATGTTGTATAGAACAATAGGTGACGCTCTGTATGGCCTCTGTGAAGCTGTGTGACTTACCCAGGTTGTATCGAACAATAGGTGACGCTCTGTATGGCCTCTGTGAAGCTGTATGACTTACCCGGGTTGTATAGAACAATAGGTTACGCTCTGTATAGCCTCTGTGAAGCTGTGTGACTTACCCAGGTTGTATAGAATAATAGGTGACGCTATGTATGGCATCTGTGAAGTTGTGTGACTTACCCAGGTTGTATAGAACAATAGGTTACGCTCTGTATAGCCTCTGTGAAGCTGTGTGACTTACCCAGGTTACATAGAACAATAGGTGACGCTCTGTATGGCCTCTGTGAAGATGTATGAATTACCCAGGTTGTATAGAACAATAGGTGACGCTCTGTATAGCCTCTGTGAAGCTGTATGACTTACCTAGGTTACATAGAACAATAGGTGACGCTCTGTATGGCCTATGTGAAGCTGTATGACTTACCCAGGTTACATAGAACAATAGGTGACGCTCTGTATGGCCTCTGTGAAGATGTATGAATTACCCAGGTTGTATAGAACAATAGGTGACGCTCTGTATGGCCTCTGTGAAGTTGTGTGACTTACCCAGGTTATATAGAACAATAGGTGACGCTCTGTATGGCCTCTGTGAAGATGTATGAATTACCCAGGTTGTATAGAACAATAGGTGACGCCCTGTATGGCCTCTGTGAAGCTGTGTGACTTACCCAGGTTACATAGAACAAAAGGTGACGCTCTGTATGGCCTCTGTGAAGCTGTATGAATTACCCAGGTTGTATAGAACAATAGGTGACGCCCTGTATGGCCTCTGTGAAGATGTATGAATTACCCAGGTTGTATAGAACAATAGGTGACGCTCTGTATAGCCTCTGTGAAGCTGTATGACTTACCTAGGTTACATAGAACAATAGGTGACGCTCTGTATGGCCTATGTGAAGCTGTATGACTTACCCAGGTTACATAAAACAATAGGTGACGCTCTGTATGGCCTCTGTGAAGCTGTGTGACTTACCCAGGTTACATAGAACAATAGGTGACGCTCTGTATGGCCTCTGTGAAGATGTATGAATAACCCAGGTTGTATAGAACAATAGGTGACGCCCTGTATGGACTCTGTGAAGCTGTGTGACTTACCCAGGTTACATAGAACAATAGGTGACGCTCTGTATGGACTCTGTGAAGCTGTATGGCTTACCCGGGTTGTATAGAACAATAGGTGACGCTCTGTATGTCCTCTGTGAAGCTGTATGACTTACCCAGGTTACATAGAACAATATGTGACGCTCTGTATGGCCTCTGTGAAGCTGTGTGACTTACCCAGGTTGTATAGAGCAATATGTGACGCTCTGTATGGCCTCTGTGAAGCTGTGTGACTTACCCAGGTTACATAGAACAATAGGTGACGCTCTGTATGGCCTCTGTGAAGTTGTATGACTTACCCATATTGTATAGAACAATAGGTGACGCTCTCTATGGCCTTTGCGAAGTTGTATGACTTACCCAGGTTGTATAGAACAAACGGTTACGCTCTGTATGGCCTCTGTGAAGCTGTATGACTTACCCAGGTTGTATAGAACAATAGGTGACGCTCTGTATAGCCTCTGTAAAGCTGTATGTCTTACCCAGGTTGTATAAAACAATAGTTGACCCTCTGTATAGCCTCTGTGAAGCTGTATGACTTACCCAGGTTGCATAGAACAATAGTTGACGCTCTGTATAGCCTCTGTGAAGCTGTGTGACTTATCCAGGTTGCATAGAACAATATGTGACGCTCTGTATGGTCTATGTGAAGCTGCATGACTTACCCAGGTTGTGTAGAACAATAGGTGACGCTCTGTATAGCCTCTGTGAAGTTGTGTGACTTACCCAGGTTGCATAGAACAATAGGTGATGCTCTGTATGGCCTCTGTGAAGATGTATGAATTACCCAGGTTGTATAGAACAATAGGTGACGCTCTGTATAGCCTCTGTGAAGCTGTGTGACTTACCCAGGTTGCATAGAACAATAGGTGATGCTCTGTATGGCCTCTCTGAAGCCTTATGTCTTACCCGGGTTGTATAGAACAATAGGTGACGCTCTGTATGGCCTCTGTGAAGCTGTATGACTTACCCATGTTGTACAGAACAATAGGTGACGCTCTGTATAGCCTCTGTGAAGCTGTATGACTTACCCAGGTTGTATAGAACAATAGGTGACGCTCTGTATAGCCTCTGTGAAGCTGTATGACTTACCCAGGTTGTATAGAACAATAGGTGACGCTCTGTATAGCCTCTATGAAGCTGTATGACTTACCCAGGTTGTATAGAACAATAGGTGACGCTCTGTATGGCCTCTGTGAAGATGTATGACTTACCCGGGTTGTATAGAACAATAGGTGACGCTCTGTATAGCCTCTGTAAAGCTGTATGTCTTACCCAGGTTGTATAAAACAATAGGTGACGCTCTGTATGGCCTCTGTGAAGCTGTATGACTTACCCAGGTTGTATAGAACAATAGGTGACGCTCTGTATGGCCTCTGTGAAGATGTATGACTTACCCGGGTTGTATAGAACAATAGGTGACGCTCTGTATAGCCTCTGTAAAGCTGTATGTCTTACCCAGGTTGTATAAAACAATAGGTGACGCTCTGTATGGCCTCTGTGCAGCTGTATGGCTTACACATGTTGTATAGAACAATAGGTGACGCTCTGTATGGCCTCTGTGAAGCCTTATGTGTTACCCAGGTTGTATAGAACAATAGGTGACGCTCTGTATGACCTCTGTGAAGCTGTATGTCTTACCCGGGTTGTATAGAACAATAGGTGACGCTCTGTTTAGCCTCTGTGAAGCTGTATTACCTACCCAGGTTGTATAGAACGATAGGTGACGCTCTGTATAGCCTCTATTAAGCTGTATGACTTACCCGGGTTGTATAGAACAATAGGTGACGCTCTTAATAGCCTCTGTGAAGTTGTATGACTTACCCAGGTTGTATAGAACAATAGGTGACGCTCTGCATGGGCTCTGTGAAGCTGTATGTCTTACCCGGGTTGTATAGAACAATAGGTGACGCTCTGTATGGCCTCTGTGAAGCTGTGTGACTTACTCTTGTTGAATTCATAAAGCAATAGGTGACGGTATGTATAGCCTCTGTGAAGTTGTATGTCTTACCCAGGTTGTATAGAACAATAGGTGACGCTCTGTATGGCCTCTGTGAAGTTGTATGACTTACCCAGGTTGTATAGAACAATAGGTGACGCTCTGTATGGCCTCTGTGAAGCTGTATGTCTTACCCGGGTTGTATAGAACAATAGGTGACACTCTGTATAGCCTCTGTGAAGCTGTGTGACTAACTCTTGTTGTATTTATAAAGCAATAGGTGACGGTATGTATAGCCTCTGTGAAGTTGTATGTCTTACCCAGGTTGTATAGAACAATAGGTGACGCTCTGTATGGCCTCTGTGAAGCTGTATGTCTTACACGGGTTGTATAGAACAATAGGTGACGCTCTGTATGGCCTCTGTGAAGCCTTATGTCTTACCCGGGTTGTATATAACAATAGGTGACGCTCTGTATGGCCTCTGTGAAGCTGTATGACTTACCCGGGTTGTATAGAACAATAGGTGACGCTCTGTATGTCCTCTGTGAAGTTGTATGACTTACCCAGGTTGTATAGAACAATAGGTGACGCTCTGTATGGCCTCTGTGAAGCTGTATGTCTTACCCGGGTTACATAGAACAATATGTGACGCTCTGCATGGCCTCTGTGAAGCTGTGTGACTTACCCATGTTGTATAGAGCAATATGTGACGCTCTGTATGGCCTCTGTGAAGCTGTGTGACTTACCCAGGTTACATAGAACAATAGGTGACGCTCTGTATGGCCTCTGTGAAGCTGTGTGACTTACCCATATTGTATAGAACTATAGGTGACGCTCTGTATGGCCTCTGTGAAGTTGTATGACTAACCCATATTGTATAGAACAATAGGTGACGCTCTGTATGGCCTTTGCGAAGTTTTATGACTTACCCAGGTTGTATAGAACAAACGGTTACGCTCTGTATGGCCTCTGTGAATCTGTATGACTTACCCAAGTTGTATAGAACAATAAGTGACGCTCTGTATAGCCTCTGTAAAGCTGTATGTCTTACCCAGGTTGTATAAATCAATAGTTGACGCTCTGTATAGCCTCTGTGAAGCTGTATGACTTACCCAGCTGGTTGCATAGAACAATAGTTGACGCTCTGTATAGCCTCTGTGAAGCTGTGTGACTTATCCAGGTTGTATAGAACACTAGGTGACGCTCTGTATAGCCTCTGTGAAGCTGTGTGACTTACCCAGGTTGCATAGAACAATAGGTGACGCTCTGTATGGCCTCTGTGAAGCCTTATGTCTTACCCGGGTTGTATAGAACAATAGGTGACTCTCTGTATGGCCTCTGTGAAGCTGTATGACTCACCCAGGTTGTATAGAACAATAGGTGACGCTCTGTATAGCCTCTGTGAAGCTGTATGACTTACCCAGGTTGAATAGAACAATAGGTGACGCTCTGTATGGCCTCTGTGAAGCTGTATGAATTACCCGGCTTGTGTAGAACAATAGGTGACGCTCTGTATAGCCTCTATGAAGCTGTATGACTTACCCGGGTTGTGTAGAACAATAGGTGACGCTCTGTATAGCCTCTGTGAAGCTATACGGCTTACACATGTTGTATAGAACAATAGGTGACGCTCTGTATGGCCTCTGTGAAGCTGTATCTCTTACCCGGGTTGTATAGAACAATAGGTGACGCTCTGTATGACCTCTGTGAAGCTGTATGTCTTACCCGGGTTACATAGAACAATAGGTGACGCTCTGTATGGCCTCTGTGAAGCTGTGTGACTTACTCTTGTTGTATAGAACAATAGGTGACGCTCTGTATGGCCACTGTTAAGCTATATGACTTACCCAGGTTGTATAGAGCAATAGGTGACGCTCTGTATAGCCTCTGTGAAGCTGTATGACTTACCCGGGTTGAATAGAACAATAGGTGACGCTCTGTATAGCCTCTGTGAAGCTGTATGGCTTACACATGTTGTATAGAACAATAGGTGACGCTCTGTATGGCCTCTGTGAAGCCTTATGTGTTACCCAGGTTGTATAGAACAATAGGTGACGCTCTGTATGACCTCTGTGAAGCTGTATGTCTTACCCGGGTTGTATAGAACAATAGGTGACGCTCTGTTTAGCCTCTGTGAAGCTGTATTACCTACCCAGGTTGTATAGAACGATAGGTGACGCTCTGTATAGCCTCTATTAAGCTGTATGACTTACCCGGGTTGTATAGAACAATAGGTGACGCTCTGTATAGCCTCTGTGAAGTTGTATGACTTACACAGGTTGTATAGAACAATAGGTGACGCTCTGTATAGCCTCTGTGAAGCTGTATGACTTACCCAGGTTGTATAAAACAATAGGTGACGCTCTGTTTAGCCTTTGTGAAGCTGTATGACTTACCCAGGTTGTATAAAACAATAGGTGACGCTCTGTATAGCCTATGTGAAGCTGTATGACTTACCCGGGCTGTATAGAACAATAGATGATGCACTGTATAGCCTCTGTGAAGCTGTATGACTTACCCGGGTTGTATAGAACAATAGGTGACGCTCTGTTTAGCCTCTGTGAAGCTGTATGACTCACCCGGGTTGTATAGAACAATAGGTGACGCTCTGTATGGCCTCTGTGAAGCTGTATGACTTACCCAGGTTGTATAGAACAATAGGTGACGCTCTGTATAGCCTATGTGAAGCTGTATGACTTACCCAGGTTGTATAGAACAGTAGGTGACGCTCTGTATAGCCTCTGTGAAGCTGTATGACTCACCTGGGTTGTATAGAACAATAGGTGACGCTCTGTATGGCCTCTGTGAAGCTGTATGACTTACCCGGGTTGTATAGAACAATAGGTGACGCTCTGTATCCACTGACATCCCATCACTGCGTTCACCTGAAAAATAAAACATGATCAAACCACTCTCGACATGCTGGTTATAATACCTATAACTAAGTCATTGGTCCTGTTGCTTACTTTACCTATATAATGTAAATATAAATATATCGTTTAACATGTTGATATCCCAGAAGTAGTTATTAGAGGATAAACATATCTACAATTTACAATCAACAGTTCAGCTTTAAAAGTCATTTGGTTCCTAAACTGACGAGGAAAAATGGTTTCTAAGGGTTATTCCCCATGGTCGCTATTAGTCTATACAAAAGTTCTACATTTTGTCATACACTTGCACTGTTTAACAATGAAAGATGACACATCGATGTTCAAACGCTCATATATACGCGCACGACAATATCGACTGTTCACAAGAGTTTTCCACTGCAAATATGGTATTTAATTATTAAACCGTTTTCTTCATCTCAATTTCAATGAACCGACTCACTTTCGAATATTTCTGTTTCAAAATGCATGATAATGAAAGCAAATGTTGATGAGGGCTTTCAAATCGTCCCTTTGGACTGTGAAGGAAGTTTTTTGTGTAGCCCATTCTTGTCTGGATATATTCAGTCTTTGTGTAACATTGTTCACAAAATTTAAATTGAAACCAACGTTTTGGCGCTGCCACAAAACCAATAGTATTTAATAGCTCACGAACGTTGGATACCCAAGTTGCCGTTCCTCTCTTATCATACAGAAATCATCATCATAACATTGCCTGTAGTGTCTATTAGATGGCATATTGAAGAGACGTGTCCAAAATGTTATCATTCTGTTACAGCGGCTGACCTTTATAACACCACTTTTCCGTTTGAGACAGCTTATTTCCGTTTTTGAATACTATAACTTTAGTTTTCTCCATGTTGAAAGTCATTCCTGCATTTTCATAATAATGTTCTAATTCATTTATATGCTGCTGTAACCCAATGTCACTTGTAAAAAATAAAACAATCTCGTCGACAAACATTAATAAAAACAATTCTTTTAAATAAGGGTGTAACATGGATGCCACTACTTTGAATAATCAAAGCATATTTATTTATAAACATTGAAAATAAGGAAATGGCTCAAAATACATCCTTGTCTTAGGCTAGAATTGCGGGTAAAAGAACCTGAAATATCAATGGGTATTTCTGATGCAAACGTTTAAATTATCATATATATTCCTATTATAGTAAGCAATGTATTCATTTTAGGGCCCATGCCATGTTTCTCCATTACCTCCCAAAGTTTTACTCTCTGTCAACGGCTTTTTTAAGTCAATAAACATATCATATAGTTTATTACCTTTTTTACGAAGACACTATCGAATGCAGTATACAAAATATTGTCTACTGTGCTATATCCCGCCCTAAAGTATCTCATCGTAAAAAGGCTCACTTTCGAATGTTTCTGTTTCAAAATGCATGATAATGAAAGAAAATGTTGAAGAGGGCTTTTAAATCTTCCCTTTGGACTGTGAAGGAAATTTTTTCTAAAGATTTCATGGAGCAGTTTTCTGTTTCTCAGTTTCACTTTGAAATTTTCCTCTTTCATTTCGAGTTTTTTCAGGTTTCAATGCTCTTTCATGCTTTCGATAAAACGAAATCGAAGCTATTAAGAAACAATAGGGACAGTGACTCTGTAACTCGTCAGGCTTTAGTTGACAGAGGTTCTTCAATCTATAATTTATAATCCATATTGCCCAAGGTGTTTGCTCTAGTTCTTGAAAACGGTAGGTTGTCAAGGGTATTGTATATATTGTTATACTAAATACACAATATCAGTTTCTGTTTTTCAGCGTCGTGGCCTGAATAAGAAGACAAAGTAGATTTAAGGGATGGATCAATAAGGCACCAAATCTACTATCAGTTATCAGCTTTCTAGAACTTTTCATTGTGAGAAGAAGACGAAAATAGGTTTAAGTTGCAACCCCTGTGACCTTTATTCGGGGACACCACGGGGTTACCAAATCTATCATTTATAATCCCCATTGGCTAAGAAGCCTTTGCCAAACATTCATTTTCAGTTTCCTTGGGGTTTTCTGGAGAGGAAGAAAAAAATAATTGCCCTTGTGGCCCTTATTTGGTGTCACAGGGTCATAAAATCTACAATTTATAAACAGGCATGAGCCAAGGAGTGTGAACACGAGTTTAAGCTTTCTAGGCCTTGTCGTTCTGGAGAAGAAAAGTATAATGTTTAGGACGTGGCAACTGTGGACTTAAGTCAGGCCTGTTCAGCTGTTCACCGCAAATTCAAGATAATGTTGTTGCACTGAATTAAACAACGTTTTCATCATGCTTTCTGAATTCACTTGAAGAACACGTTACAGGGACAACACATGAATATAATATTTCGAGTAGACTTGCTTGATTAAATTAGGGCGGTTTGTTCTCGGACACCACAGTTCATGCCATGAGCGCACGACAGGGAAGTTGACACTGTTGGAATGGCGAATATCTCGCCCTGATGTAAGATGATGAATAACATTATTGTGCTTACTTTTCACAAGAAGCTTCGTTTGCTTTGACTTGTATGATCCTTTATAAATATTCCCATGATTTTGAGCATAGTACAGCACCCCAGTCATCACGTCATAGCATGCACTGCTAATGCAACTTTGGTAGTAACGCAATCTCTTGGCTTTGGGATCATCCTTGGTGAGATTATACGCATCAACACGCCCGCTAGGTCCCAAAAGCAGCAACATGTTTCGGTTTTCTGAAATGTAAGATTATGTGTAACCTATTCGTTGCTATCAATATGTTGGTAGCAAGGGCTTCGTTGATGTCAGGCTTCTATTACATTGATTACAACATGTTTAAAGGTTTCCAATGTTACGTTTATAACAAAATGCAACGTAGATCTCGATGTCACGTTGATGTGAAATCATACATTGAAGGTGATACTACTTGATAATAAAATGCTACGTAGATCTCGATACGACGTTGATGTGAAATCATACATTGAAGGTGATACTACTTAATAACAAAAAGTAACATTGATGTCGATGTCACGTTGATTGTGTAATGATACATTGAAGGTGATACTACTTGATAACAAAATGCTACGTTGTTGTCGATATCACGTTGATGTGAAATCATACATTGAAGGTGATACTACTTGATAACAAAATGCTACGTTGAAGCTGATACTACTTGATAACAAAATGCTACGTTGATGTCGATATCACGTTGATGTGAAATAAACATTGAAGCTGATACTACTTGATAACAAAATGCTACGTAGATCTCGATACCACGTTGATGTGAAATAATACATTGAAGCTGATACTACTTGATAACAAAATGCTACGTTGATGTCGATGTCACGTTGATCTGAAATAATACATTGAAGGTGATACTACATGATAACAAAATGCTACGTAGATCTCGATACCACGTTGATGTGAAATAATACATTGAAGCTGATACTACTTGATAAAAAAATGCTACGTTGATGTCGATGTCACGTTGATGTGAAATAATACATTGAAGCTGATACTACTTGATAACAAAATGCTACGTTAATGTCGATGTCACGTTGATTTGAAATCATACATTGAAGGTGATACTACTTAATAACAAAATGCTACGTTGATGTCGATGTCACGTTGATTGTGTAATGATACATTGAAGCTGATACTACTTGAAAACAAAATGTAACGTATACTATTAGTATATTTACCTTGTTACACTGCTGCACAGATACTATTTTTATGTTGTTGACAAAATCCTTTGTCAGTATTACATTGAAAACCAAATGTTATATTGATGCCAGTATTACATTAAAAACAAAATGCTACGTACATATAAGTGTCATATTGAAAACAAAATGTTATATTGATGCCAGTATTACATTGAAAACAAATTGCTACGGAGATATTAGTGTTACATTGAGACAATGTTACAAATAATACGCTGGTAGGGATGATGAATTGGTTACGTGGTAAGCCTCGGTTTCGAGAGTTAATTGATGAATACTCGCATTAACGTTTAATAGAATATAATGATCCAGACTGAATAATATGTGTGTTACAATCATATCATATTCGAGACTGAACATATATATCAAAGTCAATGATATTCATATGATTATGTTATCGAATAAGATTAAAGGAAGGTACATTCATTCGACAGCATCCGTTATTAACTTAATTTCCATATATCATATTTTTTTTATATATTTTAAATTTAAACGTAAACCATGTTGTCCAAATAACCCTCTTGAAATAGCGATTTCAGCATTTCATCGCTGTTTGGACAGTCGTAGTAGGCACCATACCATGACGAGTGAATATTCTTTTTTTTTCTTTACGAAACATGTACTTATCAAAAAACATTTAATATCGACTATCAGTTGGAAGTATTCTGCTTGGAGGAGTTTCTTTTGGGCATCTTATTTTCGATTCATTTGATTCCATATCGCTAAATACGATGCGAATTCGTCTCCAAATATCTGCGTTTCGATGTTTTTTTTATCAACATTGGATTTTTCTTTGGTAGGCCTTAGTATACAAGAAAGAATTATAACTTACTTTCGCAGATGAATTTGGGCGGTGACCAGGTCCCGTTAGAGAGACACGTGACGTCACCTCCCCCCTGGATACGATGCCAGCCCTGCTGACACGTGAACTCCACAACATCACCTTCCAGGTAGGTCTTCTCATGGAGACGATCAGTCAGAGGGACCACAGGGGGTGAGGGACACGTACCTGGAATTGGACAAACAGGTAAACTTGGATTCGGTTAAGATACTTAAATACAGAATAGTACTTTTCAAATGTTTCAGTTTTAACCTTTTCAATTCAGTATATCATAAACAGTCTGATGTTTTACAAAATACAGACAGTAGTCAACATTAGAGATACACTTAACGTCTTGTCCGGCAGAGTCTTTCTTCAAGCTATAGACAAAACACCATCAACCTCGACGGAAGTGACATAGCTGAATATTTCTATCTCTCCCACCAAGAATTAAGAAACATTTGAATGTCATTCATGAAAAAAAAACTTCAATCCACAACATAGTTTATAATCCTATTTAATTCATATGTGTATTTACACTATTACTCACTATTACTCAAACTACACGCCCTTTAACTTCAGAATTAACATTAAATGATGAGAAGGCTTGGTTTGAAATAATGACAGTATATGGATTAGCAAACAATATCGTCGTTTTCTGGACATAACCATGAAGTTTGAAAGGCAACCAAGTCATTGAGCTGATTGGTTGAAAAAACAAAGATAAGACCTAAAATCTGGACTTTCAAGCACGTTATTAAAGGCTGTCATGTTCCTTTAAAGACGCACCGATTGGCGACACGATAGGGCAGATACATTGAGTCATATCCCCAATCGTCCTAACAGCAATGGCCGAATTCCCATCTCTTTACTGGGAAGACGGGCAGCATTTGGTAAGGCAGCGTCTACTGCTGCTTACAGGGCACTTTGCCTTCAGTCTTATCAAAACAACTTTATGCACCAGTGGTTATTTGCTAACGCGTTGTCATTGACCTGCTATCTCCGCACATAAAATAGACTGTGTAATGTTCATCTTCACCGAATAAAAACATATTTTGGGATTTAACATACCTTTTCAGATAATTTGGCTTTATCAATCATTTATTCCGTATAAATGGCCATGAGGCCAACAGTACAACATGTGTAAAATATATGACAAGAAAGTTGCTGCGCCACTGACAATGTACGTTTCACGTTAACACAATGCATTCATTTTGGGTCTTAGTTTAAACACCTTACCTTAGAAAATACAAAGTTTGAATAGGTTATCATAATCAATCATAGTTAAAAGGTAAATCAGTTTGGAAATAAGTTTGCTTTAAATGATAATGAATTTGAACATCTTATTGTCGCAGAGAGATTATCCAGTGAGTTCTCAGTGTCAGTATAAATGTGGAATGTATCAGCTCTGTAGATCCATCAGATGATCACCGCATTTTTCCTGAAAGCCCCGACGGGCTTATGGCATGGCATGGCGTCCGGCGTCCGTCCGTTCATCCGTCCGTCCATCTGTCCGTCCATCCGTAAATGTTTCGTCTTTTCGACTTTTTCTCCAGAACCGATGACTCTAGAGAACTTAAAAGTTGTGTGCAGACTCCTTGGCCATTCGGGATTCTAAATTGTATATTTGGTGAGCCCGTGACCCCAAATAGGGTCACAGGGGTCACAACCTTAAAATCCTTTTTTCAACTTCTTCTCTAGTTCCAAAAGGTCTGGAGAGCTGAAAAATTGTGTGCAGTTGTGTGTAGATTTGATGACCGTGTGACCCCAAATAGGGTTACAGGGGTTACGACCTTAAACACATAGTACGACCATAAACACACAGTACGAAAAACACTATAAAGCTGAAGTGTTGCATACAAACTCCTTGACTAATAGGGATTCTAAATTGTAGATTTGGTGAGCCTGTGACCCCTCATATGGGTCAGAGAGGCCACAGCCTAAAAAACCTCTGTAATGAGCATTGAGCATTACTCATATATGTTATGTGCTCTTCCGTCATATAAAGAGTCGGTCAGTCACAGTCAGGATCATAACATAGATATCAACATAAGATTAATATCTACATTATGGACATCATGTAAAATGGAAACTTCTGAATACCCTGTGATCTGAATATTGTGACAGGCCTCAAAGGAATACATTAAAGAGGAATTAAAGAAATTGTTTATTTTACACGAGATAAGTGAACTGAATATGACTGAATACAACATGAGGCTGTAAGAAGTAGCTACATAAGATCGTGCTATGTCCTCCATCTCTATCTTCTCCAGTACAGAACAATAATTTATAAGTGTGGAGAAAACAAAATCTAAAATATAATATTCACTGGCTGTGAGTTCAAGGTCTGGATGTTTGCATTGTGTTGACCTTGGGAGTGACCACTCCCTGGTAGGGATATGCAAACAGCAGCTAGCTGTTAGTGAGCACTAATACACAGAGGTTTCAGATTACTTCAAATATCTGTGCAATGTTACGGACTGTATGTAAATATTGAAAAGGATCCTATGAGAAAAGGGATTTTCAGAAACTGAATCTCTTTTTCAATTTGTGATAAATGTTGATATTTCCAGAATACAAAATAAGACAATATAAGGTCTATAATGAATGTGGATTAATGTGGAACCAATTTTTTAAATACATTTTAAATTTGATTTCTTCTTAATACTATACCTTATCTTTTCCTTAGAGATAATGAACAAATCCTGATGAGCTTCAGAGCCAATGGCTCTATTTTTGTAAAATATGACAACAAACTACTGAACACATATCACTCTACGAACTTGTAACTGCAATATTGTAAATTTAACAAACGATGCAAGTAAGTAATAACATGCGCAAAATCATACGCGCTACTTATGAATGTACCCACTTTGGCAGTCATCATGATAGCGCGTGCTACAGTTTTCGCTGTACGGATAGGCGTGTTTACACTCAATAATGTGGCAACTTCATCACTTTTGAAATTGTCCGTTTCGACGTTTTAATTGTCAATTATAGGTTAATGAAAGAGAGTCATAATTGTTTATTCTTACCCAAGCGGGCAAAGATTTACCGGGTATTACAGTTTTCATAATGGTCATGGGAATTACAGTTTTTCTAAATATAACTTGCATTTTGATTGGTTGACGCGGAACTACTTTACGCCCATTCATGAATCGCATATACCTGTCCTGATTTATCTAAAAATCACATAGATTAACAATTAAGAGCATACATATTTAAAGTCACAAAACAGTGAAGCATTTAAAATAGAAAATCATGCTGATATTATGTTTCCGAGGATGTAATTACAGTAGCAAGAGTCGCCGGCTGAACTGCCGTGACGTCAAGACTTTGTGACGTAATTACATTCCTATATTGCACTATAAGATACATCGACTTATTTCAGTCGAATTATATTCTCACTGCATTTACGGGTAGTTGTTAGGATTATGACAACCTTTCAAGGATGTTCACTCCTCAAATTTATAGTATTAAACTTTTTTTCTAACTTATATTTTTTAAAAGATCAAAGTATATGATTGAATAGTCAGCATTAAAAAATAGGGGGTAGTGTAGGTTTTTTGGAGATATGACGCTGTAAATTAAGGTAGCGGGGTGAAGTACGATTTCAACATGGGAGTCTATGGGAAAATGTAAAAAAAACCCAGCTAAAAACTTTAAAATTCTACATTTCTAGTGTTAATTTTTTTTTCCTTTTTTGATATGTTAGAAAGTTCATGTTCTACTATTGAAATCAATGAAAAATTTATATGGTAGTGTGTTTTTTTTTAAGCTTTGACACAAAGTGTACCTGACCCCCCCCCCCCCCCCCCCCCCTTTTTAGTCAAATTTAGGCTATTTATGCTGTTTAAGCACTTTTTAAGAGGTTCTAAAGTCACATTTTCTTTATTTAATTTGTTTTTTAAAAGTATGTAGATGATGGAGAATATCATGACGTAAATAAAAATTTAAAAACATCATTACTTTATCATATTTCATTTTTGAAGTTCAACAGGAAGGAGCGAACATCCGTAATTGTTTTTATGCAGATTAAAGTTATATAATAAATAAACTATTTCATTGTTTTTTGCCGAATATCATTTCTATCTCATCTCGTGGAGTGAGAAATGAAATTCGGCAAAAACAATGAAATAGTCTCTATTTATTGTACAGAAAACACCCATTATGGGCAGTGTGCAAAGAAGTTAACAAATGTCAATACATATTATAAGTAAAATATATACAAGAGCAATAATATATCTCAGTGTGAGACAATTATATCAAACAATGTCATAAAGTACTTTACAGGTGATAGAAGCATGAGGACTCTTGGGGTTTATAATTGATGAGAGAAGCTCTTTCCTTGAGATCCCAACGAGACCAAGCTCGGAGTTTATCACAAGAATTAACTGGGGCAGATACTCCGTAATTCATCGCAACTCGTTGATTATTCTTATAAATGCATGAATAGAAAGCTTAAAGGGGTAAGCAAGACATGCTGAGGGCTAAACAACTAAATAAATACCAGTTACATAACAATCTCATTCATTGAAACGTGTCAATGACTCACGTCGGCAGTTGAATGTTGGCTTTGACCATTTCCCGACAACCAAGCATTCGACAGTCGCGGGACCATTCTGAATGGCGTAGTTCTGGTCACAGATATACTGCAGTTTACTCATGATTTTATGATCAATGTTCATCGGTCTTGCATTGGCGACATAGGGAACACTGGGGCACTCTGAAACATAGGACACGAGAATATAATAGTAGCTATAGATATACTACTTACTCCTGATACGTTTTCGTTATAACACTAACTCCTCCTGATACGTGTAGGTTATAGTACTTACTCCTCCTGATACGTGTAGGTTATAGTACTTACTCCCTCTGATACGTGTAGGTTAGAGCACTTACTCCTCCTGATACGTGAAGGTTATAACACTAACTCCTCCTGATACGTGTAGGTTATAGTACTTACTCCTCCTGATACGTGAAGGTTATAGTACTTACTCCACCTGATACTAAAGGTTATAGTACTTACTCCTCCTGATACTAAAGGTTATAGTACTTACTCCTCCTGATACGTGTAGGTTATAGTACTTACTCCTCCTGATACGTGTAGGTTATAGTACTTACTCCTCCTGATACGAGTAGGTTATAGCACTTACTCCTCCTGATACTAAAGGTTATAGTACTTACTCCTCCTGATACGTGTAGGTTATAGTACGTACTCCTCCTGATACGTTAAGGTTATAGTACTTACTCCTCCTGATACGAGTAGGTTATAGCACTTACTCCTCCTGATACGTGTAGGTTACAGTACTTAATCCTCCTGATACGTGTAGGTTATAGCACTTACTCCTCCTGATACGTGTAGGTTATAGTACTTACTCCTCCTGATACGTGTAGGTTACAGTACTTACTCCTCCTGATACGTGTAGGTTACAGTACTTACTCCTCCTGATACGAATAGGTTATAGTACTTACTCCTCCTGATACGTGTAGGTTATAGTACTTACTCCTCCTGATACGTGTAGGTTATAGTACTTACTCCTCCTGATACGTGTAGGTTATAGTACTTACTCCTCCTGATACGTGTAGGTTATAGTACTTACTCCTCCTGATACGAGTAGGTTATAGCACTTACTCCTCCTGATACGTGTAGGTTATAGTACTTACTCCTCCTGATACGTGTAGGTTACAGTACTTACTCCTCCTGATACGTGTAGGTTATAGTACTTACTCCTTCTGATACGTGAAGGTTAAAGCACTTACTCCTCCTGATACGAGAAGGTTATAGTACTTACTCCTCCTGATACGTGTAGGATATAGTACTTACTCCTCCTGATACGTGTAGGTTATAGTACTTACTCCTTCTGATACGTGTAGGTTATAGTACTTACTCCTTCTGATACGTGTAGGTTATAGCACTTACTCCTCCTGATACGAGAAGGTTATAGTACTTACTCCTCCTGATACGTGTAGGTTATAGTACTTACTCCTCCTGATACGTGTAGGTTATAGTACTTACTCCTCCTGATACGTGTAGGTTACAGTACTTACTCCTCCTGATACGTGTAGGTTATAGTACTTACTCCTCCTGATACGTGTAGGTTACAGTACTTACTCCTCCTGATACGAGTAGGTTACAGCTCTTACTCCTCCTGATACGTGTAGGTTACAGTACGTACTCCTCCTGATACGTTAAGGTTATAGCACTTACTCCTCCTGATACTAAAGGTTATAGTACTTACTCCTCCTGATACGTGTAGGTTATAGTACGTACTCCTCCTGATACGTTAAGGTTATAGTACTTACTCCTCCTGATACGAGTAGGTTATAGCACTTACTCCTCCTGATACGTGTAGGTTACAGTACTTACTCCTCCTTATACGTGTAGGTTATAGCACTTACTCCTCCTGATACGTGTAGGTTATAGTACTTACTCCTCCTGATACGTGTAGGTTACAGTACTTACTCCTCCTGATACGTGTAGGTTACAGTACTTACTCCTCCTGATACGAATAGGTTATAGTACTTACTCCTCCTGATACGTGTAGGTTATAGTACTTACTCCTCCTGATACGTGTAGGTTATAGTACTTACTCCTCCTGATACGTGTAGGTTATAGTACTTACTCCTCCTGATACGTGTAGGTTATAGTACTTACTCCTCCTGATACGAGTAGGTTATAGCACTTACTCCTCCTGATACGTGTAGGTTATAGTACTTACTCCTCCTGATACGTGTAGGTTACAGTACTTACTCCTCCTGATACGTGTAGGTTATAGTACTTACTCCTTCTGATACGTGAAGGTTAAAGCACTTACTCCTCCTGATACGAGAAGGTTATAGTACTTACTCCTCCTGATACGTGTAGGATATAGTACTTACTCCTCCTGATACGTGTAGGTTATAGTACTTACTCCTTCTGATACGTGTAGGTTATAGTACTTACTCCTTCTGATACGTGTAGGTTATAGCACTTACTCCTCCTGATACGAGAAGGTTATAGTACTTACTCCTCCTGATACGTGTAGGTTATAGTACTTACTCCTCCTGATACGTGTAGGTTATAGTACTTACTCCTCCTGATACGTGTAGGTTACAGTACTTACTCCTCCTGATACGTGTAGGTTATAGTACTTACTCCTCCTGATACGTGTAGGTTACAGTACTTACTCCTCCTGATACGAGTAGGTTACAGCTCTTACTCCTCCTGATACGTGTAGGTTACAGTACTTACTCCTCCTGATACGTGTAGGTTACAGTACTTACTCCTCCTGATACGTGTAGGTTACAGTACTTACTCCTCCTGATACGTGTAGGTTACAGTACTTACTCCTCCTGATACGAGTAGGTTATAGTACTTACTCCTCCTGATACGTGTAGGTTATAGTACTTACTCCTCCTGATACGTGTAGGTTACAGCTCTTACTCCTCCTGATACGTTTAGGTTATAGTACTTACTCCTCCTGATACGTGTAGGTTATAGTACTTACTCCTCCTGATACGTGTAGGTTACAGCTCTTACTCCTCCTGATACGTGTAGGTTACAGTACTTACTCCTCCTGATACGTGTAGGTTATAGTACTTACTCCTCCTGATACGTGTAGGTTATAGTACTTACTCCTTCTGATACGTGAAGGTTATAGCACTTACTCCTCCTGATACGAGAAGGTTATAGTACTTACTCCTCCTGATACGTGTAGGTTATAGTACTTACTCCTCCTGATACGTGTAGGTTATAGTACTTACTCCTTCTGATACGTGTAGGTTATAGTACTTACTCCTTCTGATACGTGTAGGTTATAGCACTTACTCCTCCTGATACGAGAAGGTTATAGTACTTACTCCTCCTGATACGTGTAGGTTATAGTACTTACTCCTCCTGATACGTGTAGGTTATAGTACTTACTCCTCCTGATACGTGTAGGTTACAGTACTTACTCCTCCTGATACGTGTAGGTTATAGTACTTACTCCTCCTGATACGTGTAGGTTATAGTACTTACTCCTCCTGATACGTGTAGGTTATAGTACTTACTCCTCCTGATACGTGTAGGTTACAGTACTTACTCCTCCTGATACGTGTAGGTTATAGTACATACTCCTCCTGATACGTGTAGGTTATAGTACTTACTCCTCCTGATACGTGTAGGTTATAGTACTTACTCCTCCTGATACGTGTAGGTTATAGTACTTACTCCTCCTGATACGTGTAGGTTATAGTACTTACTCCTCCTGATACGTGTAGGTTATAGTACTTACTCCTCCTGATACGTGTAGGTTATAGTACTTACTCCTTCTGATACGTGTAGGTTATAGTACTTACTCCTTCTGATACGTGTAGGTTATAGCACTTACTCCTCCTGATACGAGAAGGTTATAGTACTTACTCCTCCTGATACGTGTAGGTTATAGTACTTACTCCTCCTGATACGTGTAGGTTATAGTACTTACTCCTCCTGATACGTGTAGGTTACAGTACTTACTCCTCCTGATACGTGTATGTTATAGCACTTACTCCTCCTGATACGTGTAGGTTACAGTACTTACTCCTCCTGATACGTGTAGGTTATAGTACTTACTCCTCCTGATACGTGTAGGTTATAGTACTTACTCCTCCTGATACGTGTAGGTTATAGCACTTACTCCTCCTGATACGTGAAGGTTATAGTACTTACTCCTCCTGATACGTGTAGGTTATAGTACTTACTCCTCCTGATACGTGTAGGTTATAGTACTTACTCCTCCTGATACTAAAGGTTATAGTACTTACTCCTCCTGATACGAGTAGGTTATAGCACTTACTCCTCCTGATACGTGAAGGTTATAGTACTTACTCCTCCTGATACGTGTAGGTTATAGTACTTACTCCCTCTGATACGTGAAGGTTATAGTACTTACTCCTCCTGATACGTGTAGGTTATAGTACTTACTCCTCCTGATACGTGTAGGTTATAGTACGTACTCCTCCTGATACGTTTAGGTTACAGTACTTACTCCTCCTGATACGTGTAGGTTATAGCACTTACTCCTCCTGATACGTGTAGGTTATAGTACTTACTCCTCCTGATACGTGTAGGTTATAACACTTACTCCTCCTGATACGTGTAGGTTATAGTACTTACTCCTCCTGATACGAGAAGGTTATAGTACTTACTCCTCCTGATATGTGTAGGTTATAGTTCTTACTCATCCTGATACGTGTAGGTTACAGTACCTACTCCTCCTGATACGTGTAGGTTATAGTACTTACTCCTCCTGATACGTGTAGGTTATAGTACTTACTCCTCCTGATACGTGTATGTTATAGCACTTACTCCTCCTGATACGTGTAGGTTACAGTACTTACTCTTCCTGATACGTGAAGGTTACATTACTTACTCCTCCTGATACGTGTAGGTTATAACACTTACTCCTCCTGATACGTGTAGGTTATAGCACTTACTCCTCCTGATACGAGTAGGTTATAGCACTTACTCCTCCTTATACGTGTAGGTTATAGTACTTACTCCTCCTGATACGTGTAGGTTATAGCACTCACTCCTCCTGATACGTGTAGGTTACAGTACTTACTCCTCCTGATACGAGTAGGTTATAGTACTTACTCCTCCTGATACTAAAGGTTATAGTACTTACTCCTCCTGATACGTGAAGGTTATAGTACTTACTCCTCCTGATACGTGTAGGTTATAGTACTTACTCCTCATGATACGTGTAGGTTATAGCACTTACTCCTCCTGAAACGTGTAGGTTATAGTACTTACTCTTCCTGATACGTGTATGTTATAGTACTTACTCCTCCTGATACGAGAAGATTATAGCACTTACTCCTCCTGATACGAGAGGGTTATAGTACTTACTCCTCCTGATACGTGAAGGTTATAGAACTTACTCCTCCTGATACGTGTAGGTTATAGTACTTACTCCTCCTGATACGAGTAGGTTATAGCACTTACTCCTCCTGATACGTGTAGGTTATAGTACTTACTCCTCCTGATACGTGTAGCTTACAGTACTTACTCCTCCTGATACGTGTAGGTTACAGTACTTACTCATCCTGATACGTGTAGGTTATAGTACTTACTCCTTCTGATACGTGAAGGTTATAGCACTTACTCCTCCTGATACGAGAAGGTTATAGTACTTACTCCTCCTGATACGTGTAGGTTATAGTACTTACTCCTCCTGATACGTGTAGGTTATAGTACTTACTCCTTCTGATACGTGTAGGTTATAGTACTTACTCCTTCTGATACGTGAAGGTTATAGCACTTACTCCTCCTGATACGAGAAGGTTATAGTACTTACTCCTCCTGATACGTGTAGGTTATAGTACTTACTCCTCCTGATACGTGTAGGTTATAGTACTTACTCCTCCTGATACGTGTAGGTTACAGTACTTACTCCTCCTGATACGTGTAGGTTATAGTACTTACTCCTCCTGATACGTGTAGGTTACAGTACTTACTCCTCCTGATACGTGTAGGTTATAGTACTTACTCCTCCTGATACGTGTAGGTTATAGTACTTACTCCTCCTGATACGTGTAGGTTATAGCACTTACTCCTCCTGATACGTGAAGGTTATAGTACTTACTCCTCCTGATACGTGTAGGTTATAGTACTTACTCCTCCTGATACGTGTAGGTTATAGTACTTACTCCTCCTGATACTAAAGGTTATAGTACTTACTCCTCCTGATACGAGTAGGTTATAGCACTTACTCCTCCTGATACGTGAAGGTTATAGTACTTACTCCTCCTGATACGTGTAGGTTATAGTACTTACACCCTCTGATACGTGAAGGTTTTAGTACTTACTCCTCCTGATACGTGTAGGTTATAGTACTTACTCCTCCTGATACGTGTAGGTTATAGTACGTACTCCTCCTGATACGTTTAGGTTACAGTACTTACTCCTCCTGATACGTGTAGGTTAGAGCACTTACTCCTCCTGATACGTGTAGGTTATAGTACTTACTCCTCCTGATACGTGTAGGTTATAACACTTACTCCTCCTGATACGTGTAGGTTATAGTACTTACTCCTCCTGATACGAGAAGGTTATAGTACTTACTCCTCCTGATATGTGTAGGTTATAGTTCTTACTCCTCCTGATACGTGTAGGTTACAGTACTTACTCCTCCTGATACGTGTAGGTTATAGTACTTACTCCTCCTGATACGTGTAGGTTATAGTACTTACTTCGCCTGATACGTGTATGTTATAGCACTTACTCCTCCTGATACGTGTAGGTTACAGTACTTACTCTTCCTGATACGTGAAGGTTACATTACTTACTCCTCCTGATACGTGTAGGTTATAACACTTACTCCTCCTGATACGTGTAGGTTATAGCACTTACTCCTCCTGATACGAGTAGGTTATAGTACTTACTCCTCCTGATACGTGTAGGTTATAGTACTTACTCCCTCTGATACGTGAAGGTTTTAGTACTTACTCCTCCTGATACGTGTAGGTTATAGTACTTACTCCTCCTGATACGTGTAGGTTATAGTACGTACTCCTCCTGATACGTTTAGGTTACAGTACTTACTCCTCCTGATACGTGTAGGTTATAGCACTTACTCCTCCTGATACGTGTAGGTTATAGTACTTACTCCTCCTGATACGTGTAGGTTATAGCACTTACTCCTCCTGATACGTGTAGGTTATAGTACTTACTCCTCCTGATACGTGTAGGTTACAGTACTTTTTTTTTTTCACATATTTTTATTCACATGAGTAGGTACATTATTACATTTTCATCATATGACAATATATGGACATGAATATAAATGGTATGACATTGAGTCTGATTAATGGTTCTACACATCATTGAAAATATCTTGTAATGGTAGCCACTTTTTCGTGAAAATAATTGATTGGTTTTTCATTCTTGCTATGTACCTCTCAACTTGAAATATATCCTTCATTATAACAATGAATGTTTTAATTGACAAAGGCTCATTTCTGATGCAACTTATATAAATGTGTCTTTTTGCAGCTAAAAGAATATGGTTCATCAATTTGAAGTTTGGAGTCTCCTGAATGCCAAATAGGATGGACTTGAGATTAAAATGAATATCATAACACAAGTGTTGTTTTAGAAACGTTTCAAGTTCAGTCCAGAAAAGTGCAGAAGATGGACACTCAAAATATACATGTACCATAGATTCATTTTCGTTATTGCATCTATTACAAATGTTATTGTCAATTAATTTCATTTTAAACAATTCGTTTTTGGTGTATATAATACGATGTAGGAATCTAAATTGAAAGTCTTGTAGCTTAATATCTTTGCAACATTTTTTGGGAAGACTAAATATTTCCTTCCAATTTAAATCAGTCAAGAACATTTCTTGCCATTTGTGACAGACATTAGGGCACTGGTCAGGTAGCATAATTTTATCATAGATTTTCCGGGAACCCTTCAAATGTTTTAACCATTCCAAAAGGAAATCGTTGAGTTTAAGGTCATATAGACTAATGAAAGAAGAGTTATTTATCATGTTTTTCCACTGTGTTGGAAAGTTGTTTATAACACGATGGTGGTCTAAGTAAGTACCTCTTAGGTTGAATTTGTTTTTCAGATCTATAAAAGACAGAAATCCTTTCTCATCACACAAGTCTCTTATGTAATGTACACCTTTCCGGAACCAGTCGTCTATTATAAATGATGAGTTTGCACTTTGATGGTTAAACCATATTGGTTCAGCCAAAATAGCACTAATGTCTCCAGAGTCTGCTACATGCAAGTGATAGTATTTGCCCCATGTTTGCATTAAATCTTGCCAATATGGATTATTAGATTTGCAAAGTCTATATGAGGAGACATTTGCACCTAATTGAAAAAGATATCTTAGAGGGAAGTAGCTATTGTATAAATTCTTGTTCATACTTTTTTTGAGAATATTAAGCTTAAGTGCAGCAATAAAAGCATTTATATCAACCATCCTCAATCCACCATTCTCATAATTGTTTGTGATATTTTTCCGTTTGATTTTATCTGGTTTGGAGTTCCAAATAAACTTAAAGAATAGTGAGTTTAAATCATCAACAAATTTTTTGGGTGGTTGAGGCAAGGCAGAAAAGATATGTACAAGTGTAGATAGTGCTAAAGTTTTTATCACAGTTATTTTCCCAATTAAAGTCAAATTACGCTTGCGCCAGTTGGCAAGTAATCTCTTTATATTTTCTAGTCTTTTCCTAGTGTTAATGACCCAAAGTCTTTCCAAATGTGCATTTAATTGAATGCCCAAAATCTCAAAGTCACCATGTACCCAATAGGTTACAGTACTTACTCCTCCTGATACGAGTAGGTTATAGTACTTACTCCTCCTGATATGTGTAGGTTATAGCACTCACTCCTCCTGATACGTGTAGGTTACAGTACTTACTCCTCCTGATACGAGTAGGTTATAGTACTTACTCCTCCTGATACGTGTAGATTATAGCACTCACTCCTCCTGATACGTGTAGGTTACAGTACTTACTCCTCCTGATACGAGTAGGTTATAGTACTTACTCCTCCTGATACTAAAGGTTATAGTACTTACTCCTCCTGATACGTGAAGGTTATAGTACTTACTCCTCCTGATACGTGTAGGTTATAGTACTTACTCCTCATGATACGTGTAGGTTATAGCACTTACTCCTCCTGATACGTGTAGGTTATAGTACTTACTCCTCCTGATACGTGTATGTTATAGTACTTACTCCTCCTGATACGAGAAGATTATAGCACTTACTCCTCCTGATACGAGAGGGTTATAGTACTTACTCCTCCTGATACGTGAAGGTTATAGTACTTACTCCTCCTGATACGTGTAGGTTATAGCACTCACTCCTCCTGATACGTGTAGGTTACAGTACTTACTCCTCCTGATACGAGTAGGTTATAGTACTTACTCCTCCTGATACGTGTAGGTTATAGCACTCACTCCTCCTGATACGTGTAGGTTACAGTACTTACTCCTCCTGATACGAGTAGGTTATAGTACTTACTCCTCCTGATACTAAAGGTTATAGTACTTACTCCTCCTGATACGTGAAGGTTATAGTACTTACTCCTCCTGATACGTGTAGGTTATAGTACTTACTCCTCATGATACGTGTAGGTTATATCACATTCTTCCTGATACGTGTAGGTTATAGTACTTACTCCTCCTGATACGTGTATGTTATAGTACTTACTCCTCCTGATACGAGAAGATTATAGCACTTACTCCTCCTGATACGAGAGGGTTATAGTACTTACTCCTCCTGATACGTGAAGGTTATAGTACTTACTCCTCCTGATACGTGTAGGTTATAACACTTACTCCTCCTGATACGTGTAGGTTATAGTACTTACTCCTTCTGATACGTGTAGGTTATAGCACTTACTCCTCCTGATACGAGTAGGTTATAGTACTTACTCCTCCTGATACTAAAGGTTATAGTACTTACTCCTCCTGATACGTGTAGGTTATAGCACTCACTCCTCCTGATACGTGTAGGTTACAGTACTTACTCCTCCTGATACGAGTAGGTTATAGTACTTACTCCTCCTGATACGTGTAGATTATAGCACTCACTCCTCCTGATACGTGTAGGTTACAGTACTTACTCCTCCTGATACGAGTAGGTTATAGTACTTACTCCTCCTGATACTAAAGGTTATAGTACTTACTCCTCCTGATACGTGAAGGTTATAGTACTTACTCCTCCTGATACGTGTAGGTTATAGTACTTACTCCTCATGATACGTGTAGGTTATAGCACTTACTCCTCCTGATACGTGTAGGTTATAGTACTTACTCTACCTGATACGTGTATGTTATAGTACTTACTCCTCCTGATACGAGAAGATTATAGCACTTACTCCTCCTGATACGAGAGGGTTATAGTACTTACTCCTCCTGATACGTGAAGGTTATAGTACTTACTCCTCCTGATACGTGTAGGTTATAGCACTCACTCCTCCTGATACGTGTAGGTTACAGTACTTACTCCTCCTGATACGAGTAGGTTATAGTACTTACTCCTCCTGATACGTGTAGGTTATAGCACTCACTCCTCCTGATACGTGTAGGTTACAGTACTTACTCCTCCTGATACGAGTAGGTTATAGTACTTACTCCTCCTGATACTAAAGGTTATAGTACTTACTCCTCCTGATACGTGAAGGTTATAGTACTTACTCCTCCTGATACGTGTAGGTTATAGTACTTACTCCTCATGATACGTGTAGGTTATATCACATTCTTCCTGATACGTGTAGGTTATAGTACTTACTCCTCCTGATACGTGTATGTTATAGTACTTACTCCTCCTGATACGAGAAGATTATAGCACTTACTCCTCCTGATACGAGAGGGTTATAGTACTTACTCCTCCTGATACGTGAAGGTTATAGTACTTACTCCTCCTGATACGTGTAGGTTATAACACTTACTCCTCCTGATACGTGTAGGTTATAGCATTTACTCCTCCTGATACGTGTAGGTTATAGTACTTACTCCTCCTGATACGTGTAGGTTATAGTACTTACTCCTCCTGATACGTGTATGTTATAGTACTTACTCCTCCTGATACGAGTAGGTTACAGTACTTACTCCTCCTGATACGATAAGGTTATAGTACTTACTCCTCCTGATACGTGTAGGTTATAGCACTTACTCCTCCTGATACGTGTGGGTTATAGTACTTACTCCTCCTGATACGTGTAGGTTATAGTACTTACTCCTCCTGATACGAGAAGATTATAGCACTTACTCCTCCTGATACGAGAAGGTTATAGTACTTACTCCTCTTGATACGTGAAGGTTATAGTACTAACTCCTCCTGATACGTGTAGGTTATAGCATTTACTCCTCCTGATACGTGTAGGTTATAGTACTTACTCCTCCTGATACGTGAAGTTTATAGTACTTACTCCTCCTGATACTAAAGGTTATAGTACTTACTCCTCCTGATACGTGTAGGTTACAGTACTTACTCCTCCTGATACGTGTAGGTTATAGCACTTACTCCTCCAGATACGTTTAGGTTATAGTACTTACTCCTCCTGATACGTGAAGGTTATAGTACTTACTCCTCCTGATCCGTGTATGTTATAGTACTTACTCCTCCTGATATGAGAAGATTATAGCACTTACTCCTCCTGATACGTTTAGGTTATAGTACTTACTCCTCCTGATACGTGTAGGTTATAGCACTTACTCCTCCTGAAACGTTTAGGTTATAGTACTTACTCCTCCTGATACGTGTATGTTATAGTACTTACTCCTCCTAATACGAGAAGATTATAGCACTTACTCCTCCTGATACGTTAAGGTTATAGTACTTACTCCTCCTGATACGTGTATGTTATAGTACTTACTCCTCCTGATACGAGAAGATTATAGCACTTACTCCTCCTGATACGTTTAGGTTATAGTACTTACTCCTCCTGATACGTGTAGGTTATAGTACTTACTCCTCCTGATACGTGTATGTTATAGTACTTACTCCTCCTGATACGAGAAGATTATAGCACTTACTCCTCCTGATACGTTTAGGTTATAGTACTTACTCCTCCTGATACGTGTAGGTTATAGCACTTACTCCTCCTGATACGTTTAGGTTATAGCACTTACTCCTCCTGATACGTGTAGGTTATAGTACTT
The DNA here is from genome assembly GCA_936450465.1 of Gibbula magus. Taxonomy (NCBI): domain Eukaryota; kingdom Metazoa; phylum Mollusca; class Gastropoda; order Trochida; family Trochidae; genus Gibbula; species Gibbula magus. The sequence goes on from OW388294.1 coordinate 76,459,741, forward strand.
ACTCCTCCTGATACGTGTAGGTTATAGTACTTACTCCTCCTGATACGTGTATGTTATAGTACTTACTCCTCCTGATACGAGAAGATTATAGCACTTACTCCTCCTGATACGTTTAGGTTATAGTACTTACTCCTCCTGATACGTTTAGGTTACAGTACTTACTCCTCCTGATACGTGAAGGTTATAGTACTTACTCCTCCTGATACGTGTAGGTTATAGCATTTACTCCTCCTGATACGTGTAGGTTATAGTACTTACTCCTCCTGATACGTGAAGGTTATAGTACTTACTCCTCCTGATACTAAAGATTATAGTACTTACTCCTCCTGATACGTGTAGGTTACAGTACTTACTCCTCCTGATACGTGTAGGTTATAGCACTTACTCCTCCTGATACGTTTAGGTTATAGTACTTACTCCTCCTGATACGTGTAGGTTACAGTACTTACTCCTCCTGATACGTGTAGGTTACAGTACTTACTCCTCCTGATACGTGTAGGTTATAGTACTTACTCCTCCTGATACGTGTAGGTTATAGCACTTACTCCTCCTGATACGTTTAGGTTATAGTACTTACTCCTGATACGTGAAGGTTATAGTACTTACTCCTCCTGATACGTGAAGGTTATAGTACTTACTCCTCCTGATACGTTTAGGTTATAGTACTTACTCCTCCTGATACGTGAAGGTTATAGTACGTACTCCTCCTGATACGTGTAGGTTATAGTACTTACTCCTCCTGATACGTTTAGGTTATAGTACTTACTCCTCCTGATACGTGAAGGTTATAGTACGTACTCCTCCTGATACGTGTAGGTTATAGTACTTACTCCTCCTGATACGTTTAGGTTATAGTACTTACTCCTCCTGATACGTTTAGGTTACAGTACTTACTCCTCCTGATACGTGAAGGTTATAGTACTTACTCCTCCTGATACGTGTAGGTTATAGCATTTACTCCTCCTGATACGTGTAGGTTATAGTACTTACTCCTCCTGATACGTGAAGGTTATAGTACTTACTCCTCCTGATACTAAAGGTTATAGTACTTACTCCTCCTGATACGTGTAGGTTATAGTACTTACTCCTCCTGATACGTGAAGGTTATAGTACTTACTCCTCCTGATATGTGTAGGTTATAGTACTTACTCCTCCTGATACGTTTAGGTTATAGTACTTACTCCTCCTGATACGTGAAGGTTATAGTATTTACTCCTCCTCATACGTGTAGGTTATAGTACTTACTCCTCCTGATACGTTTAGGTTATAGCATTTACTCCTCCTGATACGTGAAGGTTATAGTACTTACTCCTCCTGATATGTGTAGGTTATAGTACTTACTCCTCCTGATACGTGTAGGTTATAGTACTTACTCCTCCTGATACGTGAAGGTTATAGTACTTACTCCTCCTGATACGTGTAGGTTACAGTACTTACTCCTCCTGATACGTGAAGGTTATAGTACTTAATCCTCCTGATACGTGTAGGTTATAGTACTTACTCCTCCTGATACGAGTAGGTTATAGTACTTACTCCTCCTGATACGTGTAGGTTACAGTACTTACTCCTCCTGATACTAAAGGTTATAGTACTTACTCCTCCTGATACTAAAGGTTATAGTACTTACTCCTCCTGATACGTGTAGGTTTTAACACTTACTCCTCCTGATACGTGTAGGTTATAGCACTTACTCCTCCTGATACGTTTAGGTTATTGTACTTACTCCTCCTGATACGAGAAGGTTATAGTACTTACTCCTCCTGATACGTGTAGGTTATAGCACTTACTCCTCCTGATACGTGTGGGTTATAGTACTTACTCCTCCTGATACGTGTAGGTTATAGTACTTACTCCTCCTGATACGAGAAGATTATAGCACTTACTCCTCCTGATACGAGAAGGTTATAGTACTTACTCCTCCTGATACGTGAAGGTTATAGTACTTACTCCTCCTGATACGTGTAGGTTACAGCATTTACTCCTCCTGATACGTGTAGGTTATAGTACTTACTCCTCCTGATACGTGAAGGTTATAGTACTTACTCCTCCTGATACTAAAGGTTATAGTACTTACTCCTCCTGATACGTGTAGGTTACAGTACTTACTCCTCCTGATACGTGTAGGTTATAGCACTTACTCCTCCAGATACGTTTAGGTTATAGTACTTACTCCTCCTGATACGTGTATGTTATAGTACTTACTCCTCCTGATATGAGAAGATTATAGCACTTACTCCTCCTGATACGTTTAGGTTATAGTACTTACTCCTCCTGATACGTGTAGGTTATAGCACTTACTCCTCCTGAAACGTTTAGGTTATAGTACTTACTCCTCCTGATACGTGTATGTTATAGTACTTACTCCTCCTAATACGAGAAGATTATAGCACTTACTCCTCCTGATACGTTAAGGTTATAGTACTTACTCCTCCTGATACGTGTATGTTATAGTACTTACTCCTCCTGATACGAGAAGATTATAGCACTTACTCCTCCTGATACGTTTAGGTTATAGTACTTACTCCTCCTGATACGTGTAGGTTATAGTACTTACTCCTCCTGATACGAGAAGATTATAGCACTTACTCCTCCTGATACGTTTAGGTTATAGTACTTACTCCTCCTGATACGTGTAGGTTATAGCACTTACTCCTCCTGATACGTTTAGGTTATAGTACTTACTCCTCCTGATACGTGTAGGTTATAGTACTTACTCCTCCTGATACGTGTAGGTTATAGTACTTACTCCTCCTGATACGTGTATGTTATAGTACTTACTCCTCCTGATACGAGAAGATTATAGCACTTACTCCTCCTGATACGTTTAGGTTATAGTACTTACTCCTCCTGATACGTTTAGGTTACAGTACTTACTCCTCCTGATACGTGAAGGTTATAGTACTTACTCCTCCTGATACGTGTAGGTTATAGCATTTACTCCTCCTGATACGTGTAGGTTATAGTACTTACTCCTCCTGATACGTGAAGGTTATAGTACTTACTCCTCCTGATACTAAAGGTTATAGTACTTACTCCTCCTGATACGTGTAGGTTACAGTACTTACTCCTCCTGATACGTGTAGGTTATAGCACTTACTCCTCCTGATACGTTTAGGTTATAGTACTTACTCCTCCTGATACGTGTAGGTTACAGTACTTACTCCTCCTGATACGTGTAGGTTACAGTACTTACTCCTCCTGATACGTGTAGGTTATAGTACTTACTCCTCCTGATACGTGTAGGTTATAGCACTTACTCCTCCTGATACGTTTAGGTTATAGTACTTACTCCTGATACGTGAAGGTTATAGTACTTACTCCTCCTGATACGTGAAGGTTATAGTACTTACTCCTCCTGATACGTTCAGGTTATAGTACTTACTCCTCCTGATACGTGAAGGTTATAGTACGTACTCCTCCTGATACGTGTAGGTTATAGTACTTACTCCTCCTGATATGTGTAGGTTATAGTACTTACTCCTCCTGATACGTGTATGTTATAGTACTTACTCCTCCTGATACGTGTAGGTTATAGTACTTACTCCTCCTGATACGTGAAGGTTATAGTACTTACTCCTCCTGATATGTGTAGGTTATAGTACTTACTCCTCCTGATACGTTTAGGTTATAGTACTTACTCCTCCTGATACGTGAAGGTTATAGTATTTACTCCTCCTCATACGTGTAGGTTATAGTACTTACTCCTCCTGATACGTTTAGGTTATAGCATTTACTCCTCCTGATACGTGAAGGTTATAGTACTTACTCCTCCTGATATGTGTAGGTTATAGTACTTACTCCTCCTGATACGTGTAGGTTATAGTACTTACTCCTCCTGATACGTGAAGGTTATAGTACTTACTCCTCCTGATACGTGTAGGTTACAGTACTTACTCCTCCTGATACGTGAAGGTTATAGTACTTAATCCTCCTGATACGTGTAGGTTATAGTACTTACTCCTCCTGATACGAGTAGGTTATAGTACTTACTCCTCCTGATACGTGTAGGTTACAGTACTTACTCCTCCTGATACTAAAGGTTATAGTACTTACTCCTCCTGATACTAAAGGTTATAGTACTTACTCCTCCTGATACGTGTAGGTTTTAACACTTACTCCTCCTGATACGTGTAGGTTATAGCACTTACTCCTCCTGATACGTTTAGGTTATTGTACTTACTCCTCCTGATACGAGAAGGTTATAGTACTTACTCCTCCTGATACGTGTAGGTTATAGCACTTACTCCTCCTGATACGTGTGGGTTATAGTACTTACTCCTCCTGATACGTGTAGGTTATAGTACTTACTCCTCCTGATACGAGAAGATTATAGCACTTACTCCTCCTGATACGAGAAGGTTATAGTACTTACTCCTCCTGATACGTGAAGGTTATAGTACTTACTCCTCCTGATACGTGTAGGTTATAGCATTTACTCCTCCTGATACGTGTAGGTTATAGTACTTACTCCTCCTGATACGTGAAGGTTATAGTACTTACTCCTCCTGATACTAAAGGTTATAGTACTTACTCCTCCTGATACGTGTAGGTTACAGTACTTACTCCTCCTGATACGTGTAGGTTATAGCACTTACTCCTCCAGATACGTTCAGGTTATAGTACTTACTCCTCCTGATACGTGAAGGTTATAGTACTTACTCCTCCTGATACGTGTATGTTATAGTACTTACTCCTCCTGATATGAGAAGATTATAGCACTTACTCCTCCTGATACGTTTAGGTTATAGTACTTACTCCTCCTGAAACGTTTAGGTTATAGTACTTACTCCTCCTGATACGTGTATGTTATAGTACTTACTCCTCCTAATACGAGAAGATTATAGCACTTACTCCTCCTGATACGTTAAGGTTATAGTACTTACTCCTCCTGATACGTGTATGTTATAGTACTTACTCCTCCTGATACGAGAAGATTATAGCACTTACTCCTCCTGATACGTTTAGGTTATAGTACTTACTCCTCCTGATACGTGTAGGTTATAGTACTTACTCCTCCTGATACGTGTATGTTATAGTACTTACTCCTCCTGATACGAGAAGATTATAGCACTTACTCCTCCTGATACGTTTAGGTTATAGTACTTACTCCTCCTGATACGTGTAGGTTATAGCACTTACTCCTCCTGATACGTTTAGGTTATAGTACTTACTCCTCCTGATACGTGTAGGTTATAGTACTTACTCCTCCTGATACGTGTAGGTTATAGTACTTACTCCTCCTGATACGTGTATGTTATAGTACTTACTCCTCCTGATACGAGAAGATTATAGCACTTACTCCTCCTGATACGTTTAGGTTATAGTACTTACTCCTCCTGATACGTTTAGGTTACAGTACTTACTCCTCCTGATACGTGAAGGTTATAGTACTTACTCCTCCTGATACGTGTAGCTTATAGCATTTACTCCTCCTGATACGTGTAGGTTATAGTACTTACTCCTCCTGATACGTGAAGGTTATAGTACTTACTCCTCCTGATACTAAAGGTTATAGTACTTACTCCTCCTGATACGTGTAGGTTACAGTACTTACTCCTCCTGATACGTGTAGGTTATAGCACTTACTCCTCCTGATACGTTTAGGTTATAGTACTTACTACTCCTGATACGTGTAGGTTACAGTACTTACTCCTCCTGATACGTGTAGGTTACAGTACTTACTCCTCCTGATACGTGTATGTTATAGTACTTACTCCTCCTGATACGTGTAGGTTATAGCACTTACTCCTCCTGATACGTTTAGGTTATAGTACTTACTCCTGATACGTGAAGGTTATAGTACTTACTCCTCCTGATACGTGAAGGTTATAGTACTTACTCCTCCTGATACGTGAAGGTTATAGTACTTACTCCTCCTGATACGTTTAGGTTATAGTACTTACTCCTCCTGATACGTGAAGGTTATAGTACGTACTCCTCCTGATACGTGTAGGTTATAGTACTTACTCCTCCTGATATGTGTAGGTTATAGTACTTACTCCTCCTGATACGTGTATGTTATAGTACTTACTCCTCCTGATACGTGTAGGTTATAGTACTTACTCCTCCTGATACGTGAAGGTTATAGTACTTACTCCTCCTGATATGTGTAGGTTATAGTACTTACTCCTCCTGATACGAGAAGGTTATAGTACTTACTCCTCCTGATATGTGTAGGTTACAGTACTTACTCCTCCTGATACGTGTAGGTTATAGTACTAACTCCTCCTGATACGTGTAGGTTATAGCACTTACTCCTCCTGATACGTGAAGGTTATAGTACTTACTCCTCCTGATACGTGTAGGTTATAGTACTTACTCCTCCTGATACGTGTAGGTTATAGTACTTACTCCTCCTGATACTAAAGGTTATAGTACTTACTCCTCCTGATACGAGTAGGTTATAGCACTTACTCCTCCTGATACGTGAAGGTTATAGTACTTACTCCTCCTGATACGTGTAGGTTATAGTACTTACTCCCTCTGATACGTGAAGGTTATAGTACTTACTCCTCCTGATACGTGTAGGTTATAGTACTTACTCCTCCTGATACGTGTAGGTTATAGTACGTACTCCTCCTGATACGTTTAGGTTACAGTACTTACTCCTCCTGATACGTGTAGGTTATAGCACTTATTCCTCCTGATACGTGTAGGTTATATTACTTACTCCTCCTGATACGTGTAGGTTATAACACTTACTCCTCCTGATACGTGTAGGTTATAGTACTTACTCCTCCTGATACGAGAAGGTTATAGTACTTACTCCTCCTGATATGTGTAGGTTATAGTTCTTACTCCTCCTGATACGTGTAGGTTACAGTACTTACTCCTCCTGATAAGTGTAGGTTATAGTACTTACTCCTCCTGATACGTGTAGGTTATAGTACTTACTCCGCCTGATACGTGTATGTTACATTACTTACTCCTCCTGATACGTGTAGGTTATAGTACTTACTCCTCCTGATATGTGTAGGTTATAGTACTTACTCCTCCTGATACGTGTAGGTTATAGTACTTACTCCTCCTGATATGTGTAGGTTATAGTACTTACTCCTCCTGATACGTGTAGGTTATAGTACTTACTCCTCCTGATACGTGTAGGTTATAGTACTTACTCCGCCTGATACGTGTATGTTACATTACTTACTCCTCCTGATACGTGTAGGTTATAGTACTTACTCCTCCTGATACGTGTAGGTTATAGTACTTACTCCTCCTGATATGTGTAGGTTATAGTTCTTACTCCTCCTGATACGTGTAGGTTACAGTACTTACTCCTCCTGATACGTGTAGGTTATAGTACTTACTCCTCCTGATACGTGTAGGTTATAGTACTTACTCCTCCTGATACGTGTAGGTTACAGTACTTACTCCTCCTGATACGTGTAGGTTATAGTACTTACTCCTCCTGATACGTGTAGGTTATAGTACTTACTCCTCCTGATACGAGAAGGTTTTAGTACTTACTCCTCCTGATATGTGTAGGTTACAGTACTTACTCCTCCTGATATGTGTAGGTTATAGTTCTTACTCCTCCTGATACGAGAAGGTTATAGTACTTACTCCTCCTGATACGTGTAGGTTACAGTACTTACTCCTCCTGATATGTGTAGGTTATAGTTCTTACTCCTCCTGATACGAGAAGGTTATAGTACTTACTCCTCCTGATATGTGTAGGTTATAGTTCTTACTCCTCCTGATACGAGAAGGTTATAGTACTTACTCCTCCTGATACGTAAAGGTTATAGCACTTACTCCTCCTGATACGTGTAGGTTACAGTACTTACTCCTCCTGATACGTGTAGGTTATAGTTCTTACTCCTCCTGATACGTGTAGGTTACAGTACTTACTCCTCCTGATACGTGTAGGTTATAGTACTTACTCCTCCTGATACGTGTAGGTTATAGTACTTACTCCTCCTGATACGAGAAGGTTATAGTACTTACTCCTCCTGATATGTGTAGGTTATAGTTCTTACTCCTCCTGATACGTGTAGGTTACAGTACTTACTCCTCCTGATACGTGAAGGTTATAGTACTTACTCCTCCTGATACGAGAAGGTTATAGTACTTACTCCTCCTGATATGTGTAGGTTATAGTTCTTACTCCTCCTGATACGTGTAGGTTACAGTACTTACTCCTCCTGATACGTGAAGGTTATAGTACTTACTCCTCCTGATACGTGTAGGTTATAGTACTTACTCCTCCTGATACGTGAAGGTTACAGTACTTACTCCTCCTGATACGTGTAGGTTACAGTACTTACTCCTCCTGATACGTGAAGGTTATAGTACTTACTCCTCCTGATACGTGTAGGTTACAGTACTTACTCTTCCTGATACGTGAAGGTTACATTACTTACTCCTCCTGATACGTGTAGGTTATAACACTTACTCCTCCTGATACGTGTAGGTTATAGCACTTACTCCTCCTGATACGAGTAGGTTATAGCACTTACTCCTCCTGATACGTGTAGGTTATAGCACTCACTCCTCCTGATACGTGTAGGTTACAGTACTTACTCCTCCTGATACGAGTAGGTTATAGTACTTACTCCTCCTGATACTAAAGGTTATAGTACTTACTCCTCCTGATACGTGTAGGTTATAGCACTCACTCCTCCTGATACGTGTAGGTTACAGTACTTACTCCTCCTGATACGAGTAGGTTATAGTACTTACTCCTCCTGATACGTGTAGGTTATAGCACTCACTCCTCCTGATACGTGTAGGTTACAGTACTTACTCCTCCTGATACGAGTAGGTTATAGTACTTACTCCTCCTGATACTAAAGGTTATAGTACTTACTCCTCCTGATACGTGAAGGTTATAGTACTTACTCCTCCTGATACGTGTAGGTTATAGTACTTACTCCTCATGATACGTGTAGGTTATAGCACTTACTCCTCCTGATACGTGTAGGTTATAGTACTTACTCCTCCTGATACGTGTATGTTATAGTACTTACTCCTCCTGATACGAGAAGATTATAGCACTTACTCCTCCTGATACGAGAGGGTTATAGTACTTACTCCTCCTGATACGTGTATGTTATAGTACTTACTCCTCCTGATACGAGTAGGTTACAGTACTTACTCCTCCTGATACGAGAAGGTTGTAGTACTTACTCCTCCTGATACGTGTAGGTTATAGCACTTACTCCTCCTGATACGTGTGGGTTATAGTACTTACTCCTCCTGATACGTGTAGGTTATAGTACTTACTCCTCCTGATAGGAGAAGGTTATAGTACTTACTCCTCCTGATACGTGAAGGTTATAGTACTTACTCCTCCTGATACGTGTAGGTTATAGCATTTACTCCTCCTGATACGTGTAGGTTATAGTACTTACTCCTCCTGATACGTGAAGGTTATAGTACTTACTCCTCCTGATACTAAAGGTTATAGTACTTACTCCTCCTGATACGTGTAGGTTACAGTACTTACTCCTCCTGATACGTGTAGGTTATAGCACTTACTCCTCCAGATACGTTTAGGTTATAGTACTTACTCCTCCTGATACGTGAAGGTTATAGTACTTACTCCTCCTGATACGTGTATGTTATAGTACTTACTCCTCCTGATATGAGAAGATTATAGCACTTACTCCTCCTGATACGTTTAGGTTATAGTACTTACTCCTCCTGATACGTGTAGGTTATAGCACTTACTCCTCCTGAAACGTTTAGGTTATAGTACTTACTCCTCCTGATACGTGTATGTTATAGTACTTACTCCTCCTAATACGAGAAGATTATAGCACTTACTCCTCCTGATACGTTAAGGTTATAGTACTTACTCCTCCTGATACGTGTATGTTATGGTACTTACTCCTCCTAATACGAGAAGATTATAGCACTTACTCCTCCTGATACGTTTAGGTTATAGTACTTACTCCTCCTGATACGTGTAGGTTATAGTACTTACTCCTCCTGATACGTGTATGTTATAGTACTTACTCCTCCTGATACGAGAAGATTATAGCACTTACTCCTCCTGATACGTTTAGGTTATAGTACTTACTCCTCCTGATACGTGTAGGTTATAGCACTTACTCCTCCTGATACGTGTAGGTTATAGTACTTACTCCTCCTGATACGTGTAGGTTATAGTACTTACTCCTCCTGATACGTGTAGGTTATAGTACTTACTCTTCCTGATACGTGTATGTTATAGTACTTACTCCTCCTGATACGAGAAGATTATAGCACTTACTCCTCCTGATACGTTTAGGTTATAGTACTTACTCCTCCTGATACGTTTAGGTTACAGTACTTACTCCTCCTGATACGTGAAGGTTATAGTACTTACTCCTCCTGATACGTGTAGGTTATAGCATTTACTCCTCCTGATACGTGTAGGTTATAGTACTTACTCCTCCTGATACGTGAAGATTACAGTACTTACTCCTCCTGATACGTGTAGGTTATAGCACTTACTCCTCCTGATACGTTTAGGTTATAGTACTTACTCCTCCTGATACGTGTAGGTTACAGTACTTACTCCTCCTGATACGTGTAGGTTACAGTACTTACTCCTCCTGATACGTGAAGGTTATAGTACTTACTCCTCCTGATACGTGTAGGTTATAGCACTTACTCCTCCTGATACGTGTAGGTTATAGTACTTACTCCTCCTGATACGTTTAGGTTATTGTACTTACTCCTCCTGATACGTGTAGGTTACAGTACTTACTCCTCCTGATACGTGTAGGTTACAGTACTTACTCCTCCTGATACGTGTAGGTTATAGTACTTACTCCTCCTGATACGTTTAGGTTACAGTACATACTCCTCCTGATACGTGTAGGTTATAGTACTTCCCAGTAAACAATTTTACGTTGTCACAACGTTGTGACAACGTTGTCAGAAGGTGTCAGTAACGTTGTTTGCAACGTTGTTTGGACGTTATTTGTAGATTCCTTTTTACGTAATTATAACGTTATTTTGTAACGTTACAAAACCAACGTCATGGCAACGTTAGTTTTGAAACGTTACAAAAACCAACGTCCTGGCAACGTTAGTTTTGTAACGTTATTTGGACGTTATTTGTAGATTCCTTTTTACGTTATTATAACGTTATTTTGTAACGTTACAAAACCAACGTCCTGGCAACGTTAGTTTTGAAACATTACAAAACCAACGTCCTGCAAACGTTAGTTTTGTAACGTTATTTGGACGTTATTTGTAGATTCCTTTTTACGTAATTCTAACGTTAGTTTTGTAACGTTACAAAATCAACGTTCTAGCAACGTTGTAAATCAAATTTCTCTCAACGTCTGAAACCAACATCCCAACAACGTTGGGAACCAACATTTCCTGAACGTTGAAAACCAACGTCCTCTCAACGTTGTAAACCAACGTCCCCTGAACGTTGTAAAACAACGTTCTCTCAACGTCGGAAACCAACATCCCAACAACGTTAGAAACCAACGTCCCCACAACATCGGAAACCAACGTCCCCTGAACGTTGGAAGCCAACATCCACTCAACGTTGTAAACCAACGTCCCCTGAACGTTGTAAACCAACGTTTTCTCAATGTCGGAAACCAACATCGCCACAACGTCAGAAACCAACGTCCCCTGAACATCGGAAAACAATGTTTCTTTGGAACCGAACATGCCCTGAAAATAGAAAACCTACATCCCATTAATGTCAGAAACTAACTCCCCTGAACACAGGAAACCTTTAAACTTGTATGAAATGTTTGCTTGCTGAAGTTTTGTTTTTGTAACATGTAACCTCATACATGTTTGTTTATCTACGATATTCAGTGCATGTTTTGGTACTTATTCGACCATGTATTTTTCATTGACAATTGCCTCTTAGAATCCTACTGAAGGAATTGGTTAGTTAGCATCTTGAACATTAGATTCTCTGAAGGATCAATTAAATGTCAGCGGTTTCTAATAGACAATTTGTAAATGAAAAACAAACCCAGTTAGGGCTATTTCACAAAAGTTTGATTTTCAAATTTCTTCAAACATAACATCAGTATTTAACGATCACCTAAGTGTGATTTGTGAAAAGAGGACAATGGGCACTAGGATAATTTAACTTCAACTCATGCAAAAGAGACAAGACAAGTCAGAACCAAAAGTTTATTGCATCGCAGTGTAAATACATATTGTGCACATTAATTTTTCATTTATAAGCTTGACATGATTAGTCGCAATTTTGTTAACTGCATGTTTCTTTTCTCCACTAAACAAAGCAGCAGTACGGGACTGGAAGGTTTACAGTTGAATCACCATTTGGATCTTCATAATACCTGAAATTAAAACAGAAATATAAATATTTCATCTATTAGCAATCAACCATTTGTGATGCGAATCTAAATCTAAAAAATAATTTGAAGTACTGACACAGGACAAAGGTGTAATAATGCCCGTGGCCTCAGATATCAAAGGGTACATCCATTGTGTTGTTGGCCATGGGGGTCAAACATGCCAAATGTTATAAATAGTCTTATTTTATCGAGCAGTACCAACTGTTATCGAAAACTACCATTTGATTGTACTCGACTTAGTATATTGACGATATGAAGGTAAAGGTATCGATTTCTGATCGAAAACTGGACAATGCGCAGCGTGTGGCGCGCGCCAATGAGTCAAACGTAATTTTGGAATCTTTTTAAAACTAGACAAAATTTGGTTGATAATGTTCAATAGGTCATATAACTTCTGTGCATGTAAATACGACGTGCACTTTCGGTTTCTGCACATGCATATTAATGATATTAATCGATTTTAATTGGAAACTAGTAAATATGATATGTTTGCCAATTGGGGATGAATATGCAATTTGTTTGTATTGTAAACAGCACATATGGCACATAATTGTGTTTTGGAACGTATTGAAGCCAAATAAAATGATGTTCCCTGCTCCAACTTTCAATCCAACCTTATTACCTTACCCGAATTTACCACTTACGCCAAACCAAAAGAAGAAAATCCAAAAAGGTTAATCTATTACAAATGTAGAAGAAATGAACTTGTTTCCGTATTTGGGGTTCGTTTCATAGCCTCTTAGTTCAAATTATTCTACTTGTCTGACCTCTTCGTTCAAAATATTTCAATGGAAAGCAGAACATAATAGTGCCATAAGCAGATTCACTTGTAATATCAAATGGTCACCTTCTGCATCATCTGTCTCATCTATTTCATCGTCTGTATACTTCGGATCTGCATATTCAAGCCTAATATTGCTTAGTAATTCAGTAAATAGAGAATACTACACGAGGTCTCATTATATACGAATTATACGAAACGAGTGTCCTTCCGATGGTATCTGATTGAGCGAAAGCGAGGTCAGATACCATAGGAAGGTCACGAGTTTCAGTGTAGGTGCACAATTGCTGCACATTTTCTGCACGGTCCTTTCGATCTTTCTAATTCAAATGGTGTAGACTAAAATCCCCATATCATGACAGAAAATAGTAAAAAAATAAGTGATATTTGTTCTCTTCTTCTATAGTTATTTCATAGTTATATATAGCATACTTAAGGGGGTTCTTTACCATTGCTTCTGTGCATCCTCAGTTGTCAGATTAAGATAGACCTTGTAGTCACATGCACATGAAAAAAAATCATTGTATTATAATTGTGAAACATAGTATTTGTTTTATCATAAAGAGATATATTTTGTTATTTTACTCTGTAATCTAGGTGGTTTGTAACAATTGCCCACGTACATCTTCAATTGTCAGATTTTCGCTCTCAGAACTTAATAGCATTGGTCAATGTTTCATCAACAGTGTGTTGTAAGAAACATTGAAAACTAGAAATATGTGCATGTGATGCACTGTGATGTCGCCCGCTCCAACTTTCAATCCAACCTAGTCATATTACCCTTATTTTTCACTTACGCTAAGCACAAAGTTCAATACTGCATTAATAACGAGAAATTAAAAATTCAGAATAGTCAAAGTAGCAAAAAGCACCACTCTATCACTAGGTCTCTGCAAATACAAAGTTTGGTGAAACAATATTGAACGGTTTTGGAGATAGAGACCGGAAAAGGTCCCTACCCCCAAAATGCACTAAGTTCAAATTGTTTCCATGGAAACCAGAACAACAAAAATTCAGAATAACCAAAGTAGCAAAAGGCACCACTCCACCACTAGGTCTAACCATATACCAAGTTTCGTAAAGAAATACTAGATAGATTTTGAAATAGAGGCCGGAAAAGGTCCCTACCCCCAATTTGCACTAAGTTCAAATTGTTTCCATGGAAACCAGAAAAAATGAAAAAAATTCAGAAAAACCAAAATAGCAAGAGGCACCACTCCACCACTAGGTCTAACCACATACCAAGTTTCGTGAAAAAATATTGAACGGTTTTTGAGATATGGCCCGGAAAAGAAAGCATTTCGGAATGACGGAATAACGGAATGACGGACGGAGGCGAAAACATTATGTCTCCCGAAAAAATTAAAATTCAAAATTCTGCTCTTCAACCTTATATAACTTAATAATGTAAAGATTAATTTTCCACCGAAGAGTTACCTCCCTTTGCCAATACTTTTCATAAAAATTCATTTTCAGCATTAAATTACTCATAACGTAGGTCCGTGACATATATTTGTTATCTTCTGTTATTCTTCAGTGGCGAGTTTTCCACAAGTTATATCATGTTTGAATTATTTTTCATTTATTTTGATTCTTGAACAGGACTTTTGAAGTTATTTCTACAGAATCCATTGTTGACATTATAGTTTATCATATAAAGGTTAATGAAAAAAAAACATACACATTTTAGAAATCACTGTTCTATTCCAATAACATTCCATTCATGAAAGAAAACAACATTATAGCTCTGAATGAGTGTCATTATTTTTAAAAAGTGACTTTAACAAAATAAAACAAGTTTGCCATTTTTTTTAGACATTACCACCAAAAAAAAACATCATTTTGCACCAAAAAAGGTCCGTAACATGCACTTTTTCTTTTTGAATCTCGAATAATACATATTCCGCTTGCATCATGCCAATTTACAAACAATTTTCATGTATTTTGATTATTGTTGGGAACCTCTTTAAGGGGAAACGGTCGTGCATATATTATAAGAGTTATCTCCCTTGCAAGTTAAAATTGCCATTTTCTCAAGGTTTAAAAAAATTATTATTCAAGTTAGCCTTGAAACATATGCTTTTGGTTTAAATTTGTTGTTGAAATATATTTTTTATCAAACAGTGATATATTCCCAAAGCAAATCTAAATCTTGTGATTATTTGACATACATATTAATGAGAACAGGAGGATTTTCTGGATAACAACTTCTTAAATGTGAAAAAACACGACGTTTCGGAGTACATACTCACTCCTTCATCAGGTGGAATGTAAGAAAATCCCATGTGCTTGGGATTCACTCATCTAGAACTTCTATCTCCTGTCGGAGGAAATATCCGAGGAGAACCGAACCAACCAAATCCAAGTATCCCTACCTTCCATCCACTCCTGTCGGAGCAAATAATCCGAGGAGTCCCCACCAATCAACACCTATCAGCTCCAATCACCATGCAAAAACTTCAAAGCCACCCACATCAACAATTGGCCTCTCTTCCAATCAACTGTAATTATTATTTGTTCAACAGTTTCAATAAAGCCAACTGGCCTCCCTCGTCTCATCATGTGTGTTTATTTACATCTTCAATAAAGCCTACAGGCCATTGTTTATCTACTTACTCCCCCTCATGTTTAAATTGGTAAGGAACCTAAACCTCCTTTTAAGTGTGAGAATGTGTATGACTTTATAGTTCTCAACCTGATAAACATAAGCGCACAATTGTTGAGAAATAGAAACAATGTGAACTGAAGCCAATTTATCGGCGCTGCGAGCGGGGAAACTTTGCTACAGCATAACAGCAAATGTTGAAGTAGCTGTTCACAATCTGAGTCATGACAACTGTTACCAGTACTCAGTTTTGAGTCACTCGCTAAAACGTTTGTACGCAACATTTCAGCGTTCTAGAGCTTTAGAGAAGAAGTTGAAAATAGCTTTTAGGTCATTGACCCCTGTGACCTACATTGTGGGTCAAAGGATAACCATATCTTCAATTTAGAATCCGCATTTATCAATGATTCAGTACACAACATTTCAGTTTTAGGTCAAGACCCTTGTGGCCCATGTTTTGGGTAACGGTCACCAAATCTAAATTTAGAATATTGGCAAATTTTGTTTGACCATCAATGTTTTGTTTTCAAGACTCGACTTCTCTTTCTCAACAACCATTTCTCAAAGCACATGTTAGAAGAACTCACATCAAAATGATTTCAGCTCTCTAGAGCCTAGAGCCTAGAGGACCAAATGAACAAACTTTAGTCTTCATGTAACAATGATATTATCCTGAAATGTTAGCTTCCTATATCTTTTTGTTTTGGAGTAGTCGTTAAAAGGTTTCAGGCAAAATCAGAGCTGTCTACCCTCCTTTCAAGTTAAGTGTAGATATATAGCTATTTTGGAGTATTTTGTAATGTTAAGGTGTACAACTCGGTGAAGTTAGCATGGTACTATTAGTTCCAAGATATCATGCTCTGGTTTGACTACAATAATCATTGTCTGACTTTGTTTACCTGGGTTAACTCTGGAATTAGGTTATAATTCAACTCTGTAACAGTTCGGAACTTCATTACTCTATACATAAATTTATGAAATGAACTTTTTACATATTTCCAGAGAAGAGGTGTACAATTTGCAACATTGGTTTAAAATCATATTCTAAGACTGTCAAGTGTACAAAATACACCAAAAGTGTACAAGTAGGCAGCCCTGCAAAATGCTTGCCACGCCCATATGAGGGTTTCAGGACAAAATTAATAAATTTGTCTTCAACATATATAAATTATAAACCTGTTAATCAGAAAATGTGTGTTTCTTATAGCTTTCGGCGAACTAGTCGTTTAAAGGTTTTAGTGAACATGCCTGCCCGCCCATATTTAAGGGGACGTCAAGACCAAATAGACAAACTTTGATCCACAAACTGCAAGTTACCTCCCCACAAAACTTCAGCTTTGGGGGTGCAGTGGTTCTGGGGGACAAGTCGAAAATGTGAAAGGTTTGCGGACGATGACCCATGATGTATGTCTATTTTGCCTGATGAGCTAAACATCCTTAGTAGATTGTATCATCTAAATGACTAATATGTAAATTAGAAAATGCGATATGTGGAATTAAATAAATACATATGACTCAATTTATGTTTAAATTGACAATATACTGTTCCAAACATTTTTGTGCTCACTAAATTTCACCCATTAAACTGTCGGTGTAAATCTTACATTTTCTGTCCCGTGTCCACTTGCTTCAAAGATGTTTTCTTGAAACTTGGGCCAAACAAGCGATAGCCTCATGATATTTGTTGACGCCATCCATCAACAGTGTGTCCATAATGCCTGTGGTTGTATTTGAATCAAGTCTTTAAAAGTCTGCTAGCAACTGAAATATAAATTGAAGTTGTTGCAAATCTGATTGTATGATTGGAAACAAATCACCTTAGTACTAGTGTTAATGTGTCTTGTAAATCAAAGAAATAAATTGAAAATATTCTAGAAATTGGCACTGTAGAAATATAAAGGTTTTAGGTCATGATCCCCGACACCCACATTTGGGGTCACATCGTCAGACTCACGCAATCTACAATTTTGAATCCCAATTGGCCAAGGAATTTTAGCTTTCTAGAGCTTTTTTTGTACTGGAGAAGAAGATGAAAATAGGTTTTTAGGTCATGATCCCTATATATATATATATTAATCAATATATTTAATCAATTTAAAACAATGGTAAGAAACTGCAGATGGTTTTGATGAATATTACTCCAAAATGATATAAAGTGTAATCTGTTTGCCAAAACAAATGATTTATTTATTATGAGTTATTTTACATATGATTTTATTATGTTTGTACAGGCATGTATCTAGCATATATCATCAGCATGTATCTAGTCAATGTTACATGATAAAATTTGCCTAATGCTGTGACAAACAGTAGCCAAGGATCAAACTTAAATTACCCTCATTTGGTGAAGAGACCTGTAGTCACAATGCTAGGCAATCATATGGAAATGTAGTCACGATCCCGCTTGCATCCATCAGATCCCCATAATTATCTGAAGTATACATTATAGACATAAATAGTTAAACAATATCCAACACTTGCCAGTATTTTAATTTATGCAACTTAATTAAAAGTTATTGTTGAACATATTTCTAAGATAAGATAATGAACTTATTTGATCAATATCACTGAAATCCTAGAATTAGCATCAAAAGGAGGAATTAATTTGTTACTTAATGAACTTTATAATATACTACATTGGATATGTTCTCTATTCGCCTACAGTCATATCATTGTAACTGGTCTGTTGATTACCCATTATGCGTAGTCTTAAGATAAACTAGCATCACTCCTATGATGTCAATGTGGATTATATCTAGAAGAAACAAAACAATAGAGGTCGGGTTTTATTTTGATGAATTAATTAACATTTTTTTGTAACTTTTAATTCCTGAAATTCCTGACATTACGGCAAATACTCTTCACATATATCCAT
Organism: Gibbula magus; assembly: GCA_936450465.1. NCBI lineage: Eukaryota > Metazoa > Mollusca > Gastropoda > Trochida > Trochidae > Gibbula > Gibbula magus. Next base: position 76,478,295 of record OW388294.1, read on the forward strand.
TACACATATGTTAATCATGTAACATTCATATCATTCTATGTCAGAGGTGTTAATGATGTTGCAAGTTGTTCTCACAGCCAAAATATGAAATATGTACAGTACAGTATGTGTATCCTGAAAATAGTTGTATTAAATATATGTTTTCTTTTCTTTTCTTCTTTGATAAATCCATATCTGGTTCATGACCAACCAAAGTGACTGAAGAGAAAAAGCTCAACAAACATAAACAACTTTTTATTTTGTTGCAAACAAATGTCTGATTAAACTGTAAACATATAAAAGTGGCGACTCCGATAGGTTAAAGTAAAAGTTTTTTTCACAGACGTTTGTACAATGTGTCCAAAAACTGCCTTACATCACGTCACGCTTTGCAAGATCCTTGCGTGTCTCTTAATTTCATCAACAGGGAGTTCATCCTGATTCTAGGTCACGACTCACGGTGTTCTGAGAAAAAAAACAAACATGGTTTCATACCAAAATACAATATATTTTTTTAGCCATTTACAGGTTAACACTCTCAGGCTCGGTGTACACCATGAACCATAACGTAAACATGTAACTTCATGAACCGTGGGCGCAGCCATCTTGGATTATACGACACCTAGCGGACATGGGAGACAACTAGGGTTTAAAATTCCAAATAATTTTGCTTTCAAAATAAGAAATAAATCGATAAAATTTTTATTACACTGAATATTTTTCACGACCTTCTTCATTTGTATAAAACATTTATACGATGACAGTAATTGCTATATTTATAAAATAAAACAAAAATACTGACAAGGTCATGATCGGTCTCGTTGTCCGTGAAACCCGTCAAGTAGCTATGCTCAAGGTCAAGGGCAGTAACTCTTCCTAGACTGTCCAAAATAGCTGAAAACCCCAGTCTTGAGGGTACTGTTGACTATACCATCTTTTCAAGCTTTTATCACGAAATTACGCGCTAAAACTGACGTGCATTATGATCCAGGGTAATAGGGCCACGTGTAATAGCTGTATTTTGCTTTTCAGCTCCTTTTCCCGAGTTGATACATACCCAGATAACACACCCCCTAGTGGGCCACTAGTGGCAGGTAGCTAGTGGCTTGCCACTGGTGGGTAGCAAGTGGCCCACCGGTGTGATAGCTAGTGGGTAACTGGTGGCTGATAGCTGGTGGCTTGCCACTGGTGGGTAGCAAGTGGCCCACCGGTAGTGGCTTGCCACTGGTGGGTAGCAAGTGGCCCACCAGCGTGGTAGCAGGTGGGCCACTGGTGGCTGATAACCACTAGTGGCTGCCACCGGTGGCCCACCTTCTATCAGCTGGACAAACTACTAGTGGGCCACTAGAGACGGTATTAGTGGCCCACCAGTGGTCCACCAGTTGTGTGTTATCTGGGTATAAATATATTTTTCAATTTAATTTTTACTTTTGAAAACGAATTATTACGCCTCTAAATCTTAATGTATTTCAGACTTAAATCTTTTAGGATAATTATCCCAATATTTACAAAATTATTTAGGTGGGATACATGCATTTTAAAGATTTTTTTGTAAAACTGGTAAAATCCATTAGCGGTCTTCAGTGAGGTCAGATTACCTCCCTTTGTAAATCTCGCCCTCAGGGCTTAATAGCTTAGGTCCATTTTTCATCAACAGTGTGCTGTGAGAAACATTAAAAATCCAATTACCTTTGGATACTTATAAAGAAAGGTAATGGTATTATGATTGTGTGAAATAGTTTATGTTTTATGGTAAAACAATTATCTGTTCTACAACCTTTTATAAATGAATTATGTAATAAAAATCTAAATTTTCCAAAGAAGAGTTATCTCCCTTTGCCAATATTTTTGATAATATTCAACTTCAGCATCAAATTACTCAGAAAATAGGTCCGTGACATATATTTTTTATTTTCTATTATTCTTCAGCTGTATGTTTTCCACAGGTATTATCATGTTTGAATTATTTTTCATTTATTTTTTATTATTGAACAGGACTTTTGAAGTTATTTCTGCAGAATCCAGTGTTGACATTGCATCTTATCATGTAAGGCAAATGAAAAAAAAGCAACATACAAATGAAGAAATCACTTTTCTATTCTAATAACATTCCATTTATGAAATAAAACAACAATAAAGCTCTGAATGATCATTTTAAAGTGACCTTAACAAAAATTAAAAAGAGTTAACCTCTTCTTGAGACATTACCACAAAAAACATCATTTTGCAGAAAAACAAGCTCCGTGCTACACACTTTTTCTTTTTGAATCTCGAATAATACATATTCAGCTTGCATCATGCCAATTTACAGCATTTTTTCATTTGATTTCATTATTGTTTGGAACCTCTTAAGTTCAGTGTTTAAATAGGTAACAACAAATGATTATCAAGTATAAATGCATTTTAAAACATACTTTTAAAAACCTTTTTATCCCATTTAGTATAATTTACCAAATTTTTAGCTTTTACAAATATAATAAGAATTTTTATATGAAAATAATAAATGTTATCTATTTTAGGTTATGGAGCTATTGACCAAATGTTTTTTCTTTGTTCTTAGTTATGTTTTAATATTAAATACATATTTTTAAAAAATAACTGGTTATTTACTGACAACTGTGTGGTTATTATTCTGTCATATCTTAACATATATTAATGATAATGCCTATCAGAAATGGTAAATGGCAGTGTGTTTGGGTTCAATACTCATTTCCGCCTATGATTTTCCAACTGTTTTCCAATTTTCTAAAAATATTATGAAGGTATTTCACCATAAAAGTTATTAATTTGCATCAGAAATGTTGGAATGCTATTTTTGGTTTTGTAATTTTGTAGATATTGCCAAAATTAATTTTGTTATGGATCCCAGACACCTTTTGCTAATTATAATTTCCTGGTTTCTGAAAAACAGACGGTCATGTACTTTGAACATTTTTCACATCAAAATATTGGAAGTAAAAAAAGTTTTTAAAATATTATTTTCTTTTCTATACATTAAGCTACACAAAACATATTTCAGAATAATTTTAATATTTTTTTTCAAAAAAGCTTGAGCATAGCTACGTCAAGCTAGCACTCACCCTGTTCACTTTATCTTTTGACTGTAGATCTACATATGACTACAACAGAACGACATTATGTAAATGTGATCTTGAGAATACAATCTGGTTGTGGAAATGATATTTATGTTGTTTACTATACCTGAAAGGAACAATCTACACTGAAACATGCCCAGCTGTCTTGTGTAAAACACTCCGAAAACAGCGTGGCTCCTGAAGTGAAAAGTGTAACCCCCATCGGAAACTTTACCTTAGAGTTATCCCCCTTAGAGTGATTTTCGATTGTATCTAAGAATGATAGATTTTTGTAAATCAAGTGGTCAAATAAAATCCTGATAAATCAAATAAAATTATTTATTACATGACGAACAATGAAATACAGGGATTTATCAGTGAAATAAACTGTCTATCAAGCTACAGTGAAAATAACTTATATTCTACTGTGACCAGTGACTGACATACATGTAATTATGTATTACTCGCCCGTTGAAGATATCGCAGTTTAATAAATCTACAATGTTATTACACATTGTGTAATAACATTGCGTGCTGCCGATTGACATATGACATCATAATAGCATAAATATGACGTCACAATGTTAGCGCTGCTGTCACAGTGTGTCCCATTTATCGACGATTTTGTAGAATTAAGTGACATTTAAATCAATGAGTAATAAATAAAATACTAAACTCGTCCCCGTTTAATGAAACATTTATGAAACCCGATCGTTAAATACAAACCACTCCTTTTTTTCATAAATATAAAATTATGTTATGAAACGGGAATGTCGTTTATTATTCTCTATATATATTATATAATACGTCATAAAACAATGGTTTGATGTAGCGAATTGGCTTATGATGTCAAATTGTTTCTGTTGTGACCGGATGTTCCAAGCGGTCGCTCAACATGAAGGCGTAAATTACAAGGATAACATAAAAAAATAAATAGAATATATGTCAATTCTTGACAAACAACATGCATATTTATCTCATCTCGTGAAAATATATACTTTCTACCTCAGTCGATGAGGTAAACGTGTTATTAGTCAAGAAAAGACGGACGAAAAAAGTATAAGTTTGTTGATGACGTAACAAATTGAACGACGTTCCGGCTGTTCCATGCCTCCCCCTCGTAATCAAGTGTGCCCATGGTAACGTCGATTCGCGTCAACCGCGTCGCCCCCACTCCTATTCTTAGTGTGCATCTCTTACAGAAAAATTGCAAAATTACCTTGGTACAATGAACTTTTATGATAGCAGCACAAATTTAATTTAGGCTAATGTAGACGCTTCGCCACCACACTTAGACTTGATCAAGCGTTACACATTATTCTATTTGGAATGGTAGTCACGTGATTAACAATATCATATGGATAGGAAGTGATCGCGCAACCTGTGCCAATGTAGCGCAGCATAGCGCAGCGTAACTAGCCCAGGGAACCAGGTTGGTGATCGCGGGACGTGAATGCTTTTTTAAACCAGCCGTGTTTTCCAAAATTATCGAGGATGAGCAAGATTCAACAAAGTTGCATATGCATGTAAAATTATAAGACCTACGACATTATAGGGTCAACCTTCATACCCCTTTTCGACCGCATATATCCCAATTTAATCACAAAGTACATGTAGGCCTAGTAAGTGTGGATAAAGGAAAACAACTTACCTTTCCTGTAATGTCTGTTTTTATCCTGATTAAGTGGCTCCTTCTTCTCAGGACAGAATGGAATTTGGCTCAAGATAATTTTACTTGCCCTTTATTACCATATTTAATTATAACATCGATAAAAATTGCATTTTGTTTGTATCTAGTGATTTCAGTTTTTAGATTTTCTTCACGTACTTCAGTACTGCTTGCGCTTTTTTTGGACGAAACGAGTGACACAATGCAGAGAAGATCGGTCGCAGTGTAAATTCAGCCTTTCAATGAAAATCACCTCTCAGATGTTTGCAAGCTTAGCAAACTTTAAAAACCCAAAATGCGTGAACAATGTATCTTTCTGTTTAAAACATAGTTGTCGTTTTCTGATTTCATATTGCTGCCCATTTCTTCAGTATGACGTTGCAACAATGTTGAACTAATTTGTAAATATCTCTCACTCAGATCAGCCATGTGCATGTTCATATGTTACATAAAACTTGGCTTCAGTTGAATATAGAATATTATAATGCCTGAACACCTTCCCATTTTATTCTTACATTTTCGTTATTTTTACAAACGATTGTTTAAACGTGTTTGTTTTATTTTCATTATATCATCTCGAGATGAATAGTTATATAGTATAGACGCCTTTTTCTGGAAGTCTAAGATGGCTAGAATATAACTTACGACATAGCCTAGACTACAATTAAGTCTCTGAAATGATATATAGGCTCTTACGGAGAGATGGACGATGAAATGAAATATTTTAGAATTCACTTATTTTTTCAGATACTACTTTATCATATACATGTATGCGGATACAAAGCAAGTTTAAATTTTGAAAGTTAATGACACTAGTACTGTTAAATGTAATAAAATGAGATTAAGCAGTTTTTAAATAAAAATGGCATTTTATCATCGTTTTTCGCATATTCAACAGGATTTTTCACTGACACACATATTTTAGATATTGCTAAAACGTTAACATGGTGTGCGCAGTTGTATAAGCAAACAAATTCAGAAATAATAATAGGGGGTCACAGAACGTTTTTCATCACTTAAACCTCATTTTTTAAATCACCTACATAAACGTAAAAATCTTACGTCACGGCAGTTTTGATAAATTCAAATGTAACTTTGACGGCCTATTGTGTAATTATTATTGAATATACTATCAATATACGAGTGCTTAATGGAACAACAACTACCAGTTTATTATACAAGGCGATTTATATTCATCACTTACTGGAGATATGTACGTAATTGAAATAACACACATGGTCACATATATACTGCGAATATAGGTGATGGCAACGACATGCGGCATGTCGTAAAGTTGCCGTTAAAAAGGCGTTGCAGCAATTTTAAGCGCTTTCCGTTAGTTAATTGATCTATGCTTAAACAAATGTAATGCATATATTTTAAGATTCATTTACAACAATAGATTGTTTCGCAAAATGTTACCGTAAGTGAATTCAATTTCTTCGTCCCATCTCTAGACATAAGCTACCCAAAGCGTATTTTTAGATTTTGTCTGTAAATAAGCGTAAAAATGAGTGTATTGATTTAAAAAGAATCAAATATAAATTGGTATAGTAACCATGTGCTCGTTTTTAAGTTAAACAATTAAAATTAGAATTGGTGTTACGTAATAGTTTAATTAAGTTTCTTCATTAATGAAAACGACAAGTAACATGTAACCACCTTTACATGAATCAACAGATCGCTTACTTTGCCTTTTATAATAATGTATGTTATATTTAAACTTAAAAGTCTTTGCCCTATAAAAGCTAATGAATGAAAGAGCGATAATAATGTACCAACAGTGCACAGTGCCTTTATATAAAATAACTTGTAGTTTGTTTTTGGTCGCAATTGCTAAGTTACCTGTATATAATAGTAACACAATTTTGACACGGTAACGAGATCTGGAACAATGTTCCTGATTCGTAGCTGTGTGCTGTGTTTTACATAGAACCGGTATAAAAGCGCTCCAATATGTTGATTTGAATTGATTCCTTTTTACTCCTTTGTTTGTAGCATAGAACATTAGAATTATCAATCACACCTCGATACATGATCAATTATAAGAAAAATAGGTGCTTTTGTTAAATGTCCGGGATTCATTGTAATTCAACACTCGCAAATTTGGTTTATTACTCAACCGTGGTGAGATCACTCATTAGATAACAATGAGTTGGTTACACACATGTGTGATACCACCGCGTGCTGCCGTAACGTCATAATCGGCGCGTGACGTCATAGTCGTTTTATGTTGACGTCACAATGTTAGCCGCGCGACTGCAATAGCGGGTGACCTATTTGCAAGTAAGCGTCACTAAAAACGATTTTCTTGCAATTCAGCGCTATTTACATCATTGAGTAATAAATAAAATACTAAACTCAGTCCCGTTTGATAACATGTTTATGAAACTCGTGAATGGCCGTCGGATTTAAACTAAATTTGCGGGTGTTGAATAGCAATGAATCCCGGAAATTTTACAAACGCAACTATTTATCTTATAAATGCCAAACCATTCACTAGTTTCATAAACATGTTATCAAACGGGACATCGTTTAGTTTTTTATATTAAACGTTAAAGCCGGACGTTTTAAACGCTGAAATTTGCAGGTGTTCAATAACAATGGATCACGGAAATTTTACAAACGCAACTCTTAATCGATATTGTAACATGACCGACAGTTATCAGTTATCAGGCGTTTTGAAGCGAACTCTCGTTTTGTGTAGGCCTACCTAACTCTGAGTGGAGAAGACTTTGCGACTCTTCCATTTTGTAAGAGATGTGGTCAGGTCACTTAAAATATTCACGTATCCTTTTAGATGGCGATAAACATTTATCGACGTTATTAAAAAATACCTAGGAACAAACATCTAAACAATTGTGACAATGACGCTAGCATTGTGACTTCAAAACGGTTGATCACTATGGCGTCATGCAATGGCAACAGTATTCTGTGAAAAAAGCCGCATAAAAGATGGCGCCAAACTTAGACAAATTTAACTATAGTTGAAAACATTTAAGTTACTTGAAAAAAAAGTTACTTCATATTGAGAGTTATTTGTGACCAATACGGTATTATATACACATGTTAGAAAATGACAATGACACATGTCAAACTTGAGTAAGGCCCACACATATCAGAGAAATAGAAAAGTTAAATCTTGAGTCGAACTAAATCCAGAAAACATGATGTATATATCAGTTCGCGGTGATTCGCCGCATGTAATTTGAGGGTATTCATTGTCATTCAACATAAGGAAATCAATCAATCATTATCAAGGATACACTGAAGTCATGTTACAATAACCTCAGAATGTGAACATAGCTGACAAAGCCATGACGTCTCAGAGTTGATGACGTAATATAGGCCTAAGTCTTTCACGACATGATGTCGATGATGTCACAATGCTGTGGCATCACTTAGGTAAATACTGAATAGACCTAATAGACAATAACTAACGAGAAACGGGGAATGACAAATCGTGGGCTTGGAGCAGAAAGTACCAAGTTTTCACTTTCATTTTCACTTTTTTTTTAGAAATTATTGATTGCTTCAATACTCTTCATGTTGTGTTAAAATGTTGAGACTCTATCTTCAGTAATCACTAAAATATTTAATTATGTAAAAAGGTACCGAGTGAATAACTCAGAAATATATTGTGCAGAAAGGAACCAAGTGTCACTTGGTACCTTACAGCACTGTGATTCACAATGAAACAGTTGGGAAATGTGAGTGCAGAAATACCTTTCTGCCCCAAAGTAATTGAACAAAACGGCGGTACCATCTGCAATAATTAACAAATTATAAATTATGGCTGCCAGAGACAATAAGGCATACTATACTTCAAAGCCGCCTTCATTTAAAATCCTTGAAGTGATATAGGCCTATCAACATTATCAGTGCCAGAGATATGAACATTAGAAACTAAAAATGCGATTTTCTCGAACCCTCGAAATTATCTTGGGGAGAGAATTACACATTTGATATAACGAGCGAAAGATAATCTCTCATTCTCCGTCACGAGTTGGTTATTGTTTATATTACCCATATAAAAAAAAAATAAAAACGCGAATATTAAAAGCCAACAGTTTCCCTAAAAGGACCCGAGAAAGAGGGGAATCTTCATATCCATACGTTAGTGACGTGGATTCACTACTTGCGTACCTATCCTTGTTTACTACGCGCGATTAAAATGTCCCCTGCGAAAATGTATTTCACAATAAAACATAGATGTGGTTTTATCTGAAAGTGTTGTATTTCTGCCCAATACTATCAATCCATGATTATACGATGTAAGTTATTACAAATTTCATATCAAGAGATTTGGGAAGCCCAAAAGCATGTCGGCGCAAACCGAAAACCTCTATGACGTTACAATCAACACTGTGACATCATAACCACTCACACCTATGACGTCATTGCTTTCGAACGATAGCCGTCGCTCTTGAAGCTTCCGTGGTTATATATATAGTAAATTAGTAATCGCTAATTTTAAATTTTATAACAATTTAATTGTTTCGTCCGACATTTGATGCGTAGGCACATGTAAGAACATTCTAATTTCAACTACGAGAAACAAATAAACCATGTTTAAATGCAGTAGATGGATTCTACAGTTAACAGTCGGGACAATTTAGAAGATGAATGAAATAGTTCCGGCAACCAATGGAAAAATTATTTATTTTGTAACAACCAATCAACAGGTAGAAAAAGGTGTAACTCCCATGTGACTTACATGTACAGGAACAATATACTAACACTAATTTGCATTTTTGGCTCAGGGAATGAGGGTATTGTAGTAGGATATCAAACATTTGGAAATAATTGTATCTTTTTAGCTAGGTTTGTCGTCCGGATATCGAGTATCGTTCATATATTACCCATATGGGAAGACGGACACAGGGTAGTATTTTTCCTGTAAGTCACATGGGAGTTACACCTTTTTCTGGCTTTTGATTGGCTGCTACAGAAAAATAAGAATTTCATTGGTTGCCGGAACTACTTCATTCATCTTTCTTACTTTTCCCGACTAGTAACTTAAGAAACTGTCTTCTGCACTTTAACATGTTTTATTTGTTTCCCGCAGTTGAAATTAGCGTTTTCGTACATGTGCCGACGCATCAAATGTCGGAGGAAGCAGTTAAATTGTCCGAAATTTAAAGAAACTAGCGATTTCTGCTTGACTGTATAACCACGGAAAGCTTCAAGAGCGACGGCGATCGTTCGAATGTAATGACGTCATAGGCGCGAGCGGTTATGACGTCACAGTGTCGATTGTAACGTCACAGGGCTTTTCGGTTTGAGCCGACTTGTTTTTGGTCTTCGCACACCTCTTGATATGGATGTTGCAATAACTTATATGTATAATCATGGATTGATAGTAATTGGCAGGAATACAAAACTTTCAACTAAAGCCTCATCTTTCTTTTATTGTGAAAGACATGTTCGCAGGGGACATTTTAATCGTGCGGAGTAGGCCTAAACAAGGATAGGTACGTAAGAAGTGAATCCACGTCACACGCGTATGGATATGGAGATTCATCTCCTTCTCGGGTCCTTTTAGAGAAGCTATCGGCTTTTAATATTCGCGTTTTTACTTTAATTTGTCATATGGGTAATATAAACAATAACCAACTCGTGACGGGGAATGGCAGGTTATCTTTCCCTCGTTATATCAATTGTGTGTAATTCTCTCGCCAAGGCTCGAGAATTACTCAAATGATATAACTCGGGAAAGATAATCTGTCATTCCCCGTCACTCGTTAGTTATTGTCTAAATCCTTGGCCAACCGATCCAAGTGTCTCTATTATTAGTGTTATTATATATAAGTGAGTAACTGTTTAAGGGCACTCCGTGTTTCATGCTCCCTGCTTTGTTTTATTCAACGATAAAGTACACCAACTCGTCTTCTATTTCTTAAATAAAAATACCCTTATGTTTATTGACAGGCGCGTATTTCGTTCATTGCTTAAAGTGAAAAGATAGCAAATACAAAGATATATTGTAGGATTCTTATGAACATAAACGATAAATATATTATCTAAAATTAGTGCACGTCATTGTCGAAATTCTGATGAAAAGAATTACAAATGCATTCATTCAAGACAATAAACTGATGTCAAACCTTTCCGACTTAGAGACTTCATTATACAATACAGTATGCCCGGTGATGCCGACAGTCTTTTATATAGATTTATATTATTTACATTAAACAGTTTTGTCACATAAAATTTTAAGTTGTTCATAAGTGTACTATCATGGCTGGACAGTTTAGTTGAATGAACTTGTTGGATACTTGTGATAATAAAGTGGAACAATTATCCCTTAAAAGTGTGTTTAATATATCTATAAATTCAATTCAATTTGGTATGCATGTATTCATCTTCAAGATCACCCCCACAAAATAGGCAATTGGCCTCAATGATTGTACTCGAACTAGAGCGTCGATGTGATAATATTTTAGTTTGGAAGAAGTACATCTGAATTGGAAAGGAAGCGACGCAGTTTGGCTGACTTTCTTTGATTTATAAATGGCTCCATCCGAAGGGTCGTCTAAAAGGTACAGTAAGATGGTAAAGTAGAAGATGCATGCAATGGACGGACCATGCAGTCTCGCATCCACACATCTTTCGCACTCGATTTAAATATACTAAACACTTGTTCACATCACCAACATCTTGAGTTTGCCAAACATATATGGAAATAGTACAAATCGGACACATATACGTTGCCCTTGGTAATCGAAATATCGTTGCATATGAATAACGACGTTTTACCGACCGATTTCTAACGTTCTAATAATGTTAAATACGTTAACTTTAATCGACCGTTAATTTACTAACACTAATTACTGCGCATTAAACATTAAAAAATCGGTTTATTTTAAGAACATATTTACAAAACGTAATGTGAACTATATATATTTTTATTTATAAATAAAACACACCCGTATCATTTTCGTTCCAATCGAAAATTCCGAAAATAAGTCACTGTATTTACTGGTAAATTCTGGAAACAACTGAACATATTAAGAACAGGCGCTAAAGGTTTATTTCATTGTTTTGCCAGAGTATCTTGGCATGCTTTTGAACAACAATATTTCTGCAGGAAAAGACTATATACCCAAATATTTAAAATAAGTAACTAATTCAATTCGCTCACCGTTTTTAAAAATTTAAAGGAAGAATTAAATCTAAGCACAACCCCAAAATCCAAATCTACCACAATAAGTCAATGAAAACATGTTTCACCATGTTGATGAATTCATTGGAAAGAGTCAGCGGTTCAATTAAAACATATTCATACATATAATGTACTTGTCATAGCAATGATATTTGTCATTGTATAATGCGTTAATGATTTATATGACATGTTTACCAACTAAAACTATGCCTTTCCTTCATTTGTAGAGTTTTAAATTCTCTTCTGCATGTGTTATGTATTTTAGCCTTGTCAATTGATTTGTCGATTATGTTGAGAGGGCTTCTATAAGTTTTATAACTTTTACCTAATTCGTTTCTTAAATGAATAAAATATGTTTCAATCAATCAATTGTCAGCAAACAAAGGGAAATATTATTCTTGATATATCATAATAAATATTCCAAGTGTATCTTTGGGAAATGGTATGAACTAACTCATTAATGTACATGATTATGCCAAAACTAACTTATTTATGTGTAAGTCTTACCCTGTAATGTGAAAATTTAAATACATAATAGAGAACTACAATTGTTAATATTTCATCATGTCCTTCCATTATTTCAGCTACAATCAGCTATAGACTATTAGTGTTCCTAAACCAGCACAATTATAAACTCAATATGCATGTAAATTTCCTAATCCTTAGTAATGATAATAATTAAGGTCGATTCAGAATAACCGATTAGATTACATTAGAATGTACAAAGAGTAGGTAAATAATAATTGGTATAGTTGAAAGTATTTGAATGTATTTCTTTAGCTTGAAACAGGTGCATTTTTAAGACTTTCAATATATTTGTGAACGTAGTATATTTCGATAGCATACACGATGAAAGTAATATTTTCTCCAGTGTTTAAACTAAATCATATACCAACAATAATGTAAGCGCGACAGCATTCGTATTTTTGTGATAGTTGAAAGTCCGTATTAAAAACCATTGATTAAGTTAGGCTTCATGAAATGCAGTAAGCACAATGTATGTATAGTGAGACAGTATTTAGTCAAAAGATAGGAAATGATTTGACTTGAGATGATTTGAGTTTTAATTAACGTCGCTTTCAAAAGTTTGGCACAGACAAGTCATGCATAGGCCTACATGTGATACAACGGGCATTTTAATAGTGTGTTGAGTTCATCCTTAGTTTCATGAATGCAATTAAAACATTATTTATCCATTAATTTAACGTTTGCAAAGCGATCTGTTTTAATCTTCAATGTGTTAACTCCAAACCGAAATTTAGCGAGGGCACCGTGTGTACGAGGCATAGGACATTTAAAGGTTAATCCATTGTGTTGTTGCGGTCACAAATTATTCCAAACGAATAAATGGTGTTATTGTATCGGGAAGCTATGACTGTTATCGAAAACTAAATTTTTTACAATAGTCGACTTTGTACATTGACGATATGAAGGTAAAAGTAGTTTTTTGGGGGTTTTTTTATTATCGGAAACCGCGCACTGCACCGCGATTGACGCGCGCCATGTCAATTAGTCAAATCTAATTTTGGAATCTTATTTCCCACAAACAAAAAGGCAAATATGAGTTAATAATGTTGAATAGATCATATAACTATTGCGCCTGTAAATGGCCGGAAGTGTAGTTTCGAATTCTGCACATGCATAATTATGTTGTTAAATATTAATTGGACACTAGTAAATATGTTATATTTGCGATTGGGATGAACATGCAAGGTGAGTGAAAATAATTGTACATAAACAGCACATATGGTGAGTTGCATCAAATAAAATGTTATGAAACACATGGATGCATGTTTAAGGTAATTCTCAGTGAGATAATCATTGTTAAAATGCCTATATTGACGCAACTTGTTTCTCCCATTTTGTGTAGTTTCAAACTGAACATGGTTACCCCACTCAGCTTTCTGAACAGTTCCAGAAAGAAGGCGTATTTCAATATAACTTTCTAGATTATACATGTGATAGACTGTGCTTATTCATAAACGCTGCAATCATGTTGGTCCGAGTTGCGTTAACATGTTGTAGGAGTTCATGTGAAAACAGTCAAAACACGTCTCTTGAAACGATTACAGTGATTATTCTTGAAACGGGTCCTTTCCCCGTCATTATAACGTCATGTCCATGCTCTATTGTTATTGTTACGGTTTAAATGTAAATTGGGAAAGTTAACGTGGTTTCAATATAGATTGATAAATTTGAAATGATACGTTTGTTTAAAACAAATCTCAATAATGTTGCTGTCTCGCGATACAAAGGCATAGTGTTGCTTAGTTATGACATTATAATAAATACATACAATTAATGTATACCTAATTACTTTTACAGTAAAATGCTTATGTGCAAACCTACGGGAAACGTCAACGGAATTGTCAAAGGGGCGATAATTTTGATATTTTAACGCGCTTCACTAAATAGGTTAACAATGAAACATCTCTGAAGATATCTCTGACTGCATATTTTAACGGTCATACAGCATCCAAAAAATTAAATTAAATATATTCGGATGTACTTTTGTCTGAATATATACATTGAAAATTAGACATTGACATTTTAGTACAACATTCATTATATGAATTCATGGTCATGTTTTCTTTTCAGTCAACATTATATAAACCTGATTTAGTTTGAGCACAATCCGCTATTTATTCTTTTAAAATAATCTTAACAGTAGTTAATATTTATTTTATATTTATGTTCAGGGAATGAATTTTCATTTGCCAAAATATCGTTTTGTGTCACCTGATGTCACATTATGAATGGACAAATCAAGGGTTGCACATGATCTGTGTCGGAAAGCAAAAAGAGGATATAAAAGACATTGCGTGATTTTTGTCTAAAAGCTGCATATAGTTATTTTTCATGATTTATTATTAATAAAATATTTTTAAAAAATACTTAGTTAATCTACTTTTAGCTTTGTTTATGTGAAACGTACATGTGAGCGTGTAGCCCGGTCCCTATTTGTAAAATAAGCCTCCAATTAAAGTCTGTTTGATTTTATCGATTATTTAAACACAATATAATATCTAAACTGAATATGTAAACTTGTAAACACCGTGAGAAGAGAAATACAAGCCAGTCGTATAGGATATATGCCAGGAGAGAAATGAAACATTAGTTAGCAATGAGCATTCATTAGAATACATACATAAACATATGGTTAGGGCTAGATAAGAAAGGTTGACTTATCAACACGTGTACTTTGTTCATAACTCTTAATCTAACGAATTTAATATAAAACGCTCTTATGACGTTGTGCTAAACTTAACCTAACCTAATATAACCAATGCACAACGTTGGATTGACGTTTGAATTTGTCATTGGAATACAACGTCCTTCTGACGTTGAAGGAACGTCGGCTTTAATCCTGACCATTCACAACGTTTTCTTGACGTTGACGTTTGTGTTTCAACGTTGTATTCACGTCCTCATGACGTTGTAAGAGCGTTGGTTTTTAACCCTGACCAATTCACAGCGTTGTAAATACGTTGTATTTTAACGTTGTATTTACGTTAGAATTAGACGTTATAATACAACGTACTTATGACGTTGTAAGTACGTTGGTTTTTAACCTAACCAATGTACAACGTTGTATTGACGTTGTGTTTCAACGTTGTAATGACGTTTTAATAAGACGTTCATATGACGTTGTAGGAGCGTTGGTTTTTAAACTTACCAATCAACAACGTTGTAATGACGTTGTGTTTCAACGTTGTATTGACGTTAGAATGCAACGTAAGAATACAACGTTCTAATGACGTTGTAGGAATGTTGGGTTTTAACCTTACCAATGTACAACGTTGTATTGACGTTGTGTTTCAACTTTGTAATGACGTTTTAATAAGACGTTCATATGACGTTGTAGGAGCGTTGGTTATTAAACTTACCAATCAACAACGTTGTAATGACGTTGTGTTTCAACGTTGTATTGACGTTAGAATGCAACGTAAGAATACAACGTTCTAATGACGTTGTAGGAACGTTGGGTTTTAACCTAACCAATGTACAACGTTGTATTGACGTTGTGTTTCAACTTTGTAATGACGTTTTAATAAGACGTTCATATGACGTTGTAGGAGCGTTGGTTATTAAACTTACCAATTAACAACGTTGTAATGACGTTGTGTTTCAACGTTGTATTGACGTTAGAATGCAACGTAAGAATACAACGTTCTAATGACGTTGTAAGAACGTTGGGTTTTAACCTAACCAATGTACAACGTTGTATTGACGTTGTGTTTCAACGTTGTAATGACGTTTTAATAAGACGTTCATATGACGTTGTAGGAGCGTTGGTTTTTAAAATTACCAATCAACAACGTTGTAATGACGTTGTGTTTCAACGTTGTATTGACGTTAGAATGCAACGTAAGAATACAACGTTCTAATGACGTTGTAGGAACGTTGGGTTTTAACCTAACCAATGTACAACGTTGTATTGACGTTGTGTTTCAACGTTGTAATGACGTTTTAATAAGACGTTCATATGACGTTGTAGGCACGTTGGTTTTTAACCTAACCAAACAACAACGTTGTAATGACGTTGTGTTTCAACGTTGTATTGACGTTAGAATGCAACGTAAGAATACAACGTTCTCATGACGTTGTAGGAACGTTGGTTTCTAACTGAACCTATTCACAACGTTGTATTGACGTTGTGTTTCAACGTTGTATTGACGTTAGAATTGGACGTTAGTATACAACGTCCTAATTACGTTGTAAGAACGTTGGTTCTTAACCTAACCAATTCACAACGTTGTATTGACGTTGTGTTTCAACGTTGTTTTGACGTTAGAATAAGACGTTAGAATACAACGTCCTTCTGACGTTGTAGGAACGTTGGTTTTTAACCTAACAAATTTACAACGTTGTAATGACGTTGTGTTTAAACGTTATATCGACGTTACAATACAACGTTAAAATACAACGTCCATATGACGTTGTAGGAACGTTGGTTTTTTACCTAACCAAGTAACAACGTTCTATTAACGTTATTTTGTGACGTTGTCTGGACGTTACATGAATACGTTGGCTCTCCAACGTTGTAGCAACGTCATAATAACGTTAGAATAAAACGTAACCAAACCATAACGTTGCTACAACGTTGTTCAACGTTGTCTGTTTGCTGGGTTACTCCTCCTGATACGTGTAGGTTATAGTACTTACTCCTCCTGATACGAGAAGGTTATAGTACTTACTCCTCCTGATACGTTTAGGTTATAGTACTTACTCCTCCTGATACGTGTAGGTTACAGTACTTACTCCTCCTGATACGTGAAGGTTACAGTACTTACTCCTCCTGATACGTGAAGGTTATAGTACTTACTCCTCCTGATACGTGTAGGTTATCGCACTTACTCCTCCTGATACGTGTAGGTTATAGTACTTACTCCTCCTGATACGTTTAGGTTATAGCACTTACTCCTCCTGATACGTGTAGGTTATAGTACTTACTCCTCCTGATACGTTTAGGTTATTGTACTTACTCCTCCTGATACGAGAAGGTTATAGTACTTACTCCTCCTGATACGAGAAGGTTACAGTACTTACTCCTCCTGATACGTGTAGGTTATAGTACTTACTCCTCCTGATACGTGTAGGTTATAGTACTTACTCCTCCTGATACGTGTAGGTTATAGCACTTACTCCTCCTGATACGTTTAGGTTATAGTACTTACTCCTGATACGTGAAGGTTATAGTACTTACTCCTCCTGATACGTTTAGGTTATAGTACTTACTCCTCCTGATACGTGAAGGTTATAGTACGTACTCCTCCTGATACGTGTAGGTTATAGTACTTACTCCTCCTGATACGTGTAGGTTATAGTACTTACTCCTCCTGATACGTTTAGGTTATAGTACTTACTCCTCCTGATATGTGTAGGTTATAGTACTTACTCCTCCTGATACGTGTATGTTATAGTACTTACTCCTCCTGATACGTGTAGGTTATAGTACTTACTCCTCTTGATACGTGAAGGTTATAGTACTTACTCCTCCTGATATGTGTAGGTTATAGTACTTACTCCTCCTGATACGTTTAGGTTATAGTACTTACTCCTCCTGATACGTGAAGGTTATAGTATTTACTCCTCCTCATACGTGTAGGTTATAGTACTTACTCCTCCTGATACGTTTAGGTTATAGCATTTACTCCTCCTGATACGTGAAGGTTATAGTACTTACTCCTCCTGATATGTGTAGGTTATAGTACTTACTCCTCCTGATACGTGTAGGTTATAGTACTTACTCCTCCTGATACGTGAAGGTTATAGTACTTACTCCTCCTGATACGTGTAGGTTACAGTACTTAATCCTCCTGATACGTGTAGGTTATAGTACTTACTCCTCCTGATACGAGTAGGTTATAGTACTTACTCCTCCTGATACGTGTAGGTTACAGTACTTACTCCTCCTGATACGTGTAGGTTATAGTACTTACTCCTCCTGATACTAAAGGTTATAGTACTTACTCCTCCTGATACGTGTAGGTTTTAACACTTACTCCTCCTGATACGTGTAGGTTATAGCACTTACTCCTCCTGATACGTTTAGGTTATTGTACTTACTCCTCCTGATACGTGAAGGTTTGGTACTTACTCCTCCTGATACGTGTAGGTTACAGCAATCACTAATTCTGATACATGTAGGTTACAGTACTTACTCCTACTGATACGTATAGGTTATAGTACTTACTCCTCCTGATACTAAAGGTTATAGTACTTACTCCTCCTGATACGTGTAGGTTTTAACACTTACTCCTCCTGATACGTGTAGGTTATAGCACTTACTCCTCCTGATACGTTTAGGTTATTGTACTTACTCCTCCTGATACGTGAAGGTTTGGTACTTACTCCTCCTGATACGTGTAGGTTACAGCAATCACTAATTCTGATACATGTAGGTTACAGTACTTACTCCTACTGATACGTATAGGTTATAGTACTTACTCTTCTGGTAAGAGAAGGTTACAGCACTTACTTCTCCTGATACGTGTAGGTTACAGTACTTACTCCTCCTGATACGAATAGGTTATAGCACTTACTCCTCCTGATGCGAATAGGTTATAGCACTTACTCCTCCTGGTACGTGTAGGTTATAGTACTTACTCCTCCTGATACGTGTTGGTTATAGTACTTACTCCTCCTGATACGTGAAGGTTATAGTACTTACTCCTCCTGATACTAAAGGTTATAGTACTTACTCCTCCTGATACTAAAGGTTATAGCACTTACTCCTCCTGATACGAGAAGGTTATAGTACTTACTCCTCCTGATACTAAAGGTTATAGCACTTACTCCTCCTGATACGAGAAGGTTATAGTACTTACTCCTCCTGATACGTGTAGGTTACAGTACTTACTCCTCCTGATACGTGTAGGTTATAGTACTTACTCCTCCTGATACGTGAAGGTTATAGTATTTACTCCTCCTCATACGTGTAGGTTATAGTACTTACTCCTCCTGATGCGTTTAGGTTATAGCATTTACTCCTCCTGATACGTGAAGGTTATAGTACTTACTCCTCCTGATATGTGTAGGTTATAGTACTTACTCCTCCTGATACGTGTAGGTTATAGTACTTACTCCTCCTGATACGTGAAGGTTATAGTACTTACTCCTCCTGATACGTGTAGGTTACAGTACTTACTCCTCCTGATACGTGAAGGTTATAGTACTTAATCCTCCTGATACGTGTAGGTTATAGTACTTACTCCTCCTGAAACGAGTAGGTTATAGTACTTACTCCTCCTGATACGTGTAGGTTACAGTACTTACTCCTCCTGATACGTGTAGGTTATAGTACTTACTCCTCCTGATACTAAAGGTTATAGTACTTACTCCTCCTGATACGTGTAGGTTTTAACACTTACTCCTCCTGATACGTGTAGGTTATAGCACTTACTCCTCCTGATACGTTTAGGTTATTGTACTTACTCCTCCTGATACGTGAAGGTTTGGTACTTACTCCTCCTGATACGTGTAGGTTATAGTACTTACTCCTCCTGATACGTGTAGGTTACAGCAATCACTAATTCTGATACATGTAGGTTACAGTACTTACTCCTACTGATACGTATAGGTTATAGTACTTACTCTTCTGGTAAGAGAAGGCTACAGCACTTACTTCTCCTGATACGTGTAGGTTACAGTACTTACTCCTCCTGATACGAATAGGTTATAGCACTTACTCCTCCTGATGCGAATAGGTTATAGCACTTACTCCTCCTGGTACGTGTAGGTTATAGTACTTACTCCTCCTGATACGTGTTGGTTATAGTACTTACTCCTCCTGATACGTGAAGGTTATAGTACTTACTCCTCCTGATACTAAAGGTTATAGTACTTACTCCTCCTGATACTAAAGGTTATAGCACTTACTCCTCCTGATACGAGAAGGTTATAGTACTTACTCCTCCTGATACTAAAGGTTATAGCACTTACTCCTCCTGATACGAGAAGGTTATAGTACTTACTCCTCCTGATACGTGTAGGTTACAGTACTTACTCCTCCTGATACGTGTAGGTTATAGTACTTACTCCTCCTGATACGTGAAGGTTATAGTATTTACTCCTCCTCATACGTGTAGGTTATAGTACTTACTCCTCCTGATACGTTTAGGTTATAGCATTTACTCCTCCTGATACGTGAAGGTTATAGTACTTACTCCTCCTGATATGTGTAGGTTATAGTACTTACTCCTCCTGATACGTGTAGGTTATAGTACTTACTCCTCCTGATACGTGAAGGTTATAGTACTTACTCCTCCTGATACGTGTAGGTTACAGTACTTACTCCTCCTGATACGTGAAGGTTATAGTACTTAATCCTCCTGATACGTGTAGGTTATAGTACTTACTCCTCCTGATACGAGTAGGTTATAGTACTTACTCCTCCTGATACGTGTAGGTTACAGTACTTACTCCTCCTGATACGTGTAGGTTATAGTACTTACTCCTCCTGATACTAAAGGTTATAGTACTTACTCCTCCTGATACGTGTAGGTTTTAACACTTACTCCTCCTGATACGTGTAGGTTATAGCACTTACTCCTCCTGATACGTTTAGGTTATTGTACTTACTCCTCCTGATACGTGAAGGTTTGGTACTTACTCCTCCTGATACGTGTAGGTTATAGTACTTACTCCTCCTGATACGTGTAGGTTACAGCAATCACTAATTCTGATACATGTAGGTTACAGTACTTACTCCTACTGATACGTATAGGTTATAGTACTTACTCTTCTGGTAAGAGAAGGTTACAGCACTTACTTCTCCTGATACGTGTAGGTTACAGTACTTACTCCTCCTGATACGTGTAGGTTATAGTACTTACTCCTCCTGATACGTGAAGGTTATAGTATTTACTCCTCCTCATACGTGTAGGTTATAGTACTTACTCCTCCTGATACGTTTAGGTTATAGCATTTACTCCTCCTGATACGTGAAGGTTATAGTACTTACTCCTCCTGATATGTGTAGGTTATAGTACTTACTCCTCCTGATACGTGTAGGTTATAGTACTTACTCCTCCTGATACGTGAAGGTTATAGTACTTACTCCTCCTGATACGTGTAGGTTACAGTACTTACTCCTCCTGATACGTGAAGGTTATAGTACTTAATCCTCCTGATACGTGTAGGTTATAGTACTTACTCCTCCTGATACGAGTAGGTTATAGTACTTACTCCTCCTGATACGTGTAGGTTACAGTACTTACTCCTCCTGATACGTGTAGGTTATAGTACTTACTCCTCCTGATACTAAAGGTTATAGTACTTACTCCTCCTGATACGTGTAGGTTTTAACACTTACTCCTCCTGATACGTGTAGGTTATAGCACTTACTCCTCCTGATACGTTTAGGTTATTGTACTTACTCCTCCTGATACGTGAAGGTTTGGTACTTACTCCTCCTGATACGTGTAGGTTATAGTACTTACTCCTCCTGATACGTGTAGGTTACAGCAATCACTAATTCTGATACATGTAGGTTACAGTACTTACTCCTACTGATACGTATAGGTTATAGTACTTACTCTTCTGGTAAGAGAAGGTTACAGCACTTACTTCTCCTGATACGTGTAGGTTACAGTACTTACTCCTCCTGATACGAATAGGTTATAGCACTTACTCCTCCTGATGCGAATAGGTTATAGCACTTACTCCTCCTGGTACGTGTAGGTTATAGTACTTACTCCTCCTGATACGTGTTGGTTATAGTACTTACTCCTCCTGATACGTGTAGGTTATAGTACTTACTCCTCCTGATACTAAAGGTTATAGTACTTACTCCTCCTGATACTAAAGGTTATAGCACTTACTCCTCCTGATACGAGAAGGTTATAGTACTTACTCCTCCTGATACTAAAGGTTATAGCACTTACTCCTCCTGATACGAGAAGGTTATAGTACTTACTCCTCCTGATACGTGTAGGTTACAGTACTTACTCCTCCTGATACGTGTAGGTTATAGTACTTACTCCTCCTGATACGTGAAGGTTATAGTATTTACTCCTCCTCATACGTGTAGGTTATAGTACTTACTCCTCCTGATACGTTTAGGTTATAGCATTTACTCCTCCTGATACGTGAAGGTTATAGTACTTACTCCTCCTGATATGTGTAGGTTATAGTACTTACTCCTCCTGATACGTGTAGGTTATAGTACTTACTCCTCCTGATACGTGAAGGTTATAGTACTTACTCCTCCTGATACGTGTAGGTTACAGTACTTACTCCTCCTGATACGTGAAGGTTATAGTACTTAATCCTCCTGATACGTGTAGGTTATAGTACTTACTCCTCCTGATACGTGTAGGTTATAGTACTTACTCCTCCTGATACGTGTAGGTTATAGTACTTACTCCTCCTGATACGTGTAGGTTATAGTACTTACTCCTCCTGATACTAAAGGTTATAGTACTTACTCCTCCTGATACGTGTAGGTTTTAACACTTACTCCTCCTGATACGTGTAGGTTATAGCACTTACTCCTCCTGATACGTTTAGGTTATAGTACTTACTCCTCCTGATACGTGAAGGTTTGGTACTTACTCCTCCTGATACGTGTAGGTTATAGTACTTACTCCTCCTGATACGTGTAGGTTACAGCAATCACTAATTCTGATACATGTAGGTTACAGTACTTACTCCTACTGATACGTATAGGTTATAGTACTTACTCTTCTGGTAAGAGAAGGTTACAGCACTTACTTCTCCTGATACGTGTAGGTTACAGTACTTACTCCTCCTGATACGAATAGGTTATAGCACTTACTCCTCCTGATGCGAATAGGTTATAGCACTTACTCCTCCTGGTACGTGTAGGTTATAGTACTTACTCCTCCTGATACGTGTTGGTTATAGTACTTACTCCTCCTGATACGTGAAGGTTATAGTACTTACTCCTCCTGATACTAAAGGTTATAGTACTTACTCCTCCTGATACTAAAGGTTATAGCACTTACTCCTCCTGATACGAGAAGGTTATAGTACTTACTCCTCCTGATACTAAAGGTTATAGCACTTACTCCTCCTGATACGAGAAGGTTATAGTACTTACTCCTCCTGATACGTGTAGGTTACAGTACTTACTCCTCCTGATACGTGTAGGTTATAGTACTTACTCCTCCTGATACGTGAAGGTTATAGTATTTACTCCTCCTCATACGTGTAGGTTATAGTACTTACTCCTCCTGATACGTTTAGGTTATAGCATTTACTCCTCCTGATACGTGAAGGTTATAGTACTTACTCCTCCTAATATGTGTAGGTTATAGTACTTACTCCTCCTGATACGTGTAGGTTATAGTACTTACTCCTCCTGATACGTGAAGGTTATAGTACTTACTCCTCCTGATACGTGTAGGTTACAGTACTTACTCCTCCTGATACGTGAAGGTTATAGTACTTAATCCTCCTGATACGTGTAGGTTATAGTACTTACTCCTCCTGATACGAGTAGGTTATAGTACTTACTCCTCCTGATACGTGTAGGTTACAGTACTTACTCCTCCTGATACGTGTAGGTTATAGTACTTACTCCTCCTGATACTAAAGGTTATAGTACTTACTCCTCCTGATACGTGTAGGTTTTAACACTTACTCCTCCTGATACGTGTAGGTTATAGCACTTACTCCTCCTGATACGTTTAGGTTATTGTACTTACTCCTCCTGATACGTGAAGGTTTGGTACTTACTCCTCCTGATACGTGTAGGTTATAGTACTTACTCCTTCTGATACGTGTAGGTTATAGTACTTACTCCTTCTGATACGTGAAGGTTATAGCACTTACTCCTCCTGATACGAGAAGGTTATAGTACTTACTCCTCCTGATACGTGTAGGTTATAGTACTTACTCCTCCTGATACGTGTAGGTTATAGTACTTACTCCTCCTGATACGTGTAGGTTACAGTACTTACTCCTCCTGATACGTGTAGGTTATAGTACTTACTCCTCCTGATACGTGTAGGTTATAGTACTAACTCCTCCTGATACGTGTAGGTTATAGCACTTACTCCTCCTGATACGTGAAGGTTATAGTACTTACTCCTCCTGATACGTGTAGGTTATAGTACTTACTCCTCCTGATACGTGTAGGTTATAGTACTTACTCCTCCTGATACTAAAGGTTATAGTACTTACTCCTCCTGATACGAGTAGGTTATAGCACTTACTCCTCCTGATACGTGAAGGTTATAGTACTTACTCCTCCTGATACGTTTAGGTTACAGTACTTACTCCTCCTGATACGTGTAGGTTATAGCACTTACTCCTCCTGATACGTGTAGGTTATAGTACTTACTCCTCCTGATACGTGTAGGTTATAACACTTACTCCTCCTGATACGTGTAGGTTATAGTACTTACTCCTCCTGATACGAGAAGGTTATAGTACTTACTCCTCCTGATATGTGTAGGTTATAGTTCTTACTCCTCCTGATACGTGTAGGTTACAGTACTTACTCCTCCTGATACGTGTAGGTTATAGTACTTACTCCTCCTGATACGTGTAGGTTATAGTACTTACTCCGCCTGATACGTGTATGTTACATTACTTACTCCTCCTGATACGTGTAGGTTATAGTACTTACTCCTCCTGATATGTGTAGGTTTTAGTACTTACTCCTCCTGATACGTGTAGGTTATAGTACTTACTCCTCCTGATATGTGTAGGTTATAGTACTTACTCCTCCTGATACGTGTAGGTTATAGTACTTACTCCTCCTGATACGTGTAGGTTATAGTACTTACTCCGCCTGATACGTGTATGTTACATTACTTACTCCTCCTGATACGTGTAGGTTATAGTACTTACTCCTCCTGATACGTGTAGGTTATAGTACTTACTCCTCCTGATATGTGTAGGTTATAGTTCTTACTCCTCCTGATACGTGTAGGTTACAGTACTTACTCCTCCTGATACGTGTAGGTTATAGTACTTACTCCTCCTGATACTAAAGGTTATAGTACTTACTCCTCCTGATACGAGTAGGTTATAGCACTTACTCCTCCTGATACGTGAAGGTTATAGTACTTACTCCTCCTGATACGTTTAGGTTACAGTACTTACTCCTCCTGATACGTGTAGGTTATAGCACTTACTCCTCCTGATACGTGTAGGTTATAGTACTTACTCCTCCTGATACGTGTAGGTTATAACACTTACTCCTCCTGATACGTGTAGGTTATAGTACTTACTCCTCCTGATACGAGAAGGTTATAGTACTTACTCCTCCTGATATGTGTAGGTTATAGTACTTACTCCTCCTGATACGTGTAGGTTACAGTACTTACTCCTCCTGATACGTGTAGGTTATAGTACTTACTCCTCCTGATACGTGTAGGTTATAGTACTTACTCCGCCTGATACGTGTATGTTACATTACTTACTCCTCCTGATACGTGTAGGTTATAGTACTTACTCCTCCTGATATGTGTAGGTTATAGTACTTACTCCTCCTGATACGTGAAGGTTATAGTACTTACTCCTCCTGATATGTGTAGGTTATAGTACTTACTCCTCCTGATACGTGTAGGTTATAGTACTTACTCCTCCTGATACGTGTAGGTTATAGTACTTACTCCGCCTGATACGTGTATGTTACATTACTTACTCCTCCTGATACGTGTAGGTTATAGTACTTACTACTCCTGATACGTGTAGGTTATAGTACTTACTCCTCCTGATATGTGTAGGTTATAGTTCTTACTCCTCCTGATATGTGTAGGTTATAGTTCTTACTCCTCCTGATACGTGTAGGTTATAGTACTTACTCCTCCTGATATGTGTAGGTTATAGTTCTTACTCCTCCTGATACGTGTAGGTTATAGTACTTACTCCTCCTGATACGTGAAGGTTATAGTACTTACTCCTCCTGATACGTTTAGGTTACAGTACTTACTCCTCCTGATACGTGTAGGTTATAGCACTTACTCCTCCTGATACGTGTAGGTTATAGTACTTACTCCTCCTGATACGTGTAGGTTATAACACTTACTCCTCCTGATACGTGTAGGTTATAGTACTTACTCCTCCTGATACGAGAAGGTTATAGTACTTACTCCTCCTGATATGTGTAGGTTATAGTTCTTACTCCTCCTGATACGTGTAGGTTACAGTACTTACTCCTCCTGATACGTGTAGGTTATAGTACTTACTCCTCCTGATACGTGTAGGTTATAGTACTTACTCCGCCTGATACGTGTATGTTACATTACTTACTCCTCCTGATACGTGTAGGTTATAGTACTTACTCCTCCTGATATGTGTAGGTTATAGTACTTACTCCTCCTGATACGTGAAGGTTATAGTACTTACTCCTCCTGATATGTGTAGGTTATAGTACTTACTCCTCCTGATACGTGTAGGTTATAGTACTTACTCCTCCTGATACGTGTAGGTTATAGTACTTACTCCGCCTGATACGTGTATGTTACATTACTTACTCCTCCTGATACGTGTAGGTTATAGTACTTACTACTCCTGATACGTGTAGGTTATAGTACTTACTCCTCCTGATATGTGTAGGTTATAGTTCTTACTCCTCCTGATACGTGTAGGTTACAGTACTTACTCCTCCTGATACGTGTAGGTTATAGTACTTACTCCTCCTGATACGTGTAGGTTATAGTACTTACTCCTCCTGATACGTGTAGGTTACAGTACTTACTCCTCCTGATACGTGTAGGTTATAGTACTTACTCCTCCTGATACGTGTAGGTTATAGTACTTACTCCTCCTGATACGAGAAGGTTATAGTACTTACTCCTCCTGATATGTGTAGGTTACAGTACTTACTCCTCCTGATACGTGTAGGTTATAGTACTTACTCCTCCTGATACTAAAGGTTATAGTACTTACTCCTCCTGATACGAGTAGGTTATAGCACTTACTCCTCCTGATACGTGAAGGTTATAGTACTTACTCCTCCTGATACGTTTAGGTTACAGTACTTACTCCTCCTGATACGTGTAGGTTATAGCACTTACTCCTCCTGATACGTGTAGGTTATAGTACTTTCTCCTCCTGATACGTGTAGGTTATAACACTTACTCCTCCTGATACGTGTAGGTTATAGTACTTACTCCTCCTGATACGAGAAGGTTATAGTACTTACTCCTCCTGATATGTGTAGGTTATAGTTCTTACTCCTCCTGATACGTGTAGGTTACAGTACTTACTCCTCCTGATACGTGTAGGTTATAGTACTTACTCCTCCTGATACGTGTAGGTTATAGTACTTACTCCGCCTGATACGTGTATGTTACATTACTTACTCCTCCTGATACGTGTAGGTTATAGTACTTACTCCTCCTGATATGTGTAGGTTATAGTACTTACTCCTCCTGATACGTGAAGGTTATAGTACTTACTCCTCCTGATATGTGTAGGTTATAGTACTTACTCCTCCTGATACGTGTAGGTTATAGTACTTACTCCTCCTGATACGTGTAGGTTATAGTACTTACTCCGCCTGATACGTGTATGTTACATTACTTACTCCTCCTGATACGTGTAGGTTATAGTACTTACTCCTCCTGATACGTGGAGGTTATAGTACTTACTCCTCCTGATATGTGTAGGTTATAGTTCTTACTCCTCCTGATACGTGTAGGTTACAGTACTTACTCCTCCTGATACGTGTAGGTTATAGTACTTACTCCTCCTGATACGTGTAGGTTATAGTACTTACTCCTCCTGATACGTGTAGGTTACAGTACTTACTCCTCCTGATACGTGTAGGTTATAGTACTTACTCCTCCTGATACGTGTAGGTTATAGTACGTACTCCTCCTGATACGAGAAGGTTATAGTACTTACTCCTCCTGATATGTGTAGGTTACAGTACTTACTCCTCCTGATACGTGTAGGTTATAGTTCTTACTCCTCCTGATACGAGAAGGTTATAGTACTTACTCCTCCTGATACGTGTAGGTTACAGTACTTACTCCTCCTGATATGTGTAGGTTATAGTTCTTACTCCTCCTGATACGAGAAGGTTATAGTACTTACTCCTCCTGATATGTGTAGGTTATAGTTCTTACTCCTCCTGATACGTGTAGGTTACAGTACTTACTCCTCCTGATACGTGTAGGTTATAGTACTTACTCCTCCTGATACGTGTAGGTTATAGTACTTACTCCTCCTGATACGAGAAGGTTATAGTACTTACTCCTCCTGATATGTGTAGGTTATAGTTCTTACTCCTCCTGATACGTGTAGGTTACAGTACTTACTCCTCCTGATACGTGAAGGTTATAGTACTTACTCCTCCTGATACGAGAAGGTTATAGTACTTACTCCTCCTGATATGTGTAGGTTATAGTTCTTACTCCTCCTGATACGTGTAGGTTACAGTACTTACTCCTCCTGATACGTGAAGGTTATAGTACTTACTCCTCCTGATACGTGTAGGTTATAGTACTTACTCCTCCTGATACGTGAAGGTTACAGTACTTACTCCTCCTGATACGTGTAGGTTACAGTACTTACTCCTCCTGATACGTGAAGGTTATAGTACTTACTCCTCCTGATACGTGTAGGTTACAGTACTTACTCTTCCTGATACGTGAAGGTTACATTACTTACTCCTCCTGATACGTGTAGGTTATAACACTTACTCCTCCTGATACGTGTAGGTTATAGCACTTACTCCTCCTGATACGAGTAGGTTATAGCACTTACTCCTCCTGATACGTGTAGGTTATAGCACTCACTCCTCCTGATACGTGTAGGTTACAGTACTTACTCCTCCTGATACGAGTAGGTTATAGTACTTACTCCTCCTGATACTAAAGGTTATAGTACTTACTCCTCCTGATACGTGTAGGTTATAGCACTCACTCCTCCTGATACGTGTAGGTTACAGTACTTACTCCTCCTGATACGAGTAGGTTATAGTACTTACTCCTCCTGATACGTGTAGGTTATAGCACTCACTCCTCCTGATACGTGTAGGTTACAGTACTTACTCCTCCTGATACGAGTAGGTTATAGTACTTACTCCTCCTGATACTAAAGGTTATAGTACTTACTCCTCCTGATACGTGAAGGTTATAGTACTTACTCCTCCTGATACGTGTAGGTTATAGTACTTACTCCTCATGATACGTGTAGGTTATAGCACTTACTCCTCCTGATACGTGTAGGTTATAGTACTTACTCCTCCTGATACGTGTATGTTATAGTACTTACTCCTCCTGATACGAGAAGATTATAGCACTTACTCCTCCTGATACGAGAGGGTTATAGTACTTACTCCTCCTGATACGTGAAGGTTATAGTACTTACTCCTCCTGATACGTGTAGGTTATAACACTTACTCCTCCTGATACGTGTAGGTTATAGCATTTACTCCTCCTGATACGTGTAGGTTATAGTACTAACTCCTCCTGATACGTGTAGGTTATAGTACTTACTCCTCCTGATACGTGTAGGTTATAGTACTTACTCCTCCTGATACGAGTAGGTTACAGTACTTACTCCTCCTGATACGAGAAGGTTATAGTACTTACTCCTCCTGATACGTGTAGGTTATAGCACTTACTCCTCCTGATACGTGTGGGTTATAGTACTTACTCCTCCTGATACGTGTAGGTTATAGTACTTACTCCTCCTGATACGAGAAGGTTATAGTACTTACTCCTCCTGATACGTGAAGGTTATAGTACTTACTCCTCCTGATACGTGTAGGTTATAGCATTTACTCCTCCTGATACGTGTAGGTTATAGTACTTACTCCTCCTGATACGTGAAGGTTATAGTACTTACTCCTCCTGATACTAAAGGTTATAGTACTTACTCCTCCTGATACGTGTAGGTTACAGTACTTACTCCTCCTGATACGTGTAGGTTATAGCACTTACTCCTCCAGATACGTTTAGGTTATAGTACTTACTCCTCCTGATACGTGAAGGTTATAGTACTTACTCCTCCTGATACGTGTATGTTATAGTACTTACTCCTCCTGATATGAGAAGATTATAGCACTTACTCCTCCTGATACGTTTAGGTTATAGTACTTACTCCTCCTGATACGTGTAGGTTATAGCACTTACTCCTCCTGAAACGTTTAGGTTATAGTACTTACTCCTCCTGATACGTGTATGTTATAGTACTTACTCCTCCTAATACGAGAAGATTATAGCACTTACTCCTCCTGATACGTTAAGGTTATAGTACTTACTCCTCCTGATACGTGTATGTTATAGTACTTACTCCTCCTGATACGAGAAGATTATAGCACTTACTCCTCCTGATACGTTTAGGTTATAGTACTTACTCCTCCTGATACGTGTAGGTTATAGTACTTACTCCTCCTGATACG
The DNA here is from genome assembly GCA_936450465.1 of Gibbula magus. NCBI lineage: Eukaryota > Metazoa > Mollusca > Gastropoda > Trochida > Trochidae > Gibbula > Gibbula magus. The sequence goes on from OW388294.1 coordinate 76,509,017, forward strand.
TGTATGTTATAGTACTTACTCCTCCTGATACGAGAAGATTATAGCACTTACTCCTCCTGATACGTTTAGGTTATAGTACTTACTCCTCCTGATACGTTTAGGTTACAGTACTTACTCCTCCTGATACGTGAAGGTTATAGTACTTACTCCTCCTGATACGTGTAGGTTATAGCATTTACTCCTCCTGATACGTGTAGGTTATAGTACTTACTCCTCCTGATACGTGTAGGTTACAGTACTTACTCCTCCTGATACGTGTAGGTTATAGCACTTACTCCTCCTGATACGTTTAGGTTATAGTACTTACTCCTCCTGATACGTGTAGGTTACAGTACTTACTCCTCCTGATACGTGTAGGTTACAGTACTTACTCCTCCTGATACGTGAAGGTTATAGTACTTACTCCTCCTGATACGTGTAGGTTATAGCACTTACTCCTCCTGATACGTGTAGGTTATAGTACTTACTCCTCCTGATACGTTTAGGTTATTGTACTAACTCCTCCTGATACGTGTAGGTTACAGTACTTACTCCTCCTGATACGTGTAGGTTACAGTACTTACTCCTCCTGATACGTGTAGGTTATAGTACTTACTCCTCCTGATACGTTTAGGTTATAGTACTTACTCCTCCTGATACGTGTAGGTTACAGTACTTACTCCTCCTGATACGTGTAGGTTACAGTACTTACTCCTCCTGATACGTGAAGGTTATAGTACTTACTCCTCCTGATACGTGTAGGTTATAGTACTTACTCCTCCTGATACGTGAAGGTTATAGTACTTACTCCTCCTGATACGTTTAGGTTATAGTACTTACTCCTCCTGATACGTGTAGGTTACAGTACTTACTCCTCCTGATACGTGTAGGTTATAGTACTTACTCCTCCTGATACGTGTAGGTTATAGTACTTACTCCTTCTGATACGTGAAGGTTATAGTACTTACTCCTCCTGATACGTGTAGGTTATAGCACTTACTCCTCCTGATACGTGTAGGTTATAGTACTTACTCCTCCTGATACGTTTAGGTTATAGCACTTACTCCTCCTGATACGTGTAGGTTATAGTACTTACTCCTCCTGATACGTTTAGGTTATAGTACTTACTCCTCCTGATACGTGAAGGTTATAGTACGTACTCCTCCTGATACGTGTAGGTTATAGTACTTACTCCTCCTGATACGTGTAGGTTATAGTACTTACTCCTCCTGATAAGTTTAGGTTATAGTACTTACTCCTCCTGATATGTGTAGGTTATAGTACTTACTCCTCCTGATACGTGTATGTTATAGTACTTACTCCTCCTGATACGTGTAGGTTATAGTACTTACTCCTCCTGATACGTGAAGGTTATAGTACTTACTCCTCCTGATATGTGTAGGTTATAGTACTTACTCCTCCTGATACGTTTAGGTTATAGTACTTACTCCTCCTGATACGTGAAGGTTATAGTATTTACTCCTCCTCATACGTGTAGGTTATAGTACTTACTACTCCTGATACGTTTAGGTTATAGCATTTACTCCTCCTGATACGTGAAGGTTATAGTACTTACTCCTCCTGATATGTGTAGGTTATAGTACTTACTCCTCCTGATACGTGTAGGTTATAGTACTTACTCCTCCTGATACGTGAAGGTTATAGTACTTACTCCTCCTGATACGTGTAGGTTACAGTACTTACTCCTCCTGATACGTGAAGGTTATAGTACTTAATCCTCCTGATACGTGTAGGTTATAGTACTTACTCCTCCTGATACGAGTAGGTTATAGTACTTACTCCTCCTGATACGTGTAGGTTACAGTACTTACTCCTCCTGATACGTGTAGGTTATAGTACTTACTCCTCCTGATACTAAAGGTTATAGTACTTACTCCTCCTGATACGTGTAGGTTTTAACACTTACTCCTCCTGATACGTGTAGGTTATAGCACTTACTCCTCCTGATACGTTTAGGTTATTGTACTTACTCCTCCTGATACGTGAAGGTTTGGTACTTACTCCTCCTGATACGTGTAGGTAATAGTACTTACTCCTCCTGATACGTGTAGGTTACAGCAATCACTAATTCTGATACATGTAGGTTACAGTACTTACTCCTACTGATACGTATAGGTTATAGTACTTACTCTTCTGGTAAGAGAAGGTTACAGCACTTACTTCTCCTGATACGTGTAGGTTACAGTACTTACTCCTCCTGATACGAATAGGTTATAGCACTTACTCCTCCTGATGCGAATAGGTTATAGCACTTACTCCTCCTGGTACGTGTAGGTTATAGTACTTACTCCTCCTGATACGTGTTGGTTATAGTACTTACTCCTCCTGATACGTGAAGGTTATAGTACTTACTCCTCCTGATACTAAAGGTTATAGTACTTACTCCTCCTGATACTAAAGGTTATAGCACTTACTCCTCCTGATACGAGAAGGTTATAGTACTTACTCCTCCTGATACTAAAGGTTATAGCACTTACTCCTCCTGATACGTGTAGGTTACAGTACTTACTCCTCCTGATACGTGTAGGTTATAGTACTTACTCCTCCTGATACGTGAAGGTTATAGTACTTACTCCTCCTGATACGTGTAGGTTATAGTACTTACTCCTCCTGATACGCGTAGGTTACAGCAATCACTCCTTCTGATACATGTAGGTTAGAGTACTTACTCCTACTGATACGTATAGGTTATAGTACTTACTCCTCCTGGTAAGAGAAGGTTATAGTACTTACTCCTCCTGATACGTATAGGTTATAGTACTTACTCCTCCTGGTAAGAGAAGGTTATAGTACTTACTCCTTCTGATACGTGTAGGTTACAGTACTTACTCCTCCTGACACGTGTACGTTATAGCACTTACTCCTCCTGATACGTGTAGGTTATAGCACTTACTCCTCCTGGTACGTGTAGGTTATAGTACTTACTCCTCCTGATACGTGTTGGTTATAGCACTTACTCCTCCTGATACGAGAAGGTTATAGTACTTCCTCCTCCTGATACGAGTAGGTTATAGCACTTACTCCTCCTGATATATGTAGGTTATAGCACTTACTCCTCCTGATACGAGTAGGTTATAGCACTTACTGCTCCAGATACGTGTAGGTTATAGCACTTACTCCTCCTGATACGAGAAGGTTATAGGACTTACTCCTCCTGATACGAGTAGGTTATAGTACGTACTCCTCCTGATACGTGTAGGTTACAGTACTTACTCCTCCCGATACGAGTAGGTTATAGCACTTACTCCTCCTGATACGAGTAGGTTATAGCACTTACTCCTCCTGATACGTGTAGGTTACAGTACTTACTCCTCCTGATACGTGTAGGTTACAGTACTTACTCCTCCTGATACGTGTAGGTTATAGTACTTACTCCTCCTGATACGTGTAGGTTATAGCACTTACTCCTCCTGATACGTGTAGGTTACAGTACTTACTCCTCCTGATACGTGTAGGTTACAGTACTTACTCCTCCTGATACGTGTAGGTTATAGTACTTACTCCTCCTGATACGTGTAGGTTATAGCACTTACTCCTCCTGATACGTGTAGGTTACAGTACTTACTCCTCCTGATACGTGTAGGTTACAGTACTTACTCCTCCTGATACGTGTAGGTTATAGTACGTACTCCTCCTGATACGTGTAGGTTATAGCACTTACTCCTCCTGATACGTGTAGGTTATAGTACTTACTCCTCCTGATACGTGTAGGTTATAGTACTTACTCCTCCTGATACGAGTAGGTTATAGTACGTACTCCTCCTGATACGTGTAGGTTACAGTACTTACTCCTCCCGATACGAGTAGGTTATAGCACTTACTCCTCCTGATACGAGTAGGTTATAGCACTTACTCCTCCTGATACGTGTAGGTTACAGTACTTACTCCTCCTGATACGTGTAGGTTACAGTACTTACTCCTCCTGATACGTGTAGGTTATAGTACTTACTCCTCCTGATACGTGTAGGTTATAGCACTTACTCCTCCTGATACGTGTAGGTTACAGTACTTACTCCTCCTGATACGTGTAGGTTACAGTACTTACTCCTCCTGATACGTGTAGGTTATAGTACTTACTCCTCCTGATACGTGTAGGTTATAGCACTTACTCCTCCTGATACGTGTAGGTTACAGTACTTACTCCTCCTGATACGTGTAGGTTACAGTACTTACTCCTCCTGATACGTGTAGGTTATAGTACGTACTCCTCCTGATACGTGTAGGTTATAGCACTTACTCCTCCTGATACGTGTAGGTTATAGTACTTACTCCTCCTGATACGTGTAGGTTATAGTACTTACTCCTCCTGATACGTGTAGGTTATAGTACTTACTCCTCCTGATACGTGTAGGTTATAGTACTTACTCCTCCTGATACGTGTAGGTTATAGTACTTACTCCCCCTGATACGTGTAGATTACAGTACTTACTCCTCCTGATATGTGTAGGTTATAGTACGTACTCCTCCTGATACTAAAGGTTATAGTACTTACTCCTCCTGATATGTGTAGGTTATAGTACTTACTCCTCCTGATACGTTTAGGTTATAGTACTTACTCCTCCTGATACGTGAAGGTTATAGTATTTACTCCTCCTCATACGTGTAGGTTATAGTACTTACTCCTCCTGATACGTTTAGGTTATAGCATTTACTCCTCCTGATACGTGAAGGTTATAGTACTTACTCCTCCTGATATGTGTAGGTTATAGTACTTACTCCTCCTGATACGTGTAGGTTATAGTACTTACTCCTCCTGATACGTGAAGGTTATAGTACTTACTCCTCCTGATACGTGTAGGTTACAGTACTTACTCCTCCTGATACGTGAAGGTTATAGTACTTAATCCTCCTGATACGTGTAGGTTATAGTACTTACTCCTCCTGATACGAGTAGGTTATAGTACTTACTCCTCCTGATACGTGTAGGTTACAGCAATCACTCCTTCTGATACATGTAGGTTACAGTACTTACTCCTACTGAAACGTATAGGTTATAGTACTTACTCTTCTGGTAAGAGAAGGTTACAGCACTTACTTCTCCTGATACGTGTAGGTTACAGTACTTACTCCTCCTGATACGAATAGGTTATAGCACTTACTCCTCCTGATTCGAATAGGTTATAGCACTTACTCCTCCTGGTACGTGTAGGTTATAGTACTTACTCCAGATACGTGTTGGTTATAGTACTTACTCCTCCTGATACGTGAAGGTTATAGTACTTACTCCTCCTGATACGTGTAGGTTACAGTACTTACTCCTCCTGATACGTGTAGGTTATAGTACTTACTCCTCCTGATACGTGAAGGTTATAGTACTTACTCCTCCTGATACGTGTAGGTTATAGTACTTACTCCTCCTGATACTAAAGGTTATAGCACTTACTCCTCCTGATACGAGAAGGTTATAGTACTTACTCCTCCTGATACGTGTAGGTTACAGTACTTACTCCTCCTGATACGTGTAGGTTATAGTACTTACTCCTCCTGATACGTGAAGGTTATAGTACTTACTCCTCCTGATACGTGTAGGTTATAGTACTTACTCCACCTGATACGCGTAGGTTACAGCAATCACTCCTTCTGATACATGTAGGTTAGAGTACTTACTCCTACTGATACGTATAGGTTATAGTACTTACTCCTCCTGGTAAGAGAAGGTTATAGTACTTACTCCTCCTGATACGTATAGGTTATAGTACTTACTCCTCCTGGTAAGAGAAGGTTATAGTACTTACTCCTTCTGATACGTGTAGGTTATAGCACTTACTTCTCCTGACACGTGTACGTTATAGCACTTACTCCTCCTGATACGAATAGGTTATAGCACTTACTCCTCCTGATACGTGTAGGTTATAGCACTTACTCCTCCTGGTACGTGTAGGTTATAGTACTTACTCCTCCTGATACGTGTTGGTTATAGCACTTACTCCTCCTGATACGAGAAGGTTATAGTACTTCCTCCTCCTGATACGAGTAGGTTATAGCACTTACTCCTCCTGATATATGTAGGTTATAGCACTTACTCCTCCTGATACGAGTAGGTTATAGCACTTACTCCTCCAGATACGTGTAGGTTATAGCACTAACTCCTCCTGATACGAGAAGGTTATAGGACTTACTCCTCCTGATACGAGTAGGTTATAGTACGTACTCCTCCTGATACGTGTAGGTTACAGTACTTACTCCTCCCGATACGAGTAGGTTATAGCACTTACTCCTCCTGATACGAGTAGGTTATAGCACTTACTCCTCCTGATACGTGTAGGTTACAGTACTTACTCCTCCTGATACGTGTAGGTTACAGCAATCACTCCTCCTGATACATGTAGGTTAGAGTACTTACTCCTACTGATACGTATAGGTTATAGTACTTACTCCTCCTGGTAAGAGAAGGTTATAGTACTTACTCCTCCTGATACGTATAGGTTATAGTACTTACTCCTCCTGGTAAGAGAAGGTTATAGTACTTACTCCTTCTGATACGTGTAGGTTATAGCACTTACTTCTCCTGATACGTGTACGTTATAGCACTTACTCCTCCTGATACGTGTAGGTTTTAGCACTTACTCCTCCTGGTACGTGTAGGTTATAGTACTTACTCCTCCTGATACGTGTTGGTTATAGCACTTACTCCTCCTGATACGAGAAGGTTATAGTACTTCCTCCTCCTGATACGAGTAGGTTATAGCACTTACTCCTCCTGATATATGTAGGTTATAGCACTTACTCCTCCTGATACGAGTAGGTTATAGCACTTACTCCTCCAGATATATACGTGTAGGTTATAGCACTTACTCCTCCTGATACGAGAAGGTTATAGGACTTACTCCTCCTGATACGAGTAGGTTATAGTACGTACTCCTCCTGATACGTGTAGGTTACAGTACTTACTCCTCCCGATACGAGTAGGTTATAGCACTTACTCCTCCTGATACGAGTAGGTTATAGCACTTACTCCTCCTGATACGTGTAGGTTACAGTACTTACTCCTCCTGATACGTGTAGGTTACAGTACTTACTCCTCCTGATACGTGTAGGTTATAGTACGTACTCCTCCTGATACGTGTAGGTTATAGCACTTACTCCTCCTGATACGTGTAGGTTATAGTACTTACTCCTCCTGATACGTGTAGGTTATAGTACTTACTCCTCCTGATACGTGTAGGTTATAGTACTTACTCCTCCTGATACGTGTAGGTTATAGTACTTACTCCTCCTGATACGTGTAGGTTATAGTACTTACTCCTCCTGATACGTGTAGGTTACAGTACTTACTCCTCCTGATATGTGTAGGTTATAGTACGTACTCCTCCTGATACTAAAGGTTATAGTACTTAATCCTCCTGATACGTGTAGGTTATAGTACTTACTCCTCCTGATACGAGTAGGTTATAGTACTTACTCCTCCTGATACGTGTAGGTTACAGTACTTACTCCTCCTGATACGTGTAGGTTATAGTACTTACTCCTCCTGATACTAAAGGTTATAGTACGTACTCCTCCTGATACGTGTAGGTTACAGTACTTACTCCTCCCGATACGAGTAGGTTACAGTACTTACTCCTCCTGATACGTGTAGGTTTTAACACTTACTCCTCCTGATACGTGTACGTTATAGCACTTACTCCTCCTGATACGTGTAGGTTATAGTACGTACTCCTCCTGATACGTGTAGGTTACAGTACTTACTCCTCCTGATACGTGTAGGTTACAGTACTTACTCCTCCTGATACGTGTAGGTTTTAACACTTACTCCTCCTGATACGTGTAGGTTATAGCACTTACTCCTCCTGATACGTTTAGGTTATAGTACTTACTCCTCCTGATACGTGAAGGTTTGGTACTTACTCCTCCTGATACGTGTAGGTTACAGCAATCACTCCTTCTGATACATGTAGGTTACAGTACTTACTCCTCCTGATACGTGTAGGTTACAGTACTTACTCCTCCTGATACGTGTAGGTTTTAACACTTACTCCTCCTGATACGTGTAGGTTATAGCACTTACTCCTCCTGATACGTTTAGGTTATAGTACTTACTCCTCCTGATACGTGAAGGTTTGGTACTTACTCCTCCTGATACGTGTAGGTTACAGCAATCACTCCTTCTGATACATGTAGGTTACAGTACTTACTCCTACTGATACGTATAGGTTATAGTACTTACTCTTCTGGTAAGAGAAGGTTACAGCACTTACTTCTCCTGATACGTGTAGGTTACAGTACTTACTCCTCCTGATACGAATAGGTTATAGCACTTACTCCTCCTGATACGAATAGGTTATAGCACTTACTCCTCCTGATACGAATAGGTTATAGCACTTACTCCTCCTGGTACGTGTAGGTTATAGTACTTACTCCTCCTGATACGTGAAGGTTATAGTACTTACTCCTCCTGATACTAAAGGTTATAGTACTTACTCCTCCTGATACTAAAGGTTATAGCACTTACTCCTCCTGATACGAGAAGGTTATAGCACTTACTCCTCCTGATACTAAAGGTTATAGCACTTACTCCTCCTGATACGAGAAGGTTATAGTACTTACTCCTCCTGATACGTGTAGGTTACAGTACTTACTCCTCCTGATACGTGATGGTTATAGTACTTACTCCTCCTGATACGTGTAGGTTATAGTACTTACTCCTCCTGATACGTGAAGGTTATAGTACTTACTCCTCCTGATACGTGTAGGTTATAGTACTTACTCCTCCTGATACGTGTTGGTTATAGCACTTACTCCTCCTGATACGAGAAGGTTATAGTACTTCCTCCTCCTGATACGAGTAGGTTATAGCACTTACTCCTCCTGATATATGTAGGTTATAGCACTTACTCCTCCTGATACGAGTAGGTTATAGCACTTACTCCTCCTGATACGAGTAGGTTATAGGACTTACTCCTCCTGATACGAGTAGGTTATAGTACGTACTCCTCCTGATACGTGAAGGTTATAGTATTTACTCCTCCTCATACGTTTAGGTTATAGCATTTACTCCTCCTGATACGTGAAGGTTATAGTACTTACTCCTCCTGATATGTGTAGGTTATAGTACTTACTCCTCCTGATACGTGTAGGTTATAGTACTTACTCCTCCTGATACGTGAAGGTTATAGTACTTACTCCTCCTGATACGTGTAGGTTACAGTACTTACTCCTCCTGATACGTGAAGGTTATAGTACTTAATCCTCCTGATACGTGTAGGTTATAGTACTTACTCCTCCTGATACGAGTAGGTTATAGTACTTACTCCTCCTGATACGTGTAGGTTACAGTACTTACTCCTCCTGATACGTGTAGGTTATAGTACTTACTCCTCCTGATACTAAAGGTTATAGTACTTACTCCTCCTGATACGTGTAGGTTTTAACACTTACTCCTCCTGATACGTGTAGGTTATAGCACTTACTCCTCCTGATACGTTTAGGTTATAGTACTTACTTCTCCTGATACGTGAAGGTTTGGTACTTACTCCTCCTGATACGTGTAGGTTATAGTACTTACTCCTCCTGATACGTGTAGGTTACAGCAATCACTCCTTCTGATACATGTAGGTTACAGTACTTACTCCTACTGATACGTATAGGTTATAGTACTTACTCCTCCTGATACGTGTAGGTTATAGCACTTACTCCTCCTGATACGAATAGGTTATAGCACTTTCTCCTCCTGGTACGTGTAGGTTATAGTACTTACTCCTCCTGATACGAATAGGTTATAGCACTTACTCCTCCTGATACGAATAGGTTATAGCACTTACTCCTCCTGGTACGTGTAGGTTATAGTACTTACTCCTCCTGATACGAATAGGTTATAGCACTTACTCCTCCTGATACGAATAGGTTATAGCACTTACTCCTCCTGGTACGTGTAGGTTATAGTACTTACTCCTCCTGATACGTGAAGGTTATAGTACTTACTCCTCCTGATACTAAAGGTTACAGTACTTACTCCTCCTGATACTAAAGGTTATAGCACTTACTCCTCCTGATACGAGAAGGTTATAGCACTTACTCCTCCTGATACTAAAGGTTATAGCACTTACTCCTCCTGATACGAGAAGGTTATAGTACTTACTCCTCCTGATACGTGTAGGTTACAGTACTTACTCCTCCTGATACGTGAAGGTTATAGTACTTACTCCTCCTGATACGTGTAGGTTATAGTACTTACTCCTCCTGATACGTGTAGGTTATAGTACTTACTCCTCCTGATACGTGTAGGTTACATCAATCACTCCTTCTGATACATGTAGGTTAGAGTACTTACTCCTACTGATACGTATAGGTTATAGTACTTACTCCTCCTGGTAAGAGAAGGTTATAGTACTTACTCCTTCTGATACGTGTAGGTTATAGCACTTACTTCTCCTGATACGTGTAGGTTATAGCACTTACTCCTCCAGATACGTGTAGGTTATAGCACTTACTCCTCCTGGTACGTGTAGGTTATAGTACTTACTCCTCCTGATACGTGTTGGTTATAGCACTTACTCCTCCTGATACGAGAAGGTTATAGTACTTCCTCCTCCTGATACGAGTAGGTTATAGCACTTACTCCTCCTGATATATGTAGGTTATAGCACTTACTCCTCCTGATACGAGTAGGTTATAGCACTTACTCCTCCAGATACGTGTAGGTTATAGCACTTACTCCTCCTGATACGAGAAGGTTATAGGACTTACTCCTCCTGATACGAGTAGGTTATAGTACGTACTCCTCCTGATACGTGTAGGTTACAGTACTTACTACTCCCGATACGAGTAGGTTATAGCACTTACTCCTCCTGATACGAGTAGGTTATAGCACTTACTCCTCCTGATACGTGTAGGTTACAGTACTTACTCCTCCTGATACGTGTAGGTTACAGTACTTACTCCTCCTGATACGTGTAGGTTATAGCACTTACTCCTCCTGATACGTGTAGGTTATAGTACTTACTCCTGATACGTGTAGGTTATAGTACTTACTCCTCCTGATACGTGTAGGTTATAGCACTTAATCCTCCTGATACGTGTAGGTTATAGTACTTACTCCTCCTGATACGTGTAGGTTATAGTACTAACTCCTCCTGATACGTGTAGGTTATAGTACTTACTCCTCCTGATACGTGTAGGTTATAGTACTTACTCCTCCTGATACGTGTAGGTTACAGTACTTACTCCTCCTGATATGTGTAGGTTATAGTACGTACTCCTCCTGATACTAAAGGTTTTAGTACTTACTCCTCCTGATACGTGAAGGTTATAGTACTTACTCCTCCTGATACGATTTGGTTATAGCACTTACTCCTCCTGATACGTTTAGGTTATAGCACTTATTCCTCCTGATACGAGAAGATTATAGCACTTACTCCTCCTGATACGTGTAGGTTATAGCACTTATTCCTCCTGATACGAGAAGATTATAGCACTTACTCCTCCTGATACTAAAGGTTATAGTACTTACTCCTCCTGATACGTGAAGGTTATAGTACTTACTCCTCCTGATACGTGTAGGTTATAGCACTTACTCCTCCTTATACGTGTAGGTTATAGTACTTACTCCTCCTGATACGATTTGGTTATAGCACTTACTCCTCCTGATACGTGTAGGTTATAGCACTTATTCCTCCTGATACGTGTAGGTGATAGTACTTACTTCTGTGACGTAACTGGAGTAATCTCATTTTCGGCGATAGTCACAATTCAAAGAAATTGCTAATTTCACTGGCAAATATTCAATCAAACAACTTAAATTGTTCATATATCGAATGTTTAGATATCCAACTAGGTAATTCCGCAGATGACATTTACATAATTATTGCATAAACATATGTTTTCGGCGATTTAACACACCTCATAAATTCATCTAGCGGTAGTGATAATCATCATTAATTAGTTATTTAGGCGCCACAGGCGCCAGCTGTCTGGCGGGCCTCGTCTGTTTTTAATCACAGTCACGCCTCAATGATTTCTCAAAGTAAATTAAAATCGTCTTAATGATCAATTATTGCAAGTGTATATTGTCTCGATTTTATGCTCAATTGATTTCGATATAGAAAGAAAGAAGAGAAGAAAGAAGAAAAAAGAAATGTTCTTCTTCTTCTATATTTACCTGTAACTAGACACAGGTGTGTCGTCCCATCTCGTGCCAGCAGACACGTCTTAGCACCTTCGCAGTCAACACTGAGACACGGGTCCTGTAAATCCTGGTAATTTGAATTAAAGGAATCGTGACAGCAGTAGGAACTGGACATCTGACAGCTGCTAATAAATAGAGGATATCTGTCTTCCCTTGACAAATACCATGTTTATCTCATTGAGTGAGATAGAAAAGTAGCGATTATATAAATATATTAACATTTCTACCTCAGTGCACTAACTGGTCGAGGCTAGCTCCTTTAGTTTATTACATTCCTTCCTTGAAGAGGCTTATCCATGCCTTCGAAACATTGTAGTACAATAGGATGGTTATGATGCAGAAACAACATAAAACATAGCGCAATCAACAAATAGAAGGTTCATCGTCTCCAGAACTTTGGCAAAGTAGGAAACTAATATCATCTCGACTAGCGGAGATTTTCTTTATTTTGGAAGAATAGACGAATTGTATGAAGAATGAGATAAACATTTGATATAGGGGTCCCTAATAATTCCCGCGTTGTTGGCGCAGGCGCCATACCCTAAATATACATACTTATATATAGTGCATAAGGTCGGAAATCTTCGATTATCGGGTGTTCCAAGAACATGATTCTGCTTCCCTGGGTCAACTACTCTTTGTAAAATCATTGGATAAACACTAAACACCAATTCTCTGTAAAGTGGGGCCATTTGTAAATATCACTGTCGCAATGCAACTGTGTCTTCAGTAAATGGATTTTGGTTTCAAAAACAGATTGGTTGTCAGGTCTCAACAGTCTTACACCTTCAAAACGAACAGCTCATGAGTTGAGATCATCTAGTGGAGTAAGTCCATCTAAACTTCCAAAACGTGTCTTCAAAAAAATGGTGCTGAGTAATGTTGTCACAGATGAAGTTAAAGCTGCAAGGCAAACTGCAGGAATCAAAGGAAAGAAGCTGATTAATCAGATTATTTCAGGAGATATTGTGAAGAAGTACAGATTGGGTAGAACTTTGACCAGTAGGTTCAGGATGAAGAGACAGAATCTTCTTTGTAATACAAAAATGTGCACAGATAACATGAAACGACGTTACAGGGCATTCCATGAACAAGCTGAAGCAGCAGTTGAAGCATTTCTCTCACGTGACGACAACAGTCGACAAATGCCTGGAAAGGGCGATTTCAAAAGAATTGATAGAGAACAGAAACAACGCAGAGTTCTCTCTGATAGCATGAAGAATCTCTTTTTCAAGTACAGCTCTGAGAATGAAGAATGTAGAATGTCATTTTCAACATTTTGCAGACTGCGACCACAACACATAGCTCTGACTAAGTACCTGTCCAAAAACAACTGTCTATGCCAGAGACATCAAAATATAGCTTTGCTGCTGAAATCAGTTGAGTCCATGGATGTCAATTTTCCTTTGAAGCCTGAAGACTATGTGAGAAAAGTAACAGAGTCAGGACCAAATTATTATCTGTCTGAAGTCACTGAAGATGAGGTTACCTTCCAGCAATGGCAAAAAGTGGAATGCCAGGACGGCAAAAAGAGAATGAAGATCGTTGAAAAGAAAGTCAACAAGCAGGCTTTCTGTGAACTATTTCAAAAGGACACTGCAGAATTTGTAGCTCAATGTGACATATTAAAGCAACAGTATAAAGCTCTGCAAGACCTCAAGGAAGGTCTTCCAGAGGGTCACATCGTTCTCCAAATGGACTTTGCTGAAAAGTTTGCATGTTCTAGTGCTGACGAAGTCCAAAGTGCATATTGGAATTGCTGTCTTGTTACTCTTCATCCAGTTGTTATGTACTACAAGTCAGTCTCTGGTCAGCTTCTGCACAAGAGCTATGTCTTGGTGTCGGACGACATAGGACATAATGCTGGCACTGTCTTTGCCTTTCTGGAGGAGCTTCTCAAGATCATACAAGAAGACATGGGAGAGGTGAAATGGGAGCACTACTGGACAGAGAGTCCATCTTCACAATACAGAAACAAAACCATATTCTACCTTGTCTCAGATCACCACAATCTTTTTGGAATGCAAGCCTCATGGAATTACTTCGAATCTGGTCATGGGAAAGGTCCCTGTGATGGAATTGGTGGTGCTTCCAAACGAATGGCAGATCTTGCAGTCCGACAAAGGAAAGTAACAATTCAGGATGCCAAGGAGTATTTTGCATGGGGAGCAGAATATCATACCACCTCAAGATATGTTCTGGTGGAAGCCAGTAACATCACGCCCATTTGTGAGGAGTTACAAGAGTTAACCAGAAATGTAATTCCTCTGAAAGGCACAATGAAGGTTCCCGTGTGTCCCGTGGTGTCGTCCGAAATCGAACAACTTCGTGCTACTGCAGTCTGTGTCTTAAAGGAGAGTATCACGCTGACTGGATCTCGTCTCCTATTGCCAAGGACACTCCAGTGGATCATCAGGATGTTCATGTCACTGAACAGCCAGCTCTCGATGAAGCTGTCCAAGGAACACCCCCAGTTGTAAATGAAAATCCTCCTCAGAACCAGCTTGTTATCCAGCCCAAAGAAGGTGAATATGTTGCTGCTATGTACGAAGGTCAGTGGTACATTGGTCGCACCGAGGAAATTGACATGGAGGATATGGAATGTCAGGTTTCTTTCATGGAGAAAGTGAAGTCAGGTCACTTCAGGTGGCCGAGGAGTGAAGATGAAATATGGGTACCATTCCATGAAATACTAAGCGTGGTAGGAGAGCCAAGACCATGTGGACGTTCATGTCGTACTTTAACGAGGTTGACCTGGATGTCATTTTGCAGAAGTTTGCAAAACATGTGTAATATACGTGACCTTTTGATGAGTGAAATGGTCCCCTTTTTCCAAAGTTATAATTAGTTTGAGGTTTAGTAACTCAATGCATTCATCTTACATTCTTTGAAATTGAAGAATACAAGCTTTTGTTGAATGTTTTCAAATGTGAAATATACGTTACTAAGAGTAGTTATATACGTTACAAATGTAACAAAGATAACATTTTTGTATGCATGCTCACAAAGCAGATGATCAGTTCTAGCCTGTATTTTCACTCTATACTAAAATACTATAAAGCACTGTTCTGACATTTACCAATTCATAACCAAAGTTATGAATTTTGAAATGTTCCCATGATGGGTGTTCTTTTTGCAGTTGTCTATGTTACATGTTTGAAATGTATTTTCTTCAGAGTTAAAAAGTTTCAATTCACCAGCTCTAAATGGTTCTGTTTGAGACAGTTGTCCATGTTTAATAACAAATATTTCCAATGGTAAAATTACATTTATGTTCTTGAAATCAAAATTGTTCTGTGTTTCATGGTGATCTAGTAGATTACAATTGGGAGTTTGCATCTGTGTTTTAATGAGACTGTAAAAGATCAAGCGATTGTTCTCTATTCCTCATATTTGAATGGGTTCGGCCATTGGCTCCACTTTACAGAAAATTGGTGTATAAACGGCGGACAGAGCGAGATACTATTGGCTACTATTTCTCTCACACAATATATACCGGGGAGGATAACAAAAAAATACCTACCGATTTCGACCAGGTTGCCACTTCTGTAAGGAGATATCCAGTCCGGAATTCCAACATCTTTTTCTCATTAGCCTCCTTCACAGTAAGACTGTGTAGCCGACACTGGAGCAAGGCTTTGTCGTACTGCACGGTTTTGCATGACTTCCGTTTGGCGCACTCGATGGCACAGTAACCAACCCCAGCCTGGGGGATGTCCTTCAGACCGAAGTCCTTGATGACCGTGTTGTAGGTGTACTCGGGGAACAGGAAACTGGACACGTCATCCAGTAACAGGAGGTAGAGAAGGAGATCCATCACCTGCCAACAGATATATGTTCACTCAAACATTTCTCTAAATAAACACCAAAAACGATGCCTTCATTAATTACGTCGTTCAGTATCAGGACGTAAATATCCATTGTTCCATCACCTACCTACAAATATATGTTAACTCAAAACATTCTCTGAAAAAAACACCGATAACGATGTCGCCATTAATTACGTCCCCTTAAACGATGCTTCTCGTTTTAATTACTGATTTTCTGAAACTGATGTCGAATGCAAATTAAACAAGTGTTTGGCACAACCATGTTGATGCGTTTTAATGAAGAGTTTGAAAAATGGTAAACTAAATAAAGTCAAGGTAACTAAAGTCAACAGATATATATATATATATATATATATATATATATATATATATATATATATATACGTGATACACCAATAGAGGTCTTCCCAAATGTTTAAATCAATGGTGGCAACGGTCATGAGATATCGCGTTAACAATAGTCATGGTCACCAACGGGTGTCTGCATAATCCTTCCATGAAGGCTGTCGCCAAATTTGAAGGCATTTAAGTTTAACCAGAAACCAATTATGACAGCGCCTTTAGAGTTTTTTCGGTAAGGCAAAGATTTATGCATGAGGGGAAAATAACGCATCCCTCTTATTAAAGGTACATCCATTGTGTTGTTGGGGTCAAATATGCTAACCGTTATAAATGGTCTTATTTTATCGAGAAGTACCAAATGTTACCGAAAACTACAATTTTGATGATACTCGACTAAGTATATTGAAGATATGAAGGTAAAAGTATCGATTTCTGATCGAAAACCGGACAATGCTCAGCGTGTGGCGCGCGCCAATGAGTCAAACGTAATTTTGGAATCTTATTTATAACAGACAAAAGGACAAATTTGAGTTGATATTGTTTAATAGGTCATATAAATACTGTGCATGTAAATGGGACGTGCAGTTTCGGTTTCTGCACATGCATAATGATGTTACTCAATTTTAATTGGAAACTATTATTTATGATATGTTTGGCGATAGTGTATAAATATGCAAGCTGAATAAATTATTTGTATTGTAGACAGAACATGTGATGAGTTGAAACGTATTAAAGCCAAATAAAATTTTATGAAACACAATGGATGTACCTTTAATGCAACAAATCTCTGACGAATGTTACCCAGCTTCCTGAATCAATACTGAGCTTGTCAGTGTCCAAAGAGTTTCTTCTTCGCAAACGTAGTGACGTAAAGCGCGTTCTATTGTCTCAGTGACACGATAAATACAGTTCTTACTGCTGTGTAGAATATCATTGGTATACTCTTGTTTATCGCAGGCGATTGTATCCGAATTGGTGACATGATAAAGTTTATATGTATTAAAACGTATGTTTTATGTCCAAGATGACATCTTCTTCTTAAAGGAGCAGTAGCACGTTTTTTTCGCTCAAATAAATCGATGAAATGTATTTGAAAAATAATGTCACCATCAGTAAATCACTATTTTTCTTCCGTCATGCAATGCTTTACACGCAACATGATTATTACCACTACAGATAATTGGTTTGTGTAATAAGATGGTTTACCCTCTAAAGTAAACATAAATGACATAAACTATCATTACAAATGGAGGATTTGAAAAATTATTAACACCTGTGCCTACAGATGACAGTCAATACCACTTCTATTAAAAACGTCCTTACAAAAGTTTCGAAAATAGCGTTTGACTAAACGGCACTAAAATGACATTTTTCAGCAACCGTCAGTACTTTTCAATAAAATAATAGTTCTGTGTGACAGGAACAACTGCCGTAATAATTTCTCGCCTCGATGACATATTTCTTTGAATTTACATTTCTAGCGAAACATCAGCGATTTGACTTTAATTCCGGTAGATTTGTAATTTATTGCCTCGTTTGCATATTTACTTAAATTTCCTTTATAGTGAAACGTTAGCGCTTGGGTTTTAATTTAATTCCGGAAAACATGCATGAGTTCAGTTCAAATAAATAAGACCTTTTATTTTTTATACAGTTAAAGACAAAGCTACTGCTAAATAATATAAGAGTCTCCGTTAGAACTGACATGTGATGGAATCATGCCTCGTGCGGTTGGTAAAGGTTTTCGTATCAATATTTCAACCCCTAAATTGTGTAAATAAATGTTTTATGCTCAAGTGTAATGTCAAGAGTACACGAAAAACAGTTTAATGGCTGAGCTTCCTAAAGTAATACAAACTGCAGAACATTCATGTTTAATGATACAGATTTTAAATGGAGTTTCCGTTAACGAATTCTCACTTTCGGAGTTAAGCACATCTCCCTAGCCAATGAACAAACTTTTACATCCTAGGTGCAAGGTTACCTCCAAAAAAACTACAGTTTAGGAGCTGTAGAGGTTTTGACATCCTAGGTTACCCAGGGATTTATATATGCCCCGTTACTCTCCGCTCGGTTACCAAGGGTTTTATATATGCTCCGTTACACTCCACTCGGTTACCAAGGGTATTATATATGCTCCGTTACACTCCGCTCGATTACCAAGGGTTTTATATATGCCCCGTTACTCTCCGCTCGGTTACCAAGGGTTTTATATATGCTCCGTTACTCTCCGCTCGGTTACCAAGGGTATTATATATGCTCCGTTACACTCCGCTCGATTACCAAGGGTTTTATATATGCCCCGTTACTCTCCGCTCGGTTACCAAGGGTTTTATATATGCTCCGTTACACTCCGCTCGGTTACCAAGGGTATTATATATGCTCCGTTACACTCCGCTCGATTACCACGGGTTTTATATATGCCCCGTTACTCTCCGCTCGGTTACCAAGGGTTTTATATATGCTCCGTTACACTCCGCTCGGTTACCAAGGGTATTATATATGCTCCGTTACACTCCGCTCGATTACCAAGGGTTTTATATATGCCCCGTTACTCTCTGCTCGGTTACCAAGGGTTTTATATATGCTCCGTTACTCTCCGCTCGGTTACCAAGGGTATTATATATGCTCCGTTACACTCCGCTCGATTACCAAGGGTTTTATATATGCTCCGTTACTCTCCGCTCGGTTACCAAGGGTTGTATATATGCTCCGTTACTCTCCGCTCGATTACCAAGGGTTTTATATATGCTCCGTTACTCTCCGCTCGGTTACCAAGGGTTTAATATATGCTCCGTTACTCTCCGCTCGATTGCCAAGGGTTGTATATATGCTCCGTTACTCTCCGTTCGATTACCAAGGGTTTTATATATGCTCCGTTACTCTCCGCTCGGTTACCAAGGGTTTAATATATGCTCTGTTACTCTCCGCTCGGTTACCCAGGGTTGTATATATGCTCCGTTACTCTCCGCTCGATTACCAAGGGTTTTATATATGCTCCGTTACTCTCCGCTCGATTACCAAGGGTTTTATATATGCTCCGTTACTCTCCGCTCGGTTACCCAAGGTTTTATATATGCTCCGTTACTCTCCGCTCGGTTACCCAGAGTTTTATATATGCTCCGTTACTCTCCGCTCGGTTACCCAGGTTTGTATATATGCTCCGTTACTCTCCGCTCGATTACCAAGGGTTTTATATATGCTCCGTTACTCTCCGCTCGGTTACCAAGGGTTTTATATATGCTCCGTTACTCTTTGCTCGGTTACCCAGGGTTTTATATATGCTCCTTTACTCTCCGCTCGGTTACCCAGGGTTGTATATATGCTCCGTTACTCTCCGCTCGGTTACCAAGGGTTTAAAATATGCTCCGTTACTCTCCGCTCGATTACCAAGGGTTGTATATATGCTCCGTTACTCTCCGCTCGATTACCAAGGGTTTTATATATGCTCCGTTACTCTCCGCTCGGTTACCCAGGGTTTTATATATGCTCCGTTACTCTCCGCTCGGTTACCAAGGGTTGTATATATGCTCCGTTACTCTCCGCTCGGTTACCAAGGGTTGTATATATGCTCCGTTACTCTCCGCTCGGTTACAAAGGGTTTTATATATGCTCCGTTACTCTCCGCTCGGTTACCAAGGGTTTTATATATGCTCCGTTACTCTCCGCTCGGTTACCAAGGGTTTTATATATGCTCCGTTACTCTCCGCTCGATTACCAAGGGTTTTATATATGCTCCGTTACTCTCCGCTTGGTTACCAAGTGTTTTATATATGCTCCGTTACTCTCCGCTCGATTACCAAGGGTTTTATATATGCTCCGTTACTCTCCGCTCGGTTACCCAGGGTTTTATATATGCTCCGTTACTCTCCGGTCGATTACCAAGGGTTTTATATATGCTCCGTAACTCTCCGCTCGGTTACCCAGGGTTTTATATATGCTCCGTTACTCTCCGCTTGGTTACCAAGTGTTTTATATATGCTCCGTTACTCTCCGCTCCATTACCAAGGGTTTTATATATGCTCCGTTACTCTCCGCTCGGTTACCCAGGGTTTTATATATGCTCCGTTACTCTCCGGTCGATTACCAAGGGTTTTATATATGCTCCGTAACTCTCCGCTCGGTTACCCAGGGTTTTATATATGCTCCGTTACTCTCCGCTCGGTTACCAAGGGTTTTATATATGCTCTGTTACTCTCCGCTCGATTACCAAGGGTTTTATTTATGCTCCGTTACTCTCCGCTCGGTTACCCAGGGTTGTATATATGCTCCGTTACTCTCCGCTCGATTACCAAGGGTTTTATATATGCTCCGTTACTCTCCGCTCGGTTACCAAGGGTTTTATATATGCTCCGTTACTCTCCGCTCAGTTACCAAGGGTTTTATATATGCTCCGTTACTCTCCGCTCGGTTACCCAGGGTTTTATATATGCTCGGTTAATCTCCGCTCGGTTACCAAGGGTTTTATATATGCTCCGTTACTCTCCGCTCGGTTACCCAGGGTTTTATATATGCTCCGTTACTCTCCGCTCGATTACCAAGGGTTTTATATATGCTCCGTTACTCTCCGCTCGGTTACCCAGGGTTTTATATATGCTCCGTTACTCTCCGCTCGGTTACCAAGGGTTTTATATATGCTCCGTTACTCTCCGCTCGGTTACCCAGGGTTTTATATATGCTCCGTTACTCTCCGCTCGGTTACCAAGGGTTTTATATATGCTCCGTTACTCTCCGCTCGGTTACCCAGGGTTTTATATATGCTCCGTTACTCTCCGCTCGGTTACCAAGGGTTTTATATATGCTCCGTTACTCTCCGCTCGGTTACCAAGGGTTTTATATATGCTCCGTTACTCTCCGCTCGGTTACCCAGGGTTTTATATATGCTCCGTTACTCTCCGCTCGGTTACCAAGGGTTTTATATATGCTCCGTTACTCTCCGCTCGGTTACCAAGGGTTTTATATATGCTCCGTTACTCTCCGCTCGGTTACCAAGGGTTTTATATATGCTCCGTTACTCTCCGCTCGGTTACCCAGGGTTGTATATATGCTCCGTTACTCTCCGCTCGATTACCAAGGGTTTTATATATGCACCGTTACTCTCCGCTCGGTTACCAAGGGTTTTATATATGCTCCGTTACTCTCCGCTCGATTACCAAGGGTTTTATATATGCTCCGTTACTCTCCGCTCGGTTACCAAGGGTTTTATATATGCTCCGTTACTCTCCGCTCGGTTACCAAGGGTTTTATATATGCTCCGTTACTCTCCGCTCGGTTACCAAGGATTTTATATATGCTCCGTTACTCTCCGCTCGGTTACCAAGGGTTTTATATATGCTCCGTTACTCTCCGCTCGGTTACCCAGGGTTTTATATATGCTCCGTTACTCTCCGCTCGGTTACCAAGGGTTTTATATATGCTCCGTTACTCTCCGCTCGGTTACCCAGGGTTTTATATATGCACCGTTTCTCTCCGCTATATCACCCCTAGGATACTCCATCAGATAAATTTGTACTCAAATAACCTCAGAGCAGCGTATATCGTGTAACAGTTTTACTCTTGGTATGACTGATTGTGCGTTCTCGTGGTCACGTTGCAAGAACCTTCGGTGGATCGACTGCAGCAGTATTCAACCTCATCCAGCGCTTCCAACAGACAAGCAGCCACGCATCCCAACAGCGCAGAAAGACCGGTACATCCGGAATACCCACCTACGGAACCGCTTCCTAACATCAACGGCAACAATGGCGTTGGGTCATCGCGCATCGCGGTAGTCGGCAGACCCTTGCACATCGCCAGCAGGGATTAAGATGGACACGTAAAGTACGACGCAGATACGGGACTGGTAAAGATTACTCTTCTCGGATGAAAGCAAGTTCTGTATGTTTCAGAATGACGGAATAAAATACCCTGTTCGCATGCATCGATTTACTCACTTGAGTATATTTACTCATGTAAGTAAATATACTCACGTGAGTATTTACTGCATGCGAACGCAATTACTCACCTAAGTAAATTTACTCCATGAGTAAATTTGCACCTAGTCAAGGGGTCGTGCAAAAGTATATTTACTCATGAGCAAATTTGTTGACAGGAGTAAATTTGTCATTCCATCGCATTTTAGGCTTTTTAAACGACTTCTACTCAAAAACCATTTGATACAGAAAGCTACAATTTTCAGAATAACGTCTTTATAATATGTAGACTTAAGTTTGTTCGTTTCATCCAAATCCTTCCTAAAATCTGGGCGTGGCAAAGTGTTGAACTCAAACCTTAAATTTCACACCTGGCACCAGTAATGCTAGGACGATCACCTGTGTATGATGGAGATTACAACCTTTTCTACTGTCAAAAATAAAGATTTTAGAGCTATTATAAAATCAAGTTTTTCTCTTTACTCTTTCTCTAGCGATTTTCAATGCCGTGTCAAGGGATTGTACTTGTAATTGGGAGAATCAACTTTTCTTTAATATATTTGCAGGAACTGTGATACTTCGACAGCCAATTTTATCAAACTTTAGTGTCAAGTCATGTTTTTGTTATGCACTGAAAACTTTTAAGAGGGATAGGCCCGGGATGATGAATTTTGTTACTTAGACTCTGAAAAACAATATTGAAGAAATATTGAAAAGGAGCCTCTTTTTCTGAAAATCACATTTCTTACAGGCTCATTTTCAATATTTGATAAAATGTTAAGACTAAAACATATTGAGAACAATCTATTTCAGTCTTCAACATCAAAACATATAAACCTGATGAGCTACATCGCCCATGGCTCTATTTTTCTTCAGGTTTTATATTTGTTTTATGTTTCAACAACATAAAATAATGAAATACTCCCCCTTGATGTCAATGTCATGCGAATGCTTAGTAATTTTGCTTTTACTCACATGAGTATGTTTACTTTTGAGCAAATTTGCGCATAGGAGTAAATTTAGTGCATGCGAACAGGGTATTATGAGAAGAGTTTTACGGAGTGTGGGTGAACAGTTGAGTTTTCCTGGAGGAATGGCAGATAATTCCCAATGACGTCATCAGACGGCTTGCGACATCAATGCGCAGATGAGTATCTGTATGTGTCAAGGCGCGAGGAGGTCACTATCGCTATTGACAATGTTTTCCGCCAATCAGAAAGAGTAAAACTGCTATTTTTTTATTTTGTAAATCTAAATTTTCAATTCATTTGTGAATATTGCATCTTTACATGATTTTAATGTTCAATAAAATATGATTGAAGTTTGTGAGTTGCTTGTCCATAGATTATGTTGAAACTACAAAGGCTCTTAGTGCACACATTCAATATTTTGTTAGATTTTTTTTATTTCGTTTCACAAAATTTTCAAATGTAGAATCCTATTAGGTACATACATAAAATTAAGATCGGCAAAAGATGAGTTTGCTAGTTTGCCTGGTTTTGTGGTTATTGTACGAAATAGGGGTGACACTGACTTTCCTGCCAAACTATACATATGTAGTTTAGAGTGAGTCCTATCTACTGATACCTCACGTTTTACTGTATAACCTTGTGTTGTGTATTCCCGGTATGTGATTTCACTCCGTGGTATAGCTTGATTAGTTGTTTATGCTGTAATAAACGTCGTTGTTATTTCCGCTGCATCTACTTGTCTTGGCTTTCTGTCTGTTCAGTTATTTATTTATTTATCTGTCTGGGTGGAACTTAGACTCACCTAGGTTGGGATCTAAAGCCCCGTGACATACATGCATGAACAGATTAAGGAAAACGTGAACATATTATATGATTAAGAGTGGCACAGCTCTACCTATGACGATTGATGAATTTGAAAATTTTCCTTGCCTTATTTCGAGATTCCGAAATTTCACGTTAGGTTGGTCAGGATGTCCAAATTGAAATGTACTATCTCAGCTATCATTAAACAAATTTCCTGGGAAAAACAACAAAAGTTGTCCCTGCTCATAATGTCCATCCGTCAAGTATTGACGGAAAAGAAAATGTTTGGTGCAATCAGTTTTAGGCAGTTTCATTAAAATCAGTTTATTACATTGCACTATGTTACATATACACAATATATTGTGAAACATAGTTCAACTTTATTGCAGTCTGATTTTAATGAGATTGAGCTTCAGAGGTTAGCTATGCCATGCATACTCCACAGTTGTGGTATTTATGCGAGTTTACCAAGGACTTTTCTAATAGTGTTCTATAGTTTCAACTTGTGAAGTCTAACACATACATGGCGCAAGAATCGGCTCCCTTATGCGAATAGTTTAAATATTTCCAAATAATGAACAAAACCCACACTCACCCACCAAGGACACGTTTCAATATTCTACCGGGAGAGTCAGAAGCAATGTTTGGTATTTCAAACACTGTATAGAGAAAGTGAAGTTATTTAAAACATTTATCATTCCATGACTGAATCAGACTCGCTTTCATAAATATCTCACTCAGATATCGTGTTGCCTAGCAACGAAGCGCGGCAATTTATTTGTTAGTATAATGTAGTTTCTCTTTTATAAATATTGTATACTTACTCCCACAGATTGACTCTCAGTTACTTTGTATTAACTACGGAACATATCGAGTTGCATATAATGCCCAAGAACAACACAAAGATATGTCGCAATACAAGTCTTCTTACTGAGGCAGCGGCTTGTGACAGCCATAGAGATCTGCTTTAGTTTTCAAAAGTAGAAAATCGTGCCTTAAACATAATATACGGTTATTTAAAAGAAAACTTACATGGACAAAAATAATTTTGTTCATGAAAAAATGTTAAGTTGTCCCCGATATACCTCGTCAAAAGTAGGTTTAGCAGCAATGTCCTTTTCAACTTATATATTTATGTGAAGGGCGACGTTTCTGTATAGTTTATTATAATGTTATGATCACATTTGCTTGATAACGAAACTACATCGAATGTTAAACGTCGCCGTTCACATATATAAAGACGTTGAAAACCTTTGAAGACTTGTTTTTTGTATTAATAACAGCAAAGGATTTTTTTAATTTCTTCACCAAAAAAATGTTTTGGAGTTTTCTACAATAGATTTTCAATTTTGATTTTCCAAAGGCAATGACATGGAAGGGCAAATGTTCCATTACATTTAACTTCGATGTAGAAAGGTCCGGTACAAGTACAGGCTTTTTCTCGATACTTTCACCCCGAGAACTTAGATCAGAAGTTGCAGAAGCTAACGAGTGCGGTAAGCAGTTAGTTCGGTCAGTGCTGGTGATAGGTGTCTTACTCTGAGGGTGTGGGCTCGAATCCTGCAAGTGACTCGGCCCGAGTAAATACATGTACAAGAATGTGTACTTTTGAAGGAGTGTTATCCCAAATTTATGTGTTCACTATCTAAACGGCCTGACAGGGGGCCTGTATTTCTAAAGTTTTACCACGTTGTAGAGGAAGCTTAGATTCATATGTAACATTCCTTCACGAATTCTCAGGGGAAAAAACCTCACTCGTAAAATGTGTCGTTTAAATAATATGCGTCAACCGTGTCATTACAGGTAGTCCGATATCGTCTGAGTTGTTTGCCTTCGCTACAATAGAGGATCCATGGTGCATAGTGAGTATATTTTACGAGCGCTTCATCATCTCTTTGCAGTTTGAACTTTAGTTGTATTCTGCACATGAAAGTGACTACCTCTACTCCATTCCTAACTGTGTAACAGGGGCGGATCCAGGATTTTTGAAAGGGGGGGGGTCCCAAAACAATTTTTCTCCACTCAGTGGGGGGGGGGGGGGGGGGGGGGGGGGTTAGATGTATATCCCAACTTATACATGGATTTGAAAAGGGGGGGGTCCGGACCCCCTGAACCCCCCCCTTGGATCCGCCACTGGTGTAATATCTTATCTTAATGGGTCATTGTCTAATTATAGAGATATTAAAACTTTAAAATATAAACACATCCATTTTAACTTTTTTTAATCGTAACTGTTTCAACAATTTGGCAATTATTCGCAGATTCATTCATCTCCTCATCCGTTTTATCATATCAAACTTCCCTGACATCTACTTAAATATTATATTTATTCTTCGTGATGAAATAGTTAAACGATTCATTTTTCTTATCGTCATTTTTTGTTTATCCAAATGTGATCTAAATAAGTGTATACCTTACCGAATAATATTGTTCAATGATAACTTGAGTGTTGTGTGTATTTTCATAAATAAATTATAATAATAATGTGGGTATTTATAATGCGCTATCCAGGAACCTGCTCAACCTCTGGTCAACAAGAACACTCCATGAGGAGAATGCCTGTCAGGTGCTCGAAGTTCAAATTCAGACTACCACTTAGAATTAAATCACTTACCCAGGGCTTCAACTCATGTCTCAGTGTAGTGCCCTTCAAACTCTCCAGCAATGTAGCGGGTAACCCACCCATGCGACGAGGCGCGCCCATTATTGCTGAACTTCAATAACAGGGGTCAACAGAACTATGCACAGGTCCACGTGCCACCACAATCTCTGGAGTTTAGATTTTGTGTCCTAGACCATGAAAAGCTGTTGAGATGATTGATATTTTCCAATTGGACAACGTACAGAGAATTAAATCAACAATGTCAACATCTGAACTTCGATTCCAAATACAGCTCCTTTTGATTCGTATCATTGGCTATAAGATAGCAATGTATTAATTATCTCTCTTTCAGGCTAGTCCACATTTCACTGACATGGATTTATAACATTATTTTGGGATATATTATTAGCAAATAGCAACATTTCTTGTGTTTCGGGACGATTCCATGAAAATGGAAGTTCACGTTGAAAAAGAAATTGAAGCTAGTCGAATAATAAGAAATTGAAGCTAGTCGAGGTGAGATGGGGTTTAAGGTGAGGTGAGGTGAGGTGAGGTGAGTTGAGATGGGGTTTAAGGTGAGGTGAGGTGAGGTGAGGTGAGGTATGGTTCAACACCGCTTTCAGTAGCATTTCACTTATATCACAGCTGCTAGCAGTATTGCAGGGAGAAAGCCAACAACGCCATGGTGGCTATGGATTGCGGTGAAACCTGCTAGCATTGGCTGGAACTAGCAAACCATGGGTGGCATTGAAATTCATTGTAGCATTGCACCCAAGACTGACTGCATATAACAGTTCTCTAAAGCAGACAAAGTTGCTGAGCCCCTGGCAGGATTCTAATCTCAAGGAACAGATTGAGAGACTTTTGAAGAAATTCAAACAGGTTGTATCCACAATGACTTAATCAGGTAAAGATTCTCATTCCAACATGTGGTCAAAGAACGAAACGACAAATCAACAAATTAAATTAGTTTCCATAGTAAATCTTTATTCACAAATATTTACAAATCCATGAGAAGTAGAGAGTGAAAAAACAAAACCTGATGAGAACAATAGGTATATATTTGCCCCACATTGTGTTACACCTGTTATTCTGTCTGACGGGAGTTACAAGATTCAAATCACAATCTGATCATTCATCAACAAAATGAATGGGAGTATGTGTTCTGGGTTTGCAGTAGAGATGAAATGGTACACTTGAGCTTTGCTTCCCTACCTTTTTCGTTCAGAACATTGCATACAAAAAGTCAATCAAAACACTATTTTTAAAAAACTAAGTGCACTGAATGTAAAAATTGATAAAATTAAAATGTGAATTTAAAAAAAATTAATTGGTAACAAAATATGGTATGCAGTACAAACCAAAATGACACTTTAATGCATGAACAATGCACTGAAGCAAAACCCCAGGGTGCAGGAACCAGTTCAACCCTAGTTTGCAGGACTTGTTCGCTTTCTTAAGCCCTGTTTATACAGCGAACTTTGCACATATGCAATATTGCTTATGGTAGTAATATACACATGTGAGTAAAAGTATATTTACTATGTGTTCATGCGTGTTTAATTTCTGCCTAAGCAAATGGGCTTCCAACTCTTTTAATATATGAATAGAGAATTCCTAAAACATGCCAATTAATATGTATTTGATGTAAACTAGATACATGACATTTATGTATATCTGTCAATATTGGTTTGACTATATCGCCCTAATTATAATGCAAATCGGATAGTCAGGTGGATTTTGACGATCATCGCGTGCAAGAAGGATATCATCCTATATAGAGAATTTGCAAAACAATATTAAGAGTTTCTAAAGATCTCTAATATATTTTCTCAACCCGTGTGAAGTCACTATGTCTGTATACGACGAACTGTTACTAGAATAGTGAAAATACCGTATTTACTCACGGTAGTGAAAAATTTGCTTACGGAAGTAAAATATACATATGTGCAAATGTGTCCATACGGCGAATTTTGCTCACATCAGCAAATTTGCATATGTGTAATGATTTACTCATATGCAACGCTCGCCGTATAAACAGGGCTTTAGATGTTGCATCTTATTTGACAGAACTACTTTGCCTGACCTAAAGGTTACTCAGATTAAACTGTTTGAGTTGATCATTACTGTAAACAGTTCTAATTGAATTAAGATCTGGCAAATAATATTAAAATGTTAAAAGTATTACATCCCTGAGGCCCTAGTTACAGGTAAGGTAAGGTGAGATAATCTAATTACCTGAAAGTATGAAGTGACATTCATCACCTGTCTGGGTAGATAGATGTACAGCAGTAAGTAAAGTACGAACATTTCAGGAGAGTAGACTGTTTTACTGAGGTGTCTGTGTTAGAACCAGATGACCAATGCATGTACTTTGTGACATCTTGTATATTAACCTAGAGCCTTTGGTTATTTAGCTAATCAGATTTTAAGGACCACAAGGAACCAAATCTACAAACTGCCAACACAAGATTTCAGCTTTATAGATCTTTTCATACTGGGAAAGAAGATGAAAATAGATTTTTAAGACATGGTCCATGTAGCGATGTCATGCCATAACCCTATTGAGCCAGATGGTGGGATGAACAAAAAATATATAGCAAAATGCATCAAATTCAGTTTTTTCTGTGTAATAGAATGCTAATTGTTACTCATTGACAGAGACTGATTAATCTCTTGCACATCAGTTCAGAACCGTTTGGTCTTAAATTAATTTTAAAATTATCAAAAGATCTTTCATTATCATATATCCCTCCTTATCTTGATTTTGTAAACAACTTGAAAGCTTATAAAATAAATAAATAAAGATTATTCATTTGGAATTAGTCACAGACAAAAGATATAAGGTTTCTTGAAATCCTTGTGGTTAAGCATGAAGATAAGAAAACAAGTTTGTAGTAATACCATGATACAATACTTTTCCTCTATGTCTTTAAAGTTCAGGGCCCTTATTCTCGAAACGTTCTTAGTCCGGTCTTAACACATGGGCTACGATCAAACTTAAGAATTCTTATGGCTACGAACGTTTCGAGAATAAGACCCCAGCTCAAGACTCTTGATTACTTCATTCAACTCATAAACAAACATGTTCCATGCAAGAGACACTGCACGAGAGGGAGAGAGAGTTATTGTTTAACGCTGCCGGGGCAGTATTGCAGCCCTCAGTGGCGACACTGCATCAAGGTTCACCTATACATCTCAATACTCAACCCGTCTGATTTATTAAACTTCTGGTAGTCTACTGTCAAGTGGAAAGGATAAAGTACAAGCCCCAACCTTAAATGATTTGATAGATTGTGCAATATTTCAAAATTATTCAAAATTATTGAAAACCAGTGACACAAATCAATATTATTACTTTAAGTCTTTAAAAGAAAGCTTAAAAGATTGACATTGTACTGACAAAGTTAAAGTTAAATCATTCTTTAAGAAATTTCTATTCATGCCAGAGACAACCAAGATGACGTAATATCACACTTGCAATAAATTAACATTGAGTATAATGTAGGTATGGTATTCATATAATCATGGTTACATGAACAACGGTCATAAATCACCCGTCACACTAACATCAGATCAAACGTAACACTCATAGCTCTCTCTGTTCTTGATCAGGGTACTGTTAGGCAATCTTGTGACTCACCCTTCACTCCAACCAATCAGCATTGAGGCTAGAAACTTATCAGGCCAATTCAAAGTTGAGTGAAGCTGAGTATGGTTGAATTTAGGGAAGTTGAAAGGTAAGAAAAGGTCACTAGACCGAGAAGTATGTTACGTTCGATCTGATTTTAATGAGATTGTAAATGGCAACGGTAACCATAGTAATGATCCTCTTGACATACCATTACATTTAATACAAAGTTCTGTCTGGATCAACTTCATCAAGTTAACATGGGTAACAAGAATGTCCACTGATTCAGATTTGTGCGAATCAAACATATTTGTTCTTGTAAAATATGATGAAATAAGTTAATAATTCATTAAAACAATGAATGTATGTAATCAAATAGAAATGTAAATAACTGAGGTTGGAACCGAAGAAAAGGTGTACTCATCAAGGCTTATACTTATAAATACACACAGCGTCCAACACTGATCAAGGGAGGTAACTCATGTCACTTAGGATATTGTGAATACTGGATATATTCACTTAACAAAGCAATGTTATGGACAGAATGATAATGATTATGGAACGAATTATTTTCTTGGGCAACGAGGAGTTCATCCTTTGTTTTTTTTCTCTATAAGAACGAGTTCCAGAAAGTTTCATCTTGTGGTTTTTATAAACTTTTCCCTCAGATTCCATAGTAAGAAAGTCCACCATAATGTCAATCATTCTACTTCCACTACACAGCAGGTCAGTTTGAGGTAGACACGTTTCTGTTTCCATGGTTACTTGCACAACCGTACAGATCACAAGCGATCACCAACTGTCCATCTGCGCACATGTCACATCACAGCACTTTAAATGTACCAGGCGTAATGACTTTATAGCACAGGAATTTCGGCCTTCACAGTTTGTCACATAATCCAATTGCAATTGATATTAGAATCAGTGAAAAAGATACAAAAATATACAAAGGATGATCAAGGAAGATTGCAAAAGAGGATAGTCATTTACCGCTTTTCCTCTTGAGATAAGCTAGAACCTTTTTAATGGAGTGTAAGCGTTCACTGTAAGATGTCATTGTGAGAAGCGCAAGTTGCACGCGGGGGTCGAGCGGGAGGATGGCCACCACCCACCAGTGCCAGTTGGGACCGTTAGGGGACGCTTGAGGGTCCGGTTCTCGCTCTGGGATTTGCCCAAAGTGCTGAGATATCCTCTGTTTGTGCGTGCTGGAGAGATCGTCCAACCAATTCTTACAAATACCGTAAATTTCCTCTTCCAGTTTTAAAAGTTCTGAAGAAAAAAAGAAACATTTACTTGAAAAGCAAAATACTTTATATGTTTTGGCAGAGTAACCTTTAACAGAAGTTCTTGGTGCAAATTAAGGCATTATGGTCAAATATGTTCATTTGGCAATACCAGCATGCATTGTCTTTCTACAAACTTACTTTGAGCTTAAATTGTTAACGGTAAGTTATTCACATTATTTGTACAAACCAGTTTACTAAATCAAATCTGTTCTAACTGGAAACTTGTTAGAAAATTAAACTGGGATCTTTGAAAAGTACATATATTTTTTAACATGACTACCAAAGTCTTTTGGTGCACTTAAAATATCTATGAGTAACATTAATGCTGACCAGGCGATCTTATTTTACTATATATATAAACTGTGATACAAAGAAGTCTATCTATATTCTCCAGAAGATTGCCCACCTGCTTTCTGTTCGCCCTCAAGCTTCTGGTCTGTGAGGTACTCCACCTTTGCGGTGTTGAAGCCATCTCGATGGCCCCTCTCTAGCACCTTGAAGCGACGGCCTCCAATTGTGTCCGCGAGTGACCGGCCGTCCGGGAAGAACTGGACATCTCGAATCTCCAGCATTGTCCCAACATCAGAGAATTCATTTCTGTGAGGAGAATGAGCTTTTGTTGTATTACCGGTATTCATAAATAAAGCAATGAGAAATTGTGAAGGAAAAAGTTTTGAAATAGCAGAATTGTCTGTGTTTGTAAATAAACATTTAGTGTAAACATATAACCTGAATTAAAATATGAGGTGTGTAACATGTCTTTCGAGTTATTAGAGAAGTTTTCACAACTAAACAAGCAGTTGTCACATAGACAGTTTCGGACGAAGTATCCTTTTGCAAGGCACAGTCAACAAACATGGTGTAGTATAAAAGAATATATTTTCGCCCACAAGGCATAACTCTCACCAGTCTCTATCACCGGTTAATTTAAGCCTTGCTGCAGTGTGCCACCTTTTCTGTGCCAGCTTGTCAACGTACTACAACTGATTGGACCATGAAGTTCAGGTGAGGTATGCCAACAAGCTGGCTCAGAAAATGTGGCACACTGCAGCTAGTCTTACAGTGACCAGTGATTCAGACTGGCGAGATTTATACCTTCCAGGGTCAGTTAATAGCACAAGGCAACCATTCACACATTCTAACAATGCCTCTGTACAAATTCTTTATGGCTTTCAACTTTCTATCAGGTTAAGAATCTTTTATCCAAAACCAGTATGAATGTATGAAATACTTACTCATCCTCCCCGAAAGCGACACACATCCCAAACTGTCTTGTGCCGGACTCCATACACTGACGGATCATGAGACGGTATCTCGGCTCAAAGATGTGAAGCGGACAACTCACAGAGGGGTAGGAGAGTGTGCAGACAAAAATGGGGATCTCGTGTTGAGTGTCACTGCCAGCCCTGCAATTAATAATATTAATAATGAGGGTATTTTCCTTGCCCACACATCAATGCCAAATTTATGAAAAACTATATTGTATTGCATCATATAACGATGGGGATGATTTAGGAAAACACTCAGCCATTACATCTTAACATCCATAGTCATTCAGTTCATACAAAACCAGAGTCTTGGAATGAGTAAAGTGAAAAATCTTATTTCTGTCCAGTTTATCCAGTACTGGTAATTTAACACAATGTCAGTATTCATTCAAGATACCTTTACTCTCGAGGAAAACCCCAGCAAGTCTATTCACTATTCAGTATAATTAGGAACATACACCAATCAATACTGCAACAAGTCAAGGGACATATAACTCTGTTAATACTACAAGCGTGGATGGATCAATAGATGGTACACTTGATTTGTTGCAGCTGGTGTTTGGCCCAATGCTCTAACATGTGACCGGCCAGCCGACCGACTGGAGGAATCAAATGCATCGAGTGAAACACATAAGCCAACCACAGCCACACAACTGAAACTGGATCAATCAGCTGACAGCTAGTGCCTCAGATTTGTTCAGTCGCTCCAAAATAAGTGTCTCCCTTGATGAATGTCCGGGCAAAAAGATTACACCGGCTAGCCAGCAAATCAAGTGTACCATGTGTCCATGATCAATGCCATTAACTATTTCATCCCACAATTATAATGTTGTCTCAAGGTTGACTTAAAGTCACTTTGATAACTTTATCTTCTTGTCTGATATTATCAATAGGTGATGAACAAATAACTCCTGCTCCTGAGTGTACAAATGCAATGAAATCTTCACCCATATTTAGAAGTATGATGATATGCGTAGTTGAACAAACATATCCCAGCATCTTGAAACTGTACCAATTGATTCAATACATACTGCATATAACTAACAGTTTCCCCCAAGTAGGCCCTCATTCCAATTCTTTAACACGTCTCACCTTGCCAACATCAACATCTCCTCTTCGTGAGCTTTCTGTCGCGCCTCGTTATCAGTGGGGAAGTAAATCTCTAGAATTGTCTGGATAGCTTCAGTCACTGCCTGTCTCCGCTCCGCCAAATACTGAAATTAACAAATAACACCTTGATCTTATGCCAAAATAAAAATCTACAAAATGTGAAATGGACTAAACCAATTGGACATGATACGTGTTGCTCAATGACTCAAACAAAGAATACAAAACAAAAATTTCACACCAGACTTATTCTGGTTACTTTTTAGTCACGAATGCCAGCCATACAGTTAAAGGTCATACTATAGGTCAAAGTGTAAAACAAACCATAAGTGATTCCTTACCTCCATTAGCGAGCTCTTGCAGAGCGGGCAGCTACTGGTGTGGTCAAGGCAGCGGTCAAGACACTGTCGACAGAAAGTGTGGCCACATGGAGTGGTGACCGGCTTGTAGAAAAGACGATAGCAGAGTCCACACTCGAAGTCTTCCACCTTGAGCTGATCACTAGGGATGGGCTTGAAGTCCACCACTTGTCCACCAAGCTGAGGTGAGACACCCTCGGGTCCTAAACAATAAACATATTTATTAGTTTTATTTATTTATAAGTGCTTTGTTCAAACACAGAGTAACGACCTCCTATGCCTGAGGCAGAGGTGTGTTAGTGTCAAATCTCTCGATTACTACAACCAATACTCCACAATATCAATTTGAATACGACTCAAAGTTCAATATGCTTCCTAGCAGTGGGAATAACATCTATTGCTAAATCCTATTGAAACAAATAGAAATTAACCTGACCATTTTTAGCAATTTTGCACACAATGTCATAACTCACGCAATGATTTGGAATCTGAGAATGCAAGTATGTGACATTTGCACAATTTCATACGGAGCATTTTCTGATAGCCATCATTGAGGTTTCTTTCATACATCAGCATAAAAATAAACTCTCCTTCTATCATCAGTTAGAGAAGGATTACAGTGAATACATCTTTCAAGGGTGCGTGTTAATCAGTAACAGCATCAGATAAAGACTTACTCATATATTTGAATTCGGAGGAGCGTGAAGGGCTGGTGCATGACGCCCCGGACATTTGTCTGACTCGCTTCCTGCTGGTCGGCAGTTCCTGCAGACTGTTCGGAGACCCACACAGACTCAGTTGGCCGTCCGGAGAGAAGTCTCGTACCGTTGGGGCTGACCGACCTGTTCAACCAATAGCATTAGTTTAGAGAAATAATTTACTCCTTTGAAAGACAATGTTTATGTTATAAAAAAATGTCATAGACAAGAAGTAATTAAGGTCTGTATTTTAGCCCTTGTCTCCATAACTCTGTTTTCAGCTGGTAACTTTTTGGTATTCTCTTTACTTTATCCATTTAATATAACATGGTTATATTTGGGATAACACCACCTTCAATAGTACAAAATTGACAACATTTTGGTCTGGCTAGTTTTCAGGCTTATTTAAAACACTGAAATTGCAATTGTTGGAAGTATAACAACAATTAGGTAAGAAGTGGTAATGAGAAATGAATTCAAAGACACCAAGAAAGCTACTAGTATTATAAGTGGGTTGATGTAAGGCTACTCACATCTGGGCGTGTCGGTGATGTCAGTGATGTCCTGGTCGTCCCACTCACCGTCCGAGTGGTCAGCAGATAGCTCAGAACTGCTTGCCTGGAATAACATTACATCATTAAATATCATAGCTCAGTGCAAAACATCAATCCAGAAAGATGAAATGATCTTTATATTATGAAATGTTAACTGAAAACAGTTTATATCTTAATAAATTGAAATAAACACAGATGACTGCTGAATGGTGTCTCAGAATACTACTGGCTGTTGTAATATTGTTTGAGATCACACTGTCAGGGACATGCATAAAACTACAGTTAGGACCAATCCAAAACAGCCAAAATCAGCTGATCAGTTGAAAATTGCCATTCCTGCACTTTGGTACCCTTGGTCACAGGGTAACATTCAGTCGATACAGAGTTAAACATTTTACTGAACAAGTTGATTAAAGAAAGGAACGTTTTCATTAGCGCTGGGACTACTTCAGCAATGTTTTCCTGGACTGATAACTTGAGAGCTGTCTTCTGATTTTGAACACATTTTATCGGTCAACTGTAGTGTCATTAAAAATATTTCAGATTGTGTGATCCAATATAACAATGATACTTCTGTTCACTATCTAAAAGGCATATACTTCTAACTTACAGCAGTACGAGATGCTACATTAGCCAGCAGTCACCTCCTCAATACACATAGAAGAGACACTCCAGGAGCTTGTAACAGTGATTCATAAGTGAAAGTGCTAACCTTCTGAGAAGTGGATTGTTCCGAGTTGAAGGTGCTTGCAGTGTTCAGTGTCTCCGAGATGATGTTCTGAAGTTCTACAATAGTGGACATGCTCACGCTGGGGAAGAGTTGTGAGCTGTCGAAGTTGCGGGTGATGAGCTTTTGGAGAATGGACGGGTTTGCTTCTTGTTGGAGTAGCACCATCTTGGGGTCGTCTGGTGGAAGATGGGACAGGATTTTGTGCAGGCTCTGAAAAATATTCATGAATTCTGGGTAATGCATTTATGAGCTTTATACAATTAAAGTTAGTTAGACACTGACATGTTGAAATAATACGACAGCTAACAAGATTTCTCTCTCCATAGAGCTTAACAGACATAACTGATGTTTAATTACGCCTTTATGTTGGTGCCTCTATTACAGGATCCTGATTGATTGCAATAAAAATTGTGCAATCAGTTCCTTCAACCAAGTGAACATTAACTCTTGTCCTGTCTGATTCACATAAACTACAAGACTAACTACTTGTGGTCTGCACTTTATAAGACAGAATTTAGTTTTTGTTAATGATTCAGACTTTATAATCACTGTACAACTGGATGTGAGCCCAGTGGTTTACCTTTGATAGCTGATCTCTAGCGGAGGTGACTGACTGGTTGAGAGCCAGACACTGCAAGAAGGATAGCACGGCGTCTTCATAGCAGCTCAACATGTACAGCGCACTTCCGCGTCTGTAGTAGCCCTGAAGTCGAGGAAATGCTTATATTATTTCATATGTCACTAATCAGAATGTGAATTCTATCCTTTTAAAGTTGTCAAGTCCATGTTAAGGCTTTAATAACCATTGTTCGGGGACGGAATCACAAACATTGTAACTAGCTATCGGGGTCGAAGGAAACTTATCATACTGTTACATATGCCCAAACCCTTGAGTTTAGGTCGACAACAATGGCTACCGTTCATTAGCAAAAGTAACTTTCCACTTTTGTGTGAAACCACATCAAGCTTTTTGATGGGAAAGAATCCAGGGGATGAGTTACAAAGCGAAGCGAGTGAAACAATATACCCTGGTTTCCAGGATGAATATATTTATGTAATGAAAATGTTACCAGGCAAGTGTTATCTCACTAAACAGGGGCTAGCAGACTAGTCACAAGTGCATATCTCTAAAGCGGTGTTAACTGAAGTAGCAATGCCTTGGTGACTCCGTGCAAATGGTATGTAAAACAGGAATAACGACAAATGTATAAAAAAAATAAATGAACACCTTAGGCCAGTCAGGTCTGAGCGCTATAACTTTGTTGGCATCCTCCAGGGCTTCCCTCGGTTGGTCCAAGAGGGCCAGCGCGTACGACCGGTTGCTCAGCAGCAGGTGGTCTTTGGGAACTGAAATAAAGATTATTCAAGTGATGTAATAAAAAAAATCAAAATTGCTTTGATAACAAGAGAGTTATGACTCGCCAGATACTTTGATGTAGAGGAGACCGGGGCAGGTTTGGACACAGGGAAGGTTAGAACACCACCATATATCTATTGATTCCAAGTAAGGCATCCTCTGTTACCCATGGTTTTATATATGCTCCGTTACTCTCCACTATATCACCCATGGGAAACCTTATCAGCAGAATCTGTTCTCAAATTAGTGAAATTACCCGCCCTTGGCAAGCGTGACGAAGTCAGTAACCGAAGAAAATGTTCAATGGGATAAGACGGAAATGGCCAAGGGAGATAACCGGTGACGGATGGCTAACAAAATGACCTCGCTTGCTTTGAAACGAAGTGATATGAATTGTCATTGGCTCACAGGTCCAAGCTCACGCCGGCCAAGGGCGGGTAATTTGAGTACAGATTTCTCTGATGAAATTTCCCATGGGTGATATAGTGGAGAGTAACGGAGCATATATAAAACCCTGGGTAACCGAGGATGAAGTAAGGAGGATGGAACTGTTTATATATTCAAAAAGTACCATCATATACCATGTGACATATGATGCTGATGACTGAAAATAGTATGTGGTTCAAACACTGGCAAGCAATAACAATTTTTCAATGGTTTGGCTAAATTTTAACATTTCAGTAATTATGATCTGATGTAAAATTGAGTAAGCAATCCTGGTTAATACCTATTGTTCTAAAAAGTTGCTAAGTTGTAAGAAGTAATTACTTGACATGTTATTTCAATTTACCAATATGGAGGCATGTCATCACCTTGGGGGTCAATGGGGCAGGTTGGAACACTGGTTGAGACAATGCTACCAGGGTAGGTTGGGACAGTGTCCCAATGTTCCCTGGTATATTTTGAAAATGTCCCAATGTGCCCCATCTTGATTACCAATCCTTAAGTACAGACTATTTGTTTTTGTTATGTAAAATATTAAAAATAATTGTGATAAGTATTGAAATCATAATGCTTCTCTCTTAGCTATGGGCATTGTCCCAATGTGCCCCGGCTCATGTCCCAATGTACCCCAGGGTGGGACAGGTTGGAACAGCATTTTGTAAGTTTTTGTTTCTTGTTTATACAAAAGGTTTGTTAATATATTTTGTTGTTTTATATTTTCATATTTTGACAATTAAGGCTGCTTTAAATATGCTAAGTTTCATATTGCTTGTGTTCATAAATTAGGGGAGAAAAAAACCCAGGAAAATAGAGTTTTTTGTCCCAAGGTGCCCCGGTCTCATCTATTTCTTTTCTTTCAACAAACATATTCTCTACGACCATGAATTATATAATATATTTTTTAATGACGACAAAGAAATACTTGATTATCTTAGCCATGGAGAAGACCAAAATATTATCTTTCCTTGTCAGGCCTAGTCATATGAATTAAATATAGAATACTAAACTCGGTCCCGTTTGATAACATGTTTATTAAACGAGTGGATGGTTTGGTATTTTAACGAGCGAAAGCGAGTTAAATACCGATCCCATTCACGAGTTTCATAAACATGTTATCAAACGGTACCGAGTTTAGTATTTTATTTATAACTCAATGATCTGGGTGCGCATGCGCGGCGAACGGTCGTGGTTTTTTATCAGCTCCTGTCAGATCTCCCTAAAATTGTTGATAAATGGCTTATTAGATGGATATATATCCTTGAATTTGCTAGTACAGCATTTTAGAGATGCAGTAGTCAATACTGACCACCATTGTATGGAAATTCAACCTCCTTGCACCTACAATCTACGTTTTGTGAACTCTGCCTTCGAGACGTAGTCACCCCCCACTGGACAGCCATCTTGACAAGCTGACATCCCGTGCCTCAATATGCAACTCGGCCTACTCTACGCAAGTATTATTCTTATATGCTTCATAACAGATCATGATGATATTCCTCGATTCGAAAGTACAGAAACCCAAGAATTGCACATGGAAACTGCACACACAAACTTTCATCACAGTAACGTGAGTCCTTCATCATGCTTTACCTGTGTTCCAACGCAAACCATAACAAACATGGAATGCTTGTATTACTGGATAACATGTGTTCGCTCAAAGCTTTCACGAAACCACATATATGATCCAAGACTCTATTTACGATTCCTCCTCCTATTGGGGGGACAGATATCACTAAATCCAGGACCAGTGAAATTCCCATGTGGAGACTGTGGGAAGGGAGTCCACTGGCGACACAGAGCAGTGTGTTGTGACGAATGCGAAGTATGGTACCACAAAGGTTGTCTAGCAATGTCAACAGCTGTTTACGATACACTACACTCAAGCAACATTATCTGGGTATGCTGCCAATGTGGTTTACCCAACTTTGACTCCTCCTTCTTTCAATCGTTTGAACTGAAGACTGAAAATAGTTTTGCCCCACTGGATCAGAGTTACATATCTACATCATCAAGTGAAACATCCAATATTACATCACCGGTAGCAGCATCAACGCCTAAGAAAGGAAAGAGTAACGGAACTAAACACAACAAACAAACTCCCAAGAATAACTGGAGAACCATGGTTATAAACTGCTGTAGTGTCAAGGGAAAGATACCAGAATTTCATAGCGTCGTAGACTATGTGTCTCCTGATGCAATATTAGGAACAGAGAGCTGGTTGGACCCTAGTATTAACACCTCCGAGATATTCCCGCCTGATTACACTGTACTCCGGAAGGACCGCAGCTCCACACAGACAGGAGGAGGAGTGTTTGTGGCCATAAAAAACAACTACATAGTCACAGAATGCAAAGACCTAGACGCTGAATGTGAGATACTGTGGGCCAAGGTCCAAATAACCGGATCGCGAGACTTATACATGGGGAGCTATTATAGACCACCTGATGGCAGAACCAAGTCGATGGAAGAGCTCGAGGCCTCACTCTCCAAAGTGTCAAACACCAACTCAAACCGACATGTATTACTAGGCGGCGACTTCAACCTACCTGGGATAAACTGGGAACAAGAATCTTTCACACCAGGGGCAGTGTTGCCAAAACTCAGTAGGGATCTCATCAGAATGACTACAGATTCATCACTCACACAGATTAATCATAACCCAACTCGGGGCGACAATGTGCTGGATCTACTCTTCTCTAGTCACCCCTCACTGATGAAGAACTCACAAGTAGTGCCAGGTATATCCGACCACGACATACTTGTAATGGACACTGACCTTAAAGCCCAAAGGAAAAAGTCAAAGCCGAGGAAGATCTACCTTTACCAGAAAGCTGACCTACCCGGTCTACAGGAATACCTTGGTCAGGAAGCCTCTGAGTTTAATTCCAGGAACAACAGTCAACACATCACAGTAAACAGCAACTGGGAATCACTCAAGAACATGGTCCTCAAAGGGTTGGATGAGTTTATCCCCTGCAAGCTGTCTCGCACAAACAAAGGCCTCCCATGGATAACTTCAACAATCAGAAGTGGAATCCGCAAGCGACAACGTCTTTACAACAAAGCTAAGAAAACTAACTCGGCACAAGACTGGGCAGCCTACAGACATCAGAAACATCATGTACAGAAGAGCATACGACAATCGCATACTTCCTATGTGTCCACTCTCCTAGAAAACTCCCTAGAAACAAAGAACACCAAACCCTTCTGGCACTACATTAAGAGCAAAAGGCAAGATAACACCGGCATAGCTTCAATGAAGAAAAATGGCCAGCTCTTCACAGAAAATAAACATCAAGCAGAAATATTAAACCACCAATTCCAGTCTGTATTCACTACAGAAGAGTTTTCCTCCTTCCCAGAGATGGAAGGTCGACCTCATCCTGGAATACCTACCCTGGATATCACAGTTAATGGTGTAGCTAAACTACTTTCTCAACTAGACCCAG
Organism: Gibbula magus; assembly: GCA_936450465.1. Classification (NCBI taxonomy): domain Eukaryota; kingdom Metazoa; phylum Mollusca; class Gastropoda; order Trochida; family Trochidae; genus Gibbula; species Gibbula magus. Next base: position 76,550,485 of record OW388294.1, read on the forward strand.
GGAAGGCGTCAGGCCCGGACAGCATCCCCAACAGAATTTTAAAACTGTGTTCAGAAGAAATAGCTCCGGTACTTACATTCATCTTCAATCAGTCCTTGTCTGAAGGTATCCTACCAGATGACTGGCGACAAGCAAACATTACCCCAATTTTCAAGAAAGGGAATCGTCATCTCCCGGAAAATTATAGACCTGTGAGTCTCACAAGTGTATCCTGTAAGCTCATGGAGCATATTGTCTGTAAACACCTACGTCAACACCTGGAAGACAATAAGATTCTATCAACATTACAGCATGGATTCCGTAGAGGCCACTCCTGTGAATCCCAACTATTAATCACTATGCAAGACATCCTTCAGAGATATGACGATAATGACCAAGTAGACGTCATAATACTTGACTTTTCTAAAGCTTTTGATGTCGTACCCCATAACCGTCTACTAAGCAAATTACATCACTATGGAATAAACGGAACAGTACATAAATGGATCCAGGCGTTTTTATCAAACAGAACCCAACGAGTCTTGGTTAATGGTGAATTTTCAGAACTGGTGCAAGTCACATCAGGAGTTCCACAAGGCACAGTATTAGGACCGTTACTTTTTCTATGCTATATTAATGACCTGCCAGCTGAGGTCCAGTCACAAGTGCGCCTATTCGCAGATGATTGTTTATTATATAGATCTATCAAGTCAGCAGAAGATCAAGTACAACTACAGAAAGATTTAGCCTCACTGCAAGCCTGGTCCATCAGATGGCAAATGAAGTTCAACCCTAAGAAGTGCTACGTGTTGAAACTACACCGAAGAAGATCAGCAATCACTGGAACCTATATTCTACATGACTCTGTGCTAGAGCAAGTCCGACAGAATCCATACCTGGGAGTCTTACTCAGTAGTGACGCCAAATGGAGAACGCATATCGACAAAGCAGTAAAGAAAGCTAATAGCACTCTTGGATTCCTACGCAGGAATCTCCATCAGTGTCCCACTAAACTTAAAGAAACAGCCTACATAACCCTCGTCAGGTCAACACTCGAGTATGCTTCATCCGTCTGGGACCCATACCAGGGAAACGACATCGACTACCTGGAAGCTGTACAACGAAGAGCTGCACGATTTGTCTGTGCTAACCATGACAGAAGAAGCAGCGTAACAGCCATGCTAGAAAAACTGAACTGGTCCAGTCTCCAAAGTCGAAGGAAGCAGTCCCGACTAACAATGATGTACAAAATAGTCAATAACAAGATTGCCATAGACTCTTCTAAATTACTACACAGCAACAACAGGAACCGATCTAACCACCCGTACAAGTTCAACCACCTCTCAACCAACACCTCAGCCTACAGAAATTCATTCTACCCAAGAACTATTCCCGAATGGAACAACCTGCCACTAGAGACTGTCATGAGTGACTCAGTCGAGACTTTCAAGTCCCGTCTGACCACGTACCAATAGCCGCCGCATTGCGTACACACCCCCGTCACATAATACTCTATCCAGAGGATGGCGACGTACCAATCAGAATCAATGACATAAGTAGCGCTGAATTGCAAGAAAATCGTTTTTAGTGACGCTTTCTTGCAAATAGGCTACCTGCTATTGCAGTCGCGCAGCTAACATTGTGACGTCAACCAAAAATGACTATGACGTCACGCGCCGTTTATGACGTTGCAGCACACATGTGTGTTAACAACTCATTGTTATCTAATGAGTGATCTCATCACGGTTGAGTAATAAATAATCAGTAATTAAATATATATAATCTGATCAATAAGTGAATATTATATAAACTAGAATAATTTGATTATTTTAATTCTAACATTTTATCTTATTGTCAACAATCATATTTGGTAGTTTGTTAACGCAAACAGCTGTCTGGCTGTATAGTATATACAAAACACGTGACAGTTCATGAGCTGAAGAAATTTCTGCACTGTGCACATGATGTAGGCCTAGATCAAGGTCAATGGCAATGCTCTTTTGATTTTGATTGGTTGAGGGCGACAACATGGCTGTTACAACAATCGTCGATACCCCCTTGTCACGTTGCATATTTTTCTGTTATATTCCTATTTAGGCCTTATTAATGTAGACTATCGTTTTTAAGTTACATCACCATAAACATTATTAGTTCTGCTAAGTAGATATCTTAATACTTTTAACCCATGTGACTTCAGAAAAAAGATATTTCACACCCTAACCGACAAGCGTTACATAAACAACAAACATGGCCGCCACACTGGTCTTCCGGTTTCAATCTTTTACATAAGCACAAGCAATCACGTTTTCTTTGTCTAATCAAATAGAAATACAAGTGAATACGACAACATGTAAACTTACCTAATTGGATCGCTTTGGTATAGTAACACAGTGCGGTTTTGAAGTCGCCCATATCGAAATATTTATTTCCTTCTGATTTTAGTAGTTTTCCTTCGCATTCTTCAGCAAACCATTTTCCTACAAGATCCGCCAAAAGTATATTTGATTTCACATTTGACACCTTGAGTCGATAATGAACTATTCCACATATCCGACATGCTTTCGACTGTTCTTTGGACAAGCATTTTCTACAGAAAGAATGACCACACGGTATAGTCACTGGGTCAGATAACAAACCCCTGCAACTCCAGCATGTGAACATACACCTCTTGTTCATACCGTCATTTGATTTTTCCTGTTTCACAGTTTCAATCAACGCTGTAACCAAATGTTGTAACTTTTCCGGCGACACTTTTCCAAATCTGAAAGCGTGAGAGTAAGCTTCAAAGGCCCTTTGAAAGTGGCCACCTCTCGCACAACTATCTGCCAGTCCTAGGTAAAGTTCCGATTTAGGGCCATTTTCCTTGATGTTCCTTTCGTATATTTCTGCAGCAAGTCCAAAATTATTCGTGCTAAAAGCTTGCCTAGCGAGATCAACCATGATCGCTTATTGAAGCGCCGAGCCTCCAATACTGACCCAACCTCGCCTGTTATAAAACTCTCTGCTTTTCGAGTTATGTAACGTCACGTGGTACTGGCTAAGCGTTATGATTGGTTCAACTTTGACCTTCTTATTGGACATAGATCTCTAACCCAATAGAACTCAGGAGTTCATACATTGTGCGAGTGTTGTTTATGTACAACGACTTTTCACATACATCATGCTTATATAATTTATGATTAAATTTTCGGTACAATCAACATGCTGATATACAGAAACATGATCGACAAGAATATATGATTCAAAACGTTGCGCTTGAAGCTGGTCCAATATTCAAGTTAATAAATAAATGCAATTTGTTTGTATCATTTCATTATCCGTAACTGTTGTTACTTTACACAAGAGAACAGTTTTGTAACTTTTACAGGATAACCAAAATGAGCACATTTCACATAATGAAATACTACCAAAGTCAAAACTGGCTTCTCTGTCAATCTCTCATACATACTACTGTAATTAAAGGACTACGCAACCTGACAGAAGATTATTTTTTGCAATAATTATCGCGATGACATATTTTTACATATTTCATTGAGTAAACGTTAACCGTTAATGACTTGTAGGCCTGATCACAAATAGACCTATGTTACACAACATAATGAAGAAATTGAAATTATTTACTTTATGCGTTTTCTTAAATTTATTTGAAAATGTGGCTATATATATAGTATATAAATTAAAGTTGTGTTAAAAGAAATCCTCCAGAAAGTGTTTTTGTAGTTGAGTCACTGTAACGAAACTATATTATTCAATGTATGTCAACTTCCAAACGCAAGGCATAACTCTTGCCAATCTGCATTACTGACTGATGTAACCCTTGCGGTATTTCCCTCGCTTTGCTGTGTCAAGATAGTGAATCGCTGCACCAGAAATGCATAGCGGGCCTGGATTTCTAAACATAGATTTCTTGAGGAAAAACTGCAAGGCCTAAATCAGCCAGTAATGGAGACTGGTAAGAGTTATGCCTTGCATTGTGAAGTTGTGTACATGTATGTTTTAATCCCTTGCGACCCATCACATATTGTGATGTAATTTATATATCCAATTTTACAAATTCCGGATTTTATGGACATGTTTATGTTGATTATTAAATGAATATTAAATGAGAAATAAAATAGGGTATATATATATATATATATATATATATATATATATATATATACACGGGTGTACTTGTAAGCAATTGAAGTAATGTCTAACGGGGCGAGTAATCTTGCATTTCACGTGCGTAACGTGCTACTAGGAACTGTGTTGTGTGATTAGCTTATGAATGGAAGGACCGTCTCAGTATAGGAATGTCATTTACTAAGAAGTCTTTTCGGTATTGCATCCCGAGCGTAAGAACTTTGAGACGTTCCCTCAAAGCCACACACACAATAGTAAAACTGTCCCCAGGTTACGCACGTGAATCACAAGCTTCCGCGACCTGCTTGATATTCCCGTTCTTCCACAAGCCTTGTTATATCAAAACAAACACACAGATAAAAATTGGTAGTTATTGAAATAACTTTTTAATTATGTTTTGAATATAATGTTAAAAATATACTCTTTTTACATCAAGTAGAATAAAACAAGATAGGCTATACAGATAGTTGTTGTTTGTCAAACAGTTTCTGAGAAGAGCTGTGGAAATACCGTTAACAAAGTAAAAAACGGAAAAATGCAATAATTGTATACATACATACTTTCACGCAACTTTCTAGAAAGGCCAGTTATTACACGTAAATTTATTCCCTAAACAAAAGAACAAACACTGTAAGTGGAATAATTTCAATTTAAGAATGACAATACACTCAGGTATTTTAATAAACTGCCAGGCAAAATAAAGTTCTCACCTCAGTTGATTTCATCATATGTATGATTTTCATTTGCAAATATCTCACGTTTTCGATGTCATACTCTAAAACTGAAAAGTACAGGTGTTTAGTCAGCAGTCAAAGAATACCTTTTTTTTACATTTTATTAATTTAAAAAAAATGAAATGATAAATTTTAAATTTCTTCCAAAATTATTGTTGACGATACACAACTGTTCATCGACATATAGGACAAACTCTATGCGAAAAATAATGAAGGTATCTGATTCTACACCCATTTAAAACATTTTAAACATGGTAGGGGTCATGTTTGTGTAAATTTCATTTCTTACCCCTGTCTTCATTAAACAAAGAAATTTAAATTTAACCACTGTCACCAATTAATCCATTTAAGCAGGGACATTATATACAAGGGTATATAAGGTCCCTGATTTAAGGTACTGCAGATATACACGTGTCATTGTTTCGTGTCATAGTCAAATGCATCTGATTTCTTTTAAATAATGAATTAATCGAAACCAACTGAAGTGAGCACTTTCTTTTGACTGGCAGTTTACAAGGTAATAACACAAATTGTGCGCTTTGAGCATGATCATATATTGAAACAGCGCTCTACAACAACAAACAGGAAATTAAATCGTTTATGTCGTTTTAGTTGAATGATTCCTCATTTCTAATTCACCAATGTATCCTCCCGGAATAAATGACAAATATATTAGATTTAGCATATGTGCTAATGTTCAAATTATTATCAACTTGAATATGTTTTTACTGTCCCCAGTCTCGTAAATAAATATATTGTCTGACGCCCACATAGTCTTATGAATATTCAACTTCTTTATTACACAATAGCGACGTTTTTGTGAAGATCATATTACCGTTTTCAAGCATAAACTACCGGGCAAAAGAAAGTACTCACCTCAGTTGATTTTATCATATGTATGATTTTCAATTGCAAATATCTCAAGTTTTCGATGTCATAATCCAAAACTGATAAGTACAGGTGTTTAGTTAGCAGTCAAATAATACTTCTACATGCTTTTTAATTATTTTTTAAAAAATGAAATTTTAAGGTTAATTTTGTTTTTAAATTATTGTTGATGATACACAACTGTTCATCGACATATAAGACATATCCTATGTGAAAATAAATAAATGTGCCTGATTCTGCACACATTTAAAACATTTTAAACAGGACAGGGGTCATGTTGGTGAAAATTTCATTCTTAACCCTGTCTTCATTACAAAAAGATATTTGAACTAAAATTTAACCTCAGTCACCAACAAAGTCATTCAAACTACTGCAGATAAGTATTATTGTATCGTGTCATAGTCAAATACATCTGGTTTCTTTTAAATATTGAATCAATCGAAATAAACTTAGGTGAAAACTTTCTTTTGCCGGTAGTTTACATATGCCTGTATTCCTGCAGGTGGTTGCACAGATTTCAACGTGTAATGTAGATAACTGCAGCCCACAGGAGAACCTTCTCGTATTATATTTCTCGTGAACAAGCAGCGTTAAAGGTTAAAGAGTTACTGGTAAAGAGAGAAACACATATATAGAAATAAAAGAGGAGGTTTGCTTGTATTTCTCATTTACTAATGAGTGACTTCTAGTATGAAAGTTTGGAACCAATATAACATTATAATTCACTGATAACTGACGAGTTCTGCATGTATAGGAAGATGTCGACGCAATGCAGGTATATATAAGATACAATATAAAATGCAGAGTAAAACATCGCCCGGCCAACTTGGGCCTATTTGACGCTAATTGACTAAAATATACATATAAAAACACCATACGGTGCTCAAAGATAATTGTACGTTTCAACAGTAAAGGGATGTTTACAAGTTGGAAATAAACAATGGTTAAAATACAAAATTATAAAATATTGGGTGCGAGTTATAACAGGGACTCTAATATTAATCTCTATAACGATTCCATTGTAACCAAACGGCATTCATCATTATATAAGTTAACCGTCAATGTAGATTTAAGATGACACCTATGCAATATAAAACTGAATACATTATAAACACATGGAACACGCCACTACATTCAATAACATTTCACCACAGTGACAAAACTAACGTACGGAATTCCGAAGCAATTATTGAAATTGATCTAAAGAGCCATACATAATCTTTATGACGAGAAGTCACACAACTACCCAATCGCACATGTATTCCAGCCTTGCAATGAATATTCAAGTCCCTAAGAGACCAATAGCCAGTCTGCTTTGGTCGACATTACACGACCTTTTTCCTTATTACACCGTGTTGATAAGAGTGGCCCATATCCTGCCATAGCTAAGACATTATCGATAAACCTTTACGTGCTTATGTGTTTTCCCGAATAATTGAGAACTTACCGGTTGAAATGTATTGATACACTGGAAAGCCTCGGATATTGGTAACTTTAATCAACTCGTGTTGATATATTTGATATCAGAAGACACGAGGCTGAGATTTTATTTATCATTCAAAATCATTCTTCAACAATTATTAGCAAAATAATGAACATATCTGCAACACAAAACTGCTATTTGAATACGTCAGCAGTGAACTCAGTGATGTCGTGGCATTGTGACGTCATCAGCATTGTGGCCTCATAGCATTGTTACGTCATCAACTTTGTGACGTCATAACATTGTCAGCAGTGTTCTCAGTGATGTCAAAGCCTTGTGATGTCATTAGCTGATGATGTGATAGGATTGTGACGATTTGATTGCTGCGATATCTACAATGTAGATATCGCTTGTAGATATCGTTTGATCTCACACAAGCGATATCTACTGTGAGAACAAGTTTTGGATGATAAATAGAGATTATTCCCCGAGGAAGTGTGTCATATGACTTTTACGAAATGAGTGTAAAATCTTGTATTGCCCGAGTGAGAGCGAGTTTAATAATTTATTAATTACTCATTCTGTTCCGTTTCATTTGCGTACTAATAAGCAGGAAGCGGTCCACTTGTCTTGCGACGGCAAGCTACAGTGACGTCACGAACAATGTTTTCTGACGTCACAGACGACACAATACGGGACGTCGCGGTGGAACAATGGTTGCTAGGCAAACTTGATATGTGGACATGTGCTCATATCAATAATATTAACTCGGTTTTTTCAACCATATGGGTAATAAATAAAACTACAGAACGTACATTTGTAACATATATGACAGGTTATACTGACTGATGAAAATAATGATTTTATAATAAAACACAGGGGCTTGTATTGTCGAAACTAGCGATTACAACGAATATGAAGTCGACGATCCAGCCCCATATACTATAAAAAAGTAAAGGGATGTAACGGGGTCAACACCCCATGTCCGTTTGAAATTATATTTCAGAATGTTGTCATCATATTATCATTCAATGTTATATATCACGGCAAAGCCAATACATTTGTCTTTAAAACAAGCCATCAAACGTAAAAATCGAACGGATAATAACAAGGATATGATTTTTCAAAGCCAAAAATATTAGCACATTGCTCATGTAAGCCTTTTGCCTGGCCCACCAAAATGATAAAATATTCGCTTGAAAAAATTATTATAAAATACTTTATAATATCCTGTCAGCTAATAGTGACCCAGTTACAAAGCCCAGTATTTGTTGCATCAGATCGCGCAAGAATTATAACACGGGGTGCACTGTAATTGACGTACCAGAGATTTTAGATGATCTCAAGTGTGTTTCGAAACATCGTTTGATAGTGAGACGTCCATATTAAATGACCTTGGCATTGGTCTATTTTTGGTAACGAAATGATGTCATAGGGCTATTTGAGGCCCTATGACATCATTTCGTTTCCAAAAATAGACCAATGTCAAGGTCATTCAATATGGATGACTACTAGACAAACGATGTTTCGAAACACACTTGATATAATGTAAAATCCCTGGTATGTCAAATACAATGTCCCTCATGTTATAATTCTTGCGCGATCTGATGCAACAAATACTGGGCTTTGTAACTGGGTCACTATTAGCTGACAGGATATTATAAAGTATTTTATAATAATTTTTTCAAGCGAATATTTTATCATTTTGGTGGGCCAGGCAAATGGCTTACATGAGCAATGTGCTAATATTTTTGGCTTTGAAAACTCATATCCTTGTTATTATCCGTTCGATTTTTACGTTTGATGGCTTGTTTTAAAGACAAATGTATTGGCTTTGCCGTGATATATAACATTGAATGATAATATGATGACAACATTCTGAAATATAATTTCAAACGGACATGGGGTGTTGACCCCGTTACATCCCTTTACTTTTTTATAGTATATGGGGCTGGATCGTCGACTTCATATTCGTTGTAATCGCTAGTTTCGACAATACAAGCCCCTGTGTAATAAAACACATCAGCCAATGCAGGACATTTATTTCCAGTTTATCATCCAATATATGTAATTTAAACATAAAAAATATGTTAGGTAACAAAACACGCTATAGATGTATGTAGATATACATGTAGTTATAATTGACCTATAATGAATTCTCTGTGTTTTACAAAGTAAATAAGTCCGTCTCAACAGAATGGCCCTTCTCTTCCCACAGAGGTTACTTCCTACATATTTCAGTTCCTAGTTAATCTGAAGGGAGTGACCTCTGCTGGAAGAGAATGCACCGTGGCGAGTAACCAACATGATTATTTCATCCAGGGTAAAGCTGATATTACACGAGAGGCACAGCCACCCATTTCACGAGATGAAACAAACCCGGTATTCGATAAAATCAATAAGTATTTTAAGTTCTAAGAATTCTAAGTGTAAAAGAAACTTCCACATACATTTGCAAGTTTTTACATCAGAGCGCGATATTTCTACTGAAACAGAGTTACACCATGTCTTCAGCAGTCAACTCAACTAACTAACCAACTAACTAACATTTTCAAAACATGATCTATTCATATTTGTGAGAAAGGCACATATTAAGAAATCGTCGTTTTGGAACCTCGAGATTTTTTACTTGTTTTGTGACGTCGTACAGAAATGATGCGTCAACAAATTTAAGTCCAAGAAGATTATTCATGTCGACACCATCTTTTATTGATAACATTTCTAAAACTAAATACCAAACATTTTGGCCGGACTACATCTTGAAAAAGCGATTTAAGCACCCCGTATGTATTTGAACAGACATAAACATAAATGTGTTAAAAAAAGCATTGTCACTGAGTACTAAACAACACATGTGTCTTTCAAACACATTCCAAATCTGCCTTCTCCGATAGGAGAGTTACGTTTTATACTCTATAAACATTCGAAACTACGAGAGCCACCAGCGAGTGTAAAGGAGAGTAACGCAGAGGGCCGAGGTGTTCCGAATGCTCTATAAAATAGGAAGTTTCTTTTGCACGTGAGTATATTCATTATATAATATAAACAATTAAATGTTATTAAAAGTATTTTTACAAACAGAAGTAACTCTCATTTGCTTACATTAGGGTTAGATAATGTAGTTCTGGCTATTGGCCTGTGACGATATATTATATCGTCATTGGTTACAGTGAAAATATCAGATATATTCACAGTAGTTTGATAGTCAGTTTATTTTTTATACATACCAAAATATGTCATTGATCATTATAGACAGTGATCATGATTAAGCAACACCCACATTTTTTAAAAGGGCAATATCGTTCTGATTTCAGCGAAGAAGACAACGTGTCAAGAAAACAATTGGCAATATTAGGTATAGTGCAACCAATTAGCCGTGTTGAAACGAAAGTTAACTCAACTAACAGTTCACTGCCTTTGGATACGATAGCTTGGTATTTTGGTGTCAAAATCCAAGTTCCATTATAATGAGAAATGAAAATCAATATTTGTTTATGTAATGTGGTTAGAACTATTCTTTCAAGTGGTGACACTTTACTAACTGACCTTTTAACAAAAATCACTCGTTAAAGCAGTATGAACCTTTAAAGGGGCAGTAGCACGTTTTTTGCAAAATTTATTTTTTCAAATTTCCCATTTAAAATGATAGTTTATGTCATTTAAATTAACTTTAGAGGATAAAACATCTTATTATACAAACCAATTATCTGTAGTGATAAAAACTATGTTGCCTATAAAGCAAAAATTGCATGGCGGCCATTTTATTGTGAACACAATTTATTATTTTGTATTAAAAAAACGATTCCCATGGCTTTACCGAAACATGAACACTCATTTTAAAATTTATTTTCCGAAGAGAGAAGGATGTTTCACTATTGGTGGAATTATTTTTCAAATACATTTCATCAACTTATTTGAGTGAAAAAACGTGCTACTGTCCCTTTAAACTCACAAAATCATGAAACTTCAAATTTAATGAAATTGCTTTTAAAAAAGTATGGTCAGCATTTTCGGTAATAGCTAACCTACAGGAGGAATAATTTAAGGGTTGTATCAACAAATTGAATTCCAATAATTTCAAATTTATTCACAGATCCTATGGTTGTAGGCTTTTCTCCAAATTATTCTTCAATAAAGGACTGATAGTTTAATGTCTGGCTAGCTTCTTATCATGAATGATTAAACATGTTCTGGAGTATGAATGTCAACTTCGTATCAAACATGTTGTTTACAATAAATTAATTCTGAATTTTCTTGTGGAGTTTCTCCTCTGGGACAATAGTTATTTTTGGTAACAATTCAGTACAATAAAATCTTTCCTCATATTTACATAAATGTTGCATATGGTGGATTTTTATTTCAGTGAATTTGTCAATGAATAATCAGTTGTCTCGGGGGATAAACTCATTCAAGTTATCCTAACATTCCCAGAACACCGTCTTTAATTTTACAAATTAGGGTGTTGCTTAAGTAATTTCTAAGTGTATATAATAAAATGTGTAATGTAAATACGAAGTTGATATATGATGAATATATGTGCTGTTCAACTGCGACTCTGGTTGAGCAATATGAATTGAAGGACAACGTACAGAGTTCTACATGTTGACACCAGAAGTTGGATCCTTTCAAAAGATCAGGCAAATTAGAACATGAAAACTGTATAGATTTATATACTGGACAAACATTGTTAGATTTATTTAGAAATTTTGAAATTTTGAATGATGACGTATTTCTAATTTACAATGTAATGAATTATTAATCATTAAACATCCAATATCCCTAACTTGTTTTGTCCAAAATATGTAAATCTGATTCACAAATATCATACATTGAGATTTAAAAAAATAACTGTACTACTTTGTCAAGTGACGTATTACGTATTGCCAATTAATGTAGACCTATAGTTAACACAATCACTTCAACTGTTATACAAGTGTCTAATTGATCTCCCCCTGATGTTTAAGTCAAGTTATTCTTACAAAATACTTCATCCTTTATCTTTGTTCACTGTCGCACTAGTGCGTCGAGGTTATCATGTAAACGAGGGATCAATATGGCGTCTCATCCTGTAATATTAATCAATACCATTTTTTAACCTCATTATATTAGGTAAAGATCTCAGTTATGTTACATAAGGGTCAATATCCGGTACTCTCGTCACCTCTCGAATCGTCTCGAGAGACTAGTCGAGAGTTGACATTGGCCCATTTACACCTACCATATATATTAGGAAGGTTGTTCTATGTTTATATACCTGGCGTTGGAAACAACACTTCCCCTCCCTGCTATATATAGCCTTACGTACCTCTTACTGCCCCGACAGCTGAGTGTTAATCAAACACAATTATGTGTATCAATCAGGAAGTGTGAATCTTGTATCGCAGTGACAGGAGAGATCGAGCGATGTGCAACATGACTTGCATCTCTGAATAATATAACAGTGGTGTGCAAATATGTTTTTGTATGATGGCAGCACTTAATGTTATCTTTCATAACTGAATTAATACAAGTTATGAAACAACATGTTACACGATGACGTCACCAAACCAATGAGAGTAACACAAAATGATGAATCTTATTGTTCCATGAATTTGCCATGAAAACAACGAAATAAAGAAACATCACTTCTAGCCTATTTACATCAAAGTAATCTGGTTTAGCTGTCAAATTCGATTTTATCAAATGTAACGTTTTGAGAAACTATTGCGTATGAGAATATTTTTCAGTTGAAATAATTGAAATTGAGAGAAAGAGACGGATATATAATATTATATTATACACACACACAGAGACAGACAGCTAGGCAGACAGACAGACAGACAGACAGACAGACAGGCAGGGACACAGACAGTGAGCGTGACAATGAGAGTGACAGTGAGATAGACAGTCAATCTCATTAAAATCACGTCTGTGATTCGTTCCCATGTTTAAGCTTTAAAAATGTGGGTTGTCAATCATTCAGATCTGACGAAATCCCGTGGAGCCCCGTGTCCGCTTTCAGAAATCTGAAAGCATGCGTTTTTAATGGGATAGTTACAACTTCCGGCGAATACGGAGCTCTACGGGATTCCGTCAGATCTTGGATGAGTGACAACTCAGTTATGTCTAGCCTTTTAGGAACGAATCAAAGATATGATTTTAATGAGATTGGTGAGACAGTGAGAAGATACAGTGATACAGACAGATACAGAGAGAAAGACAGAGTCCATTAGTGAGACCGTGAGAAACACAGATGTGAGAGAGACAGAATCAGACACAGTCATGACAGACAGAGAGATAACATTTAAAGTATTGTTCTATATAGGTAATGAATAATAGAAAATTCATTTGAAGCTAAAGGCTGCAGACTTCATTTTCATTTGTAAACTCGCCGCCTGCATCAGTCGCTATATTATATAAATATTGCCAGTGTAATAACATAGAATATGTATTTACATGATACGTAACTGGGAAAAGATTAAATACAAATCTTTCCTTTATCGATCCCAACTGTTTTTTCAGAGAAATAGAAATATGAAAATCTGCGAGGCCAACCAGAGACCACAAACATTTTACATAAGAATGGTGATCACGTGCTGTCGACATGAAGAGCAGCATGATAGGAGAGTGGGAAGCGATTGGTAGAACATAAAAGAAAAACTGATGAGATATATGCGGGGTAATTTATACAAAGTAAATATAATGTAATATAAACAGTGGATAATGGAAGAAATAGAAAAGAAGTAGGTTTCAAGGAGGCTTTTCTTTTCCATTTTGAAACTAGGATTGAGAATGATCATGTTCAATATTTAATGGCTGGAATTAATTAATATTCAACATTGCATTTATGTTATATATTCTAAAAGAAAATCGGTGTTAAGTTTAGAAATTTATCTTGTAACTGTTAAATCTAAAGAAGAATTAGGCTACTTTGTTAAGAATTTGTGAGCTACACGTCCATAAAAATATTGGTAGACGAGATGGTATTCCACGCGAATTTCGTTATTGTAAGATATGTAAATTATGGCAACGTCCAGTTTATTATGATTTACGTGATAAGTATTTTGAAAATATACCTGCATGTATGTACATCAATGAAAAGATAATGATCCATGACCTTCAAGATTATAAATCAACGTATTTGATAGATATGTCAAATTATGTGAAAGATGCCTTGATTGTACGACATTCTCTAGGTTCATTACAAAACTCGGTCTTATATATATTTCATTTGTTGGTTTTGTACGTGGGCCGAATGCCTTTCTACTGAAATGTACAAACATAATAAAATAGAATATCAGCGGAATAATCGACCCACAGTGCCTTTCTGTCCATCTGCACTGAATGAATGTTTATCTGATTGACACGTACGCTTACACTCCGCATGCATGCCTGCCTGCTGCTTGACCACGACAATAGAGTATTGAGGACTCATTCACCAAGTGTATACATCTATCGTCATACCAGTCCTCTTTCTATAGTGAGTGCATCTGACACGTATGTCATTAGTGCTAATTTCTAAAATATGTTTTAAAAAGGGGCATAGCGTATGTTAATGTTTCTATTACGACGTTGTTTTGTCATCATATATTAATTATATCAATCGCTAGAAAATATCATGTATTGTGAGAAAATACTTTACATATCACAACAAGATGATAATGTAATTTTGTTTCAAAGACACCTACACTCTGGATTAATATGTAGTTCGCAAATGAGTGTGGTGTCACGAATGAATTTTCCTGTCTTGTATACCATGTTATGTTTTACGAAAATCACAGTCGTTCATGAACATTCATCATGGCACCAAATGTGTAAATGCATATTGTCGACCCAGAAAAGATGTAGGTTTCTTTACCACTCATTGCTGATTGTGACGCGTGATATAACATGTGAAATATTGACATTTTACTTTTAAGATATATTATTCCTGATTATACGTAGTTAGGAAAGCATATATATCTCTAACTAAACAAGCAATAAATAGATGCACGTCAAAAACCAATACATGTATATATATATATTTACATTTCCTTGGGTACTATAATCGTTTTCGTTCGGTTGTTCTGTTTTGTTTACGATAAGCTTGTCGATAACACTGCTTTGCATGAATGCTTTGGTCGAAATAAATCTAAACTATGGATATATTTTTCAAGGTATATAAAATATAAAATTATCCTATTACTATTCATGTAAAGTTTTATGCTATTTAATCACTTAAAGAGATATGTTCAGCAACAGTAAAGTTGATTACGATGTAACAACATTCGATGTATGTCTGCCCGTTGGTTGATGTTACAGTCGCGTCTGATTCTACTAGTTGTTATTAACACGAATAGCCCCAGTTGCGGATCCAGAATTTTTCAGAGGGCGGTTCACTCATTGAAAATACGGAGTGGAGGTTCCCTTTTGAGTCAATCAAATTTAAATGCAATCAACATAAATTTCTATATAAAGAGAGGGTAGTTGACACATGCACGGTTTCTCTAAACTTCATTTTTAAAAAGCAGATTCTTTGAAAAACTGCAACGTCTAAACACAAAGTGACCATTTAAACAGTGGCGTAAGCTTATCTTTTTTTTTAATTCTCCCTGAAACGAAAAATACCGTTTTACTATAAACACACAGTCGATACGCTATATTATTGTGACAACATTTGGCTTCTTCAAGAGTGAATAACACATGATCAATTATTTGTTTTACTTGCTGTTTTTAAGTGGTGCGTACAACAAGATTGTCAGTCAATGACGTCAGGAAACATCTCACATAAAAATACACGATGTTTCGGAGTATACTCACTCATTTATCAAGTGGATGCTCTTGTCAAGAAACAAGTCTGAAAAATCTTAATTCTCTTTTAATCGGAATTCCATTTTACAAATATTCCTATTTATCAATTGTTCAGCCTGCATGTTGCATCTGTCACGCACGGATATTTCGAAAGGTTTTTAGCTTACGTAACTTGCAATTTTGTCATTAAAAACCTATGTGGAAACACGGTACTTTTGATTGAAAACATATTTTATTCATTTAAGAAATGAATTGGGCACAAGTTGTGAAACTTATAGAAGCCCTCTCCAGGTAATCAACAATTATTTTACAAGGCTAGAATACATAACAAGAAAGTAAGAAATCTACAAGTGACGAAGTGGGTAAACATGTAATATACATTATTAAGGCAACACACAATTGGAAATGTTATTCTTATGACAAAATGCACTTTGAATATGGTAAATACGTACATTAGTATTATGTATTATTTGAACCGTTGACTCTTTCCAATGAATTTATGAACATGGTGAAATATGTTTTCATTGACTGTTTGTGGAAGATTTGGGTTTCCATACAGGATTGTATTAATTATATCAAATTCTGCCTTTAAATTATAAAATCTTTGCTTTCATTCTAAACGAAGATCAGCATGTCTTGGACATCTCAAGAAGAAATGATAAACATCTTCAACTAAAGCACCACAATTGCAAGATTTACTTTCAGATAAATTGACACGATACAGATCACCGTTTAGGGAACTACAAGAACTTCTTAACTTACTGTGTATAATGTTCATCTTCCTATCGCCGAATATAAAATATTTTGGGATTTTACATTCTTTTTCAGATAATTTTGCTTTAAATGACGAAAATGAATTTGAACATCTTATTTTCGAGGAAAGATTATTCCAAAGATAAGCACAGTCATAAATAAAAGACTGTCTAAAGGTATTAAAGGTACAATGCACATTGCGTACTGGCGTACTGGAGTATTGCTTATGTAAAGTAGAAAAGACTCATAACAAGGTAGACAAGACCAATGTAGACTCGGCCTTCTGAAGTGTTAAGTGGGCTTTATTATCATTTCCATCAATAAACAACTTGATAAATAGCACCTCACAGGACGGGTTTAGATTATATCACATCAGATCTAAAAATGTAAATGTTTTCCAAATATAGAGATTAAAAAACTAAAATTGAAGAACTCATGCATTGATTGTGATTGTGATTGTGATATTTATAATTTATTTCAACATAAAAGACAAGTTATGAAACTTGATTGAGAATTTTTATTTTTTATAAAAATGAAAAAGCTAAATATATTTTAATGCGAGACCATGGGGTTGCATGGGGTCTCAATCTAAATGCATAATTTGTGATATAAATATATATATATAGAAAAGAGTAAACATCAGATGGGTTTGACTGGATCAATCTTCTTTAATACGATGAGCTCATTTCGACCAGTATATCGGTCTTTTCAAGTATATAAATATAATATATATTTTTCTATATATAACCTTACTTCACGTGAGAAACGACTCATTTTTATTTATATATATATATATATATATATATATATATATATATATATATATATATATATATATATATATATATAAAAGTATTATTTGTATTACCTTTTATGCTTATTTTAAATCTTTACAACTTACCTTAATTAGTTTTAAGAAAATTAGTAATGGTTATATGATTTCATTATAAATATATAATAGTTAATATGCAAACATAAAATCCATGTGATTTAAACAATGTACAAAAAATACTCCTACAGGATGAACAATCTTTGTTTCCCCTTAAAACAGTCTCTCTCTCAAATTGAGAGTTATTTTTGTATCACTGACAAACAAACATTTTCAAATAACTGAAGTAACTCATATAGGTTTGCTTCCATTGTGGAAAGTAGTTCCGGCTATTGGTCAGTGTCGACATATAAATATCGTCACTGGTTACAGTGAAAACATCAGATATCTTCACTGTTGTTCGATAGACACTTCACTATTTCACTATTCACACCTTTCACTATTAATACCAAGAATTCATTGCGCGTGTATAATAAAATGTGCAATGTAAGTACGAAGTTGCTATATGAATAGCATCTGTGATTTTAAAAACAAGTTGAAGGACACTGTACAGAGATCTACATGTTGACACCAGGAGTTGGAATCTTTCCAAAGGTCAGGGAAATGGGAACATGTAATCTGTGTTGACTTAAGTTATATGTTTATGTAATTCATAAATGTGAAATTTAAAAAATTAAATAAACTTTGTCTAGGGACGCATCACCTATAATCCATTGATATAGGCCTGTGGTCAACACACCACGTCAACTGTTACACAACACAGTGTCCAATTGAACGAGCTTCTCCTGATATGTGCTAGCAAAGGTCACACAAATATATTTCTTAAAAAAATGCTTTAATATTTGTTCACTGTCGCATTAGCACATCGACGGTGAAGGGTTAATAAAGCACCTCAACCTGTAATATAAATAAATACCTTTTTAACTCCATCCTACTTATATAAGGTAAAGATGTATCTTACGTAAAGGTCAACATATAGTACTCCGGTCACCTCTCGATGAGACAAGTCGAGAGTTGGCATTGACATACTTACATGTGTAAGGGGGTGGGATAGCGCAGTGGTTAGCGCGTTCGGCTTCGGATCAAGAGGTCCGGGGTGCGAATCCCCCCACGGCAACTTTGTCTGCAGTAGAGAACTGTTCTACACGCAGTAATGTTTGGGTGCAATGCTACACTGAATTTCAGCGTAGTACCACCCATGGTTCGCTAGTTCCAGCCGCAGGTTTCACCACAATGCATAGCCACATGGCGTTGCGGGCTTTCTCCCTGCCATAATACTAGCAGCCGCGTTATAAGTGAAATACTCTTGAAAGCGGCGTTAAACCCCAACTCACCACATGTGTAAGACAGTATATTTATAGGAACATTGTTCAGTGTTTGTATGTTTGAGGTCGGAAAGAACACTCTCCCCTCTCCGCTATATACTAGCTACCGTCCCGTTTGTTCCCCCGACAGACGACTCAATAAATCAACTACAATGCTGTGTTTCATTCAGAAAGTGCGAGTCTTGTATCGCAGTGACAGGATTATATAGGAGAGATCGACTGCTGTACAAGATGAATTGCATCTCTGCATTTATAACATGAACGATTTTTTGCATAATGTCAATAATTGATTATCCCTTACATCTCTGACCTATTGATAGGTTACAAAACAACACATGAGACGATGACGTCATCAAACACAGATGTTCAACACTAAAATATTGATATCATTCTTACATGAATATTCCATGAAAAGACCGAAATATAGGCATCATTTCAAGTTCTTGTTAAAGCTGTCAGATGTGACTTTTCCAATTTGGAGATTTTGAGAAACTATTTCATATTAGAATTTCTTTTCAATTGAATTGAATTGGAATTACTTTTAGTTGCGATTCCGTCGGCGTGGGCGTGTCCATAATTTCCTGAGCATAACTCTAATAACTACCTGGGTTAGGTCGAAGAACATGTGTGACATTGAAAGCATAACCATGCAAAGATTGAGATATACTGTGTATGTGTCACAGTTTTGTACCTCTGTTATGAAATGTTACCCCATGAGCTAGTGCAGAGGAAATAAAGATATCTGGAACCGATAATTTGGTTGAGTTCATTTATTTAGAGGTAGAACAGGTCAGCATATAACCCTGACTTCCTGATCACTGGACCTTAACATGTTGTTATAAGCTGTAGGCAGATTGGGACTGTAGGCAGTATGGGACGCTACCACTACCTGACCGAATCGGGTCTTTCCATGTCATGTAAATGTGCTTTTGTGGTTTTCAGATTGTTTTCACTTTAATTTTTACTAATCAATGGTAACACTTTGAATGTTATCTTTTGCAAAATATACAGAGACAATAACCGAGACTGAAAGAACATTTAAAATATTGTCCCTGTTGGAAATTAATAATGAATATTTATTTTAAGCTCAAGTTTTCAGAATCCATTTGCATTTATGAATTCATTTAATAATTTAGTATGTACCTGAATACTCTATACAATACTTCCCAACATCGTCGCTCGTATCAGTCTTTATTATATAAATATGGCGAGGGTAATAAAGTAGAAGATTTCCTGACCCGATAAATAACCATAAAAGGAATTGATGCAAAACAATCTGGAATATGTGAAAATCTGGCCAACCAGAGACCACAACCATTTTACATAAGAATGGTGATCACGTGCTGTCGGCATTAAGTGAAGTGTAGCATGCGAGGGAGAAGCGTGTGAAGCGATTGATAGAACATAATAAAAAAAACTGATGAGATATCGGCGAGATAATCGATCCAAAGTGTCAGTACTGAAACGAAGTGTATTTCTTTGATTCGCTCAATGCTAGTCCGTCTGCACTATATGAATGTTTACATTATTGACAGGTACGCCGACACTATGCCTGTTTGCTTGACAACGACAATTGAATCCTGTCGACTCATCACTGCACTGAATCTTCGTACACCAGTAGTCTTTCTTCAGCGTATATGTATCTGCCAAATTGTGTCCCACTGGTTCCTTATCCTCCAAATAAGCAGTTTAAATGTAAGGGTAATTTAATGACCTATTAAAATGAATAAGAATGTCAAGTATCAAAGGCATATCACCAATCTATTTAAAAAATTACGACCATAGTAACTTACAGACAGACGACCACAGTAACTAACATACAGACGACCACAGTTACTAACAGACAGACGACCACAGTAACTTAGAGGTAGACGACCACGGTAACTTACAGGTAGACGACCACAGTTACTTACAGACAGACGACCACGGTAACTTACAGGAAGACGATCACGGTAACTTACAGGTAGACGACAACAGTGACGTACAGACAGACGACCACAGTAACTAACAGACAGACAACCACAGTAACTTACAGACAGACGACCACAGTAACTAACATAAAGACGACCACAGTAACTTACTGACAGACGACCACAGTAACTTACAGACGGACGACCACAGTAACTAACATAAAGACGACCACAGTAACTTACAGACAGACGACCACAGTAACTTACAGACATACGACCACAGTAACTTACAGACGGACGACCACAGTAACTAACATAAAGACGACCACAGTAACTTACAGACAGACGACCACAGTAACTTACAGACAGACGACCTCAGTAACGTACAGACAGACGAACACAGTAACGCACAGACAGACGACCTAAGTAACGCACAGACAGACGACCACAGAAACTTACAGACAGACGACCACAGTAACTAACATACAGACGACCTCAGGAACGTACAGACAGACGAACACAGTAACGTACAGACAGACGACCTAAGTAACGCACAGACAGACGACCACGGTAACTAACAGGAAGACGACCTAGGTAACGTACAGACAGACGACCACAGTGACGTACAGGCAGACGACGACAGTAACGTACAGACAGACGACCACGGTAACTTACAGGCGGACGACCACTGTACCTTACAGGCAGATGACCTCAGTATCTTATAGGCAGACGACCACTGTACCTTACAGGCGGACGACCACAGTTACTTACAAGAAGACGACCATAGTAACTTACAGGCAGGCGACCATGGTAAGTTACAGGTAGTTGACCTCTGTACCTTACAGGCAGATGACCTCAGTATCTTATAGGCAGACGACCACTGTACCTTACAGGCAGATGACCTCAGTATCTTATAGGCAGAACACCACTGTACCTTACAGGCAGATGACCTCAGTATCTTATAGGCAGACGACCACTGTACCTTACAGGCGGACGACCACAGTTACTTACAAGAAGACGACCATAGTAACTTACAGGCAGGCGACCATGGTAACTTACAGGTAGTTGACCTCTGTACCTTACAGGCAGATGACCTCAGTATCTTATAGGCAGACGACCACTGTACCTTACAGGCAGATGACCTCAGTATCTTATAGGCAGACGACCACTGTACCTTACAGGCAGATGACCTCAGTATCTTATAGGCAGAACACCACTGTACCTTACAGGCAGATGACCTCAGTATCTTATAGGCAGACGACCACTGTACCTTACAGGCAGATGACCTCAGTATCTTATAGGCAGAACACCACTGTACCTTACAGGCAGATGACCTCAGTATCTTATAGGCAGACGACCACAGTACCTTACAGGCAGATGACCTCAGTATCTTATAGGCAGACGACCACTGTACCTTACAGGCAGATGACCTCAGTATCTTATAGGCAGAACACCACTGTACCTTACAGGCAGATGACCTCAGTATCTTATAGGCAGACGACCACTGTACCTTACAGGTAGATGACCTCAGTATCTTATAGGCAGACGACCACTGTAACTTACAGGCAGATGACCTCAGTATCTTATAGGCAGACGACCACTGTAACTTACAGGCAGATGACCTCAGTATCTTATAGGCAGACGACCACTGTAACTTACAGGCAGATGACCTAAGTATCTTATAGGCAGACGACCACTGTACCTTACAGGCAGATGACCTCAGTATCTTATAGGCAGACGACCACTGTACCTTACAGGCAGATGACCTCAGTATCTTATAGGCAGACGACCACTGTAACTTACAGGCAGATGACCTCAGTATCTTATAGGCAGACGACCACTGTAACTTACAGGCGGACGACCACAGTAACTTACAAAAAGACGACCACAGTAACTTACAGGCAGGCGACCATGGTAACTTACAGGCAGATGACCTCAGTATCTTATAGGCAGACGACCACTGTAACTTACAGGCAGATGACCTCAGTATCTTATAGGCAGACGACCACTGTAACATACAGGCAGATGACCTCAGTATCTTATAGGCAGACGACCACTGTACCTTACAGGCAGATGACCTCAGTATCTTATAGGCAGACGACCACTGTACCTTACAGGCAGATGACCTCAGTATCTTATAGGCAGACGACCACTGTAACTTACAGGCAGATGACCTCAGTATCTTATAGGCAGACGACCACTGTAACTTACAGGCAGATGACCTCAGTATCTTATAGGCAGACGACCACTGTAACTTACAGGCAGATGACCTCAGTATCTTATAGGCAGACGACCACTGTAACTTACAGGCAGATGACCTCAGTATCTTATAGGCAGACGACCACTGTAACTTACAGGCAGATGACCTCAGTATCTTATAGGCAGACGACCACTGTAACTTACAGGCAGATGACCTCAGGATCTTATAGGCAGACGACCACTGTAACTTACAGGCGGACGACCACAGTTACTTACAAGAAGACGACCACAGTAACTTACAGGCAGGCGACCATGGTAACTTACAGGCAGATGACCTCAGTATCTTATAGGCAGACGACCACTGTAACTTACAGGCAGATAACCTCAGTATCTTACAGGCAGGCGACCATGGTAACTTACAGGCAGATGACCTCAGTATCTTATAGGCAGACGACCACTGTACCTTACAGGCAGATGACCTCAGTATCTTACAGGCAGGCGACCATGGTAACTTACAGGCAGATGACCTCAGTATCTTATAGGCAGACGACCACTGTACCTTACAGGTAGATGACCTCAGTATCTTATAGGCAGACGACCACTGTACCTTACAGGCAGATGACCTCAGTATCTTATAGGCAGACGACCACAGTTACTTACAAGAAGACGACCACAGTAACTTACAGGCAGGCGACCACTGTACCTTACAGGCAGATGACCTCAGTATCTTATAGGCAGACGGCCACTGTAACTTACAGGCGGACGACCACAGTTACTTACAGGAAGACAACCACAACAACTTACAGGCAGACGACCTCAGTAACTTAAAAGCGGACGATCTTATAGTCTAATATCTAATATCTAATATCAAATATCTAATATCTTATATTCCTTAAAAAAATACGTATAAATAACTGCAGCGGTGCCAAAAGAACGTGAGAACTCCGATCCTTTTGAAAAGTCATGTGTAGAGAGACCAAGGCTTACTGCTCTGTCACTTCTTAACAAATCATCATTATGTCATTTTTAATCCAACATGTAGACAATATCGAAACGCAAGACTATTATATGAAAACACATAGGTTTTAGAGGGATAAATAACTTATTTGTTTTACTAACAGTGTTCTGTGATCCTTTAACGAGAATACTAGTCAGTAAGGTTCAGTCCCATTTAAATTCCAAGGTATTCATATTTATAAAATTGTGACCCTGCATGATACATCTGTCACGCAAGGTAATTTTGAATAGTTTTAAACTTATGTAACTAGTGCTTTATTCATTGAAATTACCATGTGGAAACAGTGGTTCGCGATTCGTCTGCATTCTTGAAATAGAAAGCACAACAAGCTTTTTGAAATGTTTTTCGACGCTTGTGGTTTCCTATTATTTCCATCAACAAAGAAGTTTATAAATAATCCCTTGCAGGACGCGATTAGATAATACCACATTGTCATTTGATCTAAAAATGTAAATGTATTCCAAATTTAGAAACTAAAAAACTAAAAAACTAAAATAACCGACTGAAGAACTCACGCATGGATTGTGATTCATTCAGGTCGTTTACACCGTCCTTGTCGAGTATGTTACGAAATTCAGTCCTAGACAACACCGTGGTAGAGTTATATAATTGTAGTCTCTGAGTTGTCCAAGTTGACATCTGGACACTTTTGTCCGAGGAGACCTTTCAAGGAAAGTGGCACATGCATAAAACTGCTCTGATATCCCGATGAAACTGTTTATTGGGTGGTTTACTTAAAGTAAATACTAAACAAAACAAGTTTAGTGATATTAATGTTAATGTCAGTGGCAGTTCACTGACAATGAATTATGTTGTACTGCAAACGTTCTGCCAAAGAAATGGAATCAACTATACACTGACAAATACGAAATGTCTACTTAGGAAATTGAAGACGAGTTGGCGTGCTTTATCGTTGAATAAAACATAGCAGGGATCATAAACCCACAATGAAGTACAACAACGAGTCTTCTATTTCTTATATGAGACGCCCTTAAACAGTTACTTGTTTTTATATAAAAACCGTTGAAATATTTTGTTATTTGTGTAAAGTATATTTTTGAAAATTTTAATGCCCCCCGTTCCTAAAACACATTCACTTGCAATTGAACAATCAAAGTGACTTAACATATGACGTCATTTGCTAAGCGACGCTCCAACTGACGTCCTAAATCACGACCATGTTTCACTGTCTCATAAAGCACGCTGTCGGTCCCATTGACTGCCTGTGTTTTTTTGCCGTAGGTAAATTAATGAGATCGGGCTGCACTGCTTTTGTATGTGTTTGTGTATGATTAGGTGAACGAATGAGTTTAAGCCATAAACATTATACCTGTGTATTGTTAAATGAGATACAAATACAATATCGGTTTGTCAATATATATATATATATATATATATATATATATATATATATATATATATATATATATGATATACGTGATATGTATGTAAAGCATCATCAGTCTGGTTTGCTGGTTCATTCTCCTATTCCGTTGTCTGTTCTTCTGTTCTAGCTGTACTTGGAATTGGTTACCCAGCACCCAGCTTATAACGTCTAAAACTAACTATATTCAAGATGACAGACAGACAGACAGACAGACCCGTTTGTAATTCAAGTGTCTACTCGACAGTTTGCGCATATAGAATACGAGCGTATCTACATAAATAGAACATGACACCGATGCACTTGAGATTTAACTCAGTCGGGGATCTCCACCTATGTTTATAAATTTTAACTTCGACAAAACATCTTCCTCACGGATGGGGGACGTTATGAAACTTGTTTGTGAATTGTTTTGTTTTTTAAAAATCCTTCCACATAATGTAATGTGAGACCAATGCGCATGAGATTCAACTCAGTCGGAGGTCTCCAAATCTATAATGGTTATTTATATAATATAGAGTTGACAAGCAAAAATGCATCTATATATGCAGGAGGAGAGTTTATTACATTCCCGGTATTGTTGTTATGGATACATTGATATATACTATTATTTACAAAATGTTATATATTGCATGTGTATTACTTGCATACCCCTTTTCATGTTGATTTTAAAATGTCCTTCCAGGTCTTCATTCATAAATAACTTCTTTAAAAAAAATTAGTCATGAATATATCATGTTTTGAGATGTCGTTATATAACCGTGAAAATACAACCTTGAGATCCAAGTGGTTTAAATAAGATGGTACGTTTTGATTAAACGTAATTATATATATTTACCTGTTGACTAGACCTACTATGCCTTGCCTCCACAGGCATGGGCTAATCCAACCTTGACACAGACGAAACTTCTAAGAAGTGTCGGGGATGATAAAACCCCTCCCCAGGGGTAGTAACCCCGTGGTCTCGTGACTCTCGTCAATCCAATGATCCTCACTCTCCGAACAAGCTCGAGGGCAGGCAATAGCAGGGAGGTTGGTCGGGACTACAAACAGGTAAGTATAAATAATTACACTTAATTAAAAACGTACCATTATTTAAATAGGTGTCTGTTGACTAGACACACTATGCCTAGAATCCCACTGAACGGAGTCGGGTCAGTGTATACAGGGGAGAGACCAGGAGGGACTAGCCCTGAGTGTAAACTAATCTATGGATGAGAACAAGGTAAAGCCAGGGTGACACTATCTCTACCGGCTAAGCAGGTCAAAAAGACAACCCAGCCACTCAAACTTCGAGTTTTCACACAACCCCCAGGCCGCAGTGGAGGGGGAGACGTAACCGAAGCAATAAAACACAACAAGGTAAACGATGCGATCCGAAGATATAAAACAAAAGCATCGGAGAAAAATCGTCCATCCTCCTAAGAGGACTATCCCCTCCTTGGTCTAGAGGGGGCACAACCTTCGCCTGAATAAAGGCCTTCGGACCCAGCCTTAAAAACCTTTCCTACGCCCTAAAGGTGTAACAGAAAGAACAACCCGACATAAACACAACACAACAAGATTTAGGCAAGAAAGCTGACGTCTGTCATTTCCCAGGTTGCGAGAACGTTTGATGTACACCCTCAAGGCTCCTACTGGACCCAGGGAGAGGAGAAGGACTCTGGAGTCAGAACCCAGAGCCGGAAAGGAGCTAGGTAATACCCATGAATCAGGAGCTAAACCAAGCAGAGTCGATCCCCCGTCCCTGTGCACACAATGCAGAAAGCCTACCTGCAGTGCGTGGGTCTCAGAAACCCGGGCTGCGGAGGCCATGGTCACCAAAAGATGAGCTTGATTTTGAGTGGGGGGAGGTGAACGTTAACCGGTGTTGAGCGGTTTGTAGTTCTCAGGCTGGAGATGGTTTAGTACCACAGCTAGGTCCAAAACTGGAGGGTAGAGCTTACCCCTCCCGTCAACGGTGCGGAAAATCTTAATGAGGACCTTGAGAGCTGACACCTCCCCCCTGGCGACCTCCTCATGAGAACAGAAAGAAAAACCGACAGATTGTCGTTGATTGATGATGCCTTGAGGGAAGGTGAAATCAGTCTGAACAAAACCGTGCTGGCCACAAAGAGAAGCAAATACCTACCACAGTTGCCTAGTGGTCTCTCTATTAGAAGAGGCGAAGCGTAGACGGTACACTTGGAGTAGCCACTCCTCCTTAGGCCCTTCTAATACGAGCCAAGCCTGAAGGCAGAACATCTGGGGGTTCTTGTGTAGACAAGACTTCCACTTTGCTTGCAGAGGAACAGATCCTCCCGAAGCAGGATCAAGAAAGGCTCCCGTAATAAGAGTCGATGAAGCGGCACGGACCATGGCCGGCCTGGTCACCAGAGGCAACCAGAAGAAGTCGCAAGGACACAGGTTGACCTGATCTGGGCAACCAACTTGGAGAGGATCACCAGAGGTGGAAGAGCTTAAGTGTCAATCCCCTCCCACTCTAAAGAGCGTATCCAAGCCCATCACCCTTGGGTCTGGCCCTGGTGAGACAGCTGAAAGGAAGAGACAGGATGCAACCAAGTCCACCAGAGGGCCCCGGCTAGGACGCTCTTGTTCACCCGCCACCAAGCTGGGAAGGGGTGAAGATCTGGAGTCAGAGCTGTGGCAAGTCAACAACGATCCTCACTAGATCAAAATTCGTTTTTTTTCAAAATGATGGCCCACTGATATTTCTCTCTAATAGGAACCGAGACAGTTGGCCCATATTTGCAAAATTTAACTTGAAGTTACTTAGGAACGAACTCTGCCATGAACAAATATCAGAAATTGTTCTAACTAACTGTACTCACCATTACATACATATTATTGCCTCTTTCACTTCAAATTAGGAACGTGGAAACGGCAAAAGTTACATTTTCTACGAGTGACCATGGCACAGGTATCCATTGTGCGCATGAATAAGTGAATAAAGGAGATAGCTCCCGTGCAGGAGCTTACTTTAGAGTTACATCCCTTGAATGTGGTCCAACCACCACTAATACCGAATTGCAGAATGTGCCATTTACAATGACACCCGTCCAGGACAAAGCATTGTTTTCCGACAGAGGAATGCATCCTGGATCTTAAGTTGGAGCACACAAAAGTGTGCATCATGGGGGGAAAAGTGGACAAAAAGAGACAAAAAATGGTGGCTGAACTATGCAGAAGTCGTGGATCAGCCACCATCCGGTATATAACAAAAACCGGGGTGAAACAATTTAAAAGTCTGATCCTTGGTTAGGACCCCCTGCACCGGTAGCTTGGGGAATAGAATCTCCACCTGTTCCAAAGTGAGTAGGAGACAGTCCTAAAACAGAGGACACTCCCTCGGAGCACAGGTGAGAGGCGGAGGAGTTGCGCGAGCACTGACCCAGTATCCGACAGTCAAAACGGTCTAGCCCCGGGGGTGACCACGTGTCACATCCTTCAATTCCTCTTGAGAGTGGTGATGCGCTTGTGGCCTGGCCGAGGGGAGTTAGGTGGTGCTGACTGGTGGTTCCCTGGCCACGCCCTCCTTTCCGAAAGCCCTTCTTGGCCTTCTGGGGCATAGATGGACCCAATCAAGAACAGGAATCAAGGGGCAACTGGAGGCCTCGCTTATCCGATACCGGCTGGCGGCCAGGAGTAGCATTAGTGCCAACCTGCTCCATATCCTCGGCGGCATCCAAAAGGAGCCTATGAGGAGGCAGAGTGAATCAAGTGGAAATGGGTTCTGAAGCCCTCGTGACGAGATACCGATACCCGGACCTGGCTGAGAGGAACTTCCGTAAATAGATCTATCTCTGAGGCCTGTCTGCTATAGGGATATCAGTTGGAGAGTGAATGTCGTACAACAATTCACTAACGGAGGCTGTACACATGCTATAGCAAGGTCAGATAAGTAATGTCAAATGACAGCTCACTAGCGGAGGGTGAAAACGAGCTATAGCGAGGGTGATCTGATAGCGATTGTCGGAAGCTAAGTGCTAAGTGACACACGTCCGATAGAGAGACGATGGAGGCTATCAGAGGGTATGAAAGCTGAACCAATAGTGAGTGGCGAAATCGACTTAACAAGTGAGAGACAAGAAGAGGAGGCAAGGTATAGTAGGTCTAGTCAATAGATAGGTATGTGAATAATGTTATCCATGTTCATGAACTTCTACAGGATGAACACTTGTTGTGTCCCTTATATAAATATATAAATATATAAATATATACCCGAATTGAGAGTACTGTTCTTATCACTATATAACTAGCCCAACATTAAAACACTTTCTCAAATAAATTTATTCAAACTGAAAATAGAATGGACACATAAGCTTACAGGTGAAACCCATTTACCATCATAAAAAGTCTCATTACAATACTTGAAAGTATGTTTAATGTTGCTTATTTTGAATTAAGTTTACGTACGGTTGTTGTCTTAGTCTGTCATCCAGATCCCTTAATGTTTAACCACATAGGAAAACTCGAGAGACCTAAGAACACATCTCAGAGGCTCCTTTTAAAAACAATTTCCACTCATTCCACATTATAGTCATCAACATTATAATGGCATTAATAATTTTTTGCAGAAATAACAACATGTCAGAAAATGTTCACAAATATTGCTATCATTTATGTAAGAAATAGTTAAATGTTCATGTTGTGTAAATATTGGTGACATTTCTCTCGATATATTGCCACGTAGTTTTCAGCCTCAAGGTCCCGGGACCGTTGCTCTAACCAATCTTAGCCCTAAGATCAATCGTCAGCCCATCTTCTAAGATTATTAGCGCTAAGATTGGTTAGTGGAACGGCTCCAAGGTCAGCAGAGAGAACTGTTGATAATAACACAGAAAGTTCTCGGACAATTCAAGTTAAGTGAGTGAGTGAGTTATTGCTTCAGCAGTATCGCAGCCATTAGCGGCGAGAAATTTAAGTTAATTGAGTAATTTTTAAATAATTGCAAAAGCATTAAGTAATGACACAAAGGCCATACAATTCAAGTTAAGGTTAATGTTTAAGGAAGTCAGTACGCTCCACACCATATCCATCCGATTTCACGTTCTCTGTTTTATCGACATGAATACATCTTCATAGCAAGTGCAGAAGGGTGAGACTTTAGCACAGATAGTATCGGAATGTTTTCTCATTGCTACCAAGAGAACACAGATTATACAATAATGAAATCCCCATGTTACGTAACTATTCTTTATCCTCTGATTCGTCCTTTTTTTAAAGTTGTATTAGCTGAATAATTTCACATAATTTTCTCCGAGAGATATGATTATACAACAAAAGCATTTCTTGTTCGCTTCTTGGACAATACTAGAATGTGCCGCTGGTATTGCGTAAAATATATTAATAGACGCAGTTCCCGTCAAATTTCTTGAATAGACCCTTTTACATGTATGAGACTTGTAAACTGGGGGTATACAATGGATAAAATTAATGAATCACAAGCTGGCTTTAGACATGGATATACCACCATTGACAATATGTTTATATTACAAAGTCTTGTTCAAAGATATTTGAATACAAAAGGGGGAACAGTTTATGCCGGGTTTGTAGATTTTGCAAAACATTTGATTCTGTGCAACGGAACAAACTTTGGAACTTATTTCAATGTCATGGTCTTAGTGACAAAATGTGTAAACTTTTATTGAATATGTAATAACGTAAAGGCATGTGTTAAAAGTAACCAAAGATTTTCGGAAACGTTCAAATTGCAACTTGGTGTCAGACAGGGATGTATTCTTAGCTCATTTCTTTTTTCATTCTTCATAAATGAACTTGCTACCCACATGGAAACTAACTGCTCAAACGGCATCCAACTCCATCCAGAAATAGTCCAAATATCCCTTCTCTTGTTTACAAGCACCATACGTGGCCTCCAAAATCCATTAAATGAACTTGAACAATACTGTGATACAGTTAACAGGGAGATAACAACAATCGTAGTCTTTGAATAAGGGAATACAATCTCTAAAATAGAAAAATGGACATTTAAGGATATACGCCTAGAATGTGTAAGCTGTTATAAGAATTTTGGATTGTTGTTCACCAATGGGCTTTCCTGGACCATGCATGCATGCTACGCCTCAGGCTCAAAAATCACTAATCCGTATACTGAAAACACTCAATACACTAGATGAAATATAAAATATTTGATGAAAAATTAATCCAATTTTGACTTATGGAGCAGAACTTTAGGGATTAACTGATTTTCACTAAATAGAAAGAATACACTTGTGTTTACTTCGTCTCTTCTCGTGTGATTTAACTGAGCTTTTAGTTCTGCTTTTGTGTAAAGTTCAGATAACATATTCACAATATGCACTCATTTGTCTCAACCATCAATCCACGGGTTAATGATAATAATTTCCATAATTTACAAAGTGGTAAATGTAGTTTTTGGTGATTGTATAATAACAACCAATACATTGCTATCAGGCCTTGATCTCTTAGGGCTTTTTTGGCAGTATTAAATTTCCTATTCTTATGAAATTCTATTCCTAGGTAAGTATAACTATCTGGGTTTTTTTTAAATAACGTCACCAATTAAATATTGTCGAAAAGTCACCCTTGCAGTTACGGATCCAAACACAACTACTTTAGTCTTTACAATATTCTCTTTCAACCTCCACATTACACACTATTTTCTAAATACATTTATGCTGTAACTCATCTTACGTACTCCTTTACAACAATTAAAATAAGCAGAATCCCTAATTGGTGAGTGAGTGAGTGAGTGAGTGAGTGAGTGAGTGGGGGTTTAACGCCGCTTTCAAGAGTATTTCACTTATATCGCGGCTGCTAGTATTATGGCAGGGAGAAAGCCCGCAACGCCATGTGGCTATGCACTGCGGTGAAACCTGCGAGCAGCGGCTGGAACTAGCGAACCATGGGTGGTACTACGCTGAAATTCAGTGTAGCATTGCACCCAAACCTTACTGCTTGTAGAACAGTTCTCTACTGCAGACAAAGTTGCCGTGCCCCTGGCGGGATTCGAACCCGGACCTCTTGATCCGAAGCCGAACGCGCTAACCACCGCGGGTTGTCTTTTGACAAGAAAATACCCTTTTTCCAGCTGTTATTGTACTAAACGGCACTTTGCCCAAAACTGAAATTATATTTGGCGGGACTTCCCGGGTTGACACCGAATGCACAATATGAAGAATTTCACACACCGTTCATTCAGTCATTAACTACAAGACTTACAGATATCTATCTTCAAACATGGAGTGAAAAAATGTTGTTATTAAGCAAATGTTTGTATTATTCAATGTTCAAAAATGATCTAATCAATGATTATATTGATCATGTGTTAACATAAAGAAATTTAGACGTTCATTAGCACAATTTAGATGGTCGTCTCGCGACCTATCATTTCCTTCTCATTTGCCCGTCGTATTATACATTACGTTGTAAATATATTTTAAAATATTACTATGTCCATCGAAATACAATTAAATAATCAACTCTCGTCAGCATTAGAAGTCAAACTATATTACAAAATCTTGCCATGTTCATCCACTATGCAATGCTGAAAAGAAACAACGTATTATCGATGTAACCCGTATTTATGTGTGTATTTAGCCATCATGTAAGTGTTATAGACCTGTGGCCTTTTCAGTATGAAATAAAGATTGATTACATACCAAACGTGCCAAAAAGACATTGTTTGTAAAGAGCACTTGAATATCGTGGTAAACACTTAATGGTGTCTTGTTAAAGACGCCTTATGCTCGGAATCAACTCTTTCAGTGAACGTAACGCATTCGCAATTTGCACTTCCTATTCGTACAGTTGACGGGAGCATCGTAATAACAATTTGCTCACGATAATGCTTCGATAATCAAGAGTAAAGTACGATGTTACACTTATGCACCACGTGCATAGTGCGTGTATTTCACGATGTTTCCCGATGATCGCGAAAGTTTTGAGCATGTTCAAAACATTTTACCCAATCGTAGCTCAATACGATCTTCGCCGAAAAGCCACGTGCACATCAAGTTCGTTGTAAGTGTGAATGGCGTGTGTATCCAGAACATATAGGTGCATATCAAGATGAAGTTGCACGCATTACCAGCTATTATACTCACCCCCTTTTGCGCATGCGCGAGAATCCCCTTAACGAGCCAAAGCTATTGTAGATGATTACTGTAGAGACACATCTGTATGTCCATATAACTAAAGAATCCGTTAGCGTAACTAAAATTCAAGGTCTGGGTTTTGAAGACCAAACTATGCTCTTTCGGTAGATATTTTTCGTTTTAATATGGCGTTAAATGTGATTGTTCCCGAGCTGATTTTCCAATGGCAGATTCATTTATATTTCGGCCCTTATAAACATGTATATCTTGTTAAAAACTTGTCGAACAGACTGTTTTTCGCGGGCCAAATCATATATTTCTAATAACGTGTTTGCAAATTCAAGGTCTGCGTTACAAAGATGATAAAGTGTCCTTTAAGGATATGTAATTTAAACCAATTTAAAACCTATACCCATTGTTCCTGGAACATTTGAAAATAGGGAAAATCTGAATTATTCGTTGTCATGCTTCGCTGATCCTGACTATGTGTCTTAATGTCGGTAACCCGTCACAGTGGGCGGTCTTTAATTATGTTTGTCTTGTAATGTAATCTTGAAATGGTCGACTTTGTTTGAGAATGTTTTTCTAGATAAAGTTCGAAAAGTAGTTTCAGCACTGCTTGGATTATTCGTTATTAGCGTAAGCATATTTGTCACAAGTTCCACCCTCAGTGTGTTTTATGCCCATAGAGATAACTATACGTTTTCGATATTAATAAATAAATACGTTTATAAGCAATGCAGATCATTCATAGTTAGTTTGAGCTGATATTGAAATACAAATTACAGAAAATTGAAATTTTTGAGTTTCACAGAAATAGAATTTACACGTCCGTGTAAGCCCTTTGCAGGTGCAGATACTGGAGATCAATATACATTGTCATATTCTAATTAACTGTAACCTCTAGTTTAGTTTCTATTATCTGGAAACTGAACTCAATTGTTTAATAAGAGACCTGGTCATGTATAATGTAACATAAAGTTTAATCTTTCTCCAAATAGGGCATAATCACACAATTATTTAAGAAGATGGTAATTCCATGGGTGTTTTTGTGTTTAGAATATTATCACTTGTTCGTTCCACATTTGATATGCAACGTTTACATAAACGAATAACCATAACAGAATGGTTTAAAATAGAACAAGCTTTACATTTTTTATTATTGAATAACATCTTGAAATAATAAATGATTTAATATTCACGTATATAAGAAATTAGTAGAGATATATTATTATATAATTGTCGTTAGTCGATTAATGTCGAAAGAAGTCATATGAATACAATAAATATTTAATATTAGGTAAGTGCATGTATACGTTTATTCTGTGTTTACATGGACATGGACATGTGTTCACTTTGTCTAGACTTGCTGAAAAATCACCTAAACTGTTTTAAAGACGGTTTATAGTCATGGATAAGGACTATATTGGCTTCAATACTTAGATTCAGTTTATGACCACACATGTGGTCACCACGTGTCTAGCTATGAATAGAAGAAAGAACATGAAGCAGCATGCATCGAACGACCATGATTGGTTGTGTGTCCTCATCGATATTGTTAAACTTTTCTCATATTAGTGAAGAATAATCGTGTATATCAAAAGAAAGGGTTTCAACTTAATTAAGTGTATATAAACATTTCAGTATTTTTAAAAAATAATTAAAAAGTAGTATTTATGAATAAATAACTGTATTCAGTAGATGATCGCATAACTATATTTCATAAACAGTTTTGTATTATGTACACAAGTGTATTTTAATATACACATCGAAGAAGGGTATTACATATAAGGCTATCAATACGTCAATGTCAATGTGGCAGTAGTTTATACATACTCAAGATGTGTTTCAAACCACATAATTTTGACTTTTAGTTTCATAGTTTTAAATATGTGGATTATATTGTTCTTTTTAAAAAGAAGAGTCCCTCAAATCTAGTAATGCCCCATCGCTATTTATAACACAATAGTTTTTTTAATACAGCGAATCGTAAAGAAATAAAATCCCAAGAATGATAGTAGGGTAATTATTAAATTCCATAGACTAAATTTAGTGTACTTCAAACCATTGTTAAATTTAAAAAAAAATTAAAATCACACCTAAAGGGGCCTTGATTAGAACTGAGGAAGCTAGACTTGATATAATTTTCTAGACTCAGCTAGTCGTCAGTTGAATATTTTCCGCTAAGTTCTATAGGACAGACTACTGACCACCGAGAACCAGTAGCTCAGTTTAACTGATTCGCAATCCCCATATGTGTTTACTTAGCCTCAGTGACGCAACAAGGTCCAGCCCCCTGCAGTGGCTGTGCAGAGAGTTGGAGCACAGCTCAAGCGTAACGCTGGCCAGCTCCAATTTGACTTAATGAGCCAAGGGCAGATAATTTCAGAAACTGCCTCTAATAGCTGGTAATGTGATACATCGCGGATGACATCGTGTAAGTGTGACCGTAGCATTATATCGGTCTTTTCAAGTATGGTTAACATTTGGAAGATTGCATATTTATGTATGAACAAAAACAATAGCATGTTGTAATGCTCAACATCTTAACAGACAGACAGACAGACAGATGTTTTATTACAGTCTCACCTCACATAAATACATTAAAAGGTTTATACATATAAGAACAACATTCAAGTGAGCCACCCTATAAGGGTTATGAGAGACTACATTATAAAATGTTTAATAAACTAAACTAAATATTTATGTAAAGAGTATATATAAACAGTAAAATATAAAATCTATCCATATAAAATATATTTCCTTCTCTGTAAGATATAAAAGCAGGTTTTGGCGGTAAAATATACATGGTGTTTAAAAAGTAAAACTAATTTATCATTATCATTGAAATCTAAGAAGTTGGGATAGCTAAAACAGACATTTTCATACAAACTTTCTCGCAAATCGTTGTACAATGGGCAATGTAAAAGTACATGTCTTTCATCCTCAACAATCTCACTACACTGAAAACACACTCTATCATTCACATTCTTATTCGTATATCTGCCGGTTTCCAAATGCAGAGGAGCAGTACCTGATCTGAATTTGGAGAGGGCAGAGCGGTATGAACGGGGCATAGTCATACTCACATAACTTTCACACCCATACTCATTCTTAAACATTCGATACGTTCGTAATTTGTTACCTCCCGTTCTACCGCTTGGCTGACGTAATGATTCATCCCATCCGCTGACATACTTCTGCATACACATATATTGCACACTCTCACAGGCACGTTTAACACTAACACCAGCCTCAACATTTAGGTTCCATTCTTTCATCTTAACTTTCACTCGAAAATTCCAATTTTTCACACGTCCATTCGCACATCTCTCCGACCACATAAAAATACGCTTGTTAAGTCTAAAAGGCATATTTAAGAAACGACAATAGTGTCTAAAAATGCACACCCATTGTCTGACAATTGGAGGAATCCAGCCCATGTCTCCATTTATAGCAACGTTTGGAGCGTATTTACCCACCCCTAGGAAAAATCTAATAGCACGATGGTGGACAGCATTTACAACTGAAACCTCCCGATGACCCCAGATAGATGCCCCATAGCTTAAGACTGACCACACCATCGTATCATATAATTTTGTGTACGTAGAGGATTGCATTCCTCCAAGAGCCTTATATTTACAAATAAGAAGGCCTAAAGCTCTGTTAGCAGATTTAGCTGCTGCCTTAGCCATTGAATTATAGTCTAGATGTTCTGTGAGCAATAGGCCTAGATAATTATAACAATCAACAATTTCTAAAATAGAATTACCAACAGTAAAAACAGCACTTGTTCTTTGTGCACTAGGTGTCCTAAAATGTACAATTGAAGACCTCGAGGCAATTCACGAACATGATTGAAAGACAATGACTGATTTTGGTGTCAATACATTGACGTGTTAAGATGTTGAGCATTTCAACATGCTATTGTTTTTGTTCATACATAAATATGCAATCTTCCAAATGTTAACCATACTTGAAAAGACCGATATAAGGGTCGAAATAAGCTCATCGTATTGTATTAAAGAAGATTGATCCAGTCAAAACCATCTGATGTTTACTCTTTTCTATATATAACCTTACTAGATCCTTGTAAAATAAAGTCTACTCATTCTCTTCGTTCATAGTGTCAAACAAATCACGTTCAGGTTTTAAATTCTCCTTTAGGTTAATTAACGTTTTCTATTGACCATATACAGTAGACTTGCGTGGAATGATATTAACGATTTGAAGCAGTTACATAAACTACGTGACATGGTTCCCTGGCTGATATATCATGATATAAGCAAATGTGGTGTACACGTTCTAACTATTGATCAACACGATGTCTTCATTAATGAGTCCCATTCATTTTCAGGATTTACTTACGTACTGCTTCCAATTAAATCAATTAAATAATACACCACGACGCTGTAATCGGGTAGGCAGAGGAGTTAAGGTGCCATAGTCGATGAACACTTAATTTTCAACTAAAACCTAAAGATTGCCTCCTGGAGTGTTATTCAGATACGTTATATTGTAGCTTGTTTACCAACCCACTTCTTTATGAAATAAATCCACTTTTTATGAAATAAATATCCTTCTTTATTAAATAACTCCACTTCTTTATGAAATTAATATGTTTTAACCAAAGATTGTCTCTCACGCCATGCAGTGTGCGGTTTGGTGTTATTTTACCTAAAAAATATTCCGTCCAAACAAGAAAGGTATGGAACTTCTTTTCGAAACTTTATTTTAAAACACGAGCTAAATATATTTAAAGGTGCATCTATTGTGTTTCATAACATTTTATTTGGCTTTAATACGTTCCACAACACCATATGTGCTGTTTACAGTACAAATAAATTCACCCAGCTTGCATATTCCCCAATCGCAAAAACATATCACAATTACTAGTTTTCAATTAAAATCAAATAAACATCATCTTGCATGTGTAGAAACCGAAATTTCACGACCCATTTACATGCACAGTAGTAATATGACCTATTAAACAGTATACATATATAAACCCAAATTTGTTTTTTTTTTCTGTTATAAATCAGATTCCAAAATTACGTTTGACTCATTGGCGCGCATCAATCGCGATGCATTGTCCGGTATTCGATCAGAAATCACTACTTTTACCTTCATATCGTCAATATACTGAGTCGACTATCATCAAAATGATAGTTTTTGGTAACAGTCGGAACTTCTCGATAAAGAAACACCATTTATAACGATTGAAATGTGTGACCCCCAACAACACAATTGATGTACATTTAAGGTGAGAGACAGACAGACGTTGTTATTCAAGTGTCTTCTAAACATGTTACGCATGTAGAATATATACGTGATTAGAACATGAATATTTACATGAATATATACATGAATAGAACATGATACCAATGCTCATGAGATTAAACTCAACTTCAACAAAACAGTTCCTATCGCAAGGGTGAACGTCATGAAAATTGTTTGTGAATGTGTATTTTTTTTATTTTTAAAAACTAAACATATCTTAATGTGAGACCAGTGCACATAAGGTTGATTTCCATCCAAATTTATAATTTGTATTTATATTATATACACTTAACAATCAGAACTGC
Source organism: Gibbula magus (assembly GCA_936450465.1). Taxonomy (NCBI): domain Eukaryota; kingdom Metazoa; phylum Mollusca; class Gastropoda; order Trochida; family Trochidae; genus Gibbula; species Gibbula magus. The sequence continues at coordinate 76,589,487 of OW388294.1, forward strand.
GTCTTATATGCAGCAGGCGAGTTTATTACATTTCCGGTTTTGGTGTTACATATACATTGATAGATACATACATTATTTACAAAATAAAATATTGTGCATGTGTATGACTTGTATAACCCCTTCAATGTTGATTTTAACAAGTGTTTAGTGATAAATAACTTAGTTCTAAGAAAATGTGTAATGATTATATGATTTTGTAAAATTTCATTATATAAACGGTAATGTGCAAACGTGAGATCCATGTGTAACAATATATATCTACAGGATGAACAATGTTTACCCTATATAAATGTCTCTGTCATTTTCTTATCATCGAGAAACTAGCTTAACAGTAAAACAAACGTGTCACTTTCTCAAATAAATGTATTCCAACTGAAAATAGAATGGACATATTAGCCTTCAGGTCTACCTTATCTGTGAAGAAACCCATTTACCACCATAATAAGACTCATTGAGGCCCTCTTGTGGTATGTCTACAATACTTGAAACTTTTGTATAATGTTGTTGTCCGTCTTCACGTTGAACTGTATATACAGTTATTGTCTTAATAGTATGTCATCCAGATGACTTCAATTGTTTATCACATTCACAAATCTACAACAAGTCTTCAGACATATCAGATGCTCCCTGTTATCTTATTTTAATTTTGTTTTCATTTTGAAAATGTACAAAGAAAGTCCTTTCAGAAGCTTAATGTTAGACTACTATTGTTTTAGAATCGCTATTTAGCATTGCAAATCATAAGTCTTATATTTGCCATATGTTGTTACGCAACGTCCTGTTTAAAAACAGTTTCCACTCATTCCACATGATCGGCATCCATATGATAATGCCTTTAGTCAATCATTGGACAAATAACCGAATAATACGAATTTGTCATAAATATTGCTATCATTTATGTAAAAAAAATAGCTAAATGTCCACGTTGTGTAAATATTGGTGACGTTTCTCACGATATACTGCCACGTGGTGTCCAGCCTAAAGGTCCAGTCAGCAGAGAGAACTGTTGATAATAACACAAAAAGTCCTCGGACAATTCAAGTTATGGTTAATGTACAAGGAAGTCAGTACGCTCCACACCATATCGATCCGATGTCACGTGCTCTTTTTTAACCGACATCAATCCATCTTCATAGCAAGTGCAGATGGGTGAGAATTCAGCACAGATAATATCGGAATGTTTTCTCATTGCTTCTTACACAAAACAGATAACACAATAAACTCTCCATGTTACGTAACTGGTATTTATCCTTTGGCTGTCCTTCACCTTCAACAAAATTAGAGGAGATTTTAAAGTTTAAATAGCTGAATAATTTCACATAATTATCTCCGAGAGATCTGATTATACAACAATACCATCTCGACGTTATGTAAATATTGCTGACATTTGGTCTCCAATCTTGAAGAACACTAAGGTCAAGGTCACTCAGAGCTGTTGTGAAATCTCTATGATAAAGATTTCTGTCGTGTTACGAAACTCATCCGACAGAAATATGCCAGTGCTGTTCCCTTGTGTTTAATTAACACCTCATGTACTACAACACGACGACAGCTACTTTTGTTAATACAATTATCCCACAAAGAGTTAATGCAAATTATTAACACGCTGTAGGTAACATTGCTTTAATGGTAAACTTATATCAGCCTAATTTAACATCAAATTAGGAAATGTTCAGGAATATAAAACCCTGTAGGCGTTTTGAGCACAGCATAGACTAATCTGCAGTAACACAATATTCTGATAGACGTGAAGCTACACAATCGCTGCCAAAGTAAGACAAGTAGCTGTATGATAGTGTTAATCAGATTGATGGGTCTTCTTGTTCTCACGTGTATCTGATTTCACGTGTTTGTGATTTTACGTGCATCTTATTTCACCTGTATCTGATTTGATTTACAAATATTTAATCAAAAGCATTCCGTTGGTTAAAGTTATCCAACTTACTGAAACATATAGACATACATATATAGAGAGAGAGCAAACATAGGCACATGTATGTGATAGTAAAAAAAACAAAACAACACTTACATAATGATGGGTCATAATTGGGTTGGCGTCTAATTATCTGAAGATTTGTATTGAAAGGAAGATTTTCACTGCCATTTTACAATGATACTATATCACCTGGACTCGTATTACATATTGTTCATATCATGATTGATTGATGTCTGATAGAATACATAATACATTCTTTAAAAACAAAATTCAAAGGTGCATTTGTAGTAACATTCATGATTATTTTCGAGGCCGATTTTATGTAAATCATAGTTTTTTTCTGATTGTTACTAAGTATGAGTTATGTAACTCTTCATAAAAAAGAAAGACATAGTTTGTTTTAAACTTACGTAGGTATATATACATAGATATGTTTTAAAAACTGATCATGGAAACATATTTTCTGGTTTGTAATGGGAGGTCATGCCAAAGTTGTGAACATGATGGGAAACAATAATTGACTGTAAAGTTTAAATTTGTACCAGAATGGGACAAAGGCGTAGAACTCGTATCTAGGCTCCGTCCCATAACAGCGAGCGCTTATAATTGCTCATTGATCTCTCAATGTAGAGCTCAAGTAGCGCTCATTCTCCCCTGAACGACACGGTGCAATTCCTCGATGTTTGCTCGCCTTGCTACGTAGCGCTACATTGAGCAATCGCGTTCAAGAGAGGTTTATAAGTAATCGCTTACTGAGCGATTACTTTGAAACCTCTCTTGAACATGGCCCTTATTACGTGTATTTAATTGCACGTTTATCTCATCCAACGTGTGTCTGATCTCACGTGTGTCTAACAGGAGGCTAGGCTAAGAATACAATCTAGGATGTAAAACATGTTGCTGCTTGGCTGAGGAGAAGTCTTGTCCCATACAGTCTCAAATGTATCTATTATTGTTTACTCATATCTAACACGTTGTGTGGGTTTCCCCTTTGATAAATATTCCTCTATTAAAGCGATATAGTATTGATGAAAGTTTGCAATTCCTGAGATTTCCTAAAGAAATGCTATTATATGATTGAACTGTGTGAGAAATTGGGTGACTGATATTAGAGAGTTATTGTATTTACCTGGTTTCGGCTATGTTTGATGTGATAGCGATATTCGATCCTAATGTTCATGTACGCAATGAAAATAAGATGTATTAAAAATCAGAGGTATATCAAGATAAAAATTAAATTATGCTAATTATGTTAAAGTATTGCTTTTGAGAATGAATTACATTAACATGTTCATTCTTCTATGAAAATTAATATCACTGTTAACAGACACCAACACATGACTACACATATATTTCGCAAACACTTTACGAAAGTAGATTCTGAAATGAACCTGTAAATGACAAAGTAATCATATGAACTGTAAATGTACTACAGGCCTTAACAGTAGCGAGAATGAAAATGTGTTAAGTTGATTTTAATTTTTCAGAACATGTTCTCTGACATAACTTTAAACCAATCAATTATGTTCTCCCGGTGAGACATAACATAATATCAGAAGGTTCATTTTCCAATTTGCAGGAGGATGGTGGAAACATATTGTGCAAAATATATCAATGAATGTCAAGACTGAAACCATATACTTCCATCTAATGTCTTGTTACAAAATTATGTGTAGATATGCGTATACGTAGCAAGTATTGTCAATCGCCTGTACTCTTTTGTGATGACACTTAAAGGTGAACACTTGTCATTTTTGAGGTCATACTATAAACAAATCGTTCTTGTATTTTACCAGTACCCTGTCTTGACTCTGAGGGTATGGGTTCGAATCCCGCAGGACTCGTCCATCCAAGAGTAGAAGTATTGTCCTGTTTCAGCGAGTGTGTTCTCAAATATAACAATCTTACATTTGTTCCTGTCTGAATACATTTTTAACTTATAAACTTAACTAAAAATTGTTGGAAATGAATGTTTTCCTAGAAACAGACAAGACACAACGGTTGTGACAGGTCACAGGCAGGTTACTCTAACAAAGAAATTGTACATGAACCACAAACCTTCCACGAAACGGATTGACATTAGACCTACACTGTCGGCCAAAAGAAACGCCTACCAGATATCTTATCAGATTTCGTAAAAACTGTATTGAGCAGTTTAGCAATATTATAGCATTATGAAGTTGTACCATTTCTGCATAATATATTTGAATTTCAGAAATTGCCATGTCACAAAAGAATGGCGATTGTTGAAATAAGACAACAGAATTGTTCAGTTTTCGATCAGTGCTTGACCAAAGAAACATTTGAAACAGATTTTCATACCACCACGAGCAACAATACAGGCTCGCATTCGCATTAAAGTGGTGATGACACTACAGATGTACGTGGTTCCGGTACACAAGTGAATAAACCGGAAATAGCTGTTTTCATTGGGCGTGGTTTTCATGAAGTTATTGACTCGAATCACAGTTTTTCCACGATTTTAATTGACTTTCATATTAATTATTTTTCACCATAACTTGGAGACCATAATGAATTATAATTCCGAAATTATTTCACCTTTCATCTTTTAAAGGAAGATCAAGTAGGCTTTTCTTTTGGCCGTCAGTGTATTTCTTAAATGTTGCATGTCATACGTGCCCAGGTAATACTCTTTGTGTTTGTTTGGTATTTTTTTTCTCATTCCGTGTGATAGCCAAGAATTGAATCATCTATTCATATAATATTAAGAAACTCGTAAATTGCCAAAAAAACTTTGTTTCACAAATTCCCCACAGAAGGCATAACTCCTGTCGGTCCCAAAATAAGGCCGATTTAAGTCCTGCAATATTTCCCTCACTTTTACGTGCCTAGATAATAGAGGGTTGTAACCTGAAATGCATACAGGGCTCCGTTTTCCAAACACCGGAAACCTGAAGAAATATTACAAGGCTTAAATCAGTAAGTTATGGAGACTTGCAAACGTTGGGCTTACGAAGGAAAGTTGTATGTTCCAGTGTCATGATGAAAACAATTACTGCAATGTTTACATCTGATATGCCATACATGTAATTAAAATAAATCTTATGATGTTCATATTTCATACGTCACAACGAAAACCAATTGTTGCAATGTATATGACCGATACAGTATAATGAAAAGCAATTTGGACAATTTGGAAAAACTCTTGGTGACTGAGTTGTGAATTAGTTTTATCAATGAAGTAAAAGTGAATGTCCCGTCACGATCAGGTTATATAACCGACCGGCTCGTGAGCTCGTGCTTTGTCCTGATTTGATTCCTCTTCAACATGTCCATTGAACACATAACAAGAAGAGACTGACCTTTGACCTATCATCGTACTGAGAAAGAGTTTGTATAAGGGGTATATGTACCTCTATCATATTAAACCCGCTATAGGATTGATTCCACTTTACAGAGAGAGAGAGAGAGAGAGAGAGAGAGAGAGAGAGAGAGAGAGAGAGAGAGAGAGAGAGAGAGAGAGAGACAGAGAGAGAGACAGAGAGAGAGACAGAGAGAGAGAGAGACAGAGACAGAGACAAACAGAGACAGAGAGAGAGCACATAGTCACATGTATGTGATAGTATAAAAAACAAACAACACTTACATAATGATGGGTCATAATTGGGTTGGCGTCTAATTATCTGAACATTTTCATTGTAAGGAAGATTTTCACTGCCATTTTACAATGATACTATATCACCTGGACTCGTATTACATATTGTTCATATCATGATTGATTGATGTCTGATAGAATACATAATACATTCTTTAAAAAGATCTCATCTTGGCATGTACACTCAAATAAACACGCCACAGTGACGAGATTTACAGATCTTGCCAACAACTCTACTGAGAACTCTATCATCAACATATATGTATCGCATCATCTACTTCTTGCTTATGTGTACATTTAGGATTTCAAGATATACTTAAAAAAACTGGTGTCGTATGTGAAGGACACATATTATACAATTTTATGAAACCCAGAAATATTACTTTTTAGTCTGTAATAAAAAAAAGACAATGTATAGAGACTATTTCATTGTTTTTGCCGAATATCATTTCGAGTGAAAATGTCACTTTCTCACTCCACGAGATGATCATGGGATAGAAATGATATTCGGCAAAAACAATGAAATAGTCTATTTATTATATAACTATAATCTGCATAAAAAACACACAAATAAAACATAGAAGGGTTAAAGCAGTCTTGATTGTCAAAATCCGAACAACTCCCCGCTATAGTTTGCGATAAGTGCAGTGCAAAATAATTCGACTGAAATAAGTCTATACATAACAGGACAATGTTTTTAAAAAAATAATTCTGTTGTGAATGTTTATAAATTTGAGAGCAATAATATTTTACGGTACCATCACGTCGAGTGAAGATGCCTAATACATTGAAGAACGCAAAGTTTGTCATTATTTCAAACGCGAAGTGATACAGCGAGTGACGTTCGCTGTGTCTGTAACATACCTCTCGCCTCACCAAATGTTTCACGAATAAGAGAACTATATCAACAATAAATGAAGATCAGAATGTTATGTTATATGGGATATGATATTAACACCACAAAAGGTCAACATTCATTTACTGAAACAGCAAAACATCGTTCACCGTAAGACGTGGAAAGCAAGAGAGGTAATTACTTTTTAAAGAGAGATAATTTTATTTCAAAAGGAGACAGTCATGAAAAGTAATTCCCGCCACACGTTAGTCACTGCAGTGAAAATATGACTTTCTACTGCTTATGTGCAAATATGGATTATATTTTCATCATATAATCACATATTTCATTGCTAGTTATATAATAAAAGCTCCCCTCCACGTTCATGCCCTGGGTTAACCCAATCAAACTTCACGATGTAATGTATGATCCAGCCAATCATATCATTTTATCGCGATGGTTTCCGATATAATTTCAGCCAACCACAGAAAGCCTTTCAAACTGCAGTTGGCTTTCGCTCCTGCGCTTCTCTCCCCGAAATGGCGACCTCCTTAGATGAGCGAGCTGAAAACGAGAAATTTTATTTACAGATTAATACATCCCTGAAATTGCAAAGTTTAATTTATGAGAAATGGATTTTATAAAGTATGTTCACTGGCTTGTTAGCGGTTTGTCAGCTTTAAAATGTTGTATAGATTCCACCCTGAAGCTCCGGCATTTATACCAATTTAACTTTTATAACTTAATAACTTTATAACTGCATTATATCATATAAATACTTATTTAAAGGCATATCCTGATTTTAATGCAATGTATTGTAATCTAACGTGATACCTTTATATTTCACCTCTATGGTGCTGTTTATATTATACTAATGTATTTCAGGGAGTTCCAGTTCTACTGATTAGTTCCTTTGGGTGTAAACTAGTTGACCTTACACCAGCAGTCTATTATCACTGCCACGAGAGGGTAAAACCAAGGCCGCACCATACTACCTTTACATAAGTGTACGTTATCTTTCTTCTCTCTGTCTCACGTGGAATAGGCTTGTACTGAGACTCTGAAAAAATATTTATTCGTAAAATATCACCATTGAGAAGAAGAAATGGGATTTCGGAGGCTCCTTTTCAATACTTCATAAAATGGTGATATTTTTATAATTCTTTTTTTTTTTAGAGTCTAAGTGTTGGACTAGACGTCGAGATGTGTAGACCAACTCTAGTAGACGTCGAGATGTATAGACCAATTCTAGTAGACGTCGAGATGTGTAGACCAATTTTAGTAGACGAGGTACAGAGATACGTTCTTCTGGTACGTACAGCTGGAAACAGTGGACACTGTCTGGGCTGGGGGCTGTCAAAACTGCGTCATAGTCTTTGAAAATATGCATGGATTTCTGAAGCGGTATGCGCGTCGTGAGAAATTGCTGCGAAGGTGGTTTACAAACAGTGAACTAAAGAAATAGAGTAAATTAAATGTTTGCTAACTCTCTAATAAACGGTTTGAAAATTGAAAGGTAAACTGGTATAGAAATGCCGGAGCTTGTTGAAAAACACATTTTAAAATCTGTAAATACCTGGTATAAATGCCGGAGCTTGTCGAAAGCATTTAACTAACAGATTAACTTGAAACTTTCAAACCGTTTATAAACACCTACTCATTATGAAATTTATTTATTATTTATATATATATATATATATATATATATATATATATATATATATATATATATATATATATATATATATATATATATATATATATATATATATATATTACACTTTAAAGTATGGTTTAATCCGTAGATTAAATTGATTTTTTTTTTATAGAAATTGATGAAAAACAAAGAGTGAATGTTAAATAAAATTTTGCTTAGCCCCGCCCACAATAGTACGACATCACGGTTCGAAAGTTAAACTGTTGTATAAATGCTGACAAGCTCCGACATTTATACCACTCGACTCGAATTTTTCAACCTGTAAGCCAGTAAACCTATAAGCCAGTGAACAAATTAAACATATTATGAAATCTATTTCTTATTAAATAGTTTCATGAAGATGGGCTTGTCCTTGAGGCGTTTTCTTCATGAGAACTCTGCTACTTGACATGTTGCACTTTTAATCAGACTTTATATAAATGATACATCACACTTACATAACAAGAGACATGTAAATCTAACCACGTGACTTCTTTGTGAGATAAATGTTATCTTGTGTCGCTAAGTATATACACGTATGTGTTCACTGACAACTTGGTGAACAGTTACATTTATGTACATTAAACAAACTCGCGAGATGTTGTCCACGAGATATTTTAGTTGTCTGAACTGTTTGTATCATATATAAACTCAACTTCCAAACGCAAGGCATAACTATTGCCAGTCTCCATTACTGGCTGATTTAGGCCTTGAAGTATTTCCTTAAGAAATTGCAGTATTTCCCTAGCTTTATTGTGCCAAGATAGTGAATACTGCAAGGCCAAAATCAGCCAGTAATGGAGACTGGCAAGAGTTATGCATTGCATTGGAAAGTTGATATAAACTAAGCAATTAACAACACATTCTAATGATGAAGCAATTTATTGATTATACTTTTTCAGTTGTTTGAACCTTTGTTTATATTCTTGTGAATTAATTATCTTTAGAAAGGTTAATGTAGAAAGTTTATATCATCAAGAAGAAATATCAGTGAAACAGTGAAACAGTGAAACTAAACTGTCAGGCAAAATAAAGTACTCACCTCGGTTCCGATTAATTCAATATTTAAAGGAAATGAGATTTATTTGACTGTGACACGATACGATAAAACATATCTGCAGTAGTTTGAATAAACAATTAATTGGTGACTGTGGTTAAATTTTAGCTAAAATAGCTTTGTTTAATGAAGACAGGGATAAGAAATGAAATTTACACCAACATGACCCCTACCATGTTTAAAATGTTTGTGTGCAGAATCCGGCACATTGATTAATTTACACATAGAATATGTCTTATATGTCGATGAACAGTTGTGTATCATCATAAACACTTTTTGAAGAAATTCAAAATTTAAAATTTCCTTTAAAAAATATATATACAATTTAAATACATTCTTTGACTGCTGACTAAACACCTGTACTTTTCAGTTTTAGATTATGACATCGAAAACATGAGATATTTGCAATTGAAAATCATACATATGATCAGATCAACTGAGGTGAGTACTTTTTTTTACCTGGCAGTTTGTTTATTCTTCTATTTCACGAATTGTGTTGGACAGCGTATTTTTGGAGCAAAGATGGATTATCTTTTTTGTCAAATGGTCGATCATCAGATGTAGAAGACATCGGGCTGATTTACGTTGTGTTAGTGGTAGAGGCATCCTCGGTTACCCAGGGTTTAATATATGCTCCGTTACTCTCCAGTATATCATCCCTGGGACACTCTATCAGGGAAATCTGTACTCAAATTACCCCTTGAAATCAGTAACCAATGGAAATGCTCGATAGGATAAGACGGAAATGCTCAAGAAAGATAACCTGTGACGAATGGCTAACAAAATGACCGCGCCCAGGAGGTGCTTGCCTTACAACAAGTGATAAGAATTGTCATTGGCTCGCAGGTCCAAGCTGTGTAGAAGTTTGATTAGCTGATGCCGGTCAAGGGCGGGTAATTTGAGTACAGATGTCTCTGATGGAATATCCCAGGGGTGATATAGTGGAGAGTAACGGAGCATATATACCCTGGGTAACCAGCGAAGTGATGCCATAGCATTGTGACATCATCATGTTTATGACATCATGCTATTGTGATGTCATCATATTTTCTTTACACAACAGCATAACATTGTGAATCGTTAAAAGCTAATATATTTCCTGAGGACAGTTTCTGATGATATATACAATGTACTGATCCTGTAGCAAGCCACTGCTGTATCAGTCTTGTCAGCTAAGCTAATTCAATCAAACTTGCATTTTCTAGTTATGTAAGCAAGACAACTCTACATAATCAAGGTGAAGAGCGCATTGAAACAGTGGCGTTACACAATTTCAATTTCACTGAAATAAAATGTTAAATGGTTTTATTTATATCTCTTCAAATGAGGCAGTAAATGAATGTTTATGTTTCGTTTATTTTAAGTTACAACAATTCTTTCTTTTCTATGGGCCATATGATATTTAAAGTTAAACCATGGTCATGACGTCACTCTATTGTGTTTTCAGTTGATTATTATTTAGGAATCAACTGTTCATTGACTGTCCCAGTCAGGAGGGTTGTTAGGTTCAGACATTTTCAGTTATGGCTAATCGAGTACATTTTCCGAGGCTGATGTATTTTGGCTTAGTGTACCTAAATAGGATCTTAAAATATCTCTCAACTAGACAAGTTAATTTCTGCAATGCATGAACCAGGATTCGAACATGCAACCCTTCGCTTGGTAGTCAGCGCTTCTAACCATTAGGCCATAAACGCTGTTAGAAACCTTAGGAATGTTTGTCAGTAAGATTCCAACATTCTATTCAATGCACGGAAGGCATGGCAAGGCAGAGTTTCAGCTGTCGATCACTTCGCTTCGCGTGGAAGTTTGGCGCTGCACGTGCGTTGAAGAATCCATTTCATGAGGGCCGCGGCTACTTGTACCATATTCCATAATTGAAATTTATTGTTTAAAATCTAAAATAATCACATATGCATGTTTCGTGAAGTCATACATGGATTAAGATGGAGAATTCGTTAAAAATAATCAACAACGAGTCTTCTATTTCTTATATGAGATTCCCTTAATTCAGTACTCGCTTTTATATATAAAATCTTTGAGATATTAAGTTATTTGTAGAAACTATATACAAGCTTAATGTTGAGGGTAGGGCAACAATACTATATCAGGATAGGGATGTGGAAGTCTTTGACATTTACCCATTTTTGGGGATCAAGATACCTCATCATTCGGGGTAATAAAGTATGGTCATTGTCATTGTGTACAGACAATGAACGTGATTTTCATATACCTGCATGTTTCTAATCCGAATTGGTCATTTCAATTGCTGTCAACTTAGTAATCCATCTAACGGTCTTATTGATTGGAGTTAGATGTCTCTTTGTAAAGGTTGAACATTAGACATCGCTAGAGTAAAATGGCCATAATGCTGTTACATATTCAGCGAATAGCCTCACAATGCTTTGATATCATTAAGAACACGTACGTCCAACAATGCTGATGACGTCATTGCACTGAATAACCTCAATCAGATGCTTCTGAAGGAGTCTAACGATAACTCTGCATTCAGATATCAGTGGGAATAAGGTTTTAACTTTCGTGGAGCCGCCTATGAAATGATATAGGTGCGAGAATCTAGGGGCAGATAACTCCTATCCTTTCGTCTGTTCCGAATGCTTTCAAAACGGCGACCGTTAACAACTATGGTGTGATTGTCAGCTATTTGACTCGGCTTTGTCTGCGCTAAACTGGTACGGAACACGCGCCTAAACGTTGTGTCATCAGACCTTGTGGCGCGGAATCTACAGAACCAGTTCGTATCCCGATATGCAGTATTCCGCAGATTTTTATTCCTCGGAACAGGATCAATTTTAGTCAGACTGCTGTGAGATATATACGTCCTTTTTCAAATTGATGTGGAATTCTCAATATAATGCCATGTTTGCGAGTCGGTTTAAATAAACATAAGACTCGCCATTTTTCAGTACTAAATTTCTAAAGCTCCATTAAATTAGACATTCATTGAGAACGTGTTCATGACCTAACAATCGTCTGCGCAAATTGGTTTCCAGGAGAACTAAATGTTGAATTAACTCCATCAATGAAACCAGACATCGTGTATGTAGAATCCTCCCCAATTCTCTCAGTGCATGATAGCACCGTGTCGTGCAATATGTGTTATGAATGGGACACGCTTCACATCGTACTATAACCTGCACCAGCTGATGATGTCCGGGTCAAGGTCAAGGTCAGGTCACAGAGTATGTCAAGGGGAAGTCTAGTTTCTATCAATCAATCTTTATTTAGGTACTAAAAAATCTGCAGGCCTGTAGTACATAGTTTAAACCTTTGTATTTATCATTCATGAAACAATACGGTTTTTATGTTCATACACAAGGAAAGTTTCGATTTTTTTTATATTTGAACTGTTTAACAGTAACGAAAATTTCATCTCATTTGGATGGACATACTATTTCCGCTTAACATTTTTCTTTCCTAATGGTACTGTATATAGGAGATATTAGAAGGAAATGATGCTCGTCTTCCCCTGCACTTAAGGCATATTTTACAAGTTCTTTGTTCCATATTTAGTCTACCTGTTTCAATTAAAGTTCATGGGTGACCATCGAAATCCTGCTAGACTTTTCCAATACATTTTAACAGTTTAACAAGTCAGATAGAATTTGTTATGGATATTGTTTTTTAACATTAGTTAAATTACACTATTGTTGTATTGTATTACACCTATTGTTCTTTCACTCCATTATGTTTCAGTAATGGATAGTTACACATCACATCATATTATTTTGTAGAAATGTAATTTCTTTCACTTTTTAAAGCAATTTTGATTAAAGATAAAGAGCAATAATTTGAGTGTAATTTAAGTAGGCTGGACAAGACAAGACAAGACAAGACAATAGTTTATTGTATTTTAGGCCACCGGCCCATATACAAGAGAGTTACATTCAAGGTTACGTCAATAAATATAAATATGAATAAACATACACATTATAAACTTAGCAGTTGTAAATGCTCGTTGCGACGAGCAAATGCATATTTAACATAGAGAGCTAGATAACGTGTGGTTTCATTTTTAGTTGATACTATCGCGGTAAAAGCTATTAGTGATGGTTTCGATGAGTAACGTTCTGGGATATATTTGCAGCGTAAATCTTCATAAAATGGGCAATGGACTTCGTCTTCTACTGAAGAATTACATAAAGGACATAATCTATCATGTTTAGGAATGGACATTATCCTGCCTCTGTTTACCATTAGGTCTAACAAGCCCATTCTATATTTGACAAAAGTGTTTCTATTGTGCGTAAATGAAAGTTTAGACAAATATAATTCGGGTTCTATTAGAATTTTAAATGTTCTATAAATATCATAACGGGAGCTATTTTCTAAAGTGGAATGCCGTTCCTGGTAAACATAGTTATAGTTCGATCACGGAATTCTTTTAAGAATATATGAACGTCACCAACACCCTGGCTTATCCATACAAACCCATATCCATGGGAAAACAGAAGATTCCTGATATGTGATGCCCAGGAAACTTTACCCATATCATCTGCATGAACCGTCATATTGTACGAAATTTTTGGCAAGCGACCATCATGCATTATGAGAATTTTAAACCAGTATTTCAAACACCGTATTTGTGAATTAATGTATATAGAGTATCTCCCACATTCACCATAGACCATACAATTTGGAGTAGCGGAGCCAACACATAAAAACTTCTTGCATGCCATAAGGTGTAATTTCTCCAAACAGTCGTAGCGTTGAAATCCCCATACTTCCGATTCATATAGTAAGATGGGTTGTATCTGGGCATTGAACATTTTGAAAAATATATTTGAACTAAAAATTCCACATTCTTTTGAAATAGATAAAATTGAAATCACAGCTTTCTTTGCGCGTAAATACAGGTCATGAGCACAGCTTTTTAGATTCATGGTGTATGAAACTTTTATACTAAGATATTTATATTAGCAATCGTGACAGGTTTTCCTTGAAAGAACCTTATTCCTTTGATGCAACAGCTCCACCCCTTCTGAATATAACTATATTAGTTTTTTTTCTAATTTCACAGATTGTTTCCATTTCTCAGAGTAACTTTCAAGGATATTGAGCTGGTTTTGCAAACCAATAATAGCCTCGAACATCAAAATAACATCGTCTGCAAATAGAAGTTTAAATTTTGTAACATATTTGGAAACATTTGCACACCGTGTTTACCATTTTGTATAACATCATGATAGAATTCATTTATGAAAAATGAGAACAAAATTGGACCAACTATACATCCTTGTCTTAGTCCAATGGGACAGTAAAAATAAGCTGTCACATCGCAACCATATCGTACACAAGACTTCACATTTGAATACATTGCTTTCAACATTGTATACATTTCCCCACCTAATCCAGCATTACGTTAACAATACCAAAAAAATTTTCTTTCGACAGAATCAAAAGCTTTTTTAAAGTCGACAAAGGCTACATATAGTTTGTGTTTTCGACGAGAGAGACATTTCTGAATAAGTGCATACAAAGTAAAAATATGATCAGTTGTGGAATATTGCTAACGAAAACCAGCTTGATTCTCAGGAATCTTATCTCTCATATCTGCCCATTGAGAAAGTCGATTATTTAGAATAAAGGTAAATACTTTACCGAGGATACTCATAAGGGATATTCCTCTATAATTATCAGGATTAGTGTAGTCACCTTTCTTGTGTAATGGGACAAGTATGGAAGTTGACCAACTGCGAGGAAAAACACCTTTTCCAAACAAGATATTAAAACATTTATTGAGAAATGGGAGAATGTCTGTAATAGAACATTTAAAGGTACATCCATTGTGTTTCATAAAAATTTATTAGGCTTTAATACGTTCCGACTCACTATATGTGCTGTTTACAGTACAAATAAATTTACTCACCTTGCATATTCATCTCCAATCGCCAAATATATCATAATTACTAGTTTCCAATTAAAATCGAGTAACATCATTATGCATGTGTAGAAACCAAAACTGCACGCCCCATTTACATGCATAGTAGTTATATGACCTACTTAACATGATCAACCCAAATTAATCATTTTGTCTGTTATAAATAAGATTCCAAAATTACGTTTGCTCATTGGCGCGCGCCACACGCAGAGCATTGTCCGGTTTTCGATCAGAAATCACTACTTTTACCTTCATATCGTCACTATACTAAGTCGGGTATCATCAAAATTATGTTTTTCGTTAACAATCGGTACTTCTCGATAAAGCAACACATTTTTTAACATTTGGAATATGTGACCCCAAACAACACAATGGATGTACCTTTAAGCATTTCAATAATGATACTATCAGGACCAGCTGCTTTTCCAGATTTTACACGCGAGATAGCGTTAATTATTTCCTCATCGGGTATTGGCGAATCAAGTACAAGTTCGTCTACTTCATCATAATGCCAATTAAAATCATCTAAATTGTCGAAAAGTTCTTGCTCGAAGTCAGATTGGTCTAGCACTGAATCATAGGAAAACATTTTTTAAATGGACAAGCCACTCAGTTTTGGAAATGAAATTTTGATGAGGCAGTTTAGTTTTGATATGTCTAGTTTCTTTCCAGAACTTGACAATGAATTTAATTAGTTAGTCTATTTAGTTCATTACTTGTTTAAGATCTTGTTTAAATTTTCTGTAACATATCTTATGTTTATTTCGCTCTCGGCAGTATATTCTTCTATTATAATCAGTGCGATGACAGCGAAATCTTCTTAAAGCTCTGCGCGCATTTCTTTTGGCTAATCTACAGTCGCTGCTAATCGGTGTAGATTTACGATTGCCTTGCACACCTTTTTCATACAGTCAGCCGATTGCAATATAACCATCACCAGGTCAGTAATAGCTCCAACAATATCAAATTCTAGATTTATCATCAAGTTTTCACCAAACTGACTTAATTTTTGACGTAAAGTATCAATAAATGTAGTACAAAATGAATCGTTCCAGCGTATCTTTTCAGTAACAGTATGGCTATCAGTCACAACATTTGATATACAGTCCGTATCAGAGAAGCTACAAGCTAACTCCAGTTGAAAGTGATCTGAAAGTGCATGTTCACCAATATTAAAGTACTGAAAATACTGGAACAGTTCTGGAGAACAAATAAAGTTATCATTCACACTACACCCCTTCTCACTACAGTAGGTATACTCACCATTTAGGTCACCGTTCACTCTACCGTTAACTATGTATAATTGAAAAGCAAAACACATATCTATCAATATGCGCCCAAATCTATTAACTATATCATCATATGATTTACGATTCTCAACAGGAGTGTCATTATCGTCACAATATGAAACATAATTGTGGAAATCATCATTGCTATCAACTGTTGGATTATTGAGTTGACCAGTTCTAGCGTTCATATCGCCACATAACATTAAGTGGGAATTGGAGAAATCTGTTAAGTTATCAACAAGGAATTGTTCAAGTTTATCAATACTGCAACTTGATTCACTGCTAGCATAATACGGTGAGCCCATTTGGGGAATATAAGTGCATATTAATTTGATATCTTTGCAATTCCTTTGACAAGGTTACACATAAAGTGTTATCGATATGAGGTTAATGACCTCGTAACTCTCCATTCCTTAAAAATAATGGGCCTCGGCTCCATTATTTTTATGGAATGGGGAGTTAACGTTAATGTGACAAAAGTTACTTCATGTCTTCTGTTGACCTATCCATTTTTAAACTATCCTCAATATACGGGTTGGTTTGGCAAACTCGAGGCCCCGTGATCGTATGATAAACTGCTGGTACAGTAAGTGCTGCCGTTAGGTGCCTTACTCTGAGGGTGTGGTTCGAATCCCGCAAGGGACTGGGCAAGAAAAATAACATTAATTTGTACTATTGAAAATAGGGTTATTCATATGTAACAATGTTAGACTGATTATCTTATTTCTGCAGATACAAATTCTGAAATTAAGAAAACCACATTACTTGTAGTCAGTCCTGAACGCTTCATGCGTTGCCGTTTGTCATTTTGGCCCGTTTGACGTCATCCTTGTGTTTTCTGTTCGACCAGGAAGAGACAAAATTAGAAATCAGCAGGTCTTTTATAGATTTATAGACCCGACTTATGTCTAACATAGTCTCTTTGAGGTTTATCTAACAATATTGTTCACAGTGTTTTTTCAATCGATATCACTACACACAGTAAAGATGAATTCAAATTTAATACAAAAGTTTCCATATAAAACGAGTTTCAAAGCGTTTAAGAAATGCAAATAATAGGCAACACGCTATATATATATATATATATATATATATATATATATAAATAAGATGAGTTGCTTC
Organism: Gibbula magus; assembly: GCA_936450465.1. Classification (NCBI taxonomy): domain Eukaryota; kingdom Metazoa; phylum Mollusca; class Gastropoda; order Trochida; family Trochidae; genus Gibbula; species Gibbula magus. Next base: position 76,606,940 of record OW388294.1, read on the forward strand.
TCACGTGAAGTAAGGTTATATATAGAAAATAGTAAACATCAGATGGTTTTGACTGGATCAATCTTCTTTAATACAATACGATGAGCTCATTTCGACCAGTATATCGGTCTTTTCAAGTATGGTTTTCAAGTATGGTATATATATATATATATATATATATATATATATATATATATATATATATATATATATATATATATATATATATATATATATATATATATATATATATATATATATATATATAACTGGGCTACCTGTAGCTATAGGTCGTATGAAAGTAACCACAGTCTTCAACAATTCTACACCTGGTGTGTGAGTTGTGTGTACAGGGTGTCAACTGTGTGTTTTTGTGTGCATCAGATGGGTGTACGGCCTGGTAGTTGTGCTTCGCGCGTGGTATTGACATGTGTGTTTTTGTTAGGAATTTCATTTTCTTATAAACTGACTTGCAAAAGAAACGCCACCAAAATACAAAAGGTTATTAATGTTCGAGGAACGAAGCTGATCGATTGAAAACACTTTAAACATGTCTTATTAATATAACCTGTGCATTCCTTGTACGCAAATGCACATTTTCTTCGTAATTTTCGAGAAAAATGAACTTATTTGTTAAAACTTTCAGATTGTGTACAAAGTTAACCAAATGAAATTTGGGTACAAAACATCAACAGAATGGAGGTTTTGCATTAAAATATCCGATTGCAAGCAACGAACCTTAGTTTTTTAAAGTGCAACAGAAAAAGAGAGAACAATTTGCATCCTGCAGGTTGGATCGACGCTTAACGAAGTTGCCTAATCATGGATTGCACCAAGTGTACAATAGCCAGACTCGCTAAATTTTACAGACCAACTGGCAGCAGTACGTATAAGCCACGGAGTGGAAAACCATGTTATCCACGCCGTAGAAAGACTGATCTGCTGACTTGTCACCCATTGAAACAACTTTTGCAATTCCAACCTCGGCCATTAACAATAGAGACTTGGCCTTTTCCTCATGTATTTGTAAGCATTCTTACACCGTAAAGTTTAAAATATCGTTATTCTATTCAATGTTTTAAAAAACCTGATGATCGAAAACTGCACAATTGACCCTTTACGTCACGTCAATTAATGGTTATTTTTACTGAAATACCCTTTCAAATGTATGTATTTTCGATTAATAATATTATAATATGCGTTTGTTTGATTTGGGACCAAAAATGGTTTGGTTGCGTTTCTTTTGCAAGTCAGTTTATAAGTAAGAATTCCATCATTGTACCATACTGTCTATTGTATGTTAGGACTGAACAAAGAATGTATCACTCATGACACAGACATAAAGATATATATATATATATATATATATATATATTATATCATGGTAACTACATTGACGGGTCTGATTTCAGCACACTGGCTGGGTTGTACATTGATTAAAAAGATAAAATAAAATAAGATAAGGTACACAGTTTGATCTGTGCAATTATCATGTAAATTGACATTCATTGTAACGTCAACAATATTACATCACATACAATGCGAATAAATCATCATACATCCATGATTAAAACAATCATTCTTAAACGTATCCTGTGATCGCCACGGCAGTGGTATACGACTTTGAAATGTGGCACGATAAAAAAAACCAGAAGGGGTCAAAATTTGAAAATTCAAATTTCATATTGACTAAATGAGAAAAAATTCATCACAAATAGATGTATTATATATTGAATGAGTATAAGAGGAAGTATATGATGTATGTTAGACCCAGTTTATCACTTACTGAATATTTTACAGAAGAAAATAAAAAATGTAGTTTTGAAAAGACTAAACCTGTTCACTTCGCTGCCAAAATTGGAACTGTTTACTATGAGATATCAAATCATATTATGTTATGGAAAACTCAATTGGCACTAAAATACACCACCAGGTGAACAAACTTTTGGTACGCAGCTGTATTTGAAAAAAGGGGCGGGACAGCGCATTAGTAAATGATTTTGGGAGGGGCTAGGTCTCCATCAGGTTCGAATCCACACTCAGCATCTGTTTCTGTAGTTGAGAAGCGTTCGTACTACCACAATATATTTTTAAAAAAACGTTAACATTCATCCAAAATATTAAGTATTGATGTGCAGTATAGTATCAAACACACTAATACACGAGTGAATAGTAGTATCAACCATACTGATATATGGATGACTGATGTGGGGTATCCATGCTAATACACGAATGATGTGCAGTATCAACCATGCTTTAGGCATAAATGATGTGCAGTATCAACCATGCTTTAGGCATAAATGATGTGCATTATCCACCATACTAATGCATGAACGATGTGCAGTATCAACCATGATATAATGCATAAATGATGTGCAGTATCAACCATGCTATAATGCAAAACTGATGTGCAGTATCAACCATGCTTAAGGCATAAATGATGTGCATTATCAACCATGCCATAATGCATAAATGATGTGCAGTATCAACCATGCTATAATGCATAAATGATGTGCAGTATCAACCATGCTGTAATGCAAAACTGATGTGCAGTATCAACCATGTTACAATACATTAATGATGTGCAGTATCAACCATAGTGTAATGCATAAATGATGTGCAGTATCAACCATGCTATAATGCATAAATGATGTGCAGTATCAACCATGCTATAATGCATAAATGATGTGCAATATCAACCATGCTGTAATGCGTAAATGATGTGCAGTATCAACGATGCTAATGCATAAATGATGTGCAGTATCAACCATTCCATAATGCAAAACTGATGTGCAGTATCAACGATGCTGTAATGCATGAACGATGTGCAGTATCAACCATGTTACAATGCATAAATGATGTGCAGTATCAACAATGCTATAATGCATAAATGATGTGCAGTATCAACCATGCTGTAATGCATAAATGATGTGTAGTATCAACGATGCTAATGCATAAATGATGTGCAGTATCAACCATGCTGTAACGCATAAATGATGTGCAGTATCAACGATGCTAATGCATAAATGATGTGCAGTATCAACCATGCTGTAACGCATAAATGATGTGCAGTATCAACCATGCTGTAATGCATAACTGATGTGCACTATCAACCATGTTACAATGCATAAATGATGTGCAGTATCAACCATAGTGTAATGCATAAATGATGTGCAGTATCAACCATGCTATAATGCATAAATGATGTGCAGTATCAACCATGCTATAATGCATAAATGATGTGCAATATCAACCATGCTGTAATGCGTAAATGCTGTGCAGTATCAACCATGTTACAATGCATAAATGATGTGCAGTATCAACAATGCAATAATGCATAAATGATGTGCAGTATCAACCATTCTGTAATGCATTAATGATGTGCAGTATCAACCATGCCATAATGCAAAACTGATGTGCAGTATCAACGATGCTGTAATGCATGAACGATGTGCAGTATCAACCATGTTACAATGCATAAATGATGTGCAGTATCAACCATGCTATAATGCAAAACTGATGTGCAGTATCAACGATGCTGTAATGCATGAACGATGTGCAGTATCAACCATGTTACAATGCATAAATGATGTGCAGTATCAACTATGCTATAATTCATAAATGATGTGCAGTATCAACCATGCTATAATGCATAAATGATGCGCAGTATCAACCATTTTGTAATGCATAAATGATGTGCAGTATCAACGATGCTAATGCATAAATGATGTGCAGTATCAACGATGCTGATACAAAATAATGTGAAGTATCAACAATGCTGCAATGCATAAATGATGTGCAGTATCAACAATGCTGCAATGCATGAATGATGTGCAGTATCAACAATGCTCTAATGCATAAATGATGTGCAGTATCAACGATGCTATAATGCAAAAATGATGTGCAGTATCAACGATACTAATGCATAAATGATGTGCAGTATCAACGATGCTAATGCATAAATGATGTGCAGTATCAACGATGCTGATACAAAAATGATGTGCAGTATCAACAATGCTGCAATGCATAAATGATGTGCAGTATCAACCATGCTAATGCATAAATGATGTGCAGTAACAACCATCCTAATGCATGGATGATTTGCGGTATCAACAATGCTATAATGCATAAATGATGTGCAGTATCAACCATGATGTAATGCATAAATGATGTGCAGTATCAACGATGCTAATGCATAAATGATGTGCAGAATCAACAATGCTGCAATGCATAAATGATGTGCAGTATCAACAATGCTCTAATGCATAAATGATGTGCAGTATCAACGATGCTATAATGCAAAAATGATGTGCAGTATCAACGATACTAATGCATAAATGATGTGCAGTATCAACGATGCTAATGCATAAATGATGTGCAGTATCAACGATGCTGATACAAAAATGATGTGCAGTATCAACAATGCTGCAATGCATAAATGATGTGCAGTATCAACCATGCTAATGCATAAATGATGTGCAGTAACAACCATCCTAATGCATGGATGATTTGCGGTATCAACAATGCTATAATGCATAAATGATGTGCAGTATCAACCATGATGTAATGCATAAATGATGTGCAGTATCAACGATGCTAATGCATAAATGATGTGCAGTATCAACGATGCTGATACAAAATGATGTCCAGTATCAACAATGCTGCAATGCATAAATGATGTGCAGTATCAACAATGCTGCAGTGCATAAATGATGTGCAGTATCAACAATGCTCTAATGCATAAATGATGTGCAGTATCAACCATGCTATAATGCAAAAATGATGTGCAGTATCAACGATACTAATGCATAAATGATGTGCAGTATCAACGATGCTAATACATAAATGATGTGCAGTATCAACGATGCTGATACAAAAATTATGTGCAGTATCAACAATGCTGCAGTGCATAAATGATGTGCAGAATCAACCATGCTAATGCATAAATGATGTGCAGTAACAACCATTCTAATGCATGGATGATTTGCGGTATCAACAATGCTATAATGCATGAACGATGTGCAGTATAAACCATGCTATAATGCATAAATGATGTGCAGTATAAACCATGCTATACTGCATAAATGATGTGCAGTATCAACCATGCTATAATGGATAAATGATGTGCAGTATCAACCATGCTATAATGCAAAAAAATGTATGTGCAGTATCAACCATGCTATACTGCATAAATGATGTGCAGTATAAACCATGCTATAATGCAAAAAAGAGGTGCAGTATCAACAATGCTGTAATGCATGAATGATGTGCAGTATTAACGATGCTAATGCATGAACGATGTGAAGTATCAACCATTCTATAATGCATAAATAATGTTCAGTATCAACCATGCTTTAATGAATTAATGATGTGCAATATGAACCATGCTATATTACCCATACGGGTGAGAAGACACAGGTAAATTATTATTGTTATATTTGCACATGTGCTTTCAAGTGATTCTCAACGTTGATTGGACGGTTACCCGGAGAAAGAATGACTATGACGTCATAAAACAATGGTCTGACGCGACGAATTATCTTATGACGTCGCAATGTTACTGTGGCGAGGGTCCTTCACAGCGGCCGCCCAACATGAAAATGGAAAAACCAAACGTAATTTGGTCAATTTAATTGCATAATAGGTAATATATAGAATAACCAACTCGGTACGAGTGATTACGGGAAATATCCACTCGTCTAAATAATGTTCAGAGCAACTCGCTAAAGCTCGTGGCTGAACATTATTTAGACTCATGGATATTTCCCGTAATCACTCATACCTCGTTGGTTATTCTCTAAATAATGCATAAATGATGTGCAGTATCAACCTTGCTAATGCATGGATGATGTGCGGTATCAACTTTAAGTATGTTCATGCACGTATGAATGCCTATGCTTGCACGCTTTCTTACAATGTTGCTGCCTCTCCTCCTGCAATAGCATCAGCCATTGTGATATAAGTTAACTATTATTAAAACAAGTGTATCCATGTTTTGTACAAATTTACACCTGTTATGTATATCTTGTAGCGCTTATATATATGTGCCACTTAACCCACGTAGAGCAACCCGTTTTGTACAAATTTACATCTGTAATGTATATCGTGTAGCGCATAGTATATAATACATGGCTTTAATATATATATATAATAGGGTGTTTGTTCAAGTGTACAGTCAGTATATATTCAAATGGTAGTTGAAAGAATAACTAACCCACGTAGCGCACCCAGCTGACTCTAGAGAGAGTACCGTCACCTGCCTCTCCATGTGATGAGACACGCGGGGTCTTCACTTCATTCACAGCAGTGTGTATGTAGGCAGGAGACAAGTCACGGCCAATGTCAAGACTGGATCAGCTTTATAAATAGGCGACTTGTTGTATAACCGGTCATTGACGTTACGTAAAGAGTTACTGCTTCAACTGATATGTTCGGGACTCAACACTGTCGGGTATTGTAGACATGCACAAATTACAAAGTATTAGTTCTAGTATAGAGGTTCTGATGAAATATATGTAATGTACTGGTTCAACAGTGACACCTGCCCTCATCCTTCCCCCGAGACAATTGCTAACTTGGAAATGTTGTTAATAATCATTTCGAAATAAAAACGTTTTGTAACGTGATAACAAATAACAGGGAAACATCAGCTATCTAGCGCTTTTCACCTCGATCATTGCAAGTCAATATCCCTTATATCACACATCTGCCACTGATGGACACACAGACGGGATAGCCAATCACTCCTGGGTTCACTGGGACACATACAGGTGCAACACTTAAAGAGTCTGCACTCCAAGTTGGCTCTAAGTTGCCTCTTGTGCTTTACTCCCAGTCACATAACCACACTTGGTCGCTAGTCTGGCGCCTCAGAAGACTCACCTACGGGACCCTCGGCAAATGTAGCATTTAAAAAGACACCCAGTAATTCACATATGCAAATCTTTTTTGATAATGTTATTTTATCGAGAAGTACTGATTATTGCCGAAATTGTATTTTTAATGCTAGTCGATTCAGTGTAGTGACGATATACAAGTGGAAGTAGTCATTTCTTATCGTAAACCGGACAATGAGGAGTCATTCACACTGAGGGGCAAGGGGACTGATACCAATGTTTAACACAACATATTTCAGCTGGATAAAGTCGATTGTAAATGTCTGCGGTAAGGATATATCTCGTTATCTCGTATATGCACAATTTCAGTAATGAGGGTATGATAATCTCGTATATGCACAATTTCAGTAATGAGGGTATGATAATCTCGTATATGCACAATTTCAGTAATGAGGGTATGATAATCTCGTATATGCACAATTTCAGTAATGAGGGTATGATAATCTCGTATCTGCACAATTTCAGTAATGAGGGTATGATAATCTCGTATATGCACAATTTCAGTAATGCGGGTATGATAATCTCGTATATGCACAATTTCAGTAATGAGGGTATGATAATCTCGTATATGCACAATTTCAGTAATGAGGGTATGATAATCTCGTATATGCACAATTTCAGTAATGAGGGTATGATAATCTCGTATTTGCACAATTTCAGTAATGAGGGTATGATAATCTCGTATATGCACAATTTCAGTAATGAGGGTATGATAATCTCGTATATGCACAATTTTAGTAATGAGGGTATGATAATCTCGTATATGCACAATTTCAGTAATGAGGGTATGATAATCTCGTATATGCACAATTTCAGTAATGAGGGTATGATAATCTCGTATATGCACAATTTCAGTAATGAGGGTATGATAATCTCGTATATGCACAATTTCAGTAATGAGGGTATGATAATCTCGTATATGCACAATTTCAGTAATGAGGGTATGATAATCTCGTATATGCACAATTTCAGTAATGAGGGTATGATAATCTCGTATTTGCACAATTTCAGTAATGAGGGTATGATAATCTCGTATATGCACAATTTCAGTAATGAGGGTATGATAATCTCGTATATGCACAATTTCAGTAATGAGGGTATGGTAATCTCGTATATGCACAATTTCAGTAATGAGGGTATGATAATCTCGTATATGCACAATTTCAGTAATGAAGGTATGATAATCTCGTATATGCACAATTTCAGTAATGAAGGTATGATAATCTCGTATATGCACAATTTCAGTAATGAGGGTATGATAATCTCGTATATGCACAATTTCAGTAATGAGGGTATGATAATCTCGTATATGCACAATTTCAGTAATGAGGGTATGATAATCTCGTATATGCACAATTTCAGTAATGAGGGTATGATAATCTCGTATTTGCACAATTTCAGTAATGAGGGTATGATAATCTCGTATATGCACAATTTCAGTAATGAGGGTATGATAATCTCGTATATGCACAATTTCAGTAATGAGGGTATGATAATCTCGTATATGCACAATTTCAGTAATGAGGGTATGATAATCTCGTATATGCACAATTTCAGTAATGAAGGTATGATAATCTCGTATATGCACAATTTCAGTAATGAGGGTATGATAATCTCGTATCTGCACAATTCCAGTAATGAGGGTATGATAATCTCGTATATGCACAATTTTAGTAATGAGGGTATGATAATCTCGTATATGCACAATTTCAGTAATGAGGGTATGATAATCTCGTATATGCACAATTTTAGTAATGAGGGTATGATAATCTCGTATATGCACAATTTCAGTAATGAGGGTATGATAATCTCGTATTTGCACAATTTCAGTAATGAGGGTATGATAATCTCGTATATGCACAATTTCAGTAATGAGGGTATGATAATCTCGTATCTGCACAATTCCAGTAATGAGGGTATGATAATCTCGTATATGCACAATTTTAGTAATGAGGGTATGATAATCTCGTATATGCACAATTTCAGTAATGAGGGTATGATAATCTCGTATATGCACAATTTCAGTAATGAGGGTATGATAATCTCGTATATGCACAATTCCAGTAATGAGGATATGATAATCTCGTATATGCACAATTTCAGTAATGAGGGTATGATAATCTCGTATCTGCACAATTCCAGTAATGAGGGTATGATAATCTCGTATATGCACAATTTTAGTAATGAGGGTATGATAATCTCGTATATGCACAATTTCAGTAATGAGGGTATGATAATCTCGTATATGCACAATTTCAGTAATGAGGGTATGATAATCTCGTATCTGCACAATTCCAGTACTGAGGGTATGATAATCTCGTATATGCACAATTTTAGTAATGAGGGTATGATAATCTCGTATATGCACAATTTCAGTAATGAGGGTATGATAATCTCGTATATGCACAATTTCAGTAATGAGGGTATGATAATCTCGTATATGCACAATTTCAGTAATGAGGGTATGATAATCTCGTATATGCACAATTTCAGTAATGAAGGTATGATAATCTCGTATATGCACAATTTCAGTAATGAGGGTATGATAATCTCGTATCTGCACAATTCCAGTAATGAGGGTATGATAATCTCGTATTTGCACAATTTCAGTAATGAGGGTATGATAATCTCGTATATGCACAATTTTAGTAATGAGGGTATGATAATCTCGTATATGCACAATTTTAGTAATGAGGGTATGATAATCTCGTATATGCACAATTTTAGTAATGAGGGTATGATAATCTCGTATATGCACAATTTCAGTAATGAGGGTATGATAATCTCGTATATGCACAATTTCAGTAATGAGGGTATGATAATCTCGTATATGCACAATTTCAGTAATGAGGGTATGATAATCTCGTATCTGCACAATTCCAGTAATGAGGGTATGATAATCTCGTATATGCACAATTTCAGTAATGAGGGTATGATAATCTCGTATATGCACAATTTCAGTAATGAGGGTATGATAATCTCGTGTATGCACAATTTCAGTAATGAGGGTATGATAATCTCGTATATGCACAATTTCAGTAATGAAGGTATGATAATCTCGTATATGCACAATTTCAGTAATGAGGGTATGATAATCTCGTATCTGCACAATTCCAGTAATGAGGGTATGATAATCTCGTATTTGCACAATTTCAGTAATGAGGGTATGATAATCTCGTATATGCACAATTTTAGTAATGAGGGTATGATAATCTCGTATATGCACAATTTTAGTAATGAGGGTATGATAATCTCGTATATGCACAATTTTAGTAATGAGGGTATGATAATCTCGTATATGCACAATTTCAGTAATGAGGGTATGATAATCTCGTATATGCACAATTTTAGTAATGAGGGTATGATAATCTCGTATATGCACAATTTCAGTAATGAGGGTATGATAATCTCGTATATGCACAATTTCAGTAATGAGGGTATGATAATCTCGTATATGCACAATTTCAGTAATGAGGGTATGATAATCTCGTATTTGCACAATTTCAGTAATGAGGGTATGATAATCTCGTATATGCACAATTTCAGTAATGCGGGTATGATAATCTCGTATTTGCACAATTTCAGTAATGCGGGTATGATAATCTCGTATATGCACAATTTCAGTAATGAGGGTATGATAATCTCGTATTTGCATAATTTCAGTAATGAGGGTATGATAATCTCGTATATGCACAATTTCAGTAATGAGGGTATGATAATCTCGTATATGCACAATTTCAGTAATGAGGGTATGATAATCTCGTATATGCACAATTTCAGTAATGAGGGTATGATAATCTCGTACATGCACAATGTCAGTAATGAGGGTATGATAATCTCGTATATGCACAATTTTAGTAATGAGGGTATGATAATCTCGTATATGCACAATTTCAGTAATGAGGGTATGATAATCTCGTATATGCACAATTTCAGTAATGAGGGTATGATAATCTCGTATTTGCACAATTTCAGTAATGAGGGTATGATAATCTCGTATATGCACAATTTCAGTAATGAGGGTATGATAATCTCGTATCTGCACAATTTCAGTAATGAGGGTATGATAATCTCGTATATGCACAATTTTAGTAATGAGGGTATGATAATCTCGTATATGCACAATTTCAGTAATGAGGGTATGATAATCTCGTATATGCACAATTTCAGTAATGAGGGTATGATAATCTCGTATATGCACAATTCCAGTAATGAGGATATGATAATCTCGTATATGCACAATTTCAGTAATGAGGGTATGATAATCTCGTATCTGCACAATTCCAGTAATGAGGGTATGATAATCTCGTATATGCACAATTTTAGTAATGAGGGTATGATAATCTCGTATATGCACAATTTCAGTAATGAGGGTATGATAATCTCGTATATGCACAATTTCAGTAATGAGGGTATGATAATCTCGTATCTGCACAATTCCAGTAATGAGGGTATGATAATCTCGTATATGCACAATTTTAGTAATGAGGGTATGATAATCTCGTATATGCACAATTTCAGTAATGAGGGTATGATAATCTCGTATATGCACAATTTCAGTAATGAGGGTATGATAATCTCGTATATGTACAATTTCAGTAATGAGGGTATGATAATCTCGTATATGCACAATTTCAGTAATGAAGGTATGATAATCTCGTATATGCACAATTTCAGTAATGAGGGTATGATAATCTCGTATCTGCACAATTCCAGTAATGAGGGTATGATAATCTCGTATTTGCACAATTTCAGTAATGAGGGTATGATAATCTCGTATATGCACAATTTTAGTAATGAGGGTATGATAATCTCGTATATGCACAATTTTAGTAATGAGGGTATGATAATCTCGTATATGCACAGTTTTAGTAATGAGGGTATGATAATCTCGTATATGCACAATTTCAGTAATGAGGGTATGATAATCTCGTATATGCACAATTTTAGTAATGAGGGTATGATAATCTCGTATATGCACAATTTTAGTAATGAGGGTATGATAATCTCGTATATGCACAATTTCAGTAATGAGGGTATGATAATCTCGTATATGCACAATTTTAGTAATGAGGGTATGATAATCTCGTATATGCACAATTTCAGTAATGAGGGTATGATAATCTCGTATATGCACAATTTCAGTAATGAGGGTATGATAATCTCGTATATGCACAATTTCAGTAATGAGGGTATGATAATCTCGTATTTGCACAATTTCAGTAATGAGGGTATGATAATCTCGTATATGCACAATTTCAGTAATGCGGGTATGATAATCTCGTATTTGCACAATTTCAGTAATGCGGGTATGATAATCTCGTATATGCACAATTTCAGTAATGAGGGTATGATAATCTCGTATTTGCATAATTTCAGTAATGAGGGTATGATAATCTCGTATATGCACAATTTCAGTAATGAGGGTATGATAATCTCGTATATGCACAATTTCAGTAATGAGGGTATGATAATCTCGTATATGCACAATTTCAGTAATGAGGGTATGATAATCTCGTACATGCACAATGTCAGTAATGAGGGTATGATAATCTCGTATATGCACAATTTTAGTAATGAGGGTATGATAATCTCGTATATGCACAATTTCAGTAATGAGGGTATGATAATCTCGTATATGCACAATTTCAGTAATGAGGGTATGATAATCTCGTATTTGCACAATTTCAGTAATGAGGGTATGATAATCTCGTATATGCACAATTTCAGTAATGAGGGTATGATAATCTCGTATCTGCACAATTCCAGTAATGAGGGTATGATAATCTCGTATATGCACAATTTTAGTAATGAGGGTATGATAATCTCGTATATGCACAATTTCAGTAATGAGGGTATGATAATCTCGTATATGCACAATTTCAGTAATGAGGGTATGATAATCTCGTATATGCACAATTCCAGTAATGAGGATATGATAATCTCGTATATGCACAATTTCAGTAATGAGGGTATGATAATCTCGTATCTGCACAATTCCAGTAATGAGGGTATGATAATCTCGTATATGCACAATTTTAGTAATGAGGGTATGATAATCTCGTATATGCACAATTTCAGTAATGAGGGTATGATAATCTCGTATATGCACAATTTCAGTAATGAGGGTATGATAATCTCGTATCTGCACAATTCCAGTAATGAGGGTATGATAATCTCGTATATGCACAATTTTAGTAATGAGGGTATGATAATCTCGTATATGCACAATTTCAGTAATGAGGGTATGATAATCTCGTATATGCACAATTTCAGTAATGAGGGTATGATAATCTCGTATATGTACAATTTCAGTAATGAGGGTATGATAATCTCGTATATGCACAATTTCAGTAATGAGGGTATGATAATCTCGTATATGCACAATTTCAGTAATGAGGGTATGATAATCTCGTATCTGCACAATTCCAGTAATGAGGGTATGATAATCTCGTATTTGCACAATTTCAGTAATGAGGGTATGATAATCTCGTATATGCACAATTTTAGTAATGAGGGTATGATAATCTCGTATATGCACAATTTTAGTAATGAGGGTATGATAATCTCGTATATGCACAGTTTTAGTAATGAGGGTATGATAATCTCGTATATGCACAATTTCAGTAATGAGGGTATGATAATCTCGTATATGCACAATTTTAGTAATGAGGGTATGATAATCTCGTATATGCACAATTTCAGTAATGAGGGTATGATAATCTCGTATATGCACAATTTCAGTAATGAGGGTATGATAATCTCGTATATGCACAATTTCAGTAATGAGGGTATGATAATCTCGTATCTGCACAATTCCAGTAATGAGGGTATGATAATCTCGTATATGCACAATTTTAGTAATGAGGGTATGATAATCTCGTATATGCACAATTTCAGTAATGAGGGTATGATAATCTCGTATATGCACAATTTCAGTAATGAGGGTATGATAATCTCGTATATGTACAATTTCAGTAATGAGGGTATGATAATCTCGTATATGCACAATTTCAGTAATGAAGGTATGATAATCTCGTATATGCACAATTTCAGTAATGAGGGTATGATAATCTCGTATCTGCACAATTCCAGTAATGAGGGTATGATAATCTCGTATTTGCACAATTTCAGTAATGAGGGTATGATAATCTCGTATATGCACAATTTCAGTAATGAGGGTATGATAATCTCGTATATGCACAATTTTAGTAATGAGGGTATGATAATCTCGTATATGCACAGTTTTAGTAATGAGGGTATGATAATCTCGTATATGCACAATTTCAGTAATGAGGGTATGATAATCTCGTATATGCACAATTTTAGTAATGAGGGTATGATAATCTCGTATATGCACAATTTCAGTAATGAGGGTATGATAATCTCGTATATGCACAATTTCAGTAATGAGGGTATGATAATCTCGTATATGCACAATTTCAGTAATGAGGGTATGATAATCTCGTATCTGCACAATTCCAGTAATGAGGGTATGATAATCTCGTATATGCACAATTTTAGTAATGAGGGTATGATAATCTCGTATATGCACAATTTCAGTAATGAGGGTATGATAATCTCGTATATGCACAATTTCAGTAATGAGGGTATGATAATCTCGTATATGTACAATTTCAGTAATGAGGGTATGATAATCTCGTATATGCACAATTTCAGTAATGAAGGTATGATAATCTCGTATATGCACAATTTCAGTAATGAGGGTATGATAATCTCGTATCTGCACAATTCCAGTAATGAGGGTATGATAATCTCGTATTTGCACAATTTCAGTAATGAGGGTATGATAATCTCGTATATGCACAATTTTAGTAATGAGGGTATGATAATCTCGTATATGCACAATTTTAGTAATGAGGGTATGATAATCTCGTATATGCACAGTTTTAGTAATGAGGGTATGATAATCTCGTATATGCACAATTTCAGTAATGAGGGTATGATAATCTCGTATATGCACAATTTTAGTAATGAGGGTATGATAATCTCGTATATGCACAATTTCAGTAATGAGGGTATGATAATCTCGTATATGCACAATTTCAGTAATGAGGGTATGATAATCTCGTATATGCACAATTTCAGTAATGAGGGTATAATAATCTCGTATATGCACAATTTCAGTAATGAGGGTATGATAATCTCGTATATGCACAATTTTAGTAATGAGGGTATGATAATCTCGTATATGCACAATTTCAGTAATGAGGGTATGATAATCTCGTATATGCACAATTTTAGTAATGAGGGTATGATACTCTCGTATATGCACAATTTCAGTAATGAGGGTATGATAATCTCGTATATGCACAATTTCAGTAATGAGGGTATGATAATCTCGTATATGCACAATTTCAGTAATGAGGGTATGATAATCTCGTATATGCACAATTTCAGTAATGAGGGTATGCTAATCTCGTATATGCACAATTCCAGTAATGAGGGTATGATAATCTCGTATATGCACAATTTCAGTAATGAGGGTATGATACTTCATATTTTATATTTGTTCATGAGGCGTTGAAATTGCTATGTCAGGAATTTTATCTGAACATAATGTTTGGTATTTAACGTAAGAGATAGGAAATACAGATATTATGTTAGTATGCAATGTTGCTTGGGCATAATGTACCTTCTTTGACTTAAATTCATTGACGCATTGACTGTAGAACGTCATAAAAAAAGCCCGTCTCGTCCAGTTAAGGAGATTCGAAAACGAAGATTTCTTAAAACGTGTTTTTCACATTCAGTTTATTTGGCTTCTGGAGACATTTTAGTCGCATATATCGTTCGTGGATTGAAATATCAACCACAAATATAACATCGTTACGGTAAATAATTTTCATATAAAATCCAACTGAACTAAATACATGTACATCTAAACTCCAACTGCCATGTGATTCTTTTGAACATTAAAATGTATACAGTAGAGTTTATTGTTTAAATTAAAGTTTGCTATAAAGACATCGTGCTCTGAGTGATGTGTAAGAACAGTTAATTAACCAGTGGACTACGACGCCAAGGAGATGACGCCGACACGCTACAGTTCCTCGCCTTCACACGAGAAACCTGCACAACACGAACACGCTGGCGACACGCCACCAATCACGCCCTACACATGTGATGACGAACCACATTGAAATCTGCATATGACTTGTTATATTCGCCGACTTAGACATTCTGTCACTTTGGTATCCCTTTGCTTTTCTAAAATGACTACTATCTGCTTACAATGTATGATTTCCTTATGAATTCCATTGTACATGCTCCATAAGGTCGAATAAAATCTGTCATCCAGACCCCTTAAAGGCGCTGTAGCACGTTTTTTCGCTCAAATATGTCGATAAAATATATTTGAAAAATAATGTCACCAATAGTAAAACACCCTTCTCTCTTCGGAAAGTCAAGTTATAAATGAGTGTACATGGTTCCGTCACGCCATGGGAATCGTTTTCGTCATTCGAAATAATAAAATGTGTTCACAATAAAATGGCCGCCATGTAATTTTTGCTTTATACGCAACACCGTCATTACAACTACGGATAATTGGTTTGTGTAAGAAGATGTTTAACCCTCTAAAGTGAATATAAATCACATAAACTATCATTATAAATGGGAAATTTGAAAAAATAAAATTTGAAAAAAACTTGCTACAGCGCCTTTAATATGTTCATCACCTAGGCAAGTCTACAAAAAGACTCTGAGCTCAGTCTCAAAGGCTCCTTTTTATTATATAATTTTTTTCTTTACATTTTTTTAATCTGTTCAAAAAAATTCATTTCAGAGGCTAAATGTTAGACTAGGTCGAATAAGGAGGTTGAGTTTACACAAAGTCTGGAATAAAGAAGTTAACTATCCAAGAAATTTTCCTAATTAAATTAGTATTCTTTAATACAACTAGTCCATTGGATAACGAACTGAGTTATGTTAACTAATAACTATTGGGTCATTTGAATAACTATTTCCAGGATTCATTATATAAGGGGAAACATTCTGGTACAAAATATTCCTAGTTAGAGCACAGTTTGTTCTCATATTAATAAATACATGTGTTGATATGGGAAGCATTGAACTTCAATCTGCGGGATGCATTCGAAAATCCTTTAAACAGTTGTTATCTGTTATAGAACGATAGAGAGAAGGAAGATTCAGCGACATGAGGTGTTCAGGTGGGAGTTGAGATGTGAGAGAATAGGAGAAATGATTAAAACAATCTAGTGGGGAGGGAATCTTTATTTATCTGCGTTTAGACCCTATACATATAATTACTGGACTTACACTACCTTATCTTTAGTAGATGTGCGCCTTTCATTATATTATCTTTTCTGTAGAGGATACAGGCAATGAGCATACGTATTCACATCTACCTGTGAGTCACCTTGTAAACATTTTATATAATAATGGTTTCAGAATATATATGTTTGCATGTTAAGTATTTTTTAAAGTTCTTGAAGGCACCCGTTATGATTTCCTGTTTGTGAAGGTGAAATGACAATCCCCTGTCGAATCGCAACAAATCCGGAAACTGTCACGTTGATTCTGTTAAAGGTCAACATGAAGTTCCTGGTCACATAACACGACCAATCAGATTTATCCGGGGGCGTCGTCACACATGCATATCCACTTGGTGTAGGAACAGATGCGACGTCTCTTCTTGGAGAGTGTCAGCAAATAAGTTACGTAGAAGAAGAAAAAGAAATTATTTACGTATATTTATTAAAATATTCACATTTGATGCATTGTCTTGAAATAATCCAACGACAAACACGGCCCAGTATTGATTTCCCAATATGTGTAGTTACGGTTCAACATAAATACGCGGTGAGTTTATGCAAAGAATCGAAATCTGAGACGGCTCAACTGGCCAGATGACAGTAGCTTCATGCCTCATGCCACAGATAGTCGAGTTCGAGTCTGGAGGTGTACATACATATATGTATGCCCACAAGAACATCCTGTTGTTCCTTTCGATGAAGGCTCAGCGATGGTGTGTGAACATAATTGAATTAAATTCAGTTCATAGCCAAATAAAGCCAAATAAAATTTTATGAAATCTACTGTCTGTCATTTTAAGTCCTTGTTTAAAATGAAAATATTTGAAAACATCATTACAGGAATTTATATAAAAATTTTTTATAACTTTCATTTTTTAATAGAGTGAGTTTATGAGAAAGGCACATGTATATAACAAGGCAGCATAATGTTAAATCTTGGCTCACACTAAGGCAATATCCTCATTGAATTGAATATTTTGAGGGCAGTCACGTATCGTTAAAATTATAATAGATAGAATACTTAATAGAGTTTGTTAAATACCAGATTCAGTTCTCCGAAAAAGCAATTCAAGCACGCCAGGTTTTTTTTAACGGGTATCGTATATTATGTATCATACTCTCATGAATGGAATTGTGCAGAACTCTTTACGAGATATATCCTGAACACATACATTCAACATCGACTTAATCTGTCAAAAATAGTTTGTGTTTGATTCTGTAGAGAATGTTAGTATCGTTTCTTTGGTCCCTCGGTGTATCGTATCGTCACTGGTCACAGTGAAAACTATGCGATATCGATGTCATCACTGCAGCTTGATTATTTTCCTGATAAATCCCAGTATTAATGTTTTCATAAAATAATGAATTCAGGCATCACATGATATACACATATATATCACAACTGGTGATCCCGTTGACGTGGAGCATATATAATATTGTAGTTACATGTCATTTTCCTCAAGTTGGTCTGTGTCCGTTGTTGACATGGATATACACACTATATTTATATAAGTAATATGTAATGCTTATGTAACCATGTGTATACATAAGAGTTTCATAACATGTCTCCTTGACGAAAGGCGCCAGTCTTTCCTTGAACCTTTGTTTGATGATGGCCTGGTATTCCACATGGTGGCAACATATGAGACGTGCAGGTTAACGACACGGGAAGATGTTTCAAATCTCATTCCGGATGCAAAATAGGTTATTAATAGTACGAGTCAGACTTATGTTGTGTCTAACGTATTACATATATTAATAAAATGATTTCAAATGAATAAATACATCAAAAAGGCGCTGCCGCACGTTTTTGTCAAATTATCTTTTCTCAAATTTGTCAATTATTATTAAAGTGTATACTATATATTGTTACGTGAGAGGGTCAAACATCTCATTACACGGCCCGATAACCCTAAACACAGTAAACGGTTAATCGTATTGGAAGAAAATGATGCGACGTATAAACGGACAGTGGTGTGGATCGCTTCAGTGAGAGGTAGATTTGTACGTCTCATGCGTTGGTTACCAATCCACCATGGTGCCATAATGTAAACTCTACTCTGAGGGTTTAGGTATCGCTACATCAGTCAAATCACTTGAACAACCTCCAAGCTCCAAGCGGCCATGTTAATGTAAACACCTTAAAATGGTCACTCGAAGGGAAATGGACTCTCATGGCTTAACCAAACAAGGTACATTCGTTTTGGAATTCTTTTTATCGATTGAGGAGTATTATTCAGCCATTGATGAAAATTAATTACCTGTTCGTGAGATCACTGTTTCAGTAACAACGGGGTGTTCCAGTGTCTTTAACCTTTCTGTTAGTGACATCACGCATATGGGTTTCCAGACCGTCTGAGTTGTGCGGTGCTTGGACTAAAGAATATATTGACATCATATTGACGTAGAATGAAAAGCTGGATATACAACTTCTTTACTTTGAATAGCCGACGTTTCGACATAGTTTCTAATGTTGCATATTCATAGAAATAACTAAATAAGTTCCAAAATTTAATGTATTTAATACTATTTATCAGAGGTATAACAGAATCTAAGTACTTTACGTACTGGAGAAGGTCACAGGGCCACCAAACTTATATTTTAGAATCCCCATCGGCCAAGGAGTCTGTACACAAAATGTCAGCTTGATTTTCTAGACCTATTCGTGCTGGGGAAGAAAATGAAATAGGTTATAAGGTCATAACCCTTGTGACCCATACTTTTTAGAGCTGTTTGTAATTGACAAGAAGAGGAAAAATTTGTGTTAGGTCGTGCACAGGGTCACCGATTTAGAATCTCAACTGGCAAAGGAGTCTTTACATAAGATTTTAAGATTTGTAGAGTCACCTAATGACGGAGTTTGCTTATTTTTTAAAAAGGTAAAATTTTATCTTAATTTAAGCCCAGAGTTTAAAACGAAAAAGGACCTAAAACTAAGAACACTTGCAAATTCACAAAACGCCGACTTTTCTTAATATTATACATGGGACTTTTTTTAGGTAAAAAAGAACCATACTTCTTTCTTTCTGAGTTAGTTCATATGAATATGATAAGTTAACCCATTTTCAAGGTAGGATGATGGATAGATACTTATTGAAAAGTAACACGGCAGCAGTTTTTACGAGAATAACAAACATACCATAACACTGCCTGGAACACGCAATGTATTGTTATACTGACACTGCATACCTAAAAGTATTATTTCTATAGGCACATTGAGGTGTTTAATAATATATATCATTGCTATAGGCACATTGAGGTGTTTAATAATATATATCATTGCTATAGGCACATTGAGGTGTTTAATAATATATATCATTGCTATAGGCACATTGAGGTGTTTAATAATATATATCATTGCTATAGGCACATTGAGGTGTTTAATAATATATATCATTGCTATAGGCACATTGAGGTGTTTAATAATATATATCATTGCTATAGGCACATTGAGGTGTTTAATAATATATATCATTGCTATAGGCACATTGAGGTGTTTAATAATATATATCATTGCTATATAGGCACATTGAGGTGTTTAATAATATATGTCATTGCTATAGGCACATTGAGGTGTTTAATAATATATATCATTGCTATAGGCACATTGAGGGGTTTAATAATATCTATCATTGCTATAGGCACATTGAGGTGTTTAATAATATATATCATTGCTATATAGGCACATTGAGGGGTTTAATAATATATATCATTGCTATAGGCACATTGAGGGGTTTAATAATATATATCATTGCTATAGGCACATTGAGGTGTTTAATAATATATATAATTGCTATAGGCACATTGAGGTGTTTAATAATATATATCATTGCTATATAGGCACATTGAGGTGTTTAATAATATATATCATTGCTATATAGGCACATTGAGGTGTTTAATAATATATGTCATTGCTATAGGCACATTGAGGGGTTTAATAATATATATCATTGCTATAGGCACATTGAGGGGTTTAATAATATCTATCATTGCTATAGGCACATTGAGGTGTTTAATAATATATATCATTGCTATATAGGCACATTGAGGTGTTTAATAATATATATCATTGCTATAGGCACATTGAGGTGTTTAATAATATCTTTCATTGCTATAGGCACATTGAGGTGTTTAATAATATATATCATTGCTATAGGCACATTGAGGGGTTTAATAATATCTATCATTGCTATAGGCACATTGAGGTGTTTAATAATATATGTCATTGCTATAGGCACATTGAGGTGTTTAATAATATATATCATTGCTATAGGCACATTGAGGTGTTTAATAATATATATCATTGCTATAGGCACATTGAGGTGTTTAATAATATATATCATTGCTATAGGCACATTGAGGTGTTTAATAATATATATCATTGCTATAGGCACATTGAGGTGTTTAATAATATATATCATTGCTATAGGCACATTGAGGTGTTTAATAATATATATCATTGCTATATAGGCACATTGAGGTGTTTAATAATATATGTCATTGCTATAGGCACATTGAGGGGTTTAATAATATCTATCATTGCTATAGGCACATTGAGGGGTTTAATAATATCTATCATTGCTATAGGCACATTGAGGGGTTTAATAATATATATCATTGCTATAGGCACATTGAGGGGTTTAATAATATATATCATTGATATAGGCACATTGAGGTGTTTAATAATATCTATCATTGCTATAGGCACATTGAGGTGTTTAATAATATCTATCATTGCTATAGGCACATTGAGGGGTTTAATAATATCTATCATTGCTATAGGCACATTGAGGTGTTTAATAATATATGTCATTGCTATAGGCACATTGAGGGGTTTAATAATATATATCATTGCTATAGGCACATTGAGGTGTTTAATAATATATATCATTGCTATAGGCACATTGAGGTGTTTAATAATATATATCATTGCTATAGGCACAATTAGGGTTTTGAAAAGTTGGAAGTTTTGGCAACATCCTTTTAAACTGACACGATTGCATGGTCCCGAGCATGTCGGTTTAGAGAGGGAACACCTCCCTCCTCTGTAAGAGATCTGAATAGAAATATTTCTCATGCATGGACACGATATACGTATGATATACTGCTTCAGCTGATTATTCATCTGATGTGAGCCAGGGATAAGCCATTTCTCCTGAGGGCTCTTGCAAATATACGCTATCGGGCAAAAGAAAGTACACACCTCATTTGATCTTTTCATATGTACGATTTTCAATTACTTATATCTTAGTTTTCGACGTCGTACTCTGAAGAGCACAGGCGTTTTGTCATCAGTCAAAGAATACTACGTGGTTTTTAATTTAAGAACAAAAGACATTTTATTTTTAAAAGTATTCCCAAATAAAGTTGTATAAAACGAAACAGTTCATCGACATATGAGGCATCTTCTAAGTGAAAAGCAGTAAATGTGCCTCGTTCTGCACACATATACAACATTTAAAACATGGTAGGGTCATGTTGGTGTAACTTTCATTTCTTATCCCTGTCTACATTTAACAAAGCTATTTACACTGAGAATCAATCAGTCACCAAATAGTTTATATAAACAAGGATTTAGATAGATATAAATCCTTGAGATAAACTACTGCAGAAGAGTGTTATTGTATCGCGCCACAATAACACACATCTCATTTCTTTTATCAATTGAATTTATCGAAACCACATGAGTGACTTACCTATACATAATACTTTCTTGCCGGCAGTTTATATCAGTCAGATATGTTTCCGTGAACCCTCCCGACAAGACTTGCTACAGACCTCCAGCCTGAGAAGGGTTAACTCATCTCTCTGTGAACCACCTATATAGTCCTGCTCCATGACTGTGTAAAATTAAGAGCCTTTAATACAGTCTAGATCTTTATTCAGCAAGTCTAGATAAACTGAATACACTCATAAGGATGAAGATACAATAATTTAAAAAATTCCATGGACTAAATATTTGTCAATGAACCGCCATGATAGCCATGAAAGCAATGTAATAGAGGAACCATACTCAATTTATGTATCATGTATAATTGCAAACACGATTTAAAGATGAACAAACTGACAAAAGCTCAGCAAACTATCGATAAAGCAATCTTCTCAATTTGCTCATTATGTTACTGTATATAACCAGTAGAGAAGTTTCACAAATCAGACAACATTGGGTGGACGCATCATTCAGCATTACCCAAAGTTCTTAACACAACCACGTTTTAAAGGCGCTGTAGCACGTTTTTTGCAAAATTTATTTTTTCAAATTTCCCATTTATAATGATAGTTCATGTCATTTAAATTATGTTTAGAGGGTAAAACATCTTATTACACAAACCAATTATCTGTAGTGGTAAAAACTATGTTGTGTATAAAGCAAAAATTGCATGGCGGCCATTTTATTGTGAACACAATTTATTATTTTGTATTGCAAAAACGAATCCCATGGCTTTACCGAAACATGTATACTAATTTTAAACTTTATTTTCCGAAGAGAGAATGATGTTTTACTATTGGTGAAATTATTTTTCAAATGCATTTCATCAACTTTTTTGAGCGAAAAAACGTGCTACTGCCCCTTTAATAGATGAAGTTATAATTACAAACGAAGCAGTATTATATCAAGCAGTTCCACTGTTTTTCTCTTTGGTATGTTGGATTAAGTATCATATAAAAATTTCTCACTCTGCCTACACTCCTGTGACCGACCGGCCATGCCTTGTGTAGTTTTAGCAGTAGGCAGAATGGGATGTTGGCAAAATGAGAGGGTGACGATTGTTTGAGCGCAAGATGATACGATTGAGACTGTATGGAATCCTCTGAGATAGCAACGGTATAAGTATGTTTGTTGAGAGTTTCGTAACACGACAAGGGATTTTCATAAATATTGATTCCTCATCATCGCTGGGTGACCTTCACCTTCAGCACATCATCCCACGTGATCAAGCTCCGGTTTAATGGCAGCACTATTTACATAACATCGCGTGCCGCCGTTACGTGTGTGAGATGTTACCTAACAGCTACATCAGGATTAGTTTTTACATGCCTTTTACAAATAACATCTAACTGACATTGCAGTGATGGTCGGTTTAGTGCGCCGTGATAGATCATAACTTTAGTTGCTAATGTGCCGTGTCTATTGTAACTATTAAGTTGCTGAACAGGAACACAGTTCTACGTGTCATGAATATCAAGCTCACACGTGAAACGAAATTTGATAGTATAGATATACACTATTTTTAAAACACGTGTTTGTATTCAAATTTGTGAAGATACAAGCCTTTTAAATAAAGTAACATTCAATAGTTTCGAGACAGCCGTCACCCGATACAATTGTAAGTGCCGTGATAAAGACTGAGCTTAAAAATAAATTTTAGTTTTTAAGATGGATATAGTTTTGTGGCTTGATTAATTTGGATCAAATGATTTATGGCCGCATTATGGTGAAACTGGTTTGTAATTAATCATACGTTTAATTGACCATGGATCTTATTCAGATCTTATTTATCTTATACAGCCCATATTCCCTACACTCCATTTCCCCTACAATTAGTTAAAACAACACAAGCAGTTACCTGTCTGACATAATGAACTCACCCTAACGAGTGACTAAGTATGGAGTAAGATTGAAAGTGCTCACTCTATCAATTGTCTCTGTTTTTAATCTGGGCCGTTCCATTGCATAGTAAGAGGTAACAAGCTAGGGATTAGGAGTGCGGTGGACCGTAAACTTGTTTTGATAACCTGTAGGGGATATGCTGTGTAGGGGTTATGGGAGGCTACCATTTAGACCATATTTTCTTAAATGTCCCATGTATAGAAAGTAAAAAGAAAGAAAAGTTGAACTACACACTTCATATCATTCTGCCGTTCATAGTTTTCTCGTGGACATACGTTAATTCTTACTATTAGCCAAAACAAACACATACATGTCACATTGATAATATAATATAATATAATATAATATAATATAATATAATATAATATAATATAATATAATATAATATAATATGATATGATATGATATGATATGATATGATATGATATGATATGATATGATATAATATAATATAATATAATATAATATAATATAATATAATAATAATTCCTCGTCTTTGGACTTATACTCAGGATCTTTACAAGCGGAACAATTTACCAAAATTTGTAAACTAATTGAAACTTGAGTGAATGCTAATTATTGGTTAGTTTTTATGAAATATTGGTTACATGCATTATGTTATGGACGCATTTCATACTTTGAACAACGCACTTTTTAGCATTTAATGTGAGATTGGTCTATTGTGCAACCTTTTAGTCGGCAAAATGTCACTGATGTTACCGTTCCTTCTTTGGACACATAGTCAGTGTATGGACAATTTTAATACTTATATAACAATACAGATTATTACCTCTGTAAGATATCTAAATAAAAATAATTATTATGCAAGGGCACGATATACCTTACTTAGCAGCCATAGCCTGACTATTTAAAACTGGTTAACAAGATGTGTTATACCCTGTACACGTTACTATATTGGTAACAGTATGGACACGTCTCTGCAACGTCAGGTTAGAAGTATAGTCATATGTTATTATTGTAGTGCCGGCCTAACTAACATGCAACATTGACAGTGGACCTTCACATTACTTAGCTTTATATCTACAAGTTGGTGTATGAATACATCATTGCTATATGTTGATATATATTACGTGGATGTTTAAAGTTTGGAATGACAATGACAATACCTTATTGTATGGAGTAGTTCGTGTTCAAAGGAGAACGGTAGAGTGAACAGAAGAGGACTTCAACAAAATACTTTAATATTTGTTTATAAGCTATATGAAATGTGCTGATTATATATATACTTTATTGTATGGAGTATTTCGTTTTCAATTTTGGGAGAAAGGTAGACTGAACAGTAGAAGACTTCAACAAAATACTTCAATTGATAATTTATTATAAGCTATACGAAATTTGCTTATTAAGTATTGTTTATATGTATGAGAGTGTTCTGTGATGTAGTGAATATCAGTTGAAGAGTGCCTGTGTATGCCCTATGGTATAAAACATCTCTATGTCAATAAATACACACTATGAACAGCACGGGGTTAGCCATTGCTATTCGACATCAACAGTAAATTAATGGTATGTAAGGAAGCTTTTTAAAAACAAAGAAAAAACTCAAAACACTTTAAAGGGGCAATAGCACGTTTTTTTCGTTCAAATAAGTCGAAAAAATGTATTTGAAAAATAATGTCACCAACAGTAAAACACCATTCTCTCTTCGGAAAATCAAGTTATAAATGAGTGTACATGGTTCCGTAAAGCCATGGCAATCGTTATTTGTCATTCGAAATAATAAAATGTGTTCACAATAAAATGGCCGCCATGCAATTTTTGCTTTATACACAACACCGGTATTACCACCACGGATAATTGGTTTGTATAATAAGATGTTGTAACCTCTAAAGTAAATATAAATGACATAAACTATTAGTCTAAATGGGAAATTTTAAAAAATATAATTTGCAAAAAAAGCATGCTTCTGCTCCTTTAAGGTAGTACCACAATTCTTCGTAATGGTATTCCTGCGATATCAATCTAAATACCATTAAACAACGTGGTTTTATCCATGTCGAACGCAGCGATGATACTATCCACAGCGGAGTTCACGTGACCTCGAACACCTGTGACTGAAGATGACTAACTGCCAACAACATTAGTCAAGATGCTCGTGCAGAGGCGCGTGCAGTAAACAACGCCCCTCCAGTCTCGTTATACTGGACACAGCCAATTACAAGGACTACGCGTTGCAGGGGTTGTCATTAGTTAGTAGATATTAGATCTTAGGATATACAAAACCATGTAAAGGCGTCTTATGTAAAACTTACTTCACTTGCTTATGATTAAAGCTAAGGAAAATGGTGACCGAGTTTACGTTGGAGAATTAACTTCGATCTCGTTATTCTAAGCTCAAAATTAAATCAACTGTTTCTCGTTTTTCTCATTCTTATATTTTCTGTTATGCATTGACCCGATGTATACACTACTAATTATATAAGCTACGATGCAATTTATATAACATATGTATATAGACCTTAGGTGCGTATGTATTATCACAGGAAAATGTAGGTATTTCACTCAACTTACATCACACTTGTTATTTTTTAGATGACTAAGTATTTACTGACTTGTTACATTAATTTTATCATTTAAAAATATATCATACATTTTTGGGTTATTTACTCCTTTTCCTTTGTTATGACTTTCCATTACATAAGTAAGTAAGTAAGTATTTAGAACACTTGAAATATGTGACACATGTTTAACTGCCTTTAAATTGCTTTTTCGTATGCTCGAGTGCACAAAGTGTATTATGTCGGTAACTTAATCTTTAAACAGTGAACTACACAACGACTTGCGAGCTCTGCACACTGCATGCGTCTTAAAATGGCGAATTCCCATTGTTAGCGCTACCTATCCCAGACGGGAGTAACCAGCACCTTGACATATTTTTTCCCTGTTGTCTGCCTCTGAAAACATTGTACAATACTGTGATATTAAAGTATAGAGACATGTTTGTATTTGTTATGCAACTTCCAAACGCAAGGCATAACTCTTGCCAGTCTGCATTACTGGCTGATTTAACCCTTGCGGTATTTCCCTCGCTTTCTTGTATCAAGACAGTGAATAGCTGCACCAGAAATGCATAGCGGGCCTGGATTTCTAAACACAGATTTCTGAAGGACATACTGCAAGGCCTAAATCAGCCAGTAATGGAGACTTGCAAGAGTTATGCCTTGCATTGGGAAGTTGTTTGTTATGTGGTTGGCAGAGTTTATTTTGCTTGAGGGATCAGGATGCAAGTCTGTGCACTCTTCCACAAATTTGGTTTGATAGTGGTGTAGGCGATATGGGGTGTAGGCGATACGAGGACAAACTTGCCTCTCAGGAGGGAATTGTCCCTTCGTATTTGCTTAAAGAAGTTATGCTATATTACATGAAGATCTGAGTAAGATTAATATTATCAGAAAAATATCAACACTGAGCGGATTCGTCATGTATCACCGTTATCGTAATATCTACCTTCACAATTATTTATCAATTGAGGTGCGTGTAAGTATCATTAACTTTTACTGCAATGACACATCTGGACACATATTAAAGTTCAGTTAATAACGTGTATGTAGTCCACTGACCTAGCTATACCTGTGCTGCACACATCCCATGTCATCAATCAGCATGGACCGTAGTTCCTGACATAGTTTATCTTCAGTGTTTGCAAGATTCATAAAGACAAACTTTACCATACGCTTATGATTATTGAATAAAAGATTTGCCTCTTGCTGATTATTATAGGGGTTGACTATATTGCACTCACACCTGTTTATTTGTTTTACCATATTTTAGTTTTAAAGAAAGATATTATTTGACGAGTAATAATGGAAGTGATACGTAACTATTTACTCAGCCTTAATTATGTTCACAGCGCAGAGATTTTTTGGAACATTATCAAGAAAAGGAAAAGTTGAAAATAAACATGATTATTATGATATCACAGAAATAGCGATTGAACTCCATCGATAGCGAGTACAGTTGCACTGAACAAGTAAATGTATGCGTTCCCTTTTAAGACCGTCCTACTTGATGACCGTTTATACAACACTTGTCTGTCTGTATGTCTGTCTGTCTGCTCTCTGACGTCTTCTCTCCATGATACACACGTGACTAATTACACAACAGCTACTTGAACAGCACCCCCAGTTCCCATCTTGGTTATCTTTAGATTATAAAACAATGATATAGATATATTATCTTCAAAACCTTGACCTTTGGAAGCTCTCAGAGAGCCAAAATAGTTGGAAACCAATATGTAATTAATCGTAGTGCCAAGAGCTTTTAAACTTATGGATATCCAGTTTGTTCTCTAAAAAATAAA
Organism: Gibbula magus; assembly: GCA_936450465.1. Lineage (NCBI taxonomy): Eukaryota > Metazoa > Mollusca > Gastropoda > Trochida > Trochidae > Gibbula > Gibbula magus. The sequence continues at coordinate 76,636,046 of OW388294.1, forward strand.
TAGATTTTCAGTTAGACTTTGGAGAGCATAAGGGACTAGACGTGTACTAGACGTGTACTAGACGTGTACTAAACGTGTACGAGACGTGTACTAGACGTGTACTAGACGTGTACTAGACGTGTACGAGACGTGTACTAGACGTGTACTAGACGTGTACGAGACGTGTACTAGACGTGTACGAGACGTGTACTAGATGTGTACTAGACGTGTACTAGACGTGTATAAGACGTGTACTAGACGTGTACTAGATGTGTACTAGACGTGTACTAGATGTGTACTAGACGTGTACTAGACGTGTACTAGACGTGTACTAGATGTGTACTAGACGTGTACTAGACGTGTACTTGATGTGTACGAGACGTGTACTAGACGTGTACTAGACGTGTACTAGACGTGTACTAGACGTGTACTAGATGTGTACTAGACGTGTACTAGATGTGTACTAGACGTGTACTATACGTGTACTAGATGTGTACTAGACGTGTACTAGACGTGTACTAGACGTGTACTAGACGTGTACGAGACGTGTACTAGACGTGTACTAGACGTGTACGAGACGTGTACTAGACGTGTACGAGACGTGTACTAGACGTGTACTAGACGTGTACTAGACGTGTACTAGACGTGTACTAGATGTGTACTAGATGTGTACTAGACGTGTACTAGACGTGTACGAGACGTGTACTAGACGTGTACTAGATGTGTACTAGATGTGTACTAGACGTGTACTAGACGTGTACTAGACGTGTACTAGACGTGTACTAGACTTGTACTAGACGTGTACTAGACGTGTACTAGATGTGTACGAGACGTGTACTAGACGTGTAATAGACGTGTACTAGACGTGTACTAGATGTGTACTAGACGTGTACTAGACGTGTACTAGATATGTACTAGACGTGTACTAGATGTGTACTAGACGTGTACTAGACGTGTACGAGACGTGTACTAGACGTGTACGAGACGTGTACTAGATGTGTACTAGACGTGTACTAGACGTGTACGAGACGTGTACTAGACGTGTACTAGACGTGTACTAGACGTGTACTAGACGTGTACTAGACGTGTACTAGATATGTACTAGACGTGTACTAGATGTGTACTAGACGTGTACTAGACGTGTACGAGACGTGTACTAGACATGTACGAGACGTGTACTAGATGTGTACTAGACGTGTACTAGACGTGTACTAGACGTGTACTAGATGTGTACTAGACGTGTACTAGACGTGTACTAGACGTGTACTAGACGTGTACTAGACGTGTACTAGACGTGTACTAGATGTGTACTAGACGTGTACTAGACGTGTACTAGACGTGTACCAGACGTGTACTAGACGTGTACTAGACGTGTACGAGACGTGTACTAGACGTGTACTAGACGTGTACTAGACGTGTACGAGACGTGTACTAGACGTGTACTAGACGTGTACTAGATGTGTACTAGATGTGTACTAGACGTGTACTAGACGTGTACTAGACGTGTACTAGACGTGTACTAGACGTGTACTAGACGTGTACTAGACGTGTACTAGACGTGTACGAGACGTGTACTAGACGTGTACTAGACGTGTACTAGACGTGTACTAGACGTGTACTAGATGTGTACTAGACGTGTACTAGACGTGTACAAGACGTGTACCAGACGTGTACCAGACGTGTACTAGACGTGTACGAGACGTGTACTAGACGTGTACTAGACGTGTACTAGACGTGTACTAGACGTGTACGAGACGTGTACTTGACGTGTACTAGACGTGTACTAGACGTGTACTAGACGTGTACGAGACGTGTACTAGACGTGTACTAGACGTGTACTAGACGTGTACGAGACGTGTACTAGACGTGTACTAGACGTGTACGAGACGTGTACGAGACGTGTACTAGACGTGTACTAGACGTGTACTAGACGTGTACGAGACGTGTACTAGACGTGTACTAGACGTGTACTAGACGTGTACGAGACGTGTACTAGACGTGTTGGAAGGAGGCTGATGTCTGGTATACAAATAACAGTCGCACGTCCTGCTCCACGAATGTATGAAATACTATAAGAATAATCAACGAGTTGCGAGGAATTACGGATTATCTTTCCCGAGTTAATTATTGTGATAAACTCCGAGCTTTAGCGAGGAGTTTGACATAATAATTCACGAGGGACAGATAATTCGTAATTCCGAGCACCGAGTTGGTTATTCTTTTTCTTACCCAAGATCATTTTAATGCATGAAAATCGAAAAACAAGACGCGAATTCGCGATCTTTGATTAGACTGCAAAATACGAATTGTACTCATACGCCATTCATAAAATCTCTCACACCTTCAAGAAGCGCACATCTAAATAGTTTACAACTTGTGCTCTTTTTTCCAGAAAGATTCTAAAGTAACTGTTGAATTTTATTCCCAAAATGGTTTACTGACGTAGTAAACAACTCATTAATATCGTAAACAATGTCGCAGAATGAGAGAAAATTTGTGAAAACGTGAATTGATAATCGCTCTGTTGGAATGCAAGACAGGAGTATTATTACGTCACCAAATGACGTCATGGTTAATGACGTCACAAAGCAATGACGTCACGGCAGTGCAGTCGGCGACTCTCGCATGCTGCTTCGCCTTGCAAGTTTAGTACTGTAAATACGGTCTAGGAAATATAGGTTGAACATGATTTTATATTTAATATGCTTTACTGACGTGTGACGTCAATTAGGTATGCTCGAAATTGTTCAATTATATGATTTAGCTTGAACAGGAGAACTTAGCAATTCATGAATGAGCACAAAGTAGTTCCGTCAACCAATCAAAATGCAAGTTATATTTAGAAAAACTGTAATTCCCATGACCATTATGAAAACTTTAATACCCGGCATATCTGTGCCCGCTTGGGTAAGAAAAACCTTTTATAAGTCAAGGTCATCAGCCAGTTGGTTTAGATTTTTTAGACCCAGTTCACTCATCCATTCATAATGATTGGTTCGATGAAATTGAAATCCTAAACTATAAAGAGATTAGAACAGGAAGATTTTATTGATAACAACTTCTTTAATTTGAAAATCTTCCTGTTCTTATGTATACCACTTCTAAATGCCCTCCAAAGACCTATAAAGAGATTAATGAATACAATCTGAAATTTAGATCAACACATCCTCGTTAAACACTCAGTCTGGTATAATATTACTCCACATCGCCTCGTGCCATTAGAACTGATCTGGGACCTGAACTAGGCCAATAGATACACTTAAATATATTAACTTACTATAGCCACATTCATTCACTTATCATGTCATGCTTTAATTATGTCAAAACAATTCAACTGGAATGTGTGCCACAATATATTCTAATGGACATAAAATAGCAAAATCAGTTTGAAAATTATGAATAAATTCTTTTTGTAATGCCAGTTTCTAGCGAAAATCGATCATGTTGCCTTTATCAATGCATGACAAATGTTTATAATGGTCAGGTCTGCTTTACAACTGCATTGTCTTTATTTGTTTCAAATTCTTTTTTAAATTCTGTATTTGAATTTTTCTTTGGACGCCAGATGTTAAAATTCCATCGCACTGGGAAATAATAACCGAACATAGTTGTTAGTTGTGCATTTCATTTGATAGCGTTCTCACTGCCAATATATTCGATCAGATAGATCGACCACAAATGTCTTCTCTCAAAAATACCATTGTAATCCCTCAGCGAATAGGCTCGTGTGATGTTTTACTTATTATTCCTGGGGTGTCCTTTCTTACAAAAAAATGCCACACCAAGATTTCTTAATAAAAGATCAGTGCCAAAAGTGATATCAAAATTTTAACTAGCCTTTCGTGATGTGTATGAACATTTTAGTATTTATTTGATAAAAACCAAAATCAACAGTGGACGCTCGATCACTGCTGAACATTTATTGATGAACATACCCCGATGTAAGTTATCGCCTTCGTTGAAAGGCTAACAAAATCTTCAAAAACGGCTTCATTTGAGCACGGCAAACCACGACCAGTTGAAATTAGACCTCTCTTAACAATGTCAAATATATCATCAATATGTGTACGGTAAATAAGTTCACCCTCAGTGGCATCGAGTTTCTTGATTAACTGTTCCACATCACCACACTGCCATATCTCATAGCGACCAATGATGGAATACTGACTAGAAGATTTACTTCTGTTCCACATCACCACACTGCCATATCTCATAGCGACCAATGATGGAATACTGACTAGAAGATTTACTTCTGTTCCACATCACCACACTGCCATATCTCATAGCGACCAATGATGAAATACTGACTAGAAGATTTACTTCTGTTCCACATCACCACAATGCGATATCTCATAGCGACCACTGATGGAATACTGACTAGAAGATTTACTTCTGTTCCACATCACCACACTGCCATATCTCATAGCGACCAATGATGAAATACTGACTAGAAGATTTACTTCTGTTCCACATCAACACACTGCGATATCTCATAGCGACCAATGATGGAATACTGACTAGAAGATTTACTTCTGTTCCATATCACCACACTGCGATATCTCATAGCGACCAATGATGGAATACTGACTAGAAGATTTACTTCTGTTCCACATCACCACACTGCCATATCTCATAGCGACCAATGATGGAATACTGACTAGAAGATTTACTTTTGTTCCACATCACCACACTGCCATATCTCATAGCGACCAATGATGGAATACTGACTAGAAGATTTACTTCTGTTCCACATCACCACACTGCCATATCTCATAGCGACCAATGATGGAATACTGACTAGAAGATTAACTTCTGTTCCACATCACCACACTGCCATATCTCATAGTGACCAATGATGGAATACTGACTAGAAGATTAACTTCTGTTCCACATCACAACACTGCCATATCTCATAGCGACCAATGATGGAATACTGACTAGAAGATTAACTTCTGTTCCACATCACCACACTGCCATATCTCATAGCGACCAATGATGGAATACTGACTAGAAGATTTACTTATGTTCCACATCACCACACTGCGATATCTAATAGTGACCAATGATGGAATACTGACTAGAAGATTTACTTCTGTTCCACATCACCACACTGCGATATCTCATAGCGACCAATGATGGAATACTGACTAGAAGATTTACTTCTGTTCCACATCACCACACTGCCATATCTCATAGCGACCAATGATGGAATACTGACTAGAAGATTTACTTTTGTTCCACATCACCACACTGCCATATCTCATAGCGACCAATGATGGAATACTGACTAGTGATTTACTTCTGTTCCACATCACCACACTGCCATATCTCATAGCGACCAATGATGAAATACTGACTAGAAGATTTACTTCTGTTCCACATCACCACAATGCGATATCTCATAGCGACCACTGATGGAATACTGACTAGAAGATTTACTTCTGTTCCACATCACCACACTGCCATATCTCATAGCGACCAATGATGAAATACTGACTAGAAGATTTACTTCTGTTCCACATCAACACACTGCGATATCTCATAGCGACCAATGATGGAATACTGACTAGAAGATTTACTTCTGTTCCATATCACCACACTGCGATATCTCATAGCGACCAATGATGGAATACTGACTAGAAGATTTACTTCTGTTCCACATCACCACACTGCCATATCTCATAGCGACCAATGATGGAATACTGACTAGAAGATTTACTTTTGTTCCACATCACCACACTGCCATATCTCATAGCGACCAATGATGGAATACTGACTAGAAGATTTACTTCTGTTCCACATCACCACACTGCCATATCTCATAGCGACCAATGATGGAATACTGACTAGAAGATTAACTTCTGTTCCACATCACCACACTGCCATATCTCATAGTGACCAATGATGGAATACTGACTAGAAGATTAACTTCTGTTCCACATCACAACACTGCCATATCTCATAGCGACCAATGATGGAATACTGACTAGAAGATTTACTTTTGTTCCACATCACCACACTGTCATATCTCATAGCGACCAATGATGAAATACTGACTAGAATATTTACTTCTGTTCCACATCACCACACTGCCATATCTCATAGCGACCACTGATGAAATACTGACTAGAAGATTTACTTCTGTTCCACATCACCACACTGCGATATCTCATAGCGACCACTGATGGAATACTGACTAGAAGATTTACTTCTGTTCCACATCACCACACTGCCATATCTCATAGCGACCAATGATGAAATACTGACTAGAAGATTTACTTCTGTTCCACATCACCACACTGCGATATCTCATAGCGACCAATGATGGAATACTGACTAGAAGATTTACTTCTGTTCCACATCACCACACTGCCATATCTCATAGCGACCAATGATGGAATACTGACTAGAAGATTTACTTTTGTTCCACATCACCACACTGCGATATCTCATAGCGACCAATGATGGAATACTGACTAGAAGATTTACTTCTGTTCCACATCACCACACTGCCATATCTCATAGCGACCAATGATGGAATACTGACTAGAAGATTAACTTCTGTTCCACATCACCACACTGCCATATCTCATAGTGACCAATGATGGAATACTGACTAGAAGATTAACTTCTGTTCCACATCACCACACTGCCATATCTCATAGTGACCAATGATGGAATACTGACTAGAAGATTAACTTCTGTTCCACATCACAACACTGCCATATCTCATAGCGACCAATGATGGAATACTGACTAGAAGATTAACTTCTGTTCCACATCACCACACTGCCATATCTCATAGCGACCAATGATGGAATACTGACTAGAAGATTTACTTCTGTTCCACATCACCACACTGCGATATCTCATAGTGACCAATGATGGAATACTGACTAGAAGATTTACTTCTGTTCCACATCACCACACTGCGATATCTCATAGCGACCAATGATGGAATACTGACTAGAAGATTTACTTCTGTTCCACATCACCACACTGCCATATCTCATAGCGACCAATGATGGAATACTGACTAGAAGATTTACTTTTGTTCCACATCACCACACTGCCATATCTCATAGCGACCAATGATGGAATACTGACTAGTGATTTACTTCTGTTCCACATCACCACACTGCCATATCTCATAGCGACCAATGATGGAATACTGATTAGAAGATTTACTTTTGTTCCACATCACCACACTGTCATATCTCATAGCGACCAATGATGAAATACTGACTAGAATATTTACTTCTGTTCCACATCACCACACTGCCATATCTCATAGCGACCACTGATGAAATACTGACTAGAAGATTTACTTCTGTTCCACATCACCACACTGCGATATCTCATAGCGACCACTGATGGAATACTGACTAGAAGATTTACTTCTGTTCCACATCACCACACTGCCATATCTCATAGCGACCAATGATGAAATACTGACTAGAAGATTTACTTCTGTTCCACATCACCACACTGCGATATCTCATAGCGACCAATGATGGAATACTGACTAGAAGAATTACTTCTGTTCCACATCACCACACTGCCATATCTCATAGCGACCAATGATGGAATACTGACTAGAAGATTTACTTTTGTTCCACATCACCACACTGCGATATCTCATAGCGACCAATGATGGAATACTGACTAGAAGATTTACTTCTGTTCCACATCACCACACTGCCATATCTCATAGCGACCAATGATGGAATACTGACTAGAAGATTAACTTCTGTTCCACATCACCACACTGCCATATCTCATAGTGACCAATGATGGAATACTGACTAGAAGATTAACTTCTGTTCCACATCACCACACTGCCATATCTCATAGCGACCAATGATGGAATACTGACTAGAAGATTTACTTATGTTCCACATCACCACACTGCGATATCTAATAGTGACCAATGATGGAATACTGACTAGAAGATTTACTTCTGTTCCACATCACCACACTGCGATATCTCATAGCGACCAATGATGGAATACTGACTAGAAGATTTACTTCTGTTCCACATCACCACACTGCCATATCTCATAGCGACCAATGATGGAATACTGACTAGAAGATTTACTTTTGTTCCACATCACCACACTGCCATATCTCATAGCGACCAATGATGGAATACTGACTAGTGATTTACTTCTGTTCCACATCACCACACTGCCATATCTCATAGCGACCAATGATGGAATACTGACTAGAAGATTTACTTTTGTTCCACATCACCACACTGTCATATCTCATAGCGACCAATGATGAAATACTGACTAGAATATTTACTTCTGTTCCACATCACCACACTGCCATATCTCATAGCGACCACTGATGAAATACTGACTAGAAGATTTACTTCTGTTCCACATCACCACACTGCGATATCTCATAGCGACCACTGATGGAATACTGACTAGAAGATTTACTTCTGTTCCACATCACCACACTGCCATATCTCATAGCGACCAATGATGAAATACTGACTAGAAGATTTACTTCTGTTCCACATCACCACACTGCGATATCTCATAGCGACCAATGATGGAATACTGACTAGAAGATTTACTTCTGTTCCACATCACCACACTGCCATATCTCATAGCGACCAATGATGGAATACTGACTAGAAGATTTACTTTTGTTCCACATCACCACACTGCGATATCTCATAGCGACCAATGATGGAATACTGACTAGAAGATTTACTTCTGTTCCACATCACCACACTGCCATATCTCATAGCGACCAATGATGGAATACTGACTAGAAGATTAACTTCTGTTCCACATCACCACACTGCCATATCTCATAGTGACCAATGATGGAATACTGACTAGAAGATTAACTTCTGTTCCACATCACCACACTGCCATATCTCATAGAGACCAATGATGGAATACTGACTAGAAGATTAACTTCTGTTCCACATCACAACACTGCCATATCTCATAGCGACCAATGATGGAATACTGACTAGAAGATTAACTTCTGTTCCACATCACCACACTGCCATATCTCATAGCGACCAATGATGGAATACTGACTAGAAGATTTACTTTCGTTCCACATCACCACACTGCCATATCTCATAGCGACCAATGATGGAATACTGACTAGAATATTTACTTCTGTTCCACATCACCACACTGCCATATCTCATAGCGACCACTGATGGAATACTGACTAGAAGATTTACTTCTGTTCCACATCACCACACTGCCATATCTCATAGCGACCACTGATGGAATACTGACTAGAAGATTTACTTCTGTTCCACATCACCATACTGCCATATCTCATAGCGACCACTGATGGAATACTGACTAGAATATTTACTTTAGGCAGCACTGCCTTCTAGTCGTTCTTCAAGTAAAGAACAATACTCTGTCTTCGTCAACAATAAGGACTTGTCATGTTTGTCAGCTTCTCTCTTCTTCAAAAGTTCCTCACGAAAGGAATCTTCCATCGACTTCTCCAAGAGTTGAAAGACCAATGCTTAATTCTTGCTGTTGATCTTCTTTTACAGATCTATGATACTAATGTTTCGATAGGCTATGCTCATGATTTCTCTGTTCTGTCATTGTTTGACTGCATGATTAAATAATGAAATCGAATTATTGCCTGAACTTGCCTCCAAACTGTAGTTTAAACATACCACATGAACTAACTAACTTCCTGTAGGATGACGGGATTGAGGGGGAAACTAACTGTGGCTTAAACAATCACATTTTATCAACTAATTTACCATTCCGCTCTCTTAATAAATTGAGAATAAGAAAGAATCAAACATTGGCTTCCAATATATTATCAAAACAAATCAAATGATAACTAATCTGATAGAATTCATTAATGAACATAATTCATTTCAGTCAATCTGTCTAGAAATCAGCCCAGATTTCCAGTCATTGTATACATTGCCTGAGTAAATAAGGCAATTAACTAAACATTTTAGTCAATCTACAGATCTAAGACATTGACTGTAACATACATAAGACGCGCTAGGCGCGTTGCTAGATAATTTTAATGATATAGGGATAACATATGGTTATGGTTTAAAGATGAAAATAGAAAGTCGATTTTTTTTAAATGTAGGCCCTGTGTCGTCTTTTAGCTAAAGTTCTCGATAAGCTAGCTAAATGTTTTAAAGTTAGTAGTGACGATTTAAATGAGATGTGTACCTTTGGACAAATAATGATTCTCCTCTAAAATTGTAAACATTTTTACTTTCAGCGACATTCATTCCAGATTACATATTTGGACGTATGTAAAAGACCATCTGACCAGAGACTTCAAGGATGAAGTTGTGTTTCATTCACTGCTGATAATAACAGTCTATTCTGAATCGATTCGATTATGTTCGTGAGTCAATAGCCATGCCTCGATGACAATCGAATGACGTCATAGATGCCGGAAGTGTTGAAACAGTAACGTCAATATCACACTTGTGTGAGCTCCTATAAGAAGCCCCATTTTTATCCCAACCAACATCGACACGACACGCGCTTTCTATTGGACAATCTATTGACCTTGCTTTACTTGTTATTTCCAATTGAAACCTTCAAGGTGATTCATTATGAAAAGGTTTTTTGTCAGATCCTCAATATGTGTTCTATATTAGATCTATAAAAATGTACCTGTCTGTAATCTAGTACCATCTGCGGTTAACATCTACTTAGCAGACAGGGCAAAAGAAAGTGCTCACATCAGTTGGTTTCAATTAATTCAATATTTAAAGAAATCACATGCATTTGACTATGGCACAATACAATTATACTTATCTGCAGTAGTTTGAATGAATGAATTTGTGGCTGTGGTTAAAGTTTAGATATAATAGCTTTGTTTAATGAAGACAGGGGTAAGAAACGAAATTTACACCAACATGACCCCTACCATGTTTGAAATGTTGTAAATGCGTGTAGAATCAGGCACATTTCTTAATATTCTCATAGAATGTGTCTTATATGTTGATAAATGGTTGTGTATCATTAAAAGGAATTTTGGAAAAAAATTAGAATTCAAAATTTCATTTAAAATTATATATTTTTAATCTAAAAGTATTCTTGGACTGCTGACTAAACACCTGGACCTTTAAATTTTAGATTATGACATTGAAAACTTGAGATATTTGCAATTGAAAATCATACAGAAGTTAGTACTTTCTTTTGCCCGGTAGTATACATTTGTATATGTAGTCATGTTCGACATTTATGAATGACAGGCACGAAACTGCTTGGTCGGTATTTTATCGATTAAAGAATATTAGTTACAGTAAGTTCCTGCTACATATGCAGCGTTTCAGTGGATGTTGGCTAGCGACCTGTCTGCCGAGTAAACAGCACAACCACACGCTGTGTCTGACGTCATTTAAAGTAAAGCGGGACTATTTCGCATGACTAGCAATTGTAAATAAGTTTCATGACTATTCTTATTGCTAATCAAAAGTTGGTTTCACACAGAGGCGATATATGAAACAATCTACAATTACCTTTCTGAAAATTTAACGATTAAACAAAGAAAAGTCTTCTCAATAGTTACTGTAGTTTCCTGTAGGCAGGAAAAACGCGTCTCAAGTGTAACGACGTTACGTGTGAAGAGTAAAGGCTGAGCAAATGCTAATGGATATTTAATTGCTATCATCGAATTCACTGTAATAATTTAAAACGAATAAGGATAATTTTAAATACATCAAGTTGACTTTCCTGGAGAGTCAAATTCTATATGATTTTAGATTTACTCAATAACAGTATATTTCATCGTTTAGGGGTTATGATGTAAAGCATACAACCTTTTGGCCTAGTCACAAAAATAAAAGTTTACTTTCAAATCCTTCTGGACATCTAAATCACAGTTATTGGTTACTACCAGCCTGGTCGAAAACTGGACAATTTTAAACTTCTTAAACAAGCTGCATTTTACCACAATAATTTTAAACGTGTTATTAGCATAAAGCTACGTTATTCAGCTTTCTTTTGAACCATTCATTTCTCAAATATCTTTGATACTTAAAAAGTTATTAAAAAAGAAGTGGGGTAACGTTTCTTGTGGCGTTTAGTGTATGTACGACATATTGGTTTAAAATATCACTCTGTCGTAACGGGGTATCAGTTCTTGTGAGCGCAATGTTAAAATAACACCACCACCATCATCATGTACTTGATGTCCCAGACAAACGAGCACATGGACCATGTACGTTATCAACGTATATCATAATATCTAGTGACTCTTGACCACGGCTTCAGAAACTATAGATAGCTGTATATGTTCTGAGTTATCTGCTAAATATACACTGCATGTGCCTATCATTACTGTTATCTATCTTATGCTTATGTAAGTATTTACTGCACTAGACTTTGCAGGACATACTGCAGGTCTAATCAAGGAGCCGCATGTAAGTAGATAGCTACATATATATGTGTATATATATATATATATATATGTCCCTTATATATTACCCGTGTGACATGCAGAGACAAGTAGGACATAGTAGAGTATATAAATAGAACTACCATTACATGGTCAGCTCAAGTTGTATCCAAAAAATAAATTATCTAATTATCTATGAGCACGTTGAACATTTTTTTGACTGTCAAATTCTATTTCATTATGAATATGACGAAAGCATTTGATTGTGCTGTAAGATCACCAACGACTGACCTTGGTGACAGTAATGTAATTTAAGATGTCTTAATTACTTATAGCACTGGTACGACCAGTAATTACCTGTATATGGCTTTAACCGACTTTCATCTACCATGACCAGCATTCAACATTCTGACGAGTCTGCAGAAATTCGATCAACGGATAATTCGTTCGACATCGACCTTGTTTAGAAGTAAAAGACGCACCTGCCAGTAGATAGTAATTTCAGCCAATAAATTGCTGGTTATTTTCGATTTTAGCCAGTCATCATGACTTGCTGAGGTATGTGAAGAGTCTAGTTAAAATCACACTTTTTTTTAAATTACATAGCAGTGACTGCTCTATGCTATCTGTACACGGCAACTTAGTGCAGCATTTAGTGGTTACATAAATGAGTTTTGAATTTCCATAAACATTGGAAGATGTGTCAGATATTAATATAAAAATAACGTGTTGTGAAGAAATATAGTAGGTTAGTTGTGTAAACGTAACGACTAATTTCAAGTTTAATCAAAAAGTAATTTATATACAATAAAATTAAAATTGCGAATCTTCGTCGCTTTAGCCTGCCTTTTGACAATTTAATCAAACTGTCAGAGTTGTATCTAACTTCACTTATGTTTGACAAACGATCGTAGTTTGAAAGGGCTGTTCAGTCCTGGTTTGTATAAGGGGTATGCACTCCGTCACCTCTATCATATTAAACCTGCTATCGGATTGATTCTACTTCATCCATGACGAACCGTCGACTCATTGCGACTGCAAGGAGAAAACAGATAAATATACGGACGCTGGTGATACGATCGTACGTGTACTCGCATACTATGGTCCACTTCTACTATGCTGAAGAATGATTGATTGCAAATAAGGATAGAAAAGATGATCAACTGCAAACTTAAAATCGAAATAACACGAGTGAAAACACTAATTGAAAGAAGAAAACTTCAGCCACATAGCACGACATATATGCATCAATAAAGCAACCCAACTTCAGCCTACATTCATCCACACATTTTTTGACTTCGTTGATATTTATTTGTAAATTTGGGTAAATGTAAAATGTACAGGTGAACCATGCTGTAATGAAAAACCATTGCTTAAAATAAAATAATCATGTCGGTCAATATTTGTCTATTGACTTTACATTAAATTGATCCCGCTAATTTGAAATTTGAAATCAATCGTCTCAAAATCATCTCTTCGAACGACAGGAACTGATGTCCTTCATTACAGTATTATGCAGCGAGACCGGGAGATGAGGGTGAAGAAGTGTACATACATTGACACGTCACACTACTCTACTTTATCTGAACGACTTTATGCGAATCGTTTAGCGCTCTGATTAATCGATGGCCATTACGTCAAAACGGTTTACTTGTCAGCCATTGATATTCTGCATGACCTTGTTAACGGAATTGGCGTTAAAAGTACTGATATTTATTTGGGTCAAGGCTATATACTTACCTACATCACACATAATTAAAGCGGTCTATCTGGTATAATGGGTCAGTGTAGTCATTCCATGTCTCCAGGACCTACATGTATAAATCATCCGTTGTGATACCGTTTATTTGTACGCACTTTCAGTAGGGCGTGTTCAGTCTGTACAGGTCACTATAAATCACTGTAGTTGACGGCAGTGTAACCATGGTAATAATAGAGTAAGTGATTTAACTCAACCTTGACTGAAATTGGTAGGTCTGAATAACATATATTGGTTTAAACATATTTTATTCATTAATGAAATGGATTAGCAAACAAGCTCAAAGCTTATGTAAATGCCGCTCCAAAATTACACGAATTCAACAAAAACATCCAATAACATATATTACGTATAGGCATAGAGAAGGTTCGTTTTTATCGACCACAAGTAGTCATAAGTAAGCGATTTTCATAATCACCCGTTACTTACTTTAAAATGTATCAACAAAATGTAACAAGGGTAACAACATGATGTGTATAAAATGCATCCACCCCTGATGACATGAGAAAACTAAGTTATAGGTATATGAAATGTACAACAAAATAACTATATGGTTTAAACATATTTTATTTCATGAAGAATTGGATTGGTAAACAAGCTATGAGCTTATATGAATACCGCTCCAACTATATCTATAACTATATCTATCAGGAGAGACGGGTGCCACCGGAAATTGTCCTGAAATCGGTCTACGCTTGGAAAGTGACGCGCTTTCTCAGAGCTGATGTCGGATTCACATACAAATCGGTCAGATTTCTAGTGTCCCCGATTCAGGACAGGCAAGCTACATTGAACACATGGAATGCAAAGAATGTCATATATGTCAAGTTATGTTACTGACAGCCATATGTTAAGTAAATTCAAAGAAAATCAACTTGCTGTGTTTTGTTTGCATGATGCAAAGAGAATTGAACTTATTTGTTATGTAGCCTTATTCTTGTCTTAACCGAATCAACATTAGTTATGTTTTGCTTCATATATAACCTATATCAATGATATTCTTTCCACTGATATATTTATTTCTGCTATCAAGACCGATATATAACAGTTATATCAAGTCTATCACATTATAACGCGTCTATGTATACGGAAAGAAGGAATCCCAGTGACTCCTTTTAATCATTCCATTTTTTTTTTTAATTTGACATTATCTTGGTTATTTTCATTTCAGAGATTACAAGTTCGTCTTTTATTCCAAGTGAAAAGGCACATGCGTACTAAGCAGGTTTTATTTCTTTAGATTCTTTAATTGCCAATTGGAAAATATTTTGAAGATCCTTCATTATGTTTGTTTGGTCATGGCCATAGAATAGAATTCTACGTACGCTTCAGTCACTCACGAACCCACGAATTTTAGGAACACTCGCGCCAAACAACAAACATCCTCGGTTACCCATGGTATATATATGCTCCGTGATATAGTGGAGAGTAACGGAGCATATATAAAACCATGGGTAACCGAGGATGAACAACAAAGGGATGCTTTAACTAGTTCTAACACAGCCGTCAATGAGCTCTGTCTAGGTTTTCAATGTGACATAAACATGCAGTTTTCAGTAGATTAAACTCTACAAGTTTATACGTTTAATTCTGTAACCGTTTTTATACACCTAGATTGGATTTCGCCTATTGTTTTGTAGGTCACTTATTTTCTTGGAATAACTTCTTATTAT
Organism: Gibbula magus; assembly: GCA_936450465.1. NCBI lineage: Eukaryota > Metazoa > Mollusca > Gastropoda > Trochida > Trochidae > Gibbula > Gibbula magus. The sequence continues at coordinate 76,651,841 of OW388294.1, forward strand.
GTTTTTCTTCCGAGAATAACCCGGTATGAGGTAAGAGCTGAAAGGAGATTAAGAATGATTTATCAGACCAAGGAACCAATTTTCATATAAAAACGTCCACAAGTAACAGCGAGAGATAGGAGATAGGGTCTTGATCAATTTTACTTCAAGAACCAACAATGCCAAAGAGTTCAAATTTTAGGAATATGTTCTTTGATGGATAGAGACTAGAATTAGTAAATTTTAATGTCCAGCTCCCAAAAATTGACAGAAGTGCAAATTTAAAGTGGTGGACCTCTTTACCGACTATGATTAAATGTCCAATGTATTATACTATTTAAACTACCGGGCAAAAGAAAGTTTTCACCTAAGTTTATTTCGATTAATTTAATATTAATATTTAAAAGAAATCAGATGTATTTGACTATGACACGATACAATAATACTTATCTGCAGTAGTTTGAATGACTTTGTTGGTGACTGAGGTTAAATTTTAGTTCAAATATCTTTTTGTAATGAAGACAGGGTTAAGAATGAAATTTTCACCAACATGACACCTGCCCTGTTTAAAATGTTTTAAATGTGTGCAGAATCAGGCACATTTATTTATTTTCACATAGGATATGTCTTATATGTCAATGAACAGTTGTGTATCATCAACAATAATTTAAAAACAAAATTAAACTTAAAATTTCATTTTTTTTAAATAATTAAAAAACATGTAGAAGTATTCTTTGACTGCTAACTAAACACCTGTACTTATCAGTTTTGGATTATGACATCGAAAACTTGAGATATTTGCAATTGAAAATCATACATATGATAAAATCAATTGAGGTGAGTACTTTCTTTTGCCCGGTAGTTTATTATTTACCTTAATCAGCTTTCAAACGAGTCAAATTTCATGCATGTAGCACAATAAATAAATGTGGGGGAAAACACTTAGAATATATAATTGACTGGCTGTGAAATACACTGGTCTGTAATGGGAGTGCAGGGTCTGCATATTATGTAATTTCATTGTGACTCAGTTGAGGGGACGTGACAATTCCTTGGTAGAGAGATGCAAAAGACAACACCTCGTTCTTCCTAAGATTGCAAAGCTATATATATATTTATTAATATGTAACCACTTTGGATTTAAAATTTTAGATTCGGTGACTGGGCAATGCCTTATTATTTGATATGTTAATCTTTTCCTTAGAGAGATATGAATTATGTAATACCTTATGAGCTACAGAACCAGAGGCAGAGGCAGTCAGACAATGGTAACTCGATCATCAGTGGATAGCTTTTAAATGAAGAGCTATCCTCGCGTGTGTACTCCCGTCTTTGGTAGAGTCTTCCGAACGATACAGCTTTTATTACAATACATGGCATCTAAATCCTTGGTTAACGTGCTAACAGAACAGGTTTTTAAATATGTTTCAGTTTATTAGAAGTTTTGTTTATTCAACGTTGTTCAGAGAATATGTGTAGCCTATAGCCACCTGTAGGCTAATTTCATGTTATTTCCATTCAATCTCATTAAAATCAACTCATTGATTCATTCCCTAGGCTTATTTTCTAATTTGGGTTGTCACTCATTTATGAGTAAATGGGCAAAAAAGTCTAGGGAACGAATCAATGATATGAGTTTTACTTTTTCCATGTTATTTCTATTCAATCTCATTAAAATCAAATCATTGATTCATTCCTTAGTCATATTTTCTAATTTGGGTTGTCACTCATCTATTAGTTACAATTCAAATGGGCAAATACGTCTAGGGAACGAATCAATGATTAAATTTTAATGAGATTGGTTTCCATTCGTCCTCATGTTGAATAGCTGCAGATCCGAGTGGAAAACTGTATAAGCTAATAAAGGGAAGTAACCCGTCTTGTTCTATACTCGGATGAATCATATTGGATGTTCATGAAATTTTGATATTTTCTTTTTCGAAGTTTCACTTATTAATATTCGAGGGAAAGTTTCCATAATCACCAATTTCCAATCCTCCAAGTTTATCTAAAGGTTTTTTAACAGAATAAGATACATGTATTAGCGTTTAAGTATTTGTGATTGAAGTAAAACTATGAAATAAAATAATTTAAAAAATAATATGATATGATGAGTACGACGAAAACATTAAACAATAAAAATTAGGGACTAATTGTGACTGTAAAGTATTGATAAACCATAGGAACAATATTTGAATTAATAAAATTATGCTGCGCATGACAACATTATGCTCTGACTCTCACAATTACTCATACATGATATAAATAACTGGAGAACATGATTTGTTTGTATTATCATTTGACATACGACGTCAACATTAAACAGCTTTCAGGTTACACATTCATATTGTTCATTATTTCGTCTATCGATTTAATAGCAGTCATTTATCTCATGTTTAGATCATGAACTTATGTGTATGTGTGAGTTTTTAATTGCAAATAAATGCATTCTTTTAATGCTAAATTAGAAATAATAAAAGAAATAACTTTGGATTTTCATGTACACGATTTTACGAGTAAATAGTGCACACATGCAACATTGATATTGTTACGATACAAAGGTTTACTTGTCATAACATATATGTAGTCAAATACATTATTGTGAATCGACTTCGTCTTCATTGTTACCAGCTATCTTGAAAAGAAATCAAAGAATCATTTTCCTCGCTGAAGTCCTACAACAGTGTGTTCCCTTTCTGCCTACAACCACAATCTGCAGGTTAAAACAACATGATACGGTCACGTGGTCAGGAAGTAAAGTTCTTGTGCTGATCTATTCTACCTCTCCAGATATGAACTCAACCAAATGTTAGGTTCAGCGTTAGATATAAGATAGCATTCTGCTTCTGATTGCACTAGCAGGCACGGGAATAATAACAATTAACCATACAACAGATATTCAAAAGTACATGCACAGTTTTCTAAAGTATATAGTTGCATAGGTTCATCAATATATATGAATATGCACACACTCATGGTCATTCGTGATGGAGTCAATCGCGAAGAATTATTTTGGAAGTTTATTCAATTTAATTGAATGTCTAGAAACTGCAGTGGCCAATATGTCAGTCCCACGGTACAGCATACAGCTTTATGCATAATGTCTACAACTCTGACATGTGAAATCCATGCTATATCATGTCTACTTTTACAACGAGCAAGAGAACTGCGCCGTCTCCTGTCTATTTGTACGCGATTCAAATCGAATAGAATGAGTAATAAAGAAATTATTACACTCGACATTGTGCCATATGACTTTTGCTAAACTCGCTCGGGCAATACCAACATTCCCACTCGTTTCGGAAAAGTCATATGACCCTCTTCCTCGAGTAATAATCTCTATATACGACATAGATCAAATCATAGATCAAATAAGAACAGGAAGATTTTCTTGTTTATCTACTTACTCCCCCTCATGTTTGTATTGCAAATCCTCATTGTATACCATTCTCATGCATGTTAATCTCCGTGATTGAGTTTCCTCACCATTGTCTTGTTTGCTATATAAATGTACGTACCATATTTTGTTATTTCCTTATATTCCACCTGATGAAGGAGTAAGTATGTACTCCGAAACGTCGTGTATTTTCACATTAAAGAAGTTGTTATCCAGAAATTATTCCTGTTTTTATGTATACCACTTCTAAATGCCCTTCAAAGACCTAGATCAAATAGTTTGAGAAAACTTTTACCCGTTGGAGTATTAATGTTGTTTTTGTGACTACCCCATTTCCTCGAGTACAATCCATGGGTTCTATTTCGTTGTCAATGAAGAGTATGGTAAGGATTACGCGCAAGTAATATTCAATTCACCTACGTTAAATAATTCCAAGAAAAATGTTCCCCATTAAACACTGTAGAATTAACTCCAAAATTACAAATTACAATCCAACAAAGTAAAGCTGCCATTGGCGCTAACATGATGAGCAGCGCGCTGTTAACACATGTAAACATTTGGGTTGATGTACACCGGATAATAAAAGTATATTATAATATAGTTAAAAAGAATAATCAGTTAATAATGACAACATCATTTTAACGGAAGAGAAGAATAGAAAATGGAACGTAACAGAAATATAAATGGAATATAATTACAAAAATGAAAGACAGAAAAGAAAGTAGAAAAATGAAAAGGAGAAGCGGGTGGGAAATTTGCTGGAACTAACAAAACAGGAATAAAACATTAAACATTAAACAAAGGAGATTGAAAGAAATTACAAAACAATAATCAGTTAAAATAACATGAATATGAGCGGTTGACAATGGAGAAGACGACCAAATAACAAAAGCACGTTTTATTTATTTATTTATTTATTTATTTATTTATTTATTTATTTATTTATTTATTTATTTATTTATTTATTTATTTATTTATTTATTTATTTATTTATTTATTTATAGTAGTGCATATTTGTAAAGAGCACATATCCACGCTCGATATCATGTTCAAGGCGCAGATATATAATATGTAATATTCAAGTAAAATGATCCTGTTCTTTTTCCATCTATACTTATGACATGAATTCATACGTTTTGTATGAAATTTCGAATGAGTGTGTCGATAATCGGTATTATCTCAGTGCGTACCAATCTTACAAACTAATATACAGTAGATGATTATACCACCAATAAATCATCATTGTTGAACTACACAGGCATAGACATAGTAAACAGTTTTGGCAGCTATTTGAAATTTCTTCTGTGAACTATTCAGTAAATGATACACTTGGTTAAATGGTTTTTTTTTATTAAACGTAAACTTGCCTGTTGACTAGACCTACTATGCCTTGCCTTCTCAGACAGGGTGCTAATCCAACCTTAACACAGACTAAACTTCATAATGACAACATCATTTTAACGGAAGAGAAGAATAGAAAATGGAACGTAACAGAAATATAAATGGAATATAATTACAAAAATGAAAGACAGAAAAGAAAGTAGAAAAATGAAAAGGAGAAGCGGGTGGGAAATTTGCTGGAACTAACAAAACAGGAATAAAACATTAAACATTAAACAAAGGAGATTGAAAGAAATTACAAAACAATAATCAGTTAAAATAACATGAATATGAGCGGTTGACAATGGAGAAGACGACCAAATAACAAAAGCACGTTTTATTTATTTATTTATTTATTTATTTATTTATTTATTTATTTATTTATTTATTTATTTATAGTAGTGCATATTTGTAAAGAGCACATATCCACGCTCGATATCATGTTCAAGGCGCAGATATATAATATGTAATATTCAAGTAAAATGATCCTGTTCTTTTTCCATCTATACTTATGACATGAATTCATACGTTTTGTATGAAATTTCGAATGAGTGTGTCGATAATCGGTATTATCTCAGTGCGTACCAATCTTACAAACTAATATACAGTAGATGATTATACCACCAATAAATCATCATTGTTGAACTACACAGGCATAGACATAGTAAACAGTTTTGGCAGCTATTTGAAATTTCTTCTGTGAACTATTCAGTAAATGATACACTTGGTTAAATGGTTTTTTTTTATTAAACGTAAACTTGCCTGTTGACTAGACCTACTATGCCTTGCCTTCTCAGACAGGGTGCTAATCCAACCTTAACACAGACTAAACTTCGAAAGAAGTATCAGGGATGGTCAAACGAGCGAAGGTTGAAGCTCCGGAGGTGACCACGAGTCAATTCTTTCGCTTCCCCTTCCCCTTCTGAAGGGTACGACGCTCGGGGCCAGGCCTAGGGGACTTAGGAGTTGCTGACTCGCGGATCCCCGGCCTCGTCCTCCCTCCCAAGTCCGCCTTGGACTTCTTAGGCGTAGACGGCCCCAGACAGGAGTTAACAGGAGGTTGTGGGAGTGGGAGTAGCGTTGGTTACCACCTGCTCCATATCCTCAGCGGCATCCAACAGCGCAGAAGAAGCCATCCTGGCTGCCGATAAACGAGGTCCTGCAAATTGAGCCACCTCCGATAGCATGGCGAACAGATGGTGGAAAAATCTAAGAAAATGGTGAAGCAGTGAACGAATGGCGAAAAGCAAAGTCGGGAGAGGGTGTAAGGCTACTCGCCAAAGACAGGTGAACCGTGCTAAACCAAAGGCCACCTGATAGCGAATGTGGTACAACAATTCACTAACGTAGGGTGGAGACACGCTACAGCAAAATCCGTCCATTTGCAAGTGTCGGAAGCTAACGGAGGACAAAGGCTACTCAAAGATGAGAGACGGATGCAACCATTATACCGAGATTCCTCCGACAACGAAAGTCAAATGACAACTCTCTAGCGGTGGGTGTAGACGGGCTAAGGCGAGTGCAATCCGATAACGAATCGAACAAAGTCGAACCACTAGTGAGGGGTAAAGTCAACTCACCAAGCGAGAGACGGACGAAACACGCTAAAGTGAGGGCCGTTTGATAACGAGATGAAGGAGGCTATCGGAGGGTCCAAAAGTCGAACGCCTAGAGAGGGGTGAAGTCAACTCACCAAGCGAGAGACAGACGAAACATGCTAAAGTGAGTGGCGTCCGATAGCAAGACGCCGGAGGCTATCGGGGGGTCTGAACAAGTGAGAGCTGAGGTGAATGCCGCTATCTCAGGTTGGAGCCAAACACTAGGGAGGGGCATATGTCGGAAGGTACGAGATGTAGGCATCACGTGCAGCGTGAGAAAGTAGGTCAAGCCTAGCACGTCGCCCCAGCCACTCAACAGAAACCGACTGTTAAACAAAAGCAGTCTACCGAGGTAAACTACAGAGATATCAAAATGGAGATAGTAAAGCACATACCTCTACTTCAATAAGAATTAATGGCACTAGGGTAGGAAAAACAACGAAAAAGACGCTAAATAACCCTGGAGTTGAGACCAATACAAACAGCGTCTGTACTGGCCGGCAACTTTGAGGAAAATTAATGATCATGGGAGTGACATCACGAGACCGCAGGGTTACTGCCCCTTGGGAGGGATTTTACCATTCCTGACACTTCTTTCGAAGTTTAGTCTTGGTTAAGGTTGGATTAGCACCCTGCCTGAGAAGGCACACGCCTAGTCCTATTAGGTGTAGTCAACAGAGAGGAAACGTTACCCTTCTTTGAATGTAAATATAATAAAAAGTTATGTGCTCAGAGGAACGTGGTATTTTGTGTTTTAACATCCCATAAGTTTAGCCTTTTGTGCTGAAATAACAGACTTGAGAATGTACTGATAATTATGTTATCGTCATAGTTTCATGGGTGGGGTAAATTGTCCAATTACCGATTACAGGAAAATGGAAGGGAACTTTTTTTTAAAGGTCCTAAAGTGAGCCAAAATATTACTGTCTTCGTTATTTTCTTGAAACATTGACCTTATACTGAGATTTACAATTTTTCTCTTCTAAACACAATTCCATGGTTCTGAGATGAAGGTCGATATGACAACTTTTATTCGAAAATTAATGAAATTTGAATTTTCAAAATTTGACCCCTTCTGCAGCTGTTTGTCTGTCAATTTACAATAATACTGGCTCTGTCGGTGAACAAACTTTCGTTATGCAGCTGTATATAATCATGATCTCCGAGCGCGAAACTACTAAGCTATACACATGCATAATTTCTATCCATTGTCCCCAGTCTGATTGAAATCGATCGTTTTCCGAGGAATAAAAGTTGCAAAATAGTACATCTACCGGGATACGAACTCATATCGTTCGGAGACTTCCTCGCAATGTACAGAACCTGTTCGTGTCCGTTTCCGGCATCGACCGAGAATTCAAATCAGATTGAAGTGTCCCATGACTGTTAATATAATTGCATCTTTCTTCGTAGCTCAAACATATATATAGAGCATCCGAACACATTTAACATATAGCGATTTGGAACAGTGATATTAAATGTACGTTGAATAATTATTAAGTGTTATTCGATAACTCATCAACGGAAAGATGAAAGGAACATATGCACATGAATAGCTGACAGGGCACCCATGCATGCTGTTTGCAACTACATGCATGACAACAATTTATTAGTTTATCTCAAACGATAACAAATAGTTTGTTTAAGAGAAAGTCAATTGGAATTGAAACATGACTTCGATGTGTCCTTGACTCCTCGGTTTTAAACTAAATTTGCGTGTTTTGAATAACAATGAATCCCGTAAATTTAAAAACCGCAACTATTTATCTTATAAATCACCAAATGACTTACCAAATAATTCTACTTAATTCAGAATGAATATTTGTATTCTGGCACTGAAAGGAAGATGATTAAATAAAGCTATCATCCATGTCGGGAATAACCATGATAAAAACCCAGCTTCAAATCATCATTTCATCTATTTAAATTAGATATAGCAGCACTGTGTTGGCCTACAGTGTGGTGGCATGTTGTGTGCGGCCCGTGCGCTAAGGTAGGTTGCTCTAAATTGGGTGTTGATTTTCGAAACGACGCTTGAAGAGAGGTTATACTAACGGGTATTTAGTTTAGAAACGAAATGCGAGGGGACTTTCCTGTTTACACATATTATGTTAGTCATACATTATTATAACTCAAGCAATATGAAACGTGTTACTGGGAGAATATTTCGATTGCTTTATATTTGTGGTTTGATAAAAAAAAATACAAAAAATACAAAAACAACAACAACAACAACAACAAAAACAAAAACAAACTAGCGCACGATGAGAAGTGAGGCCATTCGTCAGAGCTTCGAGTGAGGAAATCTTTGTAACGGTTGAATGAGACTGTTGATCAGACAATAGATACATTTTTTGTTACTTTCTGGATACTCTATCAATGGATATATTTTGTTCTTTAAAGACATATTAAAATGTAAAAGTTGTAAAATGAGTAAAGCATAGCGTTATTCTCATTCACGTAAGCACAAAACAAACACCTTCCAAACACCTAATAATGTACGTATATTACAAGTTTACCCACTTCGTCACTTGTAGATGTCTTATTCTCTTCTGCATATATTGTGTAATGTATTTTAGCCTTGTCAAATAGTTGTCGATTACGTGGAGAGGGCTTCTATAAGTTTCATAACTTGTGCCCAATAAATATGTTTTCAATCAAAACCTAATTTCATACAGGTAGTGAAGGTACACGATTTCTCAAATTCAAGTTCAAGTTCATTTTTTTACCAAAAACACACAGTGGTATGTCGTACAATAATAAAACTTTTGTAAGTTTTGTTAATAGATATTTAATTTTGATAAAGTCACTTACCATATAGTTGAATAGTTGTCTTCTGTTAAAAGACAAAGAAATTAAAATTAATTAGGCCTTGTTCGAAGTAATTTGACAGAAACTTGTTTCGAGTTATATCAGACAGCTACACACAAGGAGATATAGTGGTATTTATTACACATCAAACTCTTTCTATAAAGATAAAGATAAGGACACGACGCCAGTGTCCGACTTCAACTGGGAGCTTGGTATTACTGGTTCTAAATTTCTAAATAAGTTATGAAACCTACACTGGTTCTGAAACTAATATTCACCGCCAAATATATAGTCACATGTCTTACCTTTTTAATATCACTCAAACTAGTAAACCTGGTATTAAGAGGCGTTTTGTTGAAAAGTTAGTTAGAAAGTTATCACCTGTTGTAAATATAGATCTGTATAACTCTGTAAACTGTATCTGGGCCGGATGTCTTGAATAATTAAACGTTTTGTCTTTACTTGACAAACATGTTGATAGCTGGCGATATCGGTAGGGTGGGACATGCTCGCCATTTTGGCGAACCAATGGTGTATAGGTGATAGGTGATAAGTGTGTGTCTCCCCATCTTCACCGGTGTATAGGTGATAGATGAGAGATGTTATATGGCTCTCCATCCTGGACACGTTTAGTGAAGATATCTACGTAAGGTTGAGGCTTGAGGCTGGAGGAACAAACAAGAAATCTGCTTGGAGCACACTCCTTAGACATTGATCAAACCAAACTGCTTCACCTTGTGGGACAATGCTTCCTCTCAAACATTCACCCACTACTGCTCTATTTCTTGTAGCAACAAATTAACCATCCCATCATATCCAACTGCAAATCTCCAAGTCTGGACGAGATAAAGAAACCCACTCGTTCACTCACTTCCAGACAGGCATGCAGTCATTCACGTTGTTCCGTTTGTAACGCTGTCGTTTTCAATTATTAAAGTATATGTCCCGATTCATGAAGGTAAGCACATAAAACATGTCCTATAAATTTAACCCGTACTTCATTTTTATCCGAAATATTATCATGGAAAGTCTTAAAGTGAATTCCCGTTTTCAGATATTTCAATGCTTAATTAAATGGCATTTTTCATGTGAATAAAAATATAACTAAATGTTTTCCAGAGACAAAGTAACTATCTACGTCATAGAAACAACCTTCACCGCCACACACTGAGCAAGCTGTGTTTACAGGTGTAACTCCCTGGCCCTGATCCCTATGTTATGAAGCAGAGACTCTTGTAGCTGTCCAGTGATCGAGGCTCTATACATGCCAACATTTTAACCCCTTATTGTTATGAAGCGGAACCGTGTATGTAAATGTTTTTAGAAAAGGAACCAAAGTTATCTTGTTTTGCATCATCTGTTTACACCAAGCGTCACGTATGTGCACTGCTGTGTTTACAAACCCAACTTCTTTAGTCTAATCTTGATGTTATGCAACACGTACTTAGCTAACAATTAAGTACACTACTTATCAGAGGTAAGTAGCCTTATCCACTGATCGACACAGTACTTGACTGATCGCACCAGGTTGATAATATATCACATTTCAAACTCAGAGGTTACACACAATAACATGATGGACTTGCTTCTACTACTGCTCCAGTCTGGCAAGGTGCCCCGATATCAGCATTCACAACTCACCTTGGCAGAATTCGGTGAGATTCCAGGTATACTGATCAGCGAGCAGGTGGGTTGCGTTGTTTACACGTGCGTAAGACATAGGGCCTACCGTATTCCCTCGCAGAGCATGGAGCCTACATTGTCAGTTCTGACCTTTTGTGGAGAGCCTTAACGTACTCGTCTATAGACGTACTACTCACAGGCAAAGTGTAAATGATACGTGACGGAAGGCATATTATGTTGAATAATAATTAAACTAAATAATAAAAAATTATATAAATATACAAATAATTAAATGGAACCAATGAGAAATATTGAAACATTTAATGTTAATCAGTTAAATATGAAGATTTATTATATGACGAGCAATGAAATACTGGGATTTATCGGTGAAATAAACTGTCTATCAAGCTACAGTGAAAATAACTTATATTTTCACTGCGGACAGTGGCTGCGCCACTCGTGAAAATATAACCTTTCTGCCTCACTCGATGAGATAAACATGGTAGTAGTCAAGAAAAGACAGATATCCTCATGTATAGTAATTATGTTCATCGAAAACCTGGCAATGAATCGCGGCTTGTGCGAGCGGTTTCGGTTTCCATGTCCACTATTTATAAGCATTATACAAAGCGGCAATAATTATAAATATAGTCCAGAGTAGGCCTAACTTTTATTAAATTAGAAGAGCGGTTTACTTGGTTGCTGTTTTCAAACATTTAGGAAACGGTATGGTTAAAAGAAATATCATTCTGAAATAAATTTCAATGAAAAAAGATTTACAATAACTTTTTTAAAATTGATAGAAATTTAAAATGTATAAAACTGTAGTTTGGTTATTTACGACCTATAAATAGTTTATATATATTTTGTTGAAAACAAAATTGATGAATCATTTTAACCAGTATAAGCATGTTTGAACAGTGTAGTTCGTGAAAGAAGATCCGCTGTAACATCGTGTAACCGGAGTGTCGCTCAGTGCAGGCATATTTAGAATGTCAGAATGCCATTCTAGGGTTCAGATTGCATCATACCTCAGGGAGAAATCATTGCGGCGAAATGGTAGTCGTTTCTGTGCAAACCCGCCTCAGTTGTGTTAGCATTATCCCCCATAAACCTAACAGATTAGGCCAATGATCTTTGCAAAAGTTGCGAATGAAATTGTGTATTTTGTGAATATCATTAGCCTACATGCATTTTAAATTTCATAAATGTCAAGTATGTATAATATCCTATATATATGTTTTCGGTGTACAATTTTAAAATGACAATCACGATAGTTGTTCACAAAATAAGAACTGCAATGTTTCCCAAAATAATGGTCTTATGAAATAAATCCCTTGATCGATAGTATGATGCAATGTTGCGTTCATTATTTATGGTTGATCTATAATTATAAAAGACGGTGGTTAATGTTTGTACATAATGCATGAGTCTCTGTGGGGTTATAATCATAATGAATGTGTAAAGCGCTAATTAACAAACTCCAGGCGAATGGTGTCACAGGGGGTAGTTCTCCAATGAAAAGATTGTAAAACAGGATTTCAAGAATAACCAATATTGGCAATAAGATTACAGACACATGTACAGTGTATGATATACATGTACCATGCACCATATTGTCTCATATCAACCTCTCCTCCTCCTGGGGACATGGCGTACATGTACCAGGGGAATTATGATGTATTCTTTACAGATAAGTCCCACAGGATCGCGAGAATATGAAATAAAATGTCCATATTATTTTGGAAACAAAAGAACTGTGATATAGTGTCGCCCAACTTTACAATTCCTCTTCTGTTAAAGCTGTCAGTCTCGCTGTGTGCAACACTTGTCAGAGACGACTACAAACGTGTGTAAGAACAGAGCGTCACGCATGCTTGGCTGTGTGGTCCATGGAGCGGAACTCTCAGTAGAATCTGTTAGCATGCATGGAGGAGAAAATATAGACTGTACAAATGCTCCAAAATAAAACAAAGTACATGTAGCCTATATCTAATGGTACGGTTTTTAAAAAAAATTCTTTGAAAAAGTGATATTTTGAGTAAAACACAACTGTTTATCGACATATAAAGTATCTTCTTTGTGAAAATAAGTAAATATGCGTCGTTCTGCACACATGTTCAACATTTTAAACATGGTAGGGGTCATGTTGGTGTAAATTTCATTTCTTTCCCCTGTCTACATTAAACAAAGATAGTCTAACTAAAAATTAACCAGTCACCAATGTCATTCATTCGAACTACTGCAGATATGTGTTATTGTGTCATGCCATTAACAAATGCATCTATACAACATTTAATATTGAATTAATCGAAACCAACCGAGGTGTGTACTTTCTTTTGTACTTCAGTTCATATACTACCAAATGTGCAATTATATCTGCTTCAGATGCGTTTCCAAAAATACGTTTAACTTATAGGCGCGCCTGTTGTAGTACATTTCCAGGTTAACTTATAGGCGCGCCTGTTGTAGTACATTTCCAGGGTTTTTTTATCAGAAATGCTGACTTGTAACCTTAATATTGCTAATGATTAGAATGGTAATTCTCACAGCAAAGTTAGTACTCCCGACAACGTGTGACATATTAATGATTCCATGCACCAACTATATTTTCTATTCATTATTAACTCATGGGTATAAAGACGTCACCAAACAAAACAAATAACAAACAACAAAAATAAAAGTGATACAAACGACTGAAACAAAGTCTCAAGGAGACGTTTAACCTACTTTAAAACAATTGAATCAGTTCACGTTTCTGAAAAATGGCGCCTTTAAAAAAATGCCATAACGAAGAAAATAGAATTAATTTGCTTGTCAATAAGGTCCTAGCAGTATTATTAAAATCAGACCGTAATTAGTTGCGCTACGTATAAATCTGGTATACGTATTTTGGGTATGCCATATACGTATAGTGCAACTCAATATGGTCTGATTTTAATGAGAATGACTACAGCTACGTACAGCAATCACACAAATAAAAGTCAGAGGAACATTAAGTCGAAAGCATATTTGATAAATGTGTGTTTGAACAGTAAAATTCAAAGCATGACTAATGTACGTATTTACCATATTCAAAGTGCATTTTGTCATAAGAATAACATTTCCAATTGTGTGTTGCCTTAATAATGTATATTACATGTTTACCCACTTCGTCACTTGTATATTTCTTACTTTCTTGTTATGTATTCTAGCCTTGTAAAATAATTGTTGATTACCTGGAGAGGGCTTCTATAAGTTTCACAACTTGTGCCCAATTCATTTCTTAAATGAATAAAATATGTTTTCAATCAAAAAAAAGCATGACACTCAGATGAAGGACATTGTGTATACTTCTTTACAAAACATTTGATTATCAAGAACGTTCAAAATCGATTTTTTTTCGACAGCAGTTTCCCATGTTTTACTCTCAGACTTGAAAATGTGCTTTCTTTTGTCTGGGAGTATAATATATAATGCCTATCGTTAATTGTTTAACATTTATCATGTAAAGCCTACATACGTCAGGCAATACACTCAATGATGTTTATGTTCAGTGAGCAGTGGAGGGAACGAAGTTATGGTAATTACAATCTAAATAAATTTAGATCGACTGTTCTATAATATGTTAATACAGTCGACAATAATTATATATATAACATTATAAAAAAATGTCGATCTAAATGTATATAGATTGCGGCAATTATTGCTTGTCATATATACAGTTCAAGCGTTATAGTCCAAGGCGACGTCAGAGCTTATTTTGCCGACGCATCAGTGATATGCTGCAGTGACCTTATGTGAATGACCTTTTTAAATGGGTCACGACTGACTTCCTTTGGTGGGATTGTCACATTTGAATGTTGCCAATTGTTCTCTCAATTTAAAATGGTGGACACGTGTTAGGCCTTCCTAGCTGAAGAGAAGGGTCTATACTGCCTTGTCATTTGTTATTTCTGAAAAATGTTTCTTCAACGTTATAGATAAGAACACGTGCTTAGCTTGCATTTCGTTCAGAGATTTGTACATACTTGCACATATTAGGCCTATGTCTCGTGCACTTCCGCAGGTTGACACATTTCCCCGCCAATTTAGTCAGCGAAGCGTAGCAGTAGAGGCACGATTCATGAACAAGAAAAATGGACGGTTTAGAATAAAGACAGTACTTGTAAAGGTTTCTCTGCGTTTATCTTCATGGCAATGGAGACTGTGTGTTTTAGATATAAGCCAACTTGAATGTAAAACAACGTACAAAATAATGAATATGAGCTTGTCACCACATTTCACTGACTGTTCAAATAATATTAATACTGACTTAATTTACTGTATAAAGGTTTTGCCTCTCTGCCTGTTTGAAATATATCCGACCCGAGGCCTGGTCGTAGGCCTATATGTAATTCACAGACCCTGCCAAGTAGCCTATATATCCGCATAAAATCTACCTTCTTTTGTTTTCTTATGGTAAAAAACACGCAAGGAATTAAGATATTCATGTCCATGCTTTTTTAAACATAACTTGTTATTTATCCATATATGAATGACTATATATGTCTGTGTCCTTGTTTTAGCGAAAGTTCGTCAAGACAGGAATTCAGGTTACAAACAATAATTTCCAGTTACCGGTAAACGTACAGCAGGCTACGTACAAAGTAGGCCCTACGTACCATATTCAAAGTGAAGTGAATATTTAACATTATCCAGAAAATAAATATTGTCGCAAAAATTTTGCTTATGTGCTATACGTTGAAGTTTTATACCTTTTATGTCTTTTGGTTAATAATTAAATTAGTGATTGCTTTGTGATTGAGTTTTCAAAATATTGCATCACCCCATCAGGCTTTTGGGGTCCCCATAGAGACGACACCGCACATTGACTGCTCCCTTATCAAGAACGATAACTCTTTGTTTTCATTTTTAGAAGCGGGAACTAAGCAGAGAGAGAGGAACCAAGCGAAGAGCAGAAGCTGTTTTGTTTCTTGACAATCTTGCAGTTTTTATTGACATTTTCCACCGATGTGGTCTTATCCAGAAGGTGAAAGAAGAAGTTATCATTGAACTTTTAAGAAAACTACTCACATCTAGACACCCGTCAGCGAGCGAGTAAACCACGTGGCCACCTTGGTGATAACAAGAGACATCAAGCGGATACATTACTCGCACGTGGGACGACTGCAGCTCGCCGGAGGCGTACAGATATCAAACTATTTGTATTATTAATAAGGAAAATAACAATCAAGATGAGTTCGAGTGGACCAAGTGATACACGGATGGAGAAGGTGGAACTTAAAAAGACGATCACCCTTTTTCAAGGAGTGGCAATTATCGTTGGAATTATCATCGGGTCAGGGATATTTGTGTCACCTGTTGGCATTTTAATGCACACCAAATCTGTCGGGTTTTCTCTTGTAATGTGGGGAGTGTGTGGTGTCTACAACACCTTATGCGCAGTTTGTTATGCCGAGTTGGGAGCGTCTATGCCCCAGTCTGGCGGCGAGTATGTTTACATCAAGCGAGCTTTCGGTGACTATCCAGCATTTGTCTGCTTATGGATGAACTTCATGCTAATCTGCCCAGTGGGCATTGCAGCCCTCAGTCTCATATGTTGTGTGTACATCCTGCAGCCGATATTCCCAGACTGTGATGTTCCCGAGTTGCCTCAAAGATTGCTTGCTGTCTGTATTGTGTGTGAGTATATATAGAGGACCTTTTTCCACTCAATAGATCTATTTATAGGCAGGACAAAACATTGAAGCTGGATCCTTCTGTTTTTGTTTTGCTCCACTCCGTACACATTCTGCGTCATTGGGTAAAGGTCAGGATCTGGAGCAAGATAAGAACTGTAGACTAGAGTTATCTTATAATACAGGTGTATCCCTGGCTTCAACTGGCAGGCAGAATTATGATCTAAGGCCAAGTAAATACCGTATTTGAACTGATGTAAGAGCACCTAACCTTGACAGCACTTTACTACTCTGCTACAATAACAAAATAAAACATTATAACCCCCTCCTCTCCTCAAAACTTAGAATAATAGACTATGTAATGTTTGCTTTGGCTATCTCTCATAACATGGGAGAGTATAGATGAGCTTGACCGGTGCCAGCACCATTGTTTCGGGCTTACAGTACTGTAGACGATGTAACACAAGTTTGCCACAACTATCTTAAATACAGAGACTAGTACTGCCTACTGGCCCAGCGTCGGGGAGCTTCACTGTTTTACTAAACCAAATTAATTCATTCTTTTAACTAACTTGATTATAATATGTACTTGTAGATTTGTATATTTTAATTCAGAATGTTCTGTACGACAGCTGAAAAAATTATTTTAAGTTTATGGTCTTGGCAACGCCCAAAACTCAAAATGTCAATTACTTTTCTCCATTTTAGTATCTAAATATCTCAAATTTTGCTTGAATTTCAAGACTGAGCTATATGACTTAGTCCTAAACCTGCTGCAAGTCCATGATGTGTCTACTGGATGAACATTGAAAGCAGATTATGGAGAAAAATTGAAAAATACCTGCTTTTGCAGCAAATTGTGATTTGATAGGTTTTTAATAAACATGTATGAATAATTTGATGATTAATGGCGTTTAACAATATGTTCACAAGTAGTTTAAAAACTTTCTTGCTGTTACCTTGACAATCAAATTATCACAAACACTTTATGTGGCATATTTTCATGTTTGGGGCTGAATGTTCGATTAAAATTGAGCATGAGCGTAACATTGCAATGCATAATTGGTGCGCAAGAACTGTTCACTTTCCAGAAGTAGCATATTATTAATTCAGTGTTGTTCCTAGAGGGGGTCCTAGGGACATTTGACCACTTTTTTGGCTTGGTGTCCCATTTGGAGAAGTACGGTACTTTTACCATTGCAAAGATAGTTGTTTCATTTTTTAAAATTAATTGAAAAAATTTTGTTTACACTTAATGATAATAATAATGAGTATTTATGGAGTACTGTATAATATTCATACACAAAATGCATGGTCAAATTAAGCCAGTACCCAGACAGACAGGCGTTCTAAGCAGCTCTTGTTTTTCCGAAGTGTTTCAGAATTTGAAGCCTTAAAACTGACAAGTTGAGGGAGCTCACCTGATTGGTTTTATAGCTTCACTGTTCCGTCAAGAATATGATGTTTGATGTTCGCTACTTTCACTAGACATTTATAGGTTTCACTGATATGCATAGCCACATGAGTATAGCAGGTACCCTGTATGGGGTGATACAAGCAACTGCAGTGTGTAAAGTGACATCCAGTGTGTTTCGTAGTCAACATTTACTCTCTGAAAGGAATTTTTTGTAAAATTTCAAAATTTGAAATGAAAATAAAATAAAAAGAAGCTTGTGAGGTATGTTCATTAGTCTGTCAGTACTTCTCTAGTTTGTTGAATATAACCACTTATAACGTTTCACCCCGACGACACACTGGATGTCCCTTATGACCCTTTACATTAACACCTGTCCAGGATACGATACATTGGTTAGTAAAACATAACATTGTTCTACTTTGTCTCTAAAAGTGTCAACCTGACACTGTCAAGCATATAAAGTTTTGTAAAGTTGTTTCTTTTTTTTTTGGGAGGAAAGTGTTTCTCTTGTCTACTAAACTACAATTTATTATGACATGCTGTAAGTTGTCGAGTCCGGGGACATGAATTATTTATTGATATCTCCTATCTGTAAACAAAACAAGACGTTGTGTTGTTGAGAGTTATGTAATATTACTAATTAGTAATTACTGCAGCAACAAGCTATAACTTGAATAATTAAAAAAAATTCATTCGGTTAATTTGAAGGTAATATGCTTTATCAGGGCGGGATAGCGCAATGGTTAGCATGTTCGGCTTCAGATCAAAGGGTCTGGGGTTTGAATCCCGCCAGGGGCTCCACAACTCCTGTCTGCTGTAGAAAACTGTTCTACACGCTTTTTCCAGTCAGTGCTTGCAAGTTTCACAGCAGTGCATAGCCACAGCAGATTCACACCGTAGAAATGTGTACGCCTGGAAATTGTTACTCAACAGAAGTGAACGAATTTCTCTGCGAGAGGTCAGTTTAGTTTTGTGCATTATGGTGTAGGATTTTGTTGGATAAATCGGTTTTGAAGTATGTATGTATGTATGTATGTATGAGAAAAAATGTTTCAGGCTGAAAAATTGGTAGACACCGGGGAAGATGTAGACGAAAGATAATGTCATTATGTGCCCTCAGTCTACTGTTACATCACAATTTAGGAGTCTAATTTCGCATGTGGAACTTATGTGTGTGCTTTCAGAAAATCCATTAAAATACTCGTTTATTTTTTTTACCATCTTGTGAAACATCCATTTATGGACATGCAAAATATTGAGACTTATTATTGACATATAACAAAATTAGAAACCCTGAACCACACGTGGTGTCAAAACAAAGTGAACGAGTTACTAACGGGGGGTGGTGAACGAATTACAGTCAATTGGTGTTTTCTTTAGGAACGTTTTCACCACGATATTATACCAGCAGTCATTGAATGTAAATATCTCAGTAACTATTCTTTGGATTTTGACTAAATTTTCTAGTTTTGATAAATATGTATCAGCCTTTTTGGACATATACTCGAAAAAATCATATGTTTGTTTAAAACAATATATCGACCGCTTTTGAGTGCAAATATATTTTTTTGGCATGCAGCCTCACATAAAACTCTCTTTTAAGTTAGTTCTGCTCCGCTTCTCATTTCTAAAACCACCTTTGTGTTTACTAATGTTTACTATTTTCCAGCCTGAAATATCTTTTGTCATAAGTATCTGAAAACCGATTTATCAAACAAATTCCTACACCAAATGCACAAAACAAACCCGACTCTCGCAGAGAAATTTGTTCACTTCCTTGAGTAACAATTTCCAGGCGTACATGTTCCTACGGTGTGAGATTATGGAGAAAAATTGAAAAAAAACCTTCCTTTGCAGCAAATTGCTATGTGATAGGTTTCATACATGTATTTTCAATTAACATGTATGACTAATTTGGTGATTAATGGTATTTTACAATTTGTTCACTTAAAAACTTTGTTGCTGTAATTATCACAAAAACTTATAAACAAAAGTGGCATATTTTCATATTAGGATCCGAATGTTTAATCAAAATTGAGCATGAGCATGCATAACATCGCAATGCATTTATAATTAGCATGCAACTGTTCACTCTTCAAAAGTTGCATTTATCGGACTCACAGGGCGCCGCCATGTTGCTAGAACAAGAGCGTGAAACGACAAGATTACGCTATGAAAGACACACCACGAAAATAGGAGACGCCACTGTTTTCAATGGCGAGAGGTGCTGGGCTGTCATGCATGTTTTTTTAAAAGCCGTAAGAACCGGGGTATGTTTGCCCCCGCTGCCCAAAAGTAATAATTTACGATCCCCAGATCATATAAGTATAAGATTTTTAACAGTAGATTGCTGCACAAAATGGGGAATATATGCTTGGACAATTAAGATGTGAAACTGTTGTCAGCTGTTCAAGTTTGGGCGACGCGAGGTTAGAACATGTGGATAATTTTGAAAAATAAATCTAGACCATTTCATAAGTCCACTCAGTATATTGACGATATGAAGGTAAAAGTAGTACACATGCATAATGATGTTACTCAAATTTAATTGGAAACTAGTGATTATGATATATTTGGCGATAGGGGATGAATATGCAAGCTGAGTGAATTTATTTGTACTGTAAACAGCACATATGGTGTGGTGGAACATATCAAAGCCAATGTAAATTTTATGAAACACAATGGATGCACCTTTAAGGACAAAATATATATTTTAGGGATTAATTCATCATTAAACTTTTGTCAAGATGAAAGTATTATGCAGTCCATTCCAGTTCGTAGGAGGATATTTCGGTGAATTCGAAGGAGGATTATTATAATGAAGTAACTTAATTACGATTTTGTCATTTTATATGACATTATTCTGAGTACAGCACTGATTGATAGGCTAATTGTTAATTACTTACGGTCACATAATCTTATTCTTAGTTCACTGATAAATCTGTTTACCGTCAAATCACTGCTGATATAATTGTTACAATGAATAAATTTCATACGTACCAGATTACTTTATTCATTAAAACAACAAATATATAATCAAAATAAACATTGCCGATCATCCAGCATTTTAAAACAAAAAATCCTCTTACGAATTCACCGAAAAATTCTCCTACGAACCGGATCCTCCTACGAAGTCACCTACACTCGACATTGCATTGCGATTGAAAATTATGTGATAACGTTTTTTAAATTATAATTGTAATTTAAACAATATGACTATTTACAACGCATTTTGAAAATCCTGAAGTAAAACAAGAATTGATCGTTACAAGTTACAAATTAAATACACATGTGTTAGTGTTGTACAGTTACTTGAAGCAGGTTCAATTATTTATTTATATCAAACAATTTTATAATCCTAAAAAATGAAATTACTCAACTATAAATTTTATCATTATTTTATTCTACTTAGGTAAGGTTTATTATTTGATAAATAGTCAAGACAGGGTTCTGTCTAAAAATAAATTGCTCAATGAGCCAAAAATAATTGTATATTAACCTTTTGAATACAGCCTCAGGTATTTAAAATCACAAACTGCAGGTCAACGAATGCAAATAAAACGAGTGTCAAAATTTCTTTCTCGACGTTGACAAACATTTCATTGCACCTCAAGTAGGCCTAGTTGATAAATTTACTAATCCATTACAACTTTATTAATATCCATTACGATATCTGGAAATATTATTTGTAACTGGCTAATTTTCTTAGTCATGGTGCTTGACTTAACAATGCGCATGCGCGAACAAGACTTGCGTGTTATGTGAATGATTCATTCAAACAAACAGCCTTGAATAACTGATGGAATATAAAATATGATGTATTCAGCGCCATGATCGAATTTCCTTGTATTTTATTGTCACTACGGGGTTTTAATCAGTCGCATTCACATCACACGATGACAAGTGAGCAGCGCAAACAGACAGTGAGTCTAATTTATTGTACAAACTCTACCGCACAATGATGTACCGAGTTTACAACCGAAACTCCTTGCACGGATTTACGTTGGTGTGTCATTTACCGCAGACTTTCAAGAAACATGACGGCCCCCCACGTCCAGCCAAAGTGATGGTTTATATTTGATGTAATTATTTAACCCACTGACCAAATACAAACATATTTTGTGAGAAAATACCTGATAACTCAATCTTTTATGGGAAATAATTTGAAATTACGCTGGAATATCCCTTTAATGATAATTATAATGAGTATTTACTATTAACATGGATTACTGTTTGTATCCATACATGAGATGCGTGGTCAAAGCTAGAGCTGTGTATTGTGGTAAAAGTGGTGATACGATTATATCATGATTAAAGTTTTACCTAGCGATACAATATATTGAGAGAGTATTGATCAGGTTGGGGAAACCCTGAAATCGGTGTACAATACATCAATCGGCGTATAGAACCATACGTCGATCAACGTATTCTGAAGATTTTGGCTTGATGATTAACGTACGCCGTTTTCCGAGTATTCGGCAAGTGCCTAATCAAACACGGAAGTTTGACGTCGTAACTGCGACTTCAATGCCAAAATCCATGGCAAAGGTGACGTCAAACTTCCGCAAAGATGGTGGCAGCATTTAATTCTCGGCCACCATACTCTAAGCGAAACTGACTAATTTTTTAATTGCAAATCAAATACGCTAATTTATCGACTAATACAACTTCCGGTTTTGAGAGGACAAGACAATAAAAAGTTGGTGCTGCAGGTCGTGTGAGTTTTAGATAGTTAGGGTTGTTTTTGTGTTGTTATTATTTTGAATACTTTAGAACTGTACCGTGGTGATGTTTATTGCCTTCAAAGTCAATAATTCGAGGGTTTCAAGTCAAAACTTGCATATAATCGGCAAAGTGCTAAACAGCGTGTTTGATTAGGCACTTGCCGAATACTCGGAAAACGGCGTACGTTAACCCTTACGTTGCGTATATATATTTTACCAATTTTAGCTCCTGTGGCGGAATTTACAGGCTCGCAACTCGCAGCAGTAGTTTGAGCTTTGGCACTAACTAGCTCTGCTGGCGGAATTTCCAGGCGGCGATTCCGGTACCGTTTTTACAAAATATACCGCATCTACATGGCGAATAAGGACTATATACGGGCGTTCAATACAAATTCACCGCAATGCATAGCCACATGGAGTTGTGGGCTTTCTCTATGCCATAATACTAGCATCCGCAATAAAAGTGAAATACTCTTGAAAGCAGTGTTAAAGCACAACTCGACTCACCTTTCACCTTTATATCGCCACTATAGTGAGAATTAACTGTCATTTAAATGATAATTTTTGGTAAACAGTCAGTACTTCTCTAGTTTGTTAAGTAAAACCACTTTTAACGTTTGGGATATGTGACCCCCAACGACAGTGTTACAACACACTAGGTGTCCCTTATGTTCCTTTACATTAACACGTGTCCAGGATACAATGCTTAGTGAAACAGTCAGTGTTGTTCCTAGAGGGGGCCCTGGCGATATTTGCCCACTTTTTTGGCTTGGTGTCCCTTAAAATTTGGAGCAGTAGGAGACTTTTACCATTGCAAAGGGTCCCACTTGTTCAGAATTGGCCAAAATGACCCCCTCAGCAGATCACCTAGGAACAACACTGTATACAGTGTTGTACTTCGTCTATAAAAGTGTCAAGCCTAAAGAATCTGAAGTTTTGTTAAGCGGTTTCTTTTTTGAGGGAAATGTGTTTCTCTTGTCTACTAAACTACAAATTATTATGACGTGCTGTTAGTTGTAGAGTCAAGGGACCTACATTATGGATATCTCTAAGCAAAAGAAGACAATATGTCGCTGAAAGTAATGTAATATTACTAATTAGTAATTACTGCAGCAACAAGCAATTACTTGAATAATTGAAATTCATTAGATTAATTTGAAGGTAATATGCTTATATCAGGGACACAGGGTGGGATAGCGCAATGGTTCGCATGTTCAGCTTCGGATCGAAGGGTCTGGGGTTTGAATCCCACAGTACCACCTGGGCCTCTGCCATTTGGGCCTTGGCTCTGTTATTTTTAAGGAATGGAGAGTTACTTGGACATTAACCTTTACATAATACTAGCAGCGATGATATAAGTGAAGTACTCTTGAAAGCAGCGTTAATACCAACTTTCGAATGGAAGGCATAACTCTTGCCAGTCTGCATTACTGGCTGGTTTAGCCCTTGCAGTATTTCCCTCGCTTTGTTATGTCTAGATAGTGAATCGCTGCACCAGAAATGCATAGTGGGCCTGGATTTCTAAACACAGATTTCTTAAGGAGATACTGCAAGGCCTAAATCAGCCTGTAATGGAGACAGGCAAGAGTTATGCCTTGCATCAATGGGAAGTTGCGTTAATACCAGAAATCACCTCACACCTCACATGCTTATGTCAGCAGAAATTGAGGCGACTATTTTCAATGATAACCCTTGCTATCTCCAATCATGATAGTTTTATCACCTATGTATAAAGGTCATGCCAGATTGCTGCTCAAACGTCCATGTCAGACTGTCTGACACACTGACATCCCTTGTGCTAACCCAGGTGTTGAGAGCATGGCCATTATGTGATGTTATGATTGAAGTGCATTTCTTGTTTGATATACATTTGTCATGATGATAATGGATGTTATCCTACCTCATGTATGAATCTATCTCTGATTGGTCTGCAAGACCCTGAATAATTGCTATGACCCTCTCTTGAGCGGGGTGCACACATTTATCCAAGGGTGATTCAAAATGTGTATGCTACACCATGAAAAAGTGGGCATCACAGACAAGACATCTGCAATGCATGTCGCATGGAATCGTATATCAAGTCACTTTTGTCAAAAAAATCTTATATTATCTGCATATAGGTGAATAGACATTTATTGGCTGAAATATGGGATGAAATGACTCCATTTATTTTTTAAAATTTCTGTGTCATGTTTTTTTTTTTTTAGATACATCTCTCTGCATGAAAGATAGGGCTAGGAAGTTTACAAAATTTGGTAAACGTTTACACGAAAGGTCAAAAACGAAACGTTGCCGTGTACACGACCTCATATATATTGTGTTGATTATTGTTATAAAAAGCAAGTTCAAGTACGTGACTGATGTGAGACGTAAATATCCTATCAAACTGTTTGAGAAAAAACATGCAGCTGTCAGTAAAAAGAACGAATTTTACTATAATGTCCAACTTTAAAACAATATTTGTGTTTCAGATGTGTGGCAGCGACGTGTAGGCTACACTATCTAGTATATTACATATCATACTTTTGAAAAAAATCCCCGTTTCAGACGACATGTTTTCTGTCATGAATAAATAATAAAATATTCAATCTATGTTAGTTACTTTTCAATTTTGAATATTACACGAATAAATTGACATGAATTAAATACCCGTAAAACGGCCAATTCATCACAGATCGATCGGCGAGTCAAGCATGTAGTCAAACTGCACAATCGCTGGTGAAACTCTTGATGTTGGCGTTTGTATCCACAATTCAGACATAATACGAGTTATGATAGCTCCCAAATAGTTATTATGAAACAATCTAAACGGTAACATATTAAATTTGCTGAGATTTGACCAAAATATGCCCTCAAATTGACATGTTCTCACAGCCATGTGCTAAGTGATTCCTTGAATCTGATTGGTCGAATCGAGTGGATGCAAGGGGCCGTATACCATTTATAATGGAGTTTTTTTGCAGTGAGCGTAAATAGAATCTACATTTGAATGACCTCTTTGTAGTCATCTTACATCTTTCATTATTTTCATCTCACACGTTATATAGGTACGACATTCTAACAATAATCAAAGCAATGGAAATTACACGTGAAAATATTTTGTTACAGCACTAGAGATTTAATTTGTAACACAAACCTTTGAAACGACCCCTTCATCGATGCTCAATAATGGCTGCGAGTTACGCACACAAGAGCAAGTTTGTTTCCACGAAACTTCATAATGTTTAGAAGATGACATTTTATATTTTCACAGTGATGTACAAACTTTGCTACCACGTGACAATTCGTTTAATCGTTTACCGTTCACATGATTCTGTAAACGTTTATTCACTCATCACAAAACGATACCGTGTATACGTGTAACCGTCCCAGCCTTAATGAAAGATAAATCTCAAAGTTTTCAAATAGTTGGTTAAATTTGGCAATGCTACATGTGTTTTTAATATTGCATAAATAGATACCGTATATTACCGGGTATAAGTCATGAATTTGATACAAAAAATTAGGGGGTCAAGGAGGGGGGTCCACTTATACACAGGGTCTATGTTTCAGACCAAAAAATCTAGAGGCCAGGCAAGTATCTGCCAGCCCAGCAAGTTGAACGGACGAATGAACGAACGAGGTATGTCTCTTTGCAGAGAAAATTATGTGGTTAAGTATTTTGTTAAGTTGCAAAGTGTCAAACAAGACCAAATATTTAGTAATTTTAAGTCTTAAATCAGCCAGTAATGGAGACTGGCAAGAGATATGTCTTGCGTTTGGAAGTTGAGTATAAGGGGGCTTGATGTTATCAAATGTTACGTATGTATGTCTGAGACTTGTAAAGATTTATTACCTTGATCTAACATGATTTGACTTTTGCAAGCATTGATATTACTGTCTGTGGAATAATAATCTGTATTATTCCTGAAATTCTTGGATCAGATCAACTGACTGAGTTGTTTGGCCAATTTTGAACAAGTGGGACCCTTTGCTATGGTGAAAGTATCCTTCTTCTCCAAATTTTAAGGGAGACCAAGTCAGAAGGGTGGGCAAATGTCCCCAAGAGCCCTTCTAGAAACAGTTAACGCTGATCATAGCTTCTTTTCTTTACCAGCCACAATGTAATTTAGTGTGAATGATCGCCACATGAGGAATACTTTACTTTTATGTTCGTACTAAAAGTTTATATTTGTAAAACCAAGTAGATGTTAGAAGTAGATGATGGATAATTCTCTTTCACTGAATCAGGCTTGCAAAAGTTACAGTCGCGAAGCCTGTAGGCTGCCACATGTTTAAGTTAATTAATTTGTACTCCTCCAGGGATGAATTTTAATTCCATGGCGTGCAATGTCAGCCATGGTTTCATGAGCTTGATTACTTACGGTACCTGGGTTCACACAAGTTTCGAAAGGTGCGTGAATTTGCACCTGTCTGGTGATAAGGACTTAACATTGTCATTTGTAACTAAAATGGGCCTGAAAAGTGCTCACAAAGTGAGACAATATATCACGAAAGTATTAGCAAGGTATCCGCAAGACGATTATCATCACAATACCATGGTGGAGATACAATGTATCCTGATTCACAACTGTTTTTAAAAATAAAATAATAACAGATAAGATTACTGGAATATCTATTTGTTTTCCAGCAGATTTTGAAAAAGTCAAATCCTAAATGAACATCCTCATGTTTTCATTACCAAAAAGTAAACTATCTGAACTCTAAGTCAAATTCCAACATCTTTCATGACATTAGCTTTCTCTCTCTCACTCGTGTTCCAATTCTATGCCTTGACAGTTGACATACAGCTAGACACAACTTGTGACAAGTATCATTGGCCTTTAATGAACAGGCTGTAATGGTATTAAAGATATACGATATGCATAAATACTGAGCCAGAATTATAATGGTACGACAGCACAAGATGAGAGCCACGGGAGGAAATGACTGCTCCCTCAGATAGTTATTATTAGTAGGCCTGAGTATCATGGGAAATCTCACAATACGATATGTATCACGATACAGACAGGCGATACAGAATGTATCACGATACATTGTTTAAAGTATAAATTCATGCCAATTTTGAAAAAAATTTAAGATGGTGGAAATTTAGTGTTGAGAGATGATTGAAAATCGAAAAAAAAATTCTTCTAAAAACAGTTATTTACTAATCAGATTGCTTCATGCTTACTGTAGTTATTGTTACTGCACAACACTAGCTGGTTTTATAGTGTTCACTTAGTTTTTCTTTTAATTTCTAAGTAAGTGAAATCTATTTTTAGTGTATCACGATACAGGAAGCTCACGATACAATAATCACGATTTCAAAAGCTACGATTGTATCGTAGGTATCGATGAATCGTTACAGCCCTAATTATTAGACTTGAATTTCTGTATTACGGTAGTTAGGAAATAGTACGATTACGTGTCATACAGTCAACCTGTATGTATTTACAAAGCTTGCATTTACAGCAGTCGTTTGCTATTTTTGAGTATTGAGTACAGTGTAATCGATTTGATTTTTTAAAGATCGATAATCGTATTTGTAGGCTCAAACGATCAATAAACCGATTATTTGATCAATCGGTGCACCACTAGTATTATTGAAATGAAATGTCAGCTTTTTTGATGCAGTGTTTTTCCACAATATAATAGTGCGTAGACAAATATGCTGGCATAGTAAACAGTTTGTTTGTCACAGGTAAGAAATAATAATTCACACTCTCATGACAGTATTAAATGATTGAATTTTCAATGAATAATATGAAATATGTTACTCATGAACTTTCATCAATTCAATTAAGACACAAATTATGGTGAACATTTCATTTCAAACCTCACATCTGTGTATTTAGTCTACGTCTAATGTTTGGATTCGTTATAATTAATGAACTCATTAGAGAATTGTAATTAGCAGCTCCGACTAAGTCGGAGCTGCTATCAGTTTTTGTGCAGTTTCCATCGCCGCCGCGTTTTGTATTCGCTATAACTTTGTTCCTATTAGGTTTTGAGAACTCATATACATAACTTCTTACTTATACCGCTGGGGAATTTTTTTGACATGTTCACATTCAAGGTCAAAGGTCAAGGTCACGAGTTCTGAAATCGCTAAAAAAATCCTTGTAAACACGATAACTTGAAAAATATTTGTGCTATCAGGCTCTTCTTTGGTGTATATCAACTATGAAGAAAGGCCAAGATTTGTAAAGGTTTTCGCTAACATCCGTCAAAGGTCAAGGTCATAGCGAGGTCACAACCTAAGTATGCTTTTGCGAAAATGTCTTATTTCAACTATAAACACTTTAAATCATTACATGATTGTGATACACAATGAAAAATGATCACTGATTGTGTGACCTTGAATTTTAAAGGTCAAGGTCACCAGATATGGTCATGCTGACCAGTTCTAAAATCACTAAATAACTTCTTTCCAAGGAGGTATCAACACCTCATATACATAAGTTCTTACTTATGCTCCTGGGGAATTATTTTGACATGTTCATATTCAAGGTCAAAGGTCAAGGTCACAACTTCTGAAATTGCAAAAAAAAATCCTTGTAAACATGGTAACTTGAAAAATATTTGTGCTATCAGGCTCTTATTTGGTACATATCAACTATGGAAATTATACCCTCGCTACGAAGGAGTCAGTGTAGAAATGTACTTTTCGATCACTTGGTGTGAACTGACCAATGACATTCTTACCAATTAGAGGTATAATAATTATACCCCCGCTACGAAGTAAGCGGGGGTATATAGTGGTCATTCCTTCCGTCCGGTCAATTTTCTCAAAAACCGTCAAAGGTACATCAACCAAACTTTGTACAGTTGTTAACCTTGTTCTTCCGATCGCGCACAGACAATTTTCAATTTTCTGAGATTTAAATTTTTTGTCGTTTCCATGGAAACGTCACTTTTTGGACTTAGTTTTATTGTGTTCAATGGGGACAAGTTTTCTCGGATACTGTTCAACCTAGATGAATGAAATTTTGGTTGTGAGTACTCATGACCATACTCTTTATCGAGTTCGAAAACCAGTTCCGAAATATTATTTTTTACGGAGTTATGGCCCTTGAATCCGAAATTGAACTTAGTACCAAAAGAACTGTGATGCTCCAATGGGGACAAGTTTTCTCGGAAACTATTACATCTGGGTGAATGAAATTTTGTAATAACAAAGTCAGTTCCTTAAATTATTTTGGACAATATTATGATGTTTGAAACTGTTTTTTAAACATAGTAACCTTCACATCTATAATTCTCAATGGACGGAATGCGGATGGCGGGGGTATGTGAGCCATGCTCACTTTTTAGCTCATCAGGCCTGAAAGGCCCGATGGGCTTATGGCATGGCATGGTGTCCGGCGTCCGTCCATCCGTCCTTCCATCCGTAAACTTTTCGCTTTTTTGACTTCTTCTCCAGAACCAATGACTCCACAGAGCTGAAATTTTATGTGCAGACTCCTTGGGTAATGGGGATTCTAAATTGTAGATTTCGTGACCCCGTGACCTCAAATGGGGTCTCAGGGGTCACATCCTTAGAAGCCTATTTTCATCTTCTTCTCAAGTTCCAAAAGGTCTAGAGAGCTGAAAAGTTGTGTGCAGACTCCTTGGGTAATGGGGATTCTAAATTGTAGATTTCGTGACCCCGTGACCTCAAATGGGGTCTCAGGGGTCACATCCTTAAAAACCTATTTTCATCTTCTTCTCAAGTTCCAAAAGGTCTAGAGAGCTGAAAAGTTGTGTGCAGACTCCTTGGCCCATGGGGATTCTAAATTGTAGATTTTGTGACCCCGTGACCCCAAATGGGGTCACAGAGGTCACATCCCCAAAAACCTATTTTCATCTTCTTCTCCAGTTCCAAAAGGTCTAGAGAGCTGAAAAGTTGTGTAGAGACTCTTTGGTCAAAGGTGATTCTTAATTGTAGGATTGGTGACCCTGTGACTCCAAATACAGGTCACAGGGGTCATGATCTAAAAACCTATTTTTTGCTTGTTAACAATGTATTACTTGAGATAACTTAGATATTCAACCTTAGATAATAAATCAAATCCTGATGAGCTACAGAGCCCATGGCTCTATTTTTTCTTGTTTACTCTGTCAAAGCACTGCCAGTTATAATCATGAGTAAATATATTTTGAACAAAGCTTCACGTCACTTTAGTGGTCTTCTAAATTGCCAAAAATGTGCTGCCAGGAGATGATGAAAATTTATGTTTATTTCTCATGACATAAAGTTTATTTCATTAGTATCCGAATTGAAGGTTCCTACGCAAAATTGTAAGTGATAATTTTGCAACTTGTCACTTACATTTTGCTGTGTTGTGATTTTCTCGCTCGTACTTTGAAAACATTCCAAGCCCAAATTTTAGGAGCTCTAAAGACTTGACGTTCGAAAACAGGTAACGTGGGGATTACGATAATTGGATTTAAAAATATATAAATATATTTGTTTTAAAAAAGGTGCTTCAAAGTTCAGCATTTGAATCCTTGAAAAGTCCTAATTTCTTATCTCTTGGTTCCAAACCCTCATAAAGGTCCAGCATTCAACTGCAAAGAAATTGAAAGCTCTTGAAAGAAGCGCTAAACCCTTGGGTCTTGTATTGGTAATGTAATAATTCACTCTTGTTTGCTAAAAGTCTCGACCCACTTGCTATTTTAACTCGTTGTGTTGGGAGGCAAAAAATCATGTCTAATTTGACATGAACATTACACCAAATATAAACAAACTGTCTGATTCATGTTTTGAGAATTTGACTCAACTTTGAACCTCAATATTTTGAGTTAACATTCCATGAACTTCGTCAAGTAAACAACACCTGTGCAGGTAATTCCCTACTCAGCAAAATTTGTCTGTTAAGAATGTTAATTAAACAATGTCACTAGTGCTGAGTTCAACAAACCTGTCTTGTCAATAGGGCTTAGTGATAAATATTGCACCAAATTTTGAAATGATTTTATTGCAATACACGTACAGCTCCTGTATTGTGATAATATTGCCATATATTGAATGAACTTTATTTTCAATGTTTCACACTTGCTTGTCAGTGTCCAATCTAGAACCAAAGTGAGAAGAAGCCTTTCATGCAGAAAAGAGGGAGGATTTTGAAAAAATAGGAGAGGAATAGTTTTGCTTTCAAGGGCAGGAATGAAATTAAAGTGTATGATGTGACTATGAGATTTGTATAAGGTCTATTTGATAATTTTCAGCGTGAATCGTGCAAGATTGGTGAGGTGAGGTGAGGTGATTTAGGGTTTAATGCCACTTTCAAGAGTATTTCACTTATATGACGGCTGCTAGTATTATGGCAGGGAGAAAACCAGCAACGCCATGTGGTTATGTATTGTGGTGAAGTTGCCGTGCCCCTGGCGAGATTCGAACTCCGGACTGCTTGATCCGAAGAACTTTCAAAACACAGAATATTACTCAAAAGATAAAATTTGCAAATGAAAGTTTTGATGAAGTGGATTCACAATTATAAATAATAAAAAAAAGAACAGGACTTTGTACTATTGAAGGTAGTGTTATCCCAAATGTAACCATGTCATCAGTTTGGTAAAACAAGCAGAGGATTGGTTGGAAAATCTAGCAGTGAGAGGGACATTTTTATGCCCCCGAATCAGAGATTCCAGGGGTATATTGTTTTTCACCTGTCCGTCTGTCTGTCCCTCCGTCCCTCCGTCCGTCTGTGTGTTTGTCCACAACAACTTTAACCTTGGCCATAACTTTAGATTGTTTAGAGCTAGGGCTTTCATACTTGGCATGTGCATACCTTGTGATGAGACCTTTCAGATGAGGTCATCATATTTGACCTTGTGACCATGACCTTGCCGCAATGAACATTTTCAGAAAACTTTAACCTTGGCCATAACTTTGGAATATACGGGGGCATCCGTGTTAACAAACACATCATGTTTTAATTGGAAACATTTCTGTTTCATAGGGATTCTAAGTAGTTTTTCTCACTCGGTGACTGTATATCTTTTGAATTCTTAAGCTGAAATGGTGACATCTGAGGGGTTTCCCAAGCCAAATAATCACTCTTACTAGTTTAAAAAAAAACAATTTCATGAGATTATTTATATTATATTCAGTTGAAATTTATCAAAGTAACATATTGAATGACATATGTCAGGTCCTTTAATACATAACTGAAAAAAGTATACTGCCTCAGGATGTATTTAAAAAATAACTCAACACACAAATTGAAAATCAAAGTTTATTTTCGGACTTAAGTGTAGGTATTGCATATTCTGTCAAAATAGATTAATACAGATGAGAACTTTCCTTCAGTGTCATGTAGACATTAATCAAATCCAATACATCTCAAGTCAGACTAATTTAATTAAAGTAACAGAACTAACATTCAGTGTCACATTAACACTGATCAAATTTTTCCATGTCACAAAGTCTGACTCATTTCATTAAAATAACTGAACTAACATTCAGTGTCACATGGACACTCATCAAAGTTTCCATGTCTCAAGTCCGACTCATTTCATTGAAATAACAGAACTAACATTCAGTGCCACATTGACACTGATCAAATCTTTCATATCTCAAGTCAGACTCATTTCATTGAAATAACAGAACTAACATTCAGTGTCACATTGGCACTGATCAAATCTTTCATATCTCAAGTCAGACTCATTTCATTAAAATTACAGAACTAACATTCAGTGTCGCATTGACATAATCACACTGATCAAATCTTTCATATCTCACGTAAGTTTCATTTGTTTCTTCGGTGGCGGCATTGCCATTTTACCGGAAGCTAAGCATTCAGTAATAATTGAATGATGTTTACTACGGTTACGGGTACAAAAAAACGAATCGTTCCGAATGAGAAACTCGATTACACATTAGGCTAAATGAATGTATAAACGAAACACTTCCGGGTTTACGTTATCGATTCAGAAACGAATGCAATGAACGAGTTTAACATATCTTTTTGATAGAAAATTTTCACTAACGACTGGGAAAGCCCAGAGTAATTTTGTGCGCCATTTCATATTTAACTGCGCCAGACAGTCGCAGTGTATATTTTTGACTGCGCCATTTCGTTTAAGGTAGCGCACATGGCGCAATGGTGCGGTCCAAAGTAACCCCTGCATTGTGAAGCTAGACATCTTGTCTTCAATTCCGTATATAAATGGAATTTTTTCGTTTCGTATTTATGATGTTACGAGGCCCGAATTAAAGACAAACTTTCGAAAGTAATTGAATAAAAACGAAAAATCATAGAAAATTCATTCAAAGTTTCGGGTGTGAATTGACCATTTGTGTACGGGTGTCGTGACTTGAATTTGTATTGAACGCCCGTATATAGTCCGTATTCGCCATGTAGATGCGGTATATTTCGTAAAAATGGTACCGGAATCTCCGCCTGGAAATTGCGCCAGCAGAGCTAGTTAGTGCCTAACCCCAAACTACTGCTGCGAGCTGCGAGCCTGTAAATTCCGCCACTGGGGCTAAAATTGGTAAAATAGAAATACGCAACGTAAGGGTTAAATACTATTCACTGGATTTTTTTCATATTTTGCATATGGATTCATCATGGGGAGAGTAATGTTCCTACAGAGGTTTTTTACTTTGACCTTCATTTCAAGGTCACAACGAGACTTTGTCATTTTATCCTTGTCAGCGGGATATCTCAAGAACCATTCACTGGATTCTCTTCATATCTTATATATATATAGCTTCTCCAAGGAAAGGCAAAGGGCTGATTAGATTTTGGTGACCTTGACATTATTCTCAACGACACAGCGGAACTTTAAATTTTTCGATATGTTAATGAACATGTTAAACTTGTTAGGGACGTCGATATCACAAGAACTGTTCATTGGATTCTCATCATTATCTTACATCAGTCGTTCTTTTGGGGAAATTTCTGGGCCTAGTCAATTTTGCTGATCTTGACATTATTTTTCAATTTTGAAGTTTTAATTTGCGGCGGGGGTTCAGGTCACCTTCGTGACAACTACTTGTTATGCTTGCTACATTTGTTTTACTGAGCATCAAGATGATGAAGTGGGTAATAAATGTCGCTTTAATATCCGTGTCAAGTTTTAGTATTAAACTCTGTGTAAGGGGGAGAGTTTACAGCTTGTACCTGCCTAGGTGTCGTCAACATGGCATATATAATTATATGTGTTCCCATAACAAGGTGACTTTATCATCACTACCTGTCAGAGGTAGTTTCAACACATCCTACTGTATCGTTGATGAAGTGAGTGGTAATGTTGAGGTATATGATCATGTATGATAGCGTTGAAATAGTTACTGAACTACATAATAAAGTTGTACTGTAGTATTTTGCGTTCGGTTTCTGTGCACTGTGTATGAA
The DNA here is from genome assembly GCA_936450465.1 of Gibbula magus. Classification (NCBI taxonomy): domain Eukaryota; kingdom Metazoa; phylum Mollusca; class Gastropoda; order Trochida; family Trochidae; genus Gibbula; species Gibbula magus. The sequence continues at coordinate 76,686,759 of OW388294.1, forward strand.
AGTGTATTTTTGGTTTATATATAAATACCAAAGACTCTATTTTATTATCCCGTCTGTACGAAATGGAATAACTCAAATACTGTTCACTGGATTCTTTTCATATTTTGCATATGGATTCATCATAGAGAGAGTAATCTTCCTACTTAGGTTTGTGACCTTGACCTTCATTTCAAGGTCACAACGAGACTTTGTCATTTTATCCTTGTCAGCGGGATATCTCAAGAACCATTCGCTGGATTCTCTTCATATCTTACACATAGCTTCTCCAAAGAAAGATGACTGGTTGATTAGATGTTGGTGACCTTGATATTATTCTCAAGGTCACAGTGGAACTTTGAATTTTTCAACATGTTAATGTACATGTAAAGCTTGTCAACGGGATATCTCAAGAACTATTCACTGGAATTCCATCATATCTTATACAAAGCACCTCCTTGGGAAGACGACGCGCTGATTAGATTTTGGTGACCTTGACATTATTCTCAAGGTCACAGCGGAACTTTGAATTTTTCGACATGATAATGTACATGTAGAGCTTGTCAGTGGAATATATCACAAGAACCATTCACCGGAATTTCATCATATCTTACACAAAGCACCTGCTAAGGAAGACAAAGGGCTGATTAGATTTTGGTGACCTTGACATTATTCTCAAGGTCACAGTGGAACTTTGAATTTTTCGACATGATAATGTACATGTAAAGCTAGTCAGCAGGACATCTCAAGAACCATTCACTAGAATTTCATCATATCTTACACAAAGCACCTCCTAGGAAAGAAAAGGGCTGATTAGATTTTGGTGACCTTCACATTATTCTCAAGGTCACAGTGGAACTTTAAAATTTTCAACATATTCGACGGTTGAGTTTGTTGACCTTGACATTATTTTTCAATTTTGAAGTATTAATTTGCGGCGGGGGATCGTGTCACCTTAGTGACAACTACTTGTTTTGTTTTATTTTGATCAAATTTTATGGACAATTTCTGTTTTGAATTTTAAACATCCATTAATCTGTATTTTCAAATATAAAAAAAAAGAGTTTTGTTGTAACGTTTTTTAGGGCAATCTTAATTCAGAACCCCCCAAAAAATGTGCAACAATTTGTGTTGAATTGAAGTTCAAGTGTTCTGTTTCACCCCCAATCAAGGGTTTGTAGAAGCCTTACAGATCTATACAATTACTCTGATGGATCATGGAGCAGGATGTGGCAGTTCAGTAGGCAATTCTAATGTAGGCTGCTTCACCTTCATGATTTAGTACCGAATTCCTCCGTAATTTCTAGAGCTGCAACGATACATTCGTATATTCGGTGAATCGAACCGTGGCAGTGTGTGAATCGTGAATCGTATTCGTTACAATGAAAACCGAATATTTTCAATTTTTCATTTTTTTTTACTATTCACAATAACATAATTATTGTGCACGAATTTTGTATTTAATCTGAATAAAAATACGTTTTTATTTAAGTTCACAAAGTGTTTTATGCGCGAATTATATTTCACATCGTCTCAACCTGTCAACAGGAAGTAATGCGAGATCTATGTTCCATCTCGTTGTTATAAAAATCGATATTGCTGGTCAAAGTAAACATCACGAGAGTCAGAATTAATGAAAACACAATTCAATACAGCAGCACACAAATGACATGTTAATTTTATTTGTTGATTAACAGTCAGTGTTGTAATTTGTCTCTTAACGTCAACGAGTCAAATTAAAAATCTTCGCTCCCGGAACGAGCATAAATAAATGTAAACTCCATATTTGGATGACCCCATTATGGCTTAGCCAATCGCCAGCGTGGTAAAGACTGGCTCGACCAATGAAAAGGCCAGAAAGGTTTCGTTGGGATTTTTCATCCAGCCCTTATCGAAGCTATTCAACGAGAATTCGTAAGCAATTGATGACATCTATTGTAACATTTTACGTCAGTTTAATGTAGTTGTTACAGGAAATGAACTATTTTGGCTTGGAAAGATATCAAGACACGAAAATAACATCGTTTTTAACATTGATAGTTGACACAATTCACAAGCTGAACTTAATTTGTTGCTATTTTTATCTGTTATCATATTCGTGAATAATTATTCGTATTCGCTACCCCATATTCGTGATACGTATCGTATTCGCCTGGAAGTGTATTCGTTGCAGCTCTAGTAATTTCCACCCTCACATTTTCCAAATATTTTCATGGTCAAACGTTTTTACACTTGTGCGTTGCGATAGTCGTTATTTTATATCAGTGTTTTCACAAAGGCCCCCATATAGTTTTTCTAGGTATGACCTTTATGAATATAAAGGCATATAGCATATTACTGAAGCTTGGCAGTTTACCCTTTTTCAAGAGGCTTCAATCTTGTCGGATGTACCCGATCGGGTATTGAAAAGACCCAATTTTCATGTAATTGCAAAGAATACCAACTCGAGAAAGCATGTTACACATTTCTCAAATATCATTTATTAAAAAAACTATTCCATCAAAATCACATTTCAAACAAATTTTGTCAAAGATAGAACTGCTTGGAGCAACATCTGTAGGAAGAAAATCAGGTTTACATATTTTCTATAATTCTGTTTTGTTGCTGCTCTAAAGCTCTAACAATTAAGCTGATAATGATGTACATTCCAGTGTTTGTCATGTTTAATTTATCTCAAAGGTTTTGCTTATTATATATTCATTTTCTTTTATGTTAAGTGGAACAAGCTGCTTACACTAGAAATAATTATCATTGTTAATCAAGACTTAGGTTACTGACATCTGGTGGTGGAAACCCCATTACTCAGCTCTGTGCTATAAACATTAACCTATAGCTACATGTAATAATAAATTCTCTAAAAGTAACACCCCAAAATTCTCCACCGCCCATCCCTGCTGACTGATTTCAAGGTGTGTTTTTAGCTCATCTGACCTGAAAGGCCGGATGGGCATAAGGCATGGCATGGTATCCAGCGTCTGTCCATCCGTCTGTAAACTTTCGCATTTTTGGGACCGATCGGATTAATATTTTAGAGTTATGGCCCTTGACTAAGAGCGTGCAGCTTTCCAATTTCAGACTGACAGTAACTTTTAATTCGTCAGCATTTGAAAATATTATGTTTCCAATGCCACACACTGAGGTTATAACCTTTGACCATGTGACCCTGACCTTGATGCAGGATCCATTTTGAGAGGAACTTAACCATGGCCATAATTTGTTATTGATTGGTGGTAGGCCTATGACACTTAACATACTTAATTATTTTTTACCCTTACATTTAAACTGCTTATTTGGAGGATAACGAATCCAGGAGTTCTTGTGCTCTTGGAGCACTCTTGTCCTAGATGTCACTGCAAAGAGTCTCATGTTTTTGTTTTACAAAAATTAATTTTCCGACCTGGTCACTGAGAGGACAGCTAGCTGTGTTAACCCACAAGAAGTAGTTCTGTCACTGCTTGCAGTACTGTATGATTGCACATAGTAATGGAACATTTGTTTGCAATTGTTTAATCATGTGTGGATTTTTTCCGGCAGGTCTACTGATCGGCATCAACATCAGAAACGTGAAATGGGCCACGAGAGTTCAGGTCGTCATAACAACCTCCAAACTGGTCGCCTTGGCAATCATCATCGTAATTGGCATCATCTACTTCAGCAAAGGTATGTAATGTCTCTTTTATTGGCATTAAAAGTATCTTGTATTTCTCTCTCCTAGTGAGATAGTTCAGTAACGACAGGGTGGGATAAGAACAGGAAGATTATGTATACCACTTCTAAATGCCCTCCACCTGGGTGGGATAAGAACAGGAAGATTATGTATACCGCTTCTAAATGCCCTCCACCTGGGTGGGATAAAAACAGGAAGATTATGTATACCGCTTCTAAATGCCCTCCACCTGGGTGGGATAAGAACAGGAAGATTATGTATACCACTTCTAAATGCCCTCCACCTGGGTGGGATAAGAACAGGAAGATTATGTATACCGCTTCTAAATGCCCTCCACCTGGGTGGGATAAAAACAGGAAGATTATGTATACCGCTTCTAAATGCCCTCCACCTGGGTGGGATAAGAACAGGAAGATTATGTATACCACTTCTAAATGCCCTCCACCTGGGTGGGATAAGAACAGGAAGATTATGTATACCGCTTCTTAATGCCCTCCACCTGGGTGGGATAAGAACAGGAAGATTATGTATACCGCTTCTAAATGCCCTCCACCTGGGTGGGATAAGAACAGGAAGATTATGTATACCGCTTCTAAATGCCCTCCACCTGGGTGGGATAAGAACAGGAAGATTATGTATACCCCTTCTAAATGCCCTCCACCTGGGTGGGATAAGAACAGGATTATTATGGAAACTGCTTCTAAATGCCCTCCACCTGGGTGGGACAGCAACTTAGAGTACTGTTCTACACCCAGTAAGGTTTGGGTGCAATGTTACACTGAATTTCAGCTTCGTACCAACCATGGTTCGCTAGTGGCGATGCACATCTCAATGCATAGCCACATGCAAAGTTGTAAAGGTTGCTACTCGACTGGATCAAACCAACTGACGTTAAAAGATGGGGGCTGCTGCTTTGTTGCTTGGTGTAAAGCATAGTAAAGATAGAACAATGCTTTGACATGTTTAACAGGAGTTGCATTGTGGCTGCCGGTTGCAAAATGCATGCAACAAATTTCAAATGTACAATGTGTTGCAATAAAGAGCTTTTTAACAATTGTTGCTTATGAAAGTTTTTTTATATTGTATTATCTTATTTCTATCTTATAAATGCCATGCAATATTGTGTAGTTTAAGAATTTGATAATGGAACTATATATTTGTTTATAATATGTGAACTAAATGTACTGAAAACTTGAGTGAACATATAATAATTTCATGGTTTAGATATGTCATGTCAGTTAAGAGATATATATGAGGACAGTATTCCAGACAGGAATGTGGCCTGTCTTACCTGAAGAATAACAATTGTGTTTATGTTTAACTCAACCTTGCTCCCGTTCTGAGACAATCTCAAATCTTACATTCGACATTGGCAGGCAACCCACTATGCTGACATTAACTTAATGCCACAGGTTGTTGTAGAGAGATCAGAGGTCAGAGGTCGCTATCAATGGGAACTGGTCTACATGATTACTTAGTATTTGAATAAAGCTCTATTAACCTGTAAAACTTATCAGTGACAAGGTCAAGGTTGCCTGCTCCAGTTCTGAGACAATGGTGGGGTGTGTCCAAACTTGGCAATAAACCCATCATGGGTGACTGGTATTCGCCTGCTGACAACCAGAAGGGCTCAAGTCATCATTTTTGTGATTTTGCTTTTATTAGATAATTTTGCTGTGCTCAATGATTTCCATCTTGAAAAAAATAAGCAAGACATTATCGAAGCTAATTAATGAGATATATGATTTTAAGTTGTGAAAAATCTGATTTAAGCCCTTCTGGCTGTAAATTATATTGTCAATTCACTTTACAGCCAGAAGGGCTCATCTCATTAGCAGCTCCGACTTACTCAGAGCTGCTATCAGTTTTTGTGCAGTTTCCGCCGCCTGAGCGTTTTGTATTCGCTATAACTTTTTTCCTAGAAGGTTTTGAGAACTCATATACATAACTTCTTACTTATGCCCCTGGGAATTTTTTGACATGTTCACATTCAAGGTCAATGGTCAAGGTCACGAGTTCTGAAATCGCTAAAATAATCCTTGTAAACACGATAACTTGAAATTGTTTTGTGCTATCAGGCTCTTATTTGGTGTATTTCAACTATGGAGAAAGGCCAAGATTTGAAAAGGTTTTCGCTTACATCCGTCAAAGGTCAAGGTCATAGAGAGGTCACAACTTAAGCAGGCTTTTGCGAAAATGTCTTATTTCAACTATTAACACTTTGAATCATTACATGATTGTGATACACAATGAACAGTGATCACTGATTGTGTTACCTTGAATTCTAAAGGTCAAGGTCACGAGATAGGGTCAAGGTCACCAGTTCTGAAATCACTAAATAACTTTTTTCCAAGAAGGTATTAACACCTCATATACATAGCTTCTTTCTTATAAATCTGGTGAATGATTTTGACATGTTCACATTCAAGGTCAAAGGTCAAGGTCATGAGTTCTTAAATCACTACAATAATCCTTGTAAACATGATAACTTCAAACATTTTTTTGCTGTCAGGCTCTTATTTGGTATATATCAACTATGGAGAAAGACGAAGATTTGAAAACGTTTTCCCTAACATCTGTCAAAGGTCAAGGTTACAGCAAGGTCACAACTTAAGCATGCTATTGTGAATATGCCTTATGTTAACGACTGAACACTCTGAGTCGTTGCATGATTGTTATACACAATGAAAAGTAATCATTGATGGTGTGACCTTGAATGTCAAAGGTCAAGGTCATGAGATATCGGTTAAGGCCATGTTAATCCTTCGATCCAATTTTGAAATAGGAAATAGGAACAAACTTGTGAAAAGTGACCCCAGTGATGACTAGTAATAACTCAAATAATGAACAAACTTTTGTGAAAAAGAATTGCCATTTTATTGATGCTGACGAGAAGGCGGAACAGGGAAAGGCGAAACCCTAAGTTTCGGAGCTGCTCTGCTTTTGCGGTGTCCCGCAAACGCTAATCTAGTTACTTCAGATTTGGAAAATATGAATGGATTTTCAGTGGAAATGTCAAGAGGTTCATAATAGATTTCATGCACTGATAAAAAAAAGTGTATATGCATTAACTGATTTTGTAGCACACGTTTTACTTTAAACTCAATTTGCCCCAAAGTATGATAACAGTCGTATTATCCTAGAGATCATAGGTCACATGTTAGAGATGCTAAGGGTGCAAAGATTATATATATTAGTCATTCATTCAAGTTTTAGTGTTCCTAGGGTACAGTCCTCCTACCCTCTTGCCTCAAGCCATCACATTGCTTACAATAAAAATATTCAAGGGCCCTCAAAACAGTCTAGGTTTTACCCAACAAGCAAGATAAGCTATACATACACACCTGGACCCATATTTCGTAGCTCTCTTAGCACTAAGATAACCGTAAGTGCCATACATTACCACTGACTTATGACTATCTTAGCACTAAGACAGCTTTGAAAATATAGGCCCTGTTGGAAACGTAAGTCACTTCCGCCAAGATGGCGTAGGTCGCTCCAAGATTTGCTTGTAGTTACTTTGAAGTTTCAATAAAGTTGTTACGGTAAGATACCACGAACGATTCAAGTACCGTATGTCGCATGTATCAGGGATGTAAAGTGATAGTAGAAAACTCTTTTCAAGATGAATTGCTTTTGCTAGAAATGAAATATTGACTTTTTCCTTGATTTTATCAATGTATTTCTGAGACACCATTTTGGCCTACCACGGTTTGACAAGAAAAAAATCGTGTTTCAAGTGTCATTACTTGATGAATAATTCACCGATTTTGATGATGTTTGTTTTAATCGAAAGAGACATCACTGTGCTTTAATTCTGTAGTATGTATTACATGTAAAATGAGTGGTAACATTCTGAAATGTGGATTTGTTTGGGCAGGGGGTCAAATTCGCGTTGCATCCCTTTCTTTATTTATTAGTATAGGGTGTATCGTATCGAAGTATTTGACCTAGGAACTGATTGTTTTCAGCAATACAAGCCCCTGTGACTTAACTAGAGCCTAAGACTGCCAATTATTACATTTTACTAGCCTTTCATCTTTTCTACTAGCCATGGTCTACTGGGCTAATGACAATTTCTGATATGATACTTCTTATCAGTTATCACCACCATTATTCAACAAATATGAAAAAATTTGCCCTTACAATATCTGATTAGATAACTGATAGACTGAATGAAAGTAAATGTTCCCGTTGATTAAGAATCAATATTTGCTTTCAGGTGACACAGAGAATTTCAAGAACAGTTTTGAGGACAGTGATTTCAGCGCTGGAGCTATCGCTCTCTCTTTCTACTCTGGCTTCTGGGCTTACAGTGGATGGTGAGGGACGGGGATGTGACATCATATGTTGTATAAATATCATTAATACACCAACGTCTTCGAAGCTCTCTTAGCACTAAGATAGTCTTAAGCCAATACAATATTAATGAATGGTATTTGCTGGCAAATAAACATCATAAACTGAGATAAATCATCATAAATTTCCAGTGCTTCACATTCTTTTTATTTCCAGTGGGTCACAATCGCCCTTTACTCAGTCATTTTAGGGACAACATTTTTTCTCCTCACCCCCTCCAAAAAAATTAAATCTGGCTACTGATATTGAGGATATTACATGAGTGCCTGCGGCATATTGTTACAAATGGCTACATGTTTGTTTATTTTTGTCCCCCGCCGCAACGCGGAACGGGGGACTATGTATTCAGTGGCGTCCGTCCGTACGTACGTCACATTTCTTGTTTACGCGATATCTTAAGAAGCGTTGCATCCAAACTCTTCAAATTTCATGTCTGCCTACATTGTGGGAAGACGCAGACACCAGTCAATTTTGGTGACCTTGGTCTTATTTTCAAGGTCGCCACGACACTTTGACCACTTTTTGAACTCTTGTTTACGCGATATCTCATGAAGCATTGCATCCAAAGTCTTCAAATTTAGTTTCTGCCTACATTGCGGGAAGACGCAGACACCAGTCACTTTTGGTGACCGTGGCCTTATTTTCAAGGTCACCACAACACTTTGACCACTTTTTGAACTCTTGTTTACGCGATATCTCATGAAGCGTTGCATCCAAAGTCTTCAAATTTGGTTTCTGCCTACATTGTGGGAAGACGCAGACACCAGTCACTTTTGGTGACCTTGGCCTTATTTTCAAGGTCACCACGACACTTTGACCACTCTTTGAACTCTTGTTAAGGCGATATCTCATGAAACATTTCATCCAAAGTCTTCAAATTAGTTGTCAGCCTACATTGGGGAAAGACACAGACACCAGTTTATTTTGGTGACCGTGACCTTATTTTCAAGGTCACCGCAACACTTTGAGCACTTTTCTAACTCTTGTTAACGCGATATATATCTTTACCAGTTGGACTCAAAGTCTTCAAATTTGGTGTCAGTCTACACTGGGGGATGACGCAGACACCAGGGGATTTTGGTGACCTTGACCTTATTTTCAAAGTCACCACAACACTTTGACCACTTTTAGAACTATTATTAACACGATATATCATGAACAGGGATGCAGAAATCGGTCTATTTGCCGGACATGTCCGATTGTAAATCCAGTTTGACCGAATGGAAAATTGACCTATCGGACATCAGTTGACCGATTGCAGAAAATAAAAGGAAAACTAAACTTACAAGCATTAAATAAAGGCAAATCGCCCTGCTTGTGTCGGTCATAATTGTTTATGAAATTGAAATACGTTAATCCAGTCAAGAAGTCACATTTATTCTTCACAGCACGAGGCACGACATCAATCATCATTTTTATGCATGTTAATGATAAATTAATAGTTATCGTTAATTGCTTTCGTGTTATGTTTAATAGTATGCAATGAATGAAGAACCAACAAATACTCAAATAGTAATACTTTCTCATACTTTATTCATAAAAAAAAATTACTTCCGGTTTCGTCTTGAAATGTCCGACTGGCAAAAATTTGAATCTGCATCCCTGATCATGAACCCAAGAAGCTCCAATGATGTGTCTTACTTACTCAATGTCACCGGCGGGGGACATTGCCATGTTAGTGGCAAACACTTGTAGGTCTTGTATGTGATGGAATATAATGTTAAATAATATGAAATGCTGTTAAAAATAGGGTAAACCATTTTCCACTGCCTTAGACATGCTAGAAGTACCAGTTCATTGTCTATGATTGATAGTTGATTTTGTTATAGTTGTTACATGATGAATGTGCATCTTTATATATTTGGCCTCCATACTATCAATAGCAAGAAAATGAAATTATTAAGCATTGAAAAGGGAAGAGTTTCAATGATATATTTGAAAATAGATTCGAAGATTGCAATGTAATTTTGAACAGCAATTTTACAAGGGAAATAAATTTTGACCTTTTTGACAACTTTTTAATTAGTTGTTGATTATCTGTGTCCTATTTGGAAAATGTAATATTGGGGACATAAACAGATGAAGAATGTCCTTGTATGAAAACAATATTTTATTACAAATTTACAATTAACCTTCAATTCTCATGTATGTTCCAGGAGCTACTTGAACTTCTTGACAGAGGAACTTGTCAACCCAAACAAGTAGGTGAAAAATGCTTTCCTTATTTAAAAATCTAGTTTATTATCTGTATGGTTTCTCTTGAAAATAACCGAGATAATATTAATGATAAAGCACATGTGCATATATCACGTTTGCCTAGCAACCATTGTGTCACCGCATTTTCTCTTATTTTGCCATCTGTGACATCATAAAATGATTGTATAGATAAGGGGGTTATCCTGGTTAGTTAGATGCGAAGCAAATAGAGTAGAATGAGTAATAAAGAAATTATTACACTCGAAAGTGTGCCATATGACGTTTCAGAGAAGACTGGATTCTAACCAAAAGCCCTGCACCCCCAGTAAAGACTGATTTAATCAATACCCATTAAATAAATGCTATAGATTTTCATCGTTAGAGGTTTGTATTCACATTATACGAAGGTGTTAAGTAACACCAAACTAAGTTTGGTAAGGTAGTTTCCAAGTTTCCAGAGATCAAGTCCTTCTCCTGCATATTACCACGATGTGTGACTGTTGCACACTGATAGATTCCCAACTGACTCGCGAACCTCTCCTCTGTTACAGGAACCTGCCGCGTGCTATCATGATCTCCATGGGCCTTGTCATCACCATCTACCTCATCACCAACATCGCTTACCTCGCAGTTCTCACCCCTGTCCAGATGCTCAAGTCAACAGCAGTGGCCGTGGTATGAACGCTTCATTTATTCTGAATGTGGACAACTTAACTTACATTTATATTGCACTGGTGCAGATACAAATCTGTAGAATGCAGATACCAAATTACTTAATCTGTTCCTTTCTTCATCTTTGTGTTTCTGGAATCATGCTATCCAATTGTTTTCTGCTGAGAAGGTCCAATGTTTTTCACGCAGTGACTCTGCGGCTTTAACAATTCCTAGTCCACTCTGAAGCTAAATTTTGTGAATTTTGTTTGCAGTCTCTGCCTTTTTGTTGGTAAAGAAATATAACAAACTAATTACTTACTTTAACTAAAGGACTTCCAGTAATCACCATACCCAGTATACTTACACATTGCTGACTGACAACATCATGAAGCTTGGAATTTGGTCTTACACAGAGGAACTCAATAACAGTTCATGAACAATATCAACATTTCTCAATTTGGTATAAGGATGTTAACTTGTGATGATGTTTAACTTTCAACTGTTTGACTTCCAGACGTTTGCAGGCCACACAATGGGCGTGATGAGCTGGTTGATGCCCATCTTGATCGCTCTCTCCGTCATGGGAACCATGAATGGGACTGCACTCTCAATGTCAAGGTCAGTCCAACTGGTGATTGTTAGCACTACCTGCTAAACAGTCTGATTAAAATAGAATATTTTCTTAGGAATAACATTTTTTCCAAAAAGTATATGTACTGGGATACTAACGCATATGATACAGAGGTTTGCTCACAAGTCCTCTGATGACTTCCTGTATACCCTCATGTTTTGAGGCCATTCAGTTAACCAATCAAAATAGCTCCAACAAAATTTGCAGGCCCGAGAAGCTTGGGGCAGGTTACTCCAAACAACTATACTTTTGTCTGTTTTCATAACATGAGGAAAATGTCCTCTAGAAATTTGAACGCTTTCCATCAACTAATGATTATGCCAATACTCAGTAATGTATGTCTATTAAGTTGTACAAAACAATAAAATGTTGCAAAAACTAACCGCAAGTGAGTTTGTTTCCTGGGTACACTCGAGCTACTGAATTTATCTTTTACCTCGGTCTCCTAGAACATTTTAACCCTTAACATGCGGGTCCCGGAATTATCCGGGCGGGCTATAAGCGATGCCGAGGTGTCTGTATACGGATCCCGGATCGCTTACTTAGAATAATTCACGGCTGTCTATGTACTGTGCTATCTGCCATACCGGGTCCCGAGTCGATTGTTTCCGCGACTCGCTGCATGAGAATGGCTGTATTTATGCCTCGCAGCCCGCAATGAGAATAAAACTTTCTTCAGTGTCTGGTCAGAACGTCCAGCAAAATTCACACCAATTTGCGTGTGCATTGTTGACCCGTAACGCATCGATAATTAGCTTTACAAAAGGCCAATTTTGTCCTGCTTCGCTCCGATGGCTACACTGCCCGGCGGCTAATTAGCACCTAAGTGTCTGCACTGCCCCGGGGTGAGATAGGCCCGTACAGGCTTATCTGTCTCGCATCCCGCCACATGGGCAGATAGCCTATGCTTATCTGTCTCGCATCTCGCCACATGGGCAGATAGCTTCTAATTACGGGAAGATATTGCGATAAGCTACCTTTCTCTCGCACTTCGTATCATATGAACCAATTGGTTGTTTTCATTTTTTTTTATACCAAAATAAAGAGGAAAGAATGGCCTTTATTCCCATATAAAAATCGCAATTGCGCTAACATAACTGAAAATACAGCAATCGCACAGAGATAGCCGACTTTCGCACTTTTGAATTTTGATACATGTGGCGCATTTACCCCAACATGCCTCGGCGCTCTATTTCTAAGAAACTACTTGGGATATTTTCATAATTTTTTTATCAGTATATAGATAAAAGAATTGTCTTCAATTCCATATAAAATACGTGTATTTTAGGCAATAACTTTTGATGCGCCAGGTGTCGCGCAGAAGGTGATATTCGGCTTTGAATAAGTGGCGCTCTTAGCATATACCATCATTACGGGCTTTATAACTTGTGAACCGCAAGTCCGATTTTTATAATTTTTACATCATTGTAAAGAGAAAAACATTGTCTTCAATTCCATGTATAATGCGCATGTTTTCGGGAAGAACTCTGCATGCGCAAAGCGCCGCGCCAAAAGGTATAATTTTCGCACTTCATAACTTTTGAACCGCAAGTCCGATTTTTATAATTTTTACATCATTGTAAAGAGAAAAACATTGTCTTTAATTCCAGATATAATGCGCATGTTTTTGGGAAGAACTATGCATGCGCGAAGAGCCGCAATATTGATGTACGCATAAGTGAAGAAGTATGATAATATATAACTAAAATACTGTTCTTTTGATACGCAAATATAGAGCTTTATAAACGATGAACAACTGTCATGACGGAATTTTGTTTCCAGTTTTGGAAAAAAAAATATAACATAAAAGTGAAAATATATTTGAGTACGGGACCCGCCGCTCGGGGAAAAGCCTTTTCGTGGGAATATTTTCTCAGGAAAATATTTCACTTTTCGGAGTTTCTAAAAATGCGTGAACATTTTTGTTACTGATGCCATTTGCGAAAGGTTTTTATTTCTAAAATTCAAATGCGAGGGCGCACCTTTCCAAACCATTTGAATTGAATTTATTATTTTATCTTTTACATTATTGAATAAAAGACGTTTCATTCAATAAGATTTGAAGAATTATTTATATGTGTAGCGGACTGAACTGAGCAGATGGAGAATTTGATTCCTCACCACTTTTATTACCAAAGTTCTTTTGTATCACAATTACTTTTTTAGGTATTAGTTTTTATACCCCCGCTACGAAGTAGTCGGGGGTATATAGCGCTCAGCGCGTCCTTGCGTCCTTCCGTCCGTCCGTCCGTCCGTCCGTCCGTCCGTCCGGAACACTTTTGGTTCCGCTCATAACTCAAATACTACTTGTTCAATTGTTATGAAACTTTATACATGTACACTTTATGGTCCCTAGATGTGCCTTTTCTATGTTTCCCTCAGATTCCATGATTATTTTTTCAGATTTTCCACTTTTAAGCGTCTTTGTGTGCGCGTCTATGCTTACACTTTTGGTTCCGCTCATAACTCAAATACTACTTGTTCAATTGTTATGAAACTTTATACATGTACACTTTATGGTCCCTAGATGTGCCTTTTCTATGTTTCCCTCAGATTCCATGATTATTTTTTCAGATTTTCCACTTTTAAGCGTCTTTGTGTGCGCGTCTATGGTCACACTTTTGGTTCCGCTCATAACTCAAATACTACTTGTTCAATTGTTATGAAACTTTATACATGTACACTTTATGGTCCCTAGATGTGCCTTTTCTATGTTTCCCTCAGATTCCATGATTATTTTTTCAGATTTTCCACTTTTAAGCGTCTTTGTATGCGCGTCTATGGTCACACTTTTGGTTCCGCTCATAACTCAAATACTACTTGTTTCCAAGAAGGTATTAACACCTCATATACATAGCTTCTTTCTTATAAATCTGGTAAATGATTTTGACATGTTCACATTCAAGGTCAAAGGTCAAGGTCATGAGTGCTTTAATTACTACAATAATCCTTGTAAACATGATACCTTCAAACGTTTTTGTGCTGTCAGGCTCTTATTGGTATATATCAACTATGGAGATAGACCAAGACTTGAAAAAGTTTTCGCTAAAATCTGTCAAAGGTCAAGGTCACAGCAAGGTCACAACTGAAGCATGCTATTGTGAATATGCCTTATGTTAACAATGAACACTTTGAGTCATTGCATGATTGTTATACACAATGAAAAGTAATCAGTGATGGTGTGACCTTGAAGGTCTAAGGTCAAGGTCATGAGATATTGGTTCAGGCCATGTTAATCCTTTGATCCAATTTTGAAATCAGAAATAGGTTTTAAGAACAAACTTGTGAAAAGTGACCCCAGTGATGATTCAACTTGTTAGAATAACTTGAATAATGAACAAATTTTGGTCCAAAAAAAATCCCATTTTATTTATGCTGAGGAGAAGGCGGAACAGGGAAAGGCGAGACCCAAAGTTTCGGAGCTGCTCTGCTTTTGCGGTGTCCCGCAAACGCTCTTCTAGTTGTTCAAATGTTACGAAACCACTTTGACTTTTACTTCTAAAACATGCCTAGAGGTGTAATACTTACTCTGCTTTAATAATATATGTTATGGTCTTTTCATACAAAAGTTTAAACATTGATACCCTTTTGCTATTTTCAAACATTTCTCTTTGACCAATGTTAATGTAAAAGCGGGGGTATCATGAGTGAGCTTTGCTCACTAATTCTCTTGTTTCGTGAGCAGGGGAATTTCCGACGGGATTCGCCATGACATAATGAGAAAAAATTCCCATGAACATGGGCGTGGTCCGTCATCTTCGGGACCGACCCACAAGTATAAATATCTACCGGGGGGTGCGCGGACCCCCCCGCTTTTGGTCGCCACCCCCCAAACTTTTTGTGCAAATTATTTTTTTGTTTCTACTTTGAAATAAAGGTTCGTGTCATTCCGAGGTATGAAGGTTTCTGCTATATATGTCGAGAGGGCATGGGAACCCATACCCAATAGAATCCGGGGTTCGTCCCATAGGATTGTTCCTCGGAGTCTCTCGTTCTCAAAAGAGAACATGGGAAACCTGTCCCGCGATTGAATCCGGGGTCCGCCGCGGAAGACGGGGACGGGAATTCCCGGAGAGCATGGGAGTATGCTCCCATGGGTCCGGGCTCCGCCTCGAGAGACCGCTCCTTGGATGCTCTGCTTCTCGAAAAGAGAAGTCATTCGGCAACTGACAACCCGAGCTTCCCTGACATAGTAGTTTATTTTCCAGGCCTCCACCCGGTGCTACACGTCGCCGAGGAAATCAGAAAATGGTCCGTTTGACATATGCGTCGGAAAAATCGGCGCGATGTCAGAAGCCGTCTGCGCCGTCGGCGCTTGCGGCGCAGTCGTCCTAGATGCGCCGGGAGGTTCTGAAACTGGCAAATGAACGTCCATGAAGCTCACATTCATTATCTCTGTATGTTTATTGTCTCTAATCACATGTTATATGTTGCATACATCTAACGCATTTTCAATCATTTACAGGTTGAAGCAGAATGCTGCGCGGACGTGGACGCAAGGCCCTGCGACGGCCTAGGACGTTGCATACTAGGACACGCAGCTTTGAAGCCGTTTCAAGCGACGACGACTTCATCAACGAGATCCATGCTGATGAAGCCTCTGATATGGAGTCAACTGACAGTGATGGTAGCAGTGGTTTAGACAGTGATGATGCATATGATCGGGACACTGTAATAGATAGTGAACATGGTGACACAGATGCTCTGAGTGATATAGAGACAGAGATTGCCAGAAAGATTCTAGCCGCCGGTAATTCCACCGAAGAAGACTTTAGTGGTTTTGAGGAGGAGTTTGCCGAAATACCACAATATAATCATGATAATTCACAGACGTTTGATGAGTGGGTGGATGGTCCGCGGCCACGTGTAAACTTGCCTTTCACTGGTCAAACTGGGTTGCGCCAGTTCATAGAACTTCCTGAGAACCCTGAACCTATTGACTTTTTCAATTTGTTTATACATAATGATGACTATGAGGATATGGCAACGGAAACCAATAGATATTTCAAACAAGCAATGGAGGACAAAATTCTAAGACCCCGTTCAAGAATGCAACAGTGGCAAGACACTAATGCAGAAGAGATGAAGGTATTTGTAGCCATGACAATTGCCATGTCATTGGTTGTGCAGAGAAACTTTGCTGATTACTGGTCAACAAGTGATGTTACCTCAACGCCTTTCTTCGCCAAGTGCATGCCCCGAGACCTACCTACACTTGGCTGACAACAGGAGGATGCCGGGCCGTAACACCCCGTGCTTTTCACCAATAAATAAACTGGGACACTTGTATAACCGGATAGTTCACCGTTTTTCAAGAGTGTATAAACCGCATCAAAACATTTCAGTCGACGAGGGCATGGTGCCCTGGAAAGGTAACTTATCTTTCAAAGTTTATCTTCCCGACAAGCCTAAGAAGTATGGGATAAAGGCTTTCATGTTGTGTGACTCGCACAACGGATACGTTTGCAAGTTCAAACTCTACACTGGAAAAACGAATGAACCGGTTTCTGAAGGTGGCAAAACTTATGATGTAGTCATGGACTTGGTGAACGACTACGTTGGACAGGGGCATCACATCTTTATGGACAACTACTATTCGTCCACAAATCTGTACATAAATTTGTGGGAGCGGGGAATAGGTGCCACGGGGACGTTGAGAGCCAATCGAAAGGGACTTCCTGATTCAGTCAAGAAACCTAAAAAGAAAGCCAAGCAAGGGGACATGACAGTTTCTCACAACCATGGCCTACTCGTTCTTCGCTACGAAGATAGAAAATCAGTGCTTCTCATGTCTACTGTTGAAGATACACAACTTGAACAAACAGGGAAGAAGAACCGGGCAACAGGGGAACCAGTTCTCAAGCCGCGCATTGTAACAACGTACAACAAGTACATGGGAGGTGTTGATCGGGCCGACCAGATGTTGTCGTACACGCCGTTCCGAGTGAAGACCCTGAAGTGGTGGAAACGGGTTTGGTTTCACGTTCTCAACGTTGCCATGTTGAACTCTTACATCGTTTATAAAGAATACAGCAAAGATAAACCTCTAAAAACAAGTCGGGAATACAGGAAGGCTTTGGCGCAACATATAGTAACATTTGCGGACAAGGAACAAGTTCCATCACTTTGCAGACGTCCCCGTGGTCGGCCGAGCACGAGCGACGAGAGTGTCACTCGTCTTCATGGACGTCACTTTCCGACGAAGATTGAGCCTGTCGGAAGGAAGAAAAACGTCACAAGGATGTGTGTGGTATGCTCTAAGGCAAAACGCGCCGTCCTCGCAAAACAGATTGAAGAAGGCAATGGGCCAGCAAGGAAGAAAAAACGAGTAGGCAGAGAGTCTTCTTATGAATGTACAGATTGTAATGTTTCTCTGTGCGCCGCACCATGCTTCAAACTGTACCACACCGCCACTGACTATTCCAGGGCTTACATCACTGCCACGGAAAAAGAAAGAAATGAAGAAGGGAATGAAGAAGAAGAAAATTGAAAGTAAAGAGAGCCGAAGTGTGGACAACCAGTATATACACATTATATACATACCTTGTTAGGTCCCTAAAGCTGTTCTGCGGACAACCGCAGGTAAATATTGTGTATATTTGTACGTAAATGCATTGTAATTTCATTGTAATACATGTCATTGCAAATAAAATATTTTTTATTTTATCAAAGAGACAGAGAAAGTGAATGCGAGCTTTCATTGGAAGTTCAGCCAGAACCGCATCATAAAAAACACCCATAAATGCTGAACCGGGTGGCCGATTTTCATAAAACTTACATGGGGTAAAGAGGAAAGATTCGGCTTTGATTCAATATAAAATTTATACATGCGCACGAAAAACTAAAGTTGCGGCACGTGCCCCGATATGCGCGATAGTCAAAAAGTTGCCTCAAAGTACCGAGGGTACCTTCATTTGGCCCGCTATAGCTTCCGAACGAAGTTGCGCATTTTTTTTCTTTTTACATCATCGTAAAGAGCAATGAATTGTCTTCAATTCCATGTATCATATGTATATGCGCAGCGAAAAATAAACATGCGGCAAATGATGCGCCAGATGTCGCAAAAAGTTAGTTTTTCTAAAATGAATTTTCTAAGTACTGGGGGTGCCTTCCTTACGCTCTTCATATATTGCGAACCATTTGACGTATTCCAATAATTTTTATATCATTGTAAAGAGGAATAAATTGTCTTCAAGTACATACGTGTTTCGCATGCGCGCGAAATAATTTACGATTTTATAAAGCTGGAAATAAAGACAAACTTTACACCGCGCAACATGTATTGCGTTCGCCGCGGTGATTAGTGTATGCTGTGCTCATTAGTACCCATTAGTTCCACGCTCGCTCGGCTCTGGCACCCTCGAGGAGGTCTCGAGGAGGTCTCGAGGAGGTAACGGTACTGTAATTAGCACAGTCCCGGGGGGACCAAGCAGTGCCAGTAACTTGGTGCGCGTCGGGACCATTCACGTGGTACTGTCGGGGTAGCGTCACTCTCCTTTGGTTGGTTATATTTTCTGAACCATAAGTCGTATTCTAATAATTTTTACGTCATTGTAAAGAGGAATAAACTATCTACAAGCACATATAAATTTCGCAATATGCGCGCTCAGGAGTTTTGATTTCATGAAGCTGGAAATAAAGACAAACTTTAGATGACAATAGAATTATAACCATAGGTCGCATTCTAATATTTTTTATATCATTGTAAAGACAAACATCTGGTCTTCAAGTCCATATAAAATTCATGATGTTATAAGGCCCGAAGTAAGGACAATCATTACAAAGTAATAGAAAAGTAAAGAAAAGTCGTAAAAAAATAATTCAAAGATGCGGGTATAAAGCAACCATTTGTGTACGGGTGCCGCGACTTGAATTTGTATTCAACGCCCGTATATAGCCCTTATTCGCCATGTAGATGCGGTATATTTCGTAATAACGGTACCGGAATCGCCGCCTGGAAATTCCGCCAGCAGAGCTCGTTAGTGCCTAAGCTCAAACTACTGCTGCGAGCTGCGAGTCTGTAAATTCCGCCACAGGGGCTAAAAAGGGTAAAATATATATACGCAACGTAAGGGTTAAGACAGCCTACCTTTAGCTAATAGCTAGTCCCTAATTTAACAAGTTCAAATTCCGGTTAATTGACCACTCATGGTCAGTTGGCACTGATTCAGTGTCAAGGGTAAATTAGTAAATTCAAAGAGCCTTCAAGTATGTTGAAAGACATGCTGGAAATTTTCTAAAAGTCTATCTAACTGAAATATGTACATTTAATTTTTCTCAGATTTTTCTAAACCCAAAATAAGCAGAAGAATCTAACTAACTAGTTACTGTGTAGTATTTTTTATGCAAGAAAGGGAATTCTGTTTATCTGACGTCAGATTGTATGTGTGTTAATTTAAGGGGTACTTGTCTTTGAAGTAAAATTTTATCTGATTGTTGTGATGTGAAAATTATTTATCATATGTCATGTTGTAGATAAAATATTTCTCTAACGATTGATAACATAAGTATGTTTTCCAAAAAATAATGTTGCATTTTTAGCTCATCTGGCCTGAAAGGCCCGATGGGCTTATGGCATGGGATGTCGTCCGTCCGTCCATCCGTCCGTCCGTCCGTAAACTTTTCGCTTTTTCGACTTCTTCTCCAGAACCAATGACTCCAGAGAGCTGAAATTTAATGTACAGACTCCTTGGCTGAAGGGGATACTAAATTGTAAATTTGGTGACCCTGTGACCCCAAATGTGGGTCACAGGGGTCCTAACCTTAAAAGCTATTTTCATCTTCTTCTCCAGAACCAATGACTCCAGAGAGCTGAAATTTTATGTACAGACTCCTTGGCTGAAAGGGATTCTAAATTGTAGATTTGGTGACCCTGTGACCCCAAGTGTGGCTCACAGGGGTCATTACCTAAAAAAAACTATTTTCATCATCTTCTCCAGTCCCAATGAACGTAGAGAGCTGAAATTTTATGTACATACTCCTTGACTGAAGGGGATTCTAAATTGTAAATTTGGTGACAGTGAGACTCCAAATATTGGGTCACAGAGGCAATGACCTAAAATGCTATTTTCATCTTCATCTCCAGTCCCAATGGCTCAAGCGAGCTGAAATTTTATGTACAGACTCCTTGGCTGTAAGGGATTCTAAATTGTAAATTTGGTGAGTCTGTGACCCCAAATATGGGTCACAGAGATCATAACCTAAAAGCCTATTTCAGTTTACAGCATCTTTCTGAGATTATATGTGCACTTCAATCAGTAATTAGGTAAGGGAGGTAATTTTAAAGAAAACAGCTGAGTTAAAGGCATTTCATCTTTCTGATGTGAGAGTTCTAACATGTGCTTTGAGAATATAATATGTCTGATGAAAAAGAGATATTTAGAATTAAAAACTTAGAATTGGAGGTCTAACAAAAATTATAAGTCATATTTTATCTTTGTCTCACATTTCACATATGAGTAATTATTTGTATTTTGCAAGTGAATTTGCTGATAAAGGTACACAAGTCTAAAAGTATTCTAAAGACGTAATACAGAATCTTTTATTAAATCTAATATTATGTTCTTTGTAATTTAAGAGTAAATAATGGAGTTTTTTAATATCTCATGATATTGTGTAATTATTTGGAGAATTAATTAATTAATTATTGAGAATTTCCAGTACGAGTCAATTTGGTATACCTTATTTATATCATATTTTATACTTTATAACTGATTTAGTTTTCTATTAACTTTGCAGTTAATTTATTCAATAGGAACAAGAAATGAGATAGATGTCTACATCATGGACATGTTTAATGTGAATCTATTTGAAATGAGAACTATTGAATACCCTTTGAAGGAATAACTTGAAGAGGAATTAAATTTTTTCATTTTACATGAGATATGTGAACTGAATATGACTAGTGATGACTGGTGATAACATAGGACTATATAAGAAGTAGATATATGAGATTGTGACATCACACCTATTTTCATCATCTTCTCCAGTACAGAAAAATAATTAATTGTAGGAAAAACTGCATCTAACATATAAATTTTACTGGCTGTGAGTCCAGTGTCTGCATGTTATGTAATTGCATTGTGTTGACCTCTTCCTGGCAGAAGAATGAAAACTGATAGTTACACAGAGGTTTCAGGTTACTTCAAACTACTGTGCAGCACTGTGTTATCATAGACTGTGCGTGAGACTGCTTTAGTCTTCCACTGACTCTAAAAAAGAATTTATTCATAGAATATCACCATTTTATCAAATATTGAAAAGGAGCCTATAAGAAATGGTGAAAAAGAATTTACTAAAAAAAATTCACCAATTTATTAAGTATTGAAATGGAGCCTATGAGAAATGGGATTTTCAAAAACTGAGGCTCCTATTCATTATGTAATAAATGTTGGTATTGCCATAATGCAATTAAGAATTAAAACAATATAATGCAAAGGTGTATGATATTCATAACAAATGTTGATTTATGTGTAACCAATTTTTATAATAATTAACAGGGGTCATGACCTAAAAAGGTTTTTTTCATTTTCTTCTACAGCCCCAGGCCATTATTGCAATAGCTTACAGTGGTGAATTGTATGCAAAGAATTGTACCCGGTATATTCATTATTATATAATGTGTGTACGATCTTAAAAAATAGTATGATCTCTCCACCACATTATTATATGTTTGATACCAGCAATTTATTTCCAAGCTTTGTGTTGCTCTTTCAACACATATATATAGCAGATTGGCAAAGTTATGGTAACAAAATATTTTTAAACTGCTTTAATCGTTTCACTACCTAGATTCTTATTACTACATTCCATTATCTGACCATTGCTATAAAGTCCACTCCATAACATACCCCACTTATTATCTCCTGATGAGCTACAGAGGCCATGGCTCTATTTTTATCAAATATCTGTCATAGTGAAGCATATCAAAACTATGAATAAAATTACAAATAATTGTATTGATAACAGTTAGCTTTATCTTACACAGTTCACATAAACAGGCAGGAGCTAGGCTATCATATGGGTTTATGTAAGCACTAAACACACCAACATTGAACAACTAAATGATGTCACACAAGAAGTAGTTCTGCTTCACATGACTACTAACTCAATGTCTCAAAATCAACAATGACAGGAATGTGTGACTGATAGGCATGTCTTGAATAATATTGACTGCATTAGCAGGGAAACTGTTAATCAAATGATTTTGTATAATAACAATGATTACTTCCGTTTCTCATTTCAAAGTTTAAAAAAGGATCAGAGAAAGTTACAACAATGTCTTATCATTTGAACCTCTGCTTTTATGTAATAAAGTGAAACCTAATTTTTCGATTGATATTTTCATGACTTGATCTTGCAGATTGTTTTTCATTGGTGCTCAGAACAATCACATGCCTCACTTCATGGGTATGGTCCAGTACAAGTTCCTCACCCCCGCCGCCTCGCTACTCGTCATTGTAAGTACAAGTTCTAACTCATGCTGTGACCAGATTTATAATAAATTTATCTTTGTGTTTTCCACAATTGAAAAGTGGCGCTGTCAGTATTCTGTGGTTAATCTTTAAAACTGCATTTAAAATAAAACAAAACAATTACTTCTTGTTTTTCAGTTGGCGCTAGTTTTGTGCTTCCAGTCCTCCAATGACATCTGGTACCTGATAGAGATGGAAGGGTTTGCGTTTGCGTCCGTTCTAACCATGGTGTTTGCAGGTCAAGTCTATCTCAGGTTCAAGGAACCCAACATGAAGAGGCCCATCAAGGTGAGATAATCAAGAAGCCATCAGTGCCCCACAGACTATGGGTACACTTCATCTTCCTTGGTATTTGAATGTTCTGACAACCAAGTCAATGGTTCAACTGTTTTTAAAAACTTTTTAATGCCATGATCAGAATATTTTACAGTTGGACAAGTAATGAACATGATTTAAGAAATCATGTATCTTTCAACCATTTGGGGGCAGGATAGCGCAGTGGTTAGCGCGTTCGGCTTCGGATTAAGGGGTCCGGGGTTGGAATCCCGCCAGGGGCACGGCAACTTTGTCTGCAGTAGAGAACAGTTCTACACGCAGTAAGGTTTGGGTGCAATGCTACACTGGATTTCAGCGTAGTACCATCTATGGTTCGCTAGTTCCAGCCGATGCTCGCAGGTTTCAACGCAATGCATAGCCACATGGCGTTGCGGGCTTTCTCCCTGCCATAATACTAGCAGCCGCGATATAATTGCTTCTCAACTTTCAACCCTAGGTTCCGATCGCGCTGCCCGCAGCTCTGTGTTTGGTGAGTTTTGCGATTGTGATCCTGACGTTCTACCAGAAACCGACGGAGAGTCTGATGGCGCTCGGCCTCGTCCTGCTGGGCTCCATCCTCTACATCATCGGCAACCGCTGGCAGAACAAGCCCAGGGAGATACAGAGCAAAATCAGTGAGTCTCAGTCGTACCTTGTTCCATGTCAGGGTTTGAGTGGTTGCGTTTAATGTGAAGACTTAGAGCTTATTAATTGAATAGTGAGAACTTAAGAACTTGACCTAAGAACCTAAAGGGAAGTACTCGGTCAAAACTTTATATGTGTTAGCATGTTATAGACAGGGGTTTAAAAATCTTTAAGGCTCTCTTATTTACCAAATTGTACCTTTCATTTGACCAAGAAATGACCAAAATGTCTATGACCTGTCAACTTCTTAAAGGGACTGTTGGACTATTTTTTCACGCAATTAAGGTGATGAAATGGCTTTGAAAATTAATGATACAACAGTAAAACAATTTTGAAAACGAGGTTAAAAACAAGTGTTCATGGTGTTAAGCAATGGCAATCATTTCTTTCCTATTTTGAAACATTACAAGGTGCTCATATTAAAATGGCCGCCATGCAGTTTTTTTGCCAACTTCCCAATGCAAGGCATAACTCTTGCCAGTCTCCATTACTGGCTGATTTAGGCCTTGCAGTATTTCCTTAAGAAATCTGTGTTTAGAAATCCAGGCCCGCTATGCATTTCCAGTGCAGCGATTCACTGCCTCGACACAAGAAAGCTAGGGAAATACCGCAAGGGTTAAATCAGCCAGTAATGCAGACTGGCAAGATGTTATGCCTTGCGTTTGGAAGTTGTTTTTTTGCCTGTTACGTGACATCGTTTTTACCACTACAGATAATTGGTTTTCTTAATGCGATGTTTCACCCTCTTAAGTAACTATAAATGATATAATCTATCATTTTTAATGGCTATTTTGATAAAGTAAAAAAATAACCTGCTACAGCTCCGTTGTCACACACCCGAACATAATCATTACCAATTGATGTGCCTTTACCTATTTAAAATTTTCTTTGATAATAGTTTGAAACAGGGCGATATGAGCTGTGCTCACTCGTAAACTTACGTCTCTTGTACTTGTATCGCTGTTTGATTTAGTTACTTTCTGCCATACTCTTGCCTTGAGCTACACCTTTTACAAAAGTCTTGGTTGATAAGAGAGATTATAAGGCACTTCATCTACTTTTGAATGAGATAAGGCAGCGTTTTCCAATGATGTCAATGAATTAAACCAAACCTCCCTCTCCTAATAGGAGGAGAATTGAATGTCTGTCACTATTATGCAGTTTGTGTGTCTATTACGTGACATCGTTATTACCACTACAGATAATTGGTTTGCTTAATGCGATGTTTCACCCTCTAAAGTAACTATTCTACAATCATATTAATATATCCTTGTTTTTCTTGCAGATGCTATGAATCGATTCTTCCAGAAGTTGTTGTTAGTCATACCCCCAGACAATCCCAACGAAGTAGATTGGGAGTAGAGGAGAAGAGAAGAGAACTATTTTTATCAGAAACATGACTCAGTCGACTTTATGGTGTCAGTTCTTCAATCTTCAAGGCACCATTTTGTTTTAGTGAGGTATAAATTGACAATTGTAATTTGTTGTCCTTGGGCAGGGTCTATATGTACATTTCTTTTATTGGAATTCACAGTTTGGTCCCGCGATGACGCCTTGGACTTGGAAGATCAAGTTTAATTCATCATGTGCAAAGTGAATTGATTTTGTATTTACCTTTGGTTTAAAACCATGACCTAGATTTTGAAGTTTTCTCAGGGCCAAGATAGTTGTAAATACCTTTCGTCAACATTGGTTTAAGACTATCTTAGAGCTAAGATAGGTTTGAAAATCTAGGTCCATGCTATTAACAGCTTAATGCGACAAAATGTATATTTAAGAAAAAGATGTAAAATTGTTTTATTGGATTTTGCAAGTCAAGTGACCATATTTGGCGTAATGAAATATACTGGAGTGAAGAGTTTCATAGCAGATAAAATGAACTGATAAGTTTAAGTTTTCTGGAAAATATAAATAATGGAATTTATGTTAATCGAAGCTGATTTCAACACATGACAAAAAGTTGAGTGTGATAGTTGTTTAACAGAAAAGTTTGCAGCTTAACTGGTGTTTGTGTCTGTGTTTGGATCATTGTGATATGGTGTATGACAGATTAATTGTTTAATATTCATTTGCCTTTTTTAATAAATAATTCTTGTTTATATTTGAATTGCTGGTTTCAGGTTTAAAGATTTATCTTGACATTTGAATTAAGGTGTGAAACAATTGTACTTTAATAAAAAAAAAATAGTTTGTTAATCATTAAGACATTATTTATTTCATGGCTGCATAATTTGTATCATACATTCATGATCATCGTAAAAACAATGCAAATATTTAAGTTCATACATTATAATGCATAACTGGCTGTGTTAGCAGCTTCATTGTCTCATGCTTAAGAATATTTCTCATGCTTTCTTCATTTTACAAATGTCTTTTTTCGTTAGAATAGTACATGTATCCTTTGCTTTTATCTTGATGCACTCTCACTGACTTGTACATTTATCCTGTAATGAGTTGTACAATCACCGGTACTAACACCAACCATTACAAAGGGTGGAGAATCATATATCTCAATTCTCTCATCTTTAATGCTCATCGCCACAAATGGCTGCGATACTGCCGAAGCGGCGTTAAGCAATAACTCACTCACTCTTTTATGCTCATTGTTTATGCAGCTTTTTGTTTGTGATAATAATTCAAAGCATCGTTATCTCCATCCATCAGTGCGGCATGCCTGTAGTTTAGGACCCTGCCAAACAGTTTTCAGAAAAGTGACCATATATTTTAAAATTATTTTATTTATATTTAACACAAGCACAAAGTGTTGAGTTTTCAAACTATTATCATGATGTCAGTAAGTCAGAGCACGTTTTATTTTTCTACTTCTGTAAGATCCATTCTATGCAAATTTGAATGTATATTTTAAAGTTCTTGTTCTTTTATGACTGCTTTAGATTCATATTAATTCGTTTTCAGTTTTATAAAAAACAGAATTTTGGGTGTTTTTTTAAAATTAGTTTTAAGTGTCAATTTTACATTTTGCAACATTTATTATCAACAAGATGCTGAAACAGCATATAACTGAAAATTACCTAAAATAATTTGGAAAATGTCAACATGATTAACAAACATGACCACACTTGCTCAAACTCTAAAACTTACGGTAGTTGAAGAGTCATGGTGGTATGTTCAGCTGCATGTAAGAGTATAGGCTACAAACTTACTTGTAAGTCACATGCAGGTTTTAGAAATATAGAAAGAAAATTATTTTTAGATTTATCCTTAGTGAGTCTGCCATTTTTACTTCTGTATGTATTGGTTTTGATGATTTTAAGTTTATTTTGGTAGTCAAATTTTAGTGCTGTATTTTGATTTTAAGTATATATATATATATATCCATTGTTCATACGTCTCCTGATCATTGTTTTTTGACAGTATTGAAATAATTTATTGTACATTTTTTATAATGATCATATATATATGTATATGTGTTATTTAATGTATAAAATCATTTAATCTTCTGTTTTTTTAGTCACGCATTAATTACATTTTAACTTAATTAACTTGTTTATTCTTATGGAGAACAGTGTGCAATCTATGAACCTGATTTATCATCAACTCCGCACATATGGGAAATAATTTTAAGCTGTTGTATTCCCTCTCAAGAGTCAAGATTATTGTAAGTCTCTGCCCCCCTCTCCTCTAAACTACATGCTTTGAGGTCACCTCTCACCTCTCTTAAAATTCTTCTAGAATGCACACAACTCTTGTTTAGTTTGATGAGTTCATATTGGTTATAGAATTACAGTAGAACATGTTCATGTTAGTATTGTAGATAATGTTTCAGTTGTTTCTATTGTGCATTTTGATCCATGGTTTATTTTGACATGTATGGAAGACTAACTGGTGCATGTTCTTTATTTTATGACATTAACTTGCTTTGTGTGTAACCTTAGAGCTTTATTGCTTGCCACTTCAAGAATCTCATTGAAGGAAGTTGATGCTAGGAGTGGTGACTGAAATCTATTGTAATCAAGAATGGAAATAGGTTATGTTCGCAGCAGTTTTTGCAAGGAACTTGATCCAAAAAGTACTTTTTTAGACAGTGAACAATGAAATGTTATATTTGGAATCCCATTGTGTAAATGCTAGTCTCTTGCTATGAGTTTTTCAAAGTGATTCAGAAATTTTTCTGGCCCACAGGGCTAGCAGTATCAAAGTTTTGGTAGCCCAAGGTAAATTTTACTAGCCTTGGGCTGAAGGACTAGTGTTAATTTCTAGCCCCGCAGTCAGTCTTCAAAAAGGTGTCACTGTGCCACATCTATCAGAGGCTTGGTGATAGTGAAAATAGCTTGACTACCAGTTGTTTGATTACTTGTTTGATGGATTTTATCTGGTTAGTGAATAACCTGTTGAGACACGTGGTACTGACAATTGGTACCTGCCTTTTAAGGTTTAGGTTCTAATCCTCAGAAACAATGCAAGAACTTTGTTAATTGCAGACAGTGACCACATATATGAAATGTTACATTTCATCACAATGTAATTCACTAAATAGCATGTATGTCTCTTTGTATTCATGATCTCAGTATGTTCTTTTCTGTATTTATTTTTATCAATTAGTGTAATTGTTTAGTAAATACAGTGAATAGCTAAGTAGAGAACAGAAGTGGACAAATTGTATGTAGGAATTAAACCAGTACAGTATACCTAGGTTATAATGTCAGTTTGTATAGGAGATAATGTGCCATTTTGTTACCCATATGGTTGAAAAGAGCCCGAGTTCATATTATTGATATGAGCACATGTGCAGTTACGCCTCTAAGATATACATAATCACTATATGAAGATTGTCTGACAGCTATTAGGTTTATTTTGCCAAGAGAGTTTTGAAAATGGAGACACTCGGTTCAATTTGTTCATTATAAGGACCACAGCATACGGGTCTGACCCTATCCCATCCACTGGGTGAATATCAGCAAGTTCTAAGAGGCATTCTACCTGATGTGTATCTGCACAATAAAGAAGTTATCAAGAAAAAAACAGAGTGGGCATTAATCTGAATC
Organism: Gibbula magus; assembly: GCA_936450465.1. NCBI lineage: Eukaryota > Metazoa > Mollusca > Gastropoda > Trochida > Trochidae > Gibbula > Gibbula magus. The sequence continues at coordinate 76,715,682 of OW388294.1, forward strand.
AGGACAATATTAAAAGAAGTCTTCCAGAAAATCTTGTTTTCTGAAGTATAATGTAGGCTGGAGGTTTATTAGCCCTCTTCATGTTATCATAGAATATTTGGAGATTGCATATAGTTAGACCAATTCCATATTCATATAGTTAATGAGTTCTTATTACTGTAGAACTGTACTGTAGTTAATGAGTCCTAATTACTATAGAACTGTACTGTAGTTAATGAGTTCTAATTACTATAGAACTGTACTGTAGTTAATGAGTTCTTATTACTGTAGAACTGTACTGTAGTTAATGAGTTCTAATTACTATAGAACTGTACTGTAGTTAATGAGTTCTAATTACTGTAGAACTGTACTGGAGTTAATGAGTTTGTATTACTATAGTATTGTAATATAGTTAATGAGTTCTAATTACTATAGAACTGTACTGTAGTTAATGAGTTCTAATTACTGTAATTTGGCCATTCTGAATGGTCAGAGTGATTGTTGAATGCAGTTTGGAATATTTCTATTAATATTATTTTATATACCTTTGTAAATCCTACCATAACAGGCTAAATTGTAATTCACTTCAAACTGCCCAATCAAATTTAGGTCAGAAATGTCTACTTCTACATATGATTGTCTGCTGTTTCAAAGGGTTAAGTACACTGTCTTTGATTAACTGAACCCTTGACATACATACATTCTTACGTGAGTTTATTGTTAAACTGCTAAGAGAATGAACACAAGTAACAGGAGAATCATTTTGTACATGCTCATGTTAAGGTAGTCGAGCGATTTGTTAATACATTGAAATAAGCATAATAAAAAGTATGCAAAATAGCTAGATATATCTGTAACGTTATCATATATTAGTAATTTTCTTATAATCACAAAGAAAGTATCTGGTGCAAAAAATTTATATATTTTTTTGTCAATGTAGAACTTTGAAATAGTTTGCAACCCCTATCACAAATTCCAGCATGTTGATAGCCAATGGATGTCAAACTCGAATAATGTTTTTAATTGACGTATCTATTCTTCAATTGTACCCATGTTGTCGCTAATTTTGTTTATTATTATGTCATTAAGAGTTAAATAAGAAGTTTACGCTCCATTATTTAGTGCTGATGGATATAAGGCATTATATTATATAGGTGTGCTGAATTGGCATATGTTCATTTTCTTGAAGATGTTGAACACTAATATTGATTATGCAGCTCATTTTAATCTTTGTAAAATGTAAAACATTTTAAAATGAGTCTTCGTATTAAAATCATGCTTTTAAGTTTTGGTACAAAGACAAAGATTTTGAGTTAAAGAAAAAACACTATAGATAATTCATCTCTTGCATCTTGAAGATTTCTTGTCAAAATTGAAATGAATTTATATTCAATACATATGTCCTCAAAAGTATAGACTTAGTTCTGAATACACATCCATCTTTCATTCAATAGAAAAGGAAGTGTAATATGAAGTTGATATGACATCAATATGGGTATTCAACTCTTGGCTTACACAATATCATCTCTTCAGTACAGCTCATTATACCATTTTAAAATTTCTTTTTGAAAAATTGCTTTTGAATTAGAAGTTTAAAGTCTTGTATGTGTTACAACCAAATTCTAGAATACCTTTTAAACTGTGAAGCATGAAGTCTTAGACAAGAATTAGGAGTCTTAAAAATTAGTTTTTGACCATATGCTATAGAGAATGAAATTTTGGTTCATAACTGTTTTGATAAAAGGGATATGGAGTTAAGACTGTGCCTTTGAAAGAGTTGGCGTGTCCTTGTGTATGTCAGGTAAGTTTTCAACTGAATGTATCTTAACATTTTAATTGTTGATCATCATTTGTACCATGAGTAGTACATTCTACTTTACACATCATTGTTATTGTACTTATATAAATATTGAGTTATTGTTGATATATGACATGCTTAAGTCTTAGTTATGTTATGTATTCCAATCATGTTGAATTGGTTTCCCATTGAAGTTGACAGGTTAAATTATACATTTGAAGTTACTATTTAACAATCAACTGTTGCAATTTTGCTGTGTTATGAGTATGACTATACTGCCCTTTTGTCATTGTTATATATTTGTACATTTGAAGAGCTTTCTTGTATTTAATCTAGTGTTTTTGTTATATATTTGCACAAAAATGGTAGAGATATCTAATTAAGGTTAACAGATTGTTATAAATTTATCAAGGTAGAAACGATTTGCTGTGTAGTGTAGCTAGTAAAGGTTTTAGCATATAGTTCAGAGTAAAACTATAATCAAAAGATTCATCAACTTCCATAAGCCCTTTACAACAACAATTACAAAAGGTTTGAACAATTAATTGTACTCTCATCTTGCTCTGTCAGGGTATTTATCCCCATAGCTACAACAACTTCCCTGATCATCATGATGCTTTTGACTTGTAATGCATCTTTGTAGTGTTTATTGTCAGCTAATGAAATGTCCCGATTAAAAAATTTAGGATCTCTCATTGGTCATCTGGGCACTGCCAAGGTTGTTTGTCTCAAGTTATTTCATTGGCTGCTGAGTCAACAGGGCTGCCTACTTGTACACTTTTGGAGTATTTTGTACACTTTGCAGTCCTAAACTATGATTGTACACCAATGCTGCAAATTGTACACCTCATCTCTGGAAATATATAAAAAGTTAATTTCATAAATTTCCGTTTGGAGTAATGGTGTTCTGAACTGTTACAGAGTTAACCCCAGTAAACAAGTCAGACAATGATTATTGTTGTCTAACCAGTGTATGATATCTTGGAACTAATAGTATCATAATAAATTCAGTGAGTTGTACACCTAAAAATTAGGGTAGGCAGCTCTGAGTCAAAAGCAGCATAGACAATGGGGGGTTTGGGAGTAGCATTGTGGATTGATGAAGTTATTTTTATGGAGTTGGCTATACTATATATCATGTCTTCTCCTGGTTGGATAGCAGTTTATATTTTGATTCTCTGTTCTAAGTTAATGAAATAGGTTCTGTATCATATGTCTGTCCCTTCACAAGCTCTGTATATCATGCAAAGCACCTCCTTGTTTAAGTGTGAAAGCTTCTGTTTTCCTCCAGGGAGCAGGTGGTGGTGATGTGTGATCATGGCGTATCAGTTGAGTACAGTTTGCAGCTTTATTTTTGAAAATAAAATGTATAGAATTATGTCTTTGTTTTTCTTATATTAGTAGATCAGATCTACATGTATGTTACATAGACCAGGCGAAAGTGTTTTAAGAGTGAGATAATTCGCATGCCAATATTGCTCACTTTGAAGCCCCGATATCTTGGTAAGTAGGTGACGCTTCAAATTAATCGTTCGTGTTCTGTTTACTTGAAAGTATTGTCTACATGAATAAGGAATTAACATAAAAAAAACCAGAGAGATTACATTTTCTTCAAGGCTGTCAATTATGATTCACTTCCTTTAGCAAGTAAACGTGGTGTTTCGTTAATTAGTAGAAGATTAGATCTGACAGACCTATTGGTCTAATGAAATGGATGGCATCCACTTGTCCATACATATGACGCCTACACTAGTTGAATTTTCACCTTGAGGATTTTGCAATAATGGGGACAATTCCAATATTGGACAATCATTTTATAGGTTTTGTTCTTGAGAATTTGATTTCACAATTAGTTTGTTCACTGGCTGATAAACGGTTTTAAAGTTAAACTTGTATACCAGCTTGTCGACAGCATTTATACAACAGTAGGCTCAATGGGCTTGTGACACGACATCCGTCCGTCTGTAAACTTCTTTGCTTTTTTGTCTTCTCCGGAACCACTGGGTCTTAGGAGCTTAAGTTTTGTGAACAGACTCCTTGGCCAATGGGGATTCTAAATTGTAGATTTGGTGAACCCGTGACCCCAAATATGGGTCACAGGAGTCGTGACCTAAAAAGCTCCTTATGGCATGGGATGGCGTCCGTCCGTCCGTAAACTTTTCGCTTTTTCGACTTCTTCTCCAGAACCAATGACTCCAGAGAGCTGAAATTTAATGTACAGACTCCTTGGCTGAAGGGGATACTAAATTGTAAATTTGGTGACCCTTTGACCCCAAATGTGGGTCACAGGGGTCATAACCTTAAAAGCTATTTTCATCTTCTTCTCCAGAACCAATGACTCCAGAGAGCTGAAATTTTATGTACAGACTCCTTGGCTGAAAGGGATTCTAAATTGTAGATTTGGTGACCCTGTGACCCCAAGTGTGGCTCACAGGGGTCATTACCTAAAAAAAACTATTTTTATCTTCTTCTCCAGTCCCAATGAACGTAGAGAGCTGAAATTTTATGTACATATTCCTTGACTGAAGGGGATTCTAAATTGTAAATTTGGTGACAGTGAGACCCCAAATATTGGGTCACAGAGGCAATGACCTAAAATGCTATTTTCATCTTCATCTCCAGTCCCAATGGCTCTAGCGAGCTGAAATTTTATGTACAGACTCCTTGGCTGTAAGGGATTCTAAATTGTAAATTTTGTGAGTCTTTGACCCCAAATATGGGTCACAGGGATCATAACCTAAAAGCCTATTTCAGTTTACAGCATCTTTCTGAGATTATATGTGCACTTCAATCAGTAAAGTAGGTAAGGGAGGTAATTTTAAAGAAATCAGCTGAGTTAAAGGCATTTCATCTTTCTGATGTGAGAGTTCTAACATGTGCTTTGAGAATATAATATGTCTGATGAAAAAGAGATATTGAGAATTAAAAACTTAGAATTGGAGGTCTAACAAAAATTATAAGTCATATTTTATCTTTGTCTCACATTTCACATATGAGTAATTATTTGTATTTTGCTAGTGAATTTGAAGTCTAAAAGTATTCTAAAGACTTAATACAGAATCTTTTATTAAATCTAATATAATGTTCTTTGTAATTTAAGAGTAAATAATGGAGTTTTTTAATATCTCATGATATTGTGTAATTATTTGGAGAATTAATTAATTAATTAATGAGAATTTCCAGTACGAGTCAATTTGGTATACCTTATTTATATCATATTTTATACTTTATAACTGATTTAGTTTTCTATTAACTTTGCAGTTAATTTTATTCAATAGGAACAAGAAATGAGATAGATGTCTACATCATGGACATGTTTAATGTGAATCTATTTGAAATGAGAACTATTGAATAATGAATACCCTTTGAAGGAATAACTTGAAGAGGAATTAAATTTTTCATTTTACATGAGATATGTGAACTGAATATGACTAGTGATGACTGGTGATAACATAGGACTATAAAAGAAGTAGCTATATGAGATTGTGACATCACACCTATTTTCATCATCTTCTCCAGTACAGAAAAATAATTAATTGTAGGAAAAACTGCATCTAACATATAAATTTTACTGGCTGTGAGTCCAGTGTCTGCATGTTATGTAATTGCATTGTGTTGACCTCTTCCTGGCAGAAGGATGAAAACTGATAGTTACACAGAGGTTTCAGGTTACTTCAAACTACTGTGCAGCACTGTGTTATCATAGACTGTGCGTGAGACTGCTTTAGTCTTCCACTGACTCTAAAAAAGCATTTATTCATAGAATATCACCATTTTATCAAATATTGAAAGGGAGCCTATAAGAAATGGTGAAAAAGAATTTACTAAAAAAAAATTCACCAATTTATTAAGTATTGAAATGGAGCCTATGAGAAATGGGATTTTCAAAAACTGAGGCTCCTATTCATTATGTAATAAATGTTGGTATTGCCATAATGCAATTAAGAATTAAAACAATATAATGCAAAGGTGTATGATATTCATAACGAATGTTGATTTATGTGTAACCAATTTTTATAATAATTAGCAGGGGTCATGACCTAAAAAGGTTTTTTTCATTTTCTTCTACAGCCCCAGGCCATTATTGCAATAGCTGACAGTGGTGAATTGTATGCAAAGAATTGTACCCGGGGTATTCATTATTATATAATGTGTGTACGATCTTAGAAAATAGTATGATCTCTCCACCACATTATTATATGTTTGATACCAGCAATTTATTTCCAAGCTTTGCGTTGCTCTTTCAACACATATATATATAGCAGATTGGCAAAGTTATGGTAAAAAAATATTTTAAAACTGCTTTAATCGTTTCACTACCTAGATTCTTATTACTACATTCCATTATCTGACCATTGCTATAAAGTCCACTCCATAACATACCCCACTTATTATCTCCTGATGAGCTACAGAGGCCATGGCTCTATTTTTTATCTTCTTCTCCACTCCCAATGACTCAAAGAGAGCCAGATGTTATGTACAGACTCCTTGGCTGAGGGGGATTCTAAATTGTAGATTTGATGACCCCGTGACAGCAAATGTAGGTCACGAGGGTCACAGCCTCAAAAAATAATTGTAATGAGCTTTTAACACCACTCTTGAGATTTTATGTGCTCTTCATTCAACATAGAGAGCTCTAACATAGCATAAAAAAGTGTGAGGAGAACAACATTTAAAATATATATAATTCACTGGCTGTGAGTCCAGGGTCTGCTTGTTATGATATTGCATTGTGATAACTTGGGGAGTGACCACTATCTGGTAGAGAGATGCAAACGGCTCGTTAGCGCTAGTACAGAGGTTTCATGTTACTTCAAACTTCTGTGCTGTGTTACAATCTCTGTGTGAGATTGGTTTAGTCTTACACTCAGAATTTGTTTTATATATCAAATATGGATTAAGAACGTATGAGAAATTTGATTTTCAGAAACTGAGGCCTTTTGTAATATGTAATTTATGTTGATGTTTTCAGAATGCAAGTAGGAATTAAAACAATAGAATGTAAATGTCTATAATATTTATAATGAATGTGGATTTTTAAATCTGATGCCTGGGCAATGCCTTATTATTTGATATTATCATTTTCCTTAGAGATACTGAATAACATAAATCCTGATGAACTTCAGAGCCAATGGAAAAATCGGCAATACATACATACACATGGGGTGGAAGCTGAAACACATGTTTATATGAATCTATCAACATCAGCTCTATATCAAACCGTTTCCGAGTTTCAGCATTTTTTAAGGGACTAAACTCTTTCAGAAATCGTCGTGATTCCCATATTTTCGAAAATCGCCATTTTCATTTTTAAAAATGTTCAAAGGTCAACGGTTGTTTAACTTCTTATGCAATTGAACATTTATTTACACCTACGTATGCATAATTTAAATAACGACGACTAGTATGTTGATCTATTTACTTAAACACTTTATAGTTAAGCTTCAAACATCGCAAACGTCGTCGAGGTGTCCAACATATGTATTTTTCAGATGTTCGTAAATATCCGTAATAACATTAACTACGCTAGCAATCTAAATAATGGTTACACCTCATTCAATGGAAATCAAATCTCAATATTTTTTACAACTAATCATGAAAATAATAACTTTTCTCTTAAGCATCAAAAACATAACTTGGGGTCCATTAATTTGGAATCTTCCCATTTTCAGAAAGGTATATATTTTCTTTGGAGATTATTTGTTCGAAAATTACTGAAGATAGAGACATGATTGATAGCTCATTTTAAAGAAGAGAAACCTATTAATTGAAGTCAAACATGGGAGTTGAACATTGAAGTATTGACGCGTCAATCCTGTTAAAAGTATTTAAGTCATGGTACTTTTAACCAAGCTACAAATAGAATCTTATTTTGAAGGTTTTTAAAAGAATATATAGAGATTATTACCCGTGAAAGTGTGTCATATGACTTTTACGAAACGAGTGTGAAGTTGTGTATTGCCCAAGCGAGAGCGAGGGCTATACAGAACTTTGCACGAGTTTCGTAAAAGTCATGGCACACTTTCGAGTGTAATAATTTCTTTATTACCCATTTTCACTCGCGTAAAAATCGGCAGGAAGCGGCCCACCACTGCAAGCTACAGTGACGTCACGAACAATCGTTTTATGACGTCACAGACGACACAATATGGGAAGTCGCGGTGAAACAATGGTTGCTAGGCAAACGTGATATGTGCACATGTGCTCATATCAATATTATTAACTCGGTTATTTTCAACCATATGGGTATTAAATAAGAAAACCACATGTGATGACAGTGTCATAATTCATGATGCAGTGAAAAAACCATCCTGAAAGGTACTTTGTAAAATCCAAGGCAGAATTCTTAAACAGATTTAGAAAGGATTTTGCACGACTGTTCAGAGTATATATTTATCTTCAAAGTGAGGTCCTGTGGTTAGGAAATAAAGATTGTAAACTTAATTGAATCTTTACCACGATTATGATGGGAGGCTTGTTTATAGGGTTTTGTAACATTGGAGGACAGTGAAGTTACTGGAGACGATACAGAGAATAAACCGAGAGGTGTCCAGACTTGCTGACGTTTCTCTGCTTGCTGTTTAGATCTAGTTATTTTGTTCAGAGGATGCCGAAAATATTGAACCTCATATTTGCACTGTTCAGATGCCTGGTTCTATTTTGCGATGGAATTTAGTGCCAGTTAATGGTGCTATTGGATTCTCCTTCTTTCTTTCGAGGTGAGGCGATCAGTGGGTGGACTAGATGTAGACGCAAAATGGGATTCACTGTAAGATTGATCAATGCTACGACTGGATCTTTTAGAAGAGGAGATGATACATGTGAACCAGGACTTATCCAGGGCCGCGTCCAGGGTTACTGTACACCCTCTCTAGGACATTCCGAATACCAGGGCTCCGTACCATAACAGCGAGCGCTTAAATTGCTCATTAATCGCCCAATGTAGCGCTCATTCTCTCTTGAACGACATAGTGCACATTCCTCGAAGTTTGCTCGTCTTGCTACGAAGCGCTACATTGAGCAATCGCGTTCAAGAGAGGTTTAAAAGTAATCGCTAATTGAGCGATTACTTTGAAACCTCTCTTGAACACGGCCCAGACTACTTTGTCTTGCCTGCTTGCTCTACAGATAGCTCCAGGACGATGGAGATATACAATAGTGATGTATGTGAGCAGCTCTCTTCTAGAACATTGGACAATTTCAATGCAGCCATGAGGCCGGGATAGCGCCGGGTTCCAATCCCGCTTTTATCTACAGTAGAAATTTTTGGATGCGATACTGCACTACATCCGTGGTTCGCTAGTACAGTCGGTGTTACCAGGTTTCACCGCAGTGTATACTCACACTGATGCTGCAAACTTTCTCTCTATCAGCGAAATATTCTTGAAAGCGGCGTTAAACCCACAAATCAACTCATCTCATCCCATCAGCCGCCGTATGCACGAAGACTAATGCCAATTCAATGCAATTCTTTATTCTCTGTATTTCCACCATAGGTGGTACAGGAACACTATATAATATATAACAATTTAATAAATACAATGTTTGAAGTCATTTGACATAATGCTTTTCATTTCATCATTTACAATGACGATAAATTTGGACAATCATTTTAGCACTGAGAGTTCCTTTTTACATAACAATTATTTCATTTTATGGATATTTGGAAAGGTACATCAATATTCCGGTATATACATAGTTCTCACATTGGCAAAAGCTTAACATAAATAAAAAGTGGAACTCGTCTGCTATTGATGGGGAGTTACAGAGAGGGCAAATTCCGTTTTCACGTGTGATGCCTTTCGAGCGGTCAGTTTTAACTGGTGAATAGTGGTTAGTTGTTCTGAATAGCAATATAGAGTAGGCTATACATTTAGAGTAAAAACCATGGTTAAAAAAATATTGAGTGTTTAATGAATTCATAATAGAGCTGCTGGAGACATCGCATTGCCATCTCTGCAAGAATCGATCCTTTAATACACGCTCCACTAATGTTACAATATAGTTAATTGAGTAACACTGGGGTTATACAATAAATTGTCAATCCACCATGATTAAAAATCGTTTTGATAAAATGGAACCAGGTATTATAAACATTTAGCGAATCATTATATTTCAAAAGTCTGTAGAGGTTTGATGTGTATTTCGTTGGAATATCAGATGTTTATTGTTTATACCAAAATTTTATCTTTATTTAGGGATACATAAATTTCAAGGGTAAGTCTTCCGAGCATGACATAAACAATAAAGTTGGGTGTTGGTGGTCGTAAACCTGCTGCTCACTTCAAAAACTTTCAACGAACTTTTTAAATAATGTCCAGGTTTTCATACCCCCATACTTCAGAGCCGTATGTTAAAATTGGAAGAATCGTCACATCAAAAGCTTTATTATTTAAGCCATTGATGAACATAACTGATAATAAGGTTGCTGAGAAACATTTAAGCAATGTACCAGCAAATCGTTGAATTGAAAATGTATGCAAATAATGATATTGAATGAATATAATGCTACTTTAACCTTAACACACACTCATGTCTTTACTCAACAAACTTCCCGTTTACTAATTTCGCTAAACATTACGACAAACAGTGGATGAGGGTTCCGCCTGAAGAAACATTTAGAATAGGTGGTGTTCCGCCTGAAGAAACATCTAGAATAGGTGGTGTTCCCCGACCTTCAGGTGCAAACCTCGGGACAGCTTAACGCCGCATCCTGATGGTGATATAAGTGCTTATTTGGGCGACAGACATCGCAGTACCAGATCTCTAAATGCTTAGATTTACTTGTTGCTGAACATTTCGCGAGTTTGTATTGTTTAACAGCAATGATCCACTTTTCCCTCCTCCCTCTGCTCCTTGTTAGCCTGGCTGCAGCTTACAACGAGGAGGTGTACATGGACGGTGACGTTGTTGTTGGAGGCTTGTTTGCTGTGCAGGACCATGACGGAGACTCGTGCAGTGAGGTCAGCCCCAGTTCTATCCAGGAGTACCAGGCTGTCCGATGGTTCTTCTCTCAGCTCAACCACAGGAACTACATCAACAATGTCCTCATTGGTGAGTCCTGTTAATCAACCTGTTAGAAAGGGGACTTCCCGGGCTAAATTGCCCCAAACCTCTAAACTGTTATTGAGTAGGGTAATTGCTTAGAATAAAATGTTCTTTTTCAAAAATACACTCATCGTAGAACTTAGTGTAACAAATGACTATTTTCAGGATTCCATGCCGCCAAGACTTGTGGTGTGACTTCAATGGCAACGAAAGCCACGCTCACTTTGATTGAGAATTGGAAAGAAACGCTTATTGGTAAGATAACCTTCCCATTCCATGTCTGTAGACGTGCATGGTTATCTATTCTCGTTTCTGTGCAGTCCTGTCTTCGCCTGTATATGTTCCATTTCTTTGAGGCATGTATCTTCGTTTTACTCTCTTTTCCTATTTGTCCTCTCATAGAGGTCGAGTAAGAGTGTAGGTGAACCCGAGGGCGGCTGAGTTTCCTAGGCTCTTGGGATTTCCGATTGTTGTATATATTCATTCATATTTCATTTCATTTATCTACATAAGATTAGAGTCTCATTAGCTGAGTCACATCACATAAACCTTTAAATTGATTCATATCTTTAACATGTGGTTTCTCATTCCTGTGCTTATAAATCATTGTATGCTATTAATTTTTGTTTGATTGTTTCATGTATACAAACATTATCGATTTATCTAAAGCCATAACTCTGTATACCTCAAATGTCACTTGTCTACCCAGTCTTCCTAGCTCCCCACACTCGGTGCGACGTGCAGATGTCACATAATGAACTTGTTTTCCTGCAGTAAATGATAATGTATTCTACGTCATTTATATCACTGTACGTCTTCAATTTACGCTGAATCACGTTCTTATAACGAGATATATCCTCACTAAACATTCCTGAAGAAAAATGATCCAACCTTATAATCTTGCCAATGGGCAGTAAATTACTGACCTTGAAATTCCAACGTACACGCGTGTGATTGTTTAGCTGACTTAGTGTTTTGTAAGTATCTGTCCCAGATATCTCTTTACTTACCGACACACAACCCTGCTTGATTTAAAGATTATTTCCCCCTTGAAATGCACTCTCTGTTTTTTGTATGGTTCATATTGTATGTATGAAATCATTTTTAAAGCACACATGTCAACAAATGATTTAACATGTAAACCTTAAACGTATATTAAGGTTTCTAATTATTATTTAATTTCGTATTTTCAATTAAACATTGATTATTTACTGTTTTTACTGTAGTTTACATAGTACATTTTGTAATAATTTAAAAGCATATTTCATTAATCGCCCAAACTATACGTGCACTACTGACAAATTATAATAAAACAAACACTTGAATTAAATGTTCATTTCAATCTTAATATTTATGAGAAAAATTTGTCAAAGAGATGAGCATGTTTTTACACCTTTTGGATCAAACATCTGTCACTGACAAGTGCTCTGTAAGGCTTAGGGAATAATTTTTTGGTTTGAAGTTGAATGATTTCTGGCAAGAAAACCGTTGTAGTAAGCATTGCCGTATATGCGAATGGGCTTTAAGTGAAATTCAGTGTTTCTCGAAATATTTTATTCGGCTTTAATACGTGCCAAAATGGTATATGTATTTACACTTCAGTAACAGATACATACTTGTAGAACAGACGTAGGAAGTTGTAAGACCGACTACATCATCGATGAATAATTACCATCGAAACTGTTGAATCTGAATCACATTTCGGCCTTGAATGTCCGTTCTATCACGACCTGGCTGTAAAATTAGTATGTTGTTTCCATCTGCTAATAAGCTGTCTTTAGTCGCGTGAAAACAACATTGTTCTGGTAATCATGCTCAATCAAGCTCAAAAGAAACGTAATAAACATGTACCATTAAGCAGATGATCCTTAATGTCAACCATAGAACTGATTGTACGTAGTTTATGGTGATTCATTTGTTAATCGACTTACATGTATGGGCCAGTAGCCCCTTTACAAAAATGAACTCTCTGTCAGTAATAAACCAGAAATGTGCATGTGATGTCCCCCCGCTCCAACTTTCAATCCAACCTAACCTTCTTACCCTTATTTGCCACTTATGCAATAGCCAATTAAAAAAGGATAATCTGTTGAACTTGTTTCAATATTGGAGTTTCCTTTTGCAGCCTCTTAGTTCAAATTATGTCCCTTTTCTGGCCTCTTTGTTGAAACTGTTTCATTGACTCAATATATAAACATATTATAAACAGCTATGCGTACTAATCAACAAGGATATTTAAAAAATCAGGGGATTTGTAATAGATAACATTACCCTTGTGGAGCAGCATAGACATTTCTGCAATTATGTTCTATAAAGGATGATATCGTCTTTTTATGACGATATAAAAATCAATGCTTGCAATAATCTTAGGGAGAACAGTTTTCGTTTTAAAGTCTGATTACATGTTTGGTAATATCGTAGTTAGTGCGTTCTACTGTAGAATAACATACATTTATTCGAGCTTTATATTGGAAATTGTTTCATCTAATTGCAAATATAACTTCTGACAAAGGATATAGGGTTTTTAAAGGTTGGTAGTTACAACCAATGATTGACCCGGAGTACATGTAGATTATTTCTCCTATACATAGGACTTATTCCCGGAGAGAAATCAGCACTGTTGTAACCAAAATAGATTCTTCTAGGATTCGTCGGACCGGGTCGTTCTTCAGAAGCTCAGAGTGTTTCACGTCTGCTGAGCTCACTTCCGGTACAGGATCGTCTGCCTCAGATTGTGTACTCCGCTACAGCAACAACTCTGTCAGACAGAGACATCTATAAGAATCTCTACAGAGTTATCGTTCCTGACGGAATACAAGTTGATGTGAGGCATATTCCTATTCATATCATACGTGTATATAGTCCGTCAACCTAACTTTTGGAACACGTTTTTTGCAAGTTGTATTTAAACAACACACAATTATAACCTTTTATTTGCACAATTCATAATTACCGATGGCGACCTAATGTGTTGTTGACTTTCTAAAGTTAAGCTCATTGAAAATTTACTTTAGAAATTATGATATAAAGTTTCTGATAACAAGTACTTATTCACGAGGGAATACTGACAAGTACTGTAACAGCTGCCAACCATGTCACTATGTGTGTCATTTAAAATGAAGCGAAGACAACATATTTAGTATCTTCACAGATGCACGGGGCATAATTAAGTACAAATGAGTACATTTCCTATATGACTACAGTTAAGTGATGATTGTAAATTTCTTATATAATTTAAGTGTGTGGCTTTAGCCTCGATTAAAATTGAGATTTAGGCTTTTCCCGCCCGATGTATCTGCTTCAAAGGTGAATTATATATATATTTTTTTAAAATCCAGAATAATTATACAATTCATTTTTAGCTTATGGGCTTATGGCATGGCGTCCCGCGTTCGTCCGTCCGTCCATCCGTCTGTAAACTTTTCGCTTTTTCGACTTCTTATCCAGAACCAATGACTTTAGAGAGCTGAAATTTTATGTGCAGACTCCTTGGCTAATAGAGATTCTAATTGTAGATTGTGTGATCCCATGGCCCCAAATGGGGTCACAGGGTTCACAACTTTAAGAGCCCATGTTCATATTCTTTTGTCTAGAAAGCTGAAATGTTGTGTGCAGAGTCCTTTGACAATAGGAATTCTAAATTGTAGATTTAGTGACTCTGTGACCCCAATCTAGGTCACACCAATCTAGGTCACAGGGGTCATGATCTTTTGCTTGTTAAACAATGTATTACTTGAGATGACTTGAACATTTAACCTTATATAGTACATAAATGAATTCCAGATGAGCTACAGATCCCATGGCTCTATTTTTACAAAATTATATTTGGACACTACAATGTTAATATGTAGTCGTCTGATTATCACTAAGAAACTGCGTAAGGCAGGCATATTATGCCCATTGACCCTCTCCTCGATGCACGTCCCTTGGTCTGATCCTCAGTACTAGAGAATACACAATGTCATCATGTTGTTTTGTTACTTACGAGTGACAGTCATTAGTGGTTATATCAGAAGATGTATTTCAGATCATGCTGCAGCTGATGCTGTCCCTGAAATGGAACTACATCGCCATCGTGTACGACAACGACGTGTACGGAACAGAAGCATCACAGGCCCTGAAGGACGTGGCAGAAAAACATGACATCTGTGTTCCTGTGTTCACTGCAATAGACAGCAGCAGTGAATCCTACAGTCCACGAGAATCCTTCAGATCAGTTGGAAGAGATATCGAGGGACTTGGAGAAAGAAAGGGATCTCCTGTCAATGGTGTTGTATTTATAGGACAAGCCCCCACAGCAGAAGACATGTTCAGGTATATGTACCTCGATATAGAAATCCCCCGGACTCAGATGATTCTGTCCGAGTCCATCAAGGCGAGCCTGGATTTTGTGATGGACGGAAGTCAGGTGTATCAGAGAGCGAAAGGTCACATCGCATCTGGGCCTCCACCAATTGATGTTGAGGAGTTTCATAACTACTGGAAATCTCTTCACGAAAACTCAACAGTTCGGAAAAAAAGTATGCTTGGCAATGACTGGTTGTTCCGCTATATGATAAGCCTGGCGGACTGTGACACCACTCTTGATGAAGCATCAATGAGCAAATGTCTTGAGGAATCAACTGTTCGGGCACCTGCTGAGGAACTCTCCATATATGTTGGTTATGCCCTCATGGCTGCAGCAACATTTGCTCGAACCTTCAAGACTGTGTACGAAGCTCAATGCCCAAAACAAGCTGGCCTGTGTCCTGTGTTGATGAACTCAAACAAACATCCATTTTTCCTTCACCATATTTCTAATAGTTCCATTGACCCCAGTGAAGAGTTCTCAGATTTATTTGATTTCCCGATCAAATTTACCTTTGAAAAGGGAGAAATAGAAATAAAAAATGGCGACAATTTCACCTCCTACGTTGTTGACAACTTCCAGATATGTGATAAGGTTCAAGATTTCTGTTATGTACGGGTAAGTAATCAATTATAGCTCAATTTAACGGCGAATTAAATATAATTCAATTCAAAGATAATTATTTATTCACTTTTCCTTGTATCTCTTATAGGTTGGAGAATACAACACAACTGACCTTACACTGAAGGGGAACAGCATAAGGTCATACACTGACAAAGGGGTTGAGGTTGAAGGACCAGTGGAATCTCAATGCCAAACGCCCTACGATTGCTCCTTCTGCGAATCCGAATCAGTCTCTGGGAAAATATTATTCTTCCCTGGTGATTTCTATGTAGTTGGACTTGTTCCAATACACAACAAGGGTGATGACGCTTTAACGTGCGGCAAAATGGCAACAATTAGTGGAGCAGACCTTGCAGAGAGCTTTTCCTATGCTGTAGAACATATCAATGCAAAATCTGGAGATTTGAAAGGTATCCTCGGAAGTAAGACGGTTGGTCTTATTTTGCTGGATACCTGCGGTACCCCCTTCCTAACAAAGGAAAGGGTAATAAAACTGCTCAGAGGTGACCTGGAACTGAGTGAAAGAATCAACAGCTCACACATAAAGGATAAAATCATCGGATTCGTCGGTCCCTACGGAAGTTCAAACTGTGTCCCTTTCTCAAGTTTAATGACCGAAACCGACTTTCTGAATATAGCCTATGCAGCTACAAGCACCCGCCTCAGTGATGTGACCAACCATCCCAACTTCCTGAGAACATGTGCCCCGGACTCCCAACAGGCTGATGTTATCATGAGGACCTGCAAGACTCTGGGAGCGAAGTACGTGCAGATTGTCTATACAGATGAGGAGTATGGCATTGCGGGCAAAAAGTCCTTAGAGAAGGCTTCAGAATTGCATGAAGTTTGTATTGCTCAAGCAATCAGCGTGCCAGACACCAACGATCCTAGTAAATTTGGAGGATATGTTTCAGACTTGAGGAAGTTTAAATATGCAAAAGTTGTCATAATATTTGTCCGCTCTTATGTTACAAATATTTTAATGGAGAGATTTAACGACGAAATGGATTCAGGCGAGTTCACTTTTATTGGTGGTGAGGGCTGGGGCAGAAGAGAGTATATTTTAGAAAATAAACCATCACTTGTCGGCAGCCTAACACTGGCACAAGAGCTACCCCCTAATAATGGATTTCGAGAGTACTTGCGGTCCTTGAACATAACTATGACAAACAATCCTTGGCTGCAGGATTTCATACAAATTAACCACGACTGCTATTTTCCGATGAGTTTTAAGAAAACTGCCGAGAAAGGATGCCCTGGCTCTTTGGTGCTAAGTTCAGACGATCCCTGGATACCATTCGCCATCAATGCCATCTACTCACTGGTGATTGGGTTCAATAAAACTGTACTGGAAAAGTGTGGTTCATTCGATTCAATTTGTGGTGATATGAGCACGTCGGCTTTGAAGAGGAACATCATTCGGGTTACTCTTGATATTTATAACAATGGTAAAAAAGTTCCGGTTTACATCAACAATGGCGAGGGAAACGTTGGTTATATCATATCACAAGTCGTCAGTGATGGACCAAACAGATTTGTATACCACCAGGTAAAATATTCGCCATTTTGTTCTGGTATATGACACCAACCATTTTCGCTCACGCCCAATTATGATTTAATTTATCATGTTAAAAACTGTTGAGTCCACCGATTTTAACGATACGTAATCATGATATTCACAAGAATTGTTATATTTCTTCCATTTATACTAAAGCAACTAGTTCAGTACATTGTATCGACAGACCCATTACGGATTTCCAAAGCACAGATAAGGAAGGATAAAGTACTATCATAATATATAATAAACCATCCATTTGACTTCTTTCCTTAAAACACGTTGAACAGGTCGGTTCCTCTGACGGCCGGAGTACCTTCAGCACTTCCAACTTAGACCCGGACAATCTTGGTACCTACAGCACATCGTGTCCTAACGACTATGAGTGTGAACGATGTCGGTCTGAACCCCCTGCTGAGTAAGAACAATAGTACAGAGATCCTCGAGGCTCGTGTAGCTCGTCAATTGTACAGTTACTATGTCGGCGTACGTGTGCATGTGTCTTCTGCAGTCGAGAAGGTTCACATGCACGTGCATCAATCTGTCATAATGGATGTGCAACAGACAAGCTCGATGTCTGTACTGAATCATTGTACTGCAGGCTGATCTTGCCCCCGATAGTAACATGGTAACTGGCATTTACAGTCAGTACATTCTCAATAAAATAACACTTTTGATAACAATTGACACATGTGACTCAAACAACCTACTCTAGATGTCGCTTGGTTAATCACCAGTCACGCTTCATGCTTATAAACGATAATACAAATCGTCTTAATAATCAATTGCAAGAGTGTATTGTCTCGATTTTATGCTCAACTGATTCAGATATATAATGTAGAGGTAATAGTCATTCTTGAGAAAAATGCATTACATGTGAGCTTTAGAAATTCAGATCGACGGCCCACGAAGCGTGTATATCACTCATATAAGTAACGGGAAGATGTTTGTAACTGCAATATAAAATGTTACACGCACTTCAGATGCTAATAAACAGATAAAGAATTGTTTCGTAAAAAACATTTCGAACAAAAGCAACCACCTTTTGATCAAATCGATTTAGGTAAATACAGTAGAACATGGATATAGCGAACAAACGGATAACCTCAAAAATGTTTATAAGTCCCGTCAAAAGCCCTACATAATATGCCAAACGTGAATAGCGATCGGGAACAGCGGATATAGCGAACTGAATTCTTTGGTCCCTTGGAGTTCGTTATATCCGTATTCTACTGTATGTGAATTGTAAAACTCATTCAAGTATTTTTTCTTAAAAAATATCACTTTTTAGCTCATCAGGCCTGAAAGGCCCGATGGGCTTATGGCATGGGATGGCGTCCGTCCGTCCGTCCGTCCGTCCGTCCGTAAACTTTTCACTTTTTCGACTTCTTCTCCAGAACCAATAACTCTAGAGAGCTGAAATTGTGTGTACAGACTCCTTGGCCAATGGGGATTCTAAATTGTAGATTTGGTGACCCTGTGACCCCAAATAAGGGCCCCAGGGGTCATAACCTTAAAATCTATTTTCATCTTCTTCTCCAGAACCAATGACTCCAGAGAGCTAGAATTTTATGTACAGACTCCTTGGCCAATGGGGATTCTAAATTGTAGATTTGGTGACCCTGTGACCCCAAATAAGGGCCACAGGGGTCATAACCTAAAAAGCTATTTTCATCTTCTTCTCCAGAACCAATGACTCCAGAGAGCTGAAATTATATGTACAGACTCCTTGGCCAATGGGGATTCTAAATTGTAGATTTGGTGACCCTGTGACCCCAAATAAGGGCCTCACAGGCCATTACCTAAAATCATGTTTTCATCTTTTTCTCCGGAACAAAAAGATCTAGAAGGCTGTAATATTGTATGCAAACTCTTTAGCCAATTGGGATTCAAACTTGTAAATTTAGTGACCCTGTGACCCCAAATATGGGCCACAGCCTAAAAAACCTTTGAAAGTGAATTTTGAACTGATATTTTATGACACTTCAATCACAATGATTTGAAATATATGTCGACTTGAGATAACAATCTACATTGTGGACATGTTTGTCACATTGATGTAATCAATGTGAAATGAGAACTATTGAATAGCCTATGAACTGAAAATTGTGACAAGGCATAAAGGACTAAATTGAAGAGGAGTTAAGAATTCTTTTATTTTACATGAGATATGTGAACTGCATATGACTGGTGATGAAATGATAAGATAAGATTATTTTCATCTTCTTCTCCAGAACGAAAAGACCTAGAAGGTTGTCATGTTGTGTAATGAGTCTTTAGCCAATGGAGATTCTAAATTGTAGATTTGGTTACCCTATGGCCCCAAATAAGGGCCACAGGGGTCATAACCTAAAATCCTGTTTCATCTTTTTCTCCAGATGAAAAAGACCTAAAAGGCTGTAATATTGTATGCAAAATCTTTAGCTAATGGGGATTCTAACTTGTAAATTTGGTGACCCTGTGACTCCCAATATGGGCCACTGCCTAAAAAACCTTTAAAAATGAATTTTGAACTGATATTTTATGGCACTTCAATCACTATTTATTTGATCCCTAATTAAATCATCATTTAGATATATGAGTCCTTACTTAGGTTTAAGAAAAGCAGAATTGTAAAAAAAAAGTATCTTTGCAGTTAATCTTAATCTGCAGGAATGTGAAATATATGTCGACTTGAGATAACAATCTACATTGTATACATGTTTGTCAAATTGATGTAATCAATGTGAAATGAGAACTATTGAATAGCCTATGAACTGAAAATTGTGACAAGCCACAAATGACTAAATTGAAGAGGAGTTAAGAATTTTTTTATTTTACATGAGATATGTGAACTGCATATGACTGGTTATGAAATGATAAGATAAGATTATTTTCATCTTTTCCTCCAGAACGAAAAGACCTAGAAGGTTGTCATGTTGTGTAATGAGTCTTTAGCCAATGGAGATTCTAAATGTAGATTTGGTGACCCTATGGCCCCAAATAAGGGCCACAGGGGTCATAACCTAAAATCCTGTTTCATCTTTTTCTCCAGATGAAAAAGACCTAAAAGGCTGTAATATTGTATGCAAAATCTTTAGCTAATGGGGATTCTAACTTGTAAATTTGGTGACCCTGTGACTCCCAATATGGGCCACAGCCTTAAAAACCTTTAAAAATGAATTTTGAACTGATATTTTATGGCACTTCAATCACTATTTATTTGATCCCTAATAAAATCATCATTTAGATATATGAGTCCTTACTTAGGTTTAAGAAATGCAGAATTGTAAAAAAAAGTATCTTTGCAGTTAATCTTAATCAGCAGGAATGTGAAATATATGTCGACTTGAGATAACAATCTACATTGTGGACATGTTTGTCAAATTGATGTAATCAATGTGAAATGAGAACTATTGAATAGCCTATGAACTGAAAATTGTGACAAGCCACAAAGGACTAAATTGAAGAGGAGTTAAGAATTATTTTATTTTACATGAGATATGTGAACTGCATATGACTGGTTATGAAATGATAAGATAAGATTATTTTCATCTTTTCCTCCAGAACGAAAAGACCTAGAAGGTTGTCATGTTGTGTAATGAGTCTTTAGCCAATGGAGATTCTAAATTGTAGATTTGGTGACCCAGTGGCCCCAAATAAGGGCCTCACAGGCCATTACCTAAAATCCTGTTTTCATCCAGAACAAACTAGAAGGAATATTTTGTTCAGAATGTTTAGATGTTTGGATGACAAGGCTTAGAACCGAGATTGTTTAGCCAAGGTGATTCTAAATTGTACTATGTACCATGAGATTCATCACATTGCCTGTTCTCTTGAAGCCTTATACAGTTAGATCAGTGCTGCCAGTGTTTAGTGCAAGCAAGAGTCTATTACATAATTTGACGGTAAAACACAAAAAACACAGCTGGCTTGTAACCAGAGCCAAGGGGTCAGAATATTGCATAATCTCCTGTGTGTTGACCTTGCTGAGTGCTCTCTCTCAATTTCAAGAATAAGATTTGTCAGGGTTAGGGATTGTACATTATATTGAGACAACATATTTCTGTCTTCATCATCAAACAAAATAAACTCTGATGAGCTACAGAGCCCATGGCTCTATTTTTATCATATTATTTTATATGTTTATGTTGAATGTGTCTACGGACTCTAAATATACTAAAGATACCTACATAGCGTGACACTGTTGCAGGGCGGATGCGACGTGTTTCCCTGTAGAGGGCGCTGTGGCAGGTTTGTCCCTTTTGTCACTGCTCGTGCTGATTCTGATTGGTCTACTTGTCCTCATCACGTGCCGGAAAGGTTAGTTTAGTTTATATATTGAGCTTCATAGGTTCGAATAACCCTTTCGAAAATGTTTGCGTATAAAGTTGATGGATTCCAAAGGTGAACCCCTCTCCCACCCCTTTTTAATGAGTAACTTCCACTCCTTTGAAAGTTTCTGGATCCGCACCTGTACACGCATAGCGCCCGGATGTGAAAGGTGCGTACCTGTAACTATGCTGATGTTAATACAACCTTATACAAACTTAAGAACGTTATGTCGTTCATTGTCCTTTCTAAAAATAATTCTTTATTTTAGATATACTAAATACTGACGGAAACAAAAAGGATTTTAGCATTCATTTCTACTTCAATTACAGGTATCATGCCAGCAAAGGGATCTCAGGGTAGGTAATTCACGAACATGATGTATTAAAATAACTTATGGAACCTTTTTGGTAAAAGATCAATTTAAAATTTACGTTTGGTTTTGTTTAAAAAAACATATAAGAGAGGAATGTGTTTATGATGTCTCCGAGAAGCTAAGACGTCATGTTTACATAATAAATAGAAATATCCAATCTTCGGTAATTATTCCCTCCTTCATTCTAGGTAGATAAGAGCAATACTGATCTTGATCATGAGGTTACGTTATATATCATCACTGTATATGTGTGTATAACTTCTTTCAGAGGGCATCTATATTCGACCGGTCCATGAGCATATAGAATTCTCCAATGGTAAGCAATTCCATAATTTGGAAAGAATCAGTTTCTTTTAATTTGTAAAAAGCCTTGCCAATCATCGTCAGTACAAATGGTAACAGCAACAAGTGTGCTAAAACTCTTATTTGTGTATTCTAATTTCTTAATAATAAATTATAATTTTTGTTATCAATTCCATATCGTAAATCGTATATTCTATATCGTTCGTTTCAAACAATTTGCCCAAAAACGTACAATTTAAAAAACAAATCTTCCTACTTCGAAAATCAGATCTCGTGTCTGAAATTTACCATATCTCGTGTTTGAGATTTACCAGATCTCGTGTCCGAGATTTACTAAATCTCGTGTCCGAGATTTACCAGATTTCGTGTCCGAGATTTACCAGATCTCATTTGATCAGACTTACGTATCGAGAAGGCCAATTATCTGCCAAAGCAAGCACTCTTGAGTGATGGAGAACATATTTTATAACATTATGTGGTTTTATACCCGAGAGAATACATGTAGTGATTTATTTTAATTATCTTATATATTTCATTTCAATTATTGGTACATAGAGTAGTCCTGTAGTGATATGAAAAGAATGACTCTATCGATGCACTCATCATCTTCCAACAGAAATTATTCCCTTCAGGTGTCGATCGTAACCTCTGTTCGAAATTGGTCATATTTGTCGAATTGAAAATAGTCTTTTTCTATCAGACATTTTCTAAGGACATGTGCTGATAAGAAATATCCTTTACAGTCAAAAGCTAATATCTTTTAAGTAACTTGATCGATGTAGTCGATGTAAGATGTGATTTCATTGGATAAACAGCAGGGGTATGATACGTGGTATCCTTTCTCGCCGCTCAGGCATTTTGCTAGATACGAGAAATATGGTCCATTTAATCTGACGGGAGGAACTTCTGTGGGAATAGAATGCGGTTCGTATACATGAACGTATTATTATCTGTTCCAGAAAGTCGAGGTCAATCCTCCAACGAATCTACATACGAGTCGTTACCAGGAGCAACTGCTTTCAATACCCATGATGCATCGGCAGGGGACCACCGGCATTCTCTGACATAGCAGAGATTTATTAGATAATTCACATTCTTTTAGAGAGGAAATTTCAAAATAATTTTTGAAATAAAGAAAATCTCACTCAGGTGTCTTCTGGTATGAGATATAGCAACACAGTTTGAAATCCGTTAAGTAAAGGAGAATGATGCATCAGACGTGAAAGCGGATGCGGAGGTTTGTTTCTGTTGATAAAAATGAAATACTATCCGAGGCTTACCAAAAGCATTTTATCAACCAATTTTATACCAGAAGAAACGAAGTTGTGATTATAGAAACTAGAAATGTTTCTTCATTAGTTTCGACGAGAAATGTACATATTTGACCACAGTGCTATCACATGCTGGTGTGCAGTGATTTCATCATGACGTCATCAAATTCACGACGTCATAACCTTTTTATGTCAGCCGGCTTGATGATGTTGGGTCATTGTCCAAAATCAAAATGTACTTTAAAATGATAACACTGACATACACTTACCAGAGAAAAGAAATCGCTATGGTTTAGCCTGGCAATTACCGTATGTCAAAACACATGTTTAAAAAAAATGTAAATATAATGATTTTGTATCGGAATGATAAGTTATATTTGAGAAATCTACAACAAGTTATACATATACATTATGTGTTTAGACAAATATGTTACCTGATATACACAATGCTTGTATTACCAAAAATAGACGAAAGGTCTAAGTTTGAACATTTTAATGTTCATATTTCTACATAAGAAACAACAATAATCACACTATTGTTTAAAAAATCGGTAAAAAATGTAAATAGACATGATTAATGTTTTGACCGAGCTGGTTTTAGACCCAAAATTACCATAAAACAATCCTCATACTTCTCTTGCACCATTGGCAAACCTATCTATGTGCTGCTACGGTTATTATGTGATTGGAATTCATTTTAGCCATTGATGATGTTTTCGACTGTAACATTGTTGAAATATCATGTAATTAACGAAGTAAACAATACTCACAACTGTCTCCTCTGACTGGTTCACCTAATAAATCTGTCACGCCGGCTTACCCGCCACTCTCACCCCTAATTTATCTCTAATTAATCTCAATCCTCATTTTCCTTTCCAGTTACAACCCATACTCACCAGTTCACAATGATGATCTGTGTCCTAAGTTCATTTTGTCTTTTGTTACTGTTGTTTGTTTATATTTTAAATATATAAATATATATATATATATATATATATATATATATATATATATATATATATATATACCTCAAAAACCTCAAAACCGCAGTGTGACTGCAATCGGTACCGGTAAACATGTATGTAGCCTACACTGTGTATATAGAAGATATCTGTCTTTTCTTGACAAATACCATGTTGACGTGAGACCATTGTTTCATTACGTCAAAATCATGAACCTTAACCTTTGAGTAGTGATATATTATATCAGTCACTGGTCACAGTGATAATATCATATCTTTTCACTGAAGCCTGATAGACGATTGATTTCACTGATAATTCCCAGTATTTCTTCGCTTGACATATAATAAATGATCACCTAGATGTATATATCAACATGCATATTAATCATCTTGTACAGAGCGCCTAGTTTTTGTCATACGGTGAATAAAATCTATATACATATTCCAGATGTTTATCTTGCTAGTCATGAGATGGAGCTTCATGTTACTGTACATCATATGCTGATGGTCAACTGAGTCGAAACTAAACCAGGTGTGACGTGTCATAAAGTGGAAGCAATAAGAATTTAAAGCAATACTTAGAGAGGAAACAAACTTCCAAAGGCAATACTCCTATTTCTTAAATGGGAACTTCCAATATCTGTTCTGATGCACTGTGTAATGACCGTAGAATTATAACTATTATATACAGTCAAAAATGTTTACAAATGTTCCCAGAGATCACCGGGAACTGAGGGTCATGACGTCGGCTTCGTTGAGACTTGTTTCAGCGCCCCTGTTGTTTCTACCCATAGTCAAGTAGTCATTATCCTTGTCGGGGACAACCGTCAGATAGGGGTCATCTGGAAAATGAAGAGAATTCACCGAATAAAATATCAAAAGACTAAAGAACTGTTAAACGTATTAAAGACAGAATGGTGTCAATGACCGAAGCAAGAGTAACTGTTAAAGTTTCACTTCCTACAGGTATGTCCTCTATCACGATGTAGCATCTGCCAGAGAAATATAGTATCAGTTTCGTATAGTACATGTTCAATGGATTCTGAATCATACTATTGTTAAGTATCTAACATCTAAGTATCCACATGTACATGGGCTGGGGTGAAAATCATCTATCTATATATGTATATGTACACTGCCAGTAGTATTATACGACCAGCGATGTGGTGGGCCAACCGGATCTGAACCGGATCAGCGTTAATGTATGCAGCGTAGCTCATTAATAAGCTAATGTATGCATGACGTCACAGGTCAGAAAGGTCGACCGATCAGTTGACAGTTAAATGCGAGGATGCTCATTAAGCGATTCATCGTCATTACTGCAGAACAATGCTTTCTTTAAGCCGACCCTAACCCATACAAGGGTGTCAGTCCAATCAGAAACCGGTTTTGAATTATGGCGCCAAAGCTATCTTTAGCAACACGTGTCATGAGTCAGAGGCGAGGCGAGAGAGTCGGGTACAGAGATGTATAGCTTTAGAAAACTTAGGTTTTGACCTACTGAAGAACAAAAGGTCTTTATTCATATCGGTACATCATAACCCGTAGAAATGTTTCTTAAATATCCATATATTATATAGGTCAAATGTTTATTTTCTAGTTGTATTCCGAGTCTTATCTCTAAGTGATCCAATGAAATAGTACACGAAATTAACGGATAAAATATTCTCGAAAATATGTTTCATACAGTGAGTGAGTGGGTGATTTCATTTACACGAATCTTACAGAAGTATAACAATGTTCGAGTCCTTTAAGTTTGATATTAGTGTACGTTTCTTAGCGTAATATTTAAGATCGGGTATGCAAACTTCATATGAAGTGATTTTGAGTTGACTGATAGTTATACATAAAATACCATTCCAATACGAATTAAAAGCGAAATAGGAATATACTTAACGTCATTTAAAAATATATATTGGGTATATGAGTTTTTGCCTTGATAGGTTGTAAACTTTTAAAGATATGGTAGTTAGTACTGATATAAGGTGAAATGAAGGCTGTCTCGTCAAAAACCTATTTCATCATAGACCTGCTGTCTAACACGTCGAGTTATTAACCTAGTCATTATCATTAGTGGAGAACAAAGGCTTTTTTTGTAATGGTACCCCCTATTCTAACATCTATCACTCCAAAACCCTTTCAGATTAGTCAAAAGGGGGATTCCCCACAAGTGTTGAGTATAACTATAACTATGACGACGGATCTCGCAATACCTGCAGATAAGCGAGTTTACCCATCGTCACGGCTAGCCAATTTCTTTATGAAACCTCACAAAGAATTAGGATTTGAGCGGACGTTATACAAAGCGTGATAGCTTATATAAATAAAGGGTGCTTCTAGAAATGACATCTTAAATATAGAGGTCACCCGTGTTGTAGCAAGACAGATTTTATATGAAAATTTAATACTTACCTAAAGGTTTAGATGGTGATAGAGAAAGCAAGCACAAGTTAAACATCTAGTTTGATAATACTTATATCCATTCCAAAACATAGCTAAAAACGAAATATTCATTGGAAGATCTTTAACATTTATGTGAAAAGTGAATAGGCTATTTTATTTCAACTTTAGATGGCTAAGTTAGAAATGTCTGTGCTGTGTATGTATATACATTAACAGCTGTCCCCCGTTTTCACTAATCCTATTTTGACATGTGTTAGCATTTGATATCTCCATCATCTAATAAGCTTCTAAGCTGTTTTTATGAAACTAGTAACATGTTATCATGGTAGTTATTACTGATATAAGGTGGAATGAAGGATGTCTCGTCAAAAACCTATTTTATCATCATAGAACTCAAGCATGTTGAGACCTTTAACCAAGTAACTACATCTCGGCTTGTCAATTTAATGTTTGCTTGACCAGTTTCATTCATTCATGGCTGTATGTTTGCCACTCCGAGAGGTATTTCATTTATTCAGTGAAGGACTGTCGTCAGGTCGCTGTTCTGCTTTTTATTGACGTAGCTTACCTTTAAGCGAGACGGTATGAATTAATTGTAAAGCATTCATGAGTAAGTCTAGGCACTTACATTTCGCCTTCAATATACCGCTTCGCTTTCATATAGAATAGGTGTATTCGACTTACACCTTGATCTATGCACTATATCGGGGTATATGGCCCTCTCCATACATGATGTCACCACGTCCTATATCACGTGACCAGAGGCGGGGAATGTACAAAGTCTCCTGTCGAGTTTGATACCAATACATTAAGGGTTTGATACCATGACTCGAAAGAAGCTGAAAACTGACATCTATGTAGAGACAACTATATTTGTGTTTTGTACAACCATAGGTTTGCTGTTGAAATGATTGCATACGAATTATAATAGGTAAGTCTATAAAGCACGGGTAGTATTTGCTTCACTTGGTTTTACATATGTTCTATAACTCCCTGTCTGTTCCGAGTTTGAATATCATCCACATTGAGAACAAACACATACATTCTTGTAACATATTTATTCAATCTAGGCACAAGTCATTATATAACATTAAGTCATTAAATCATGATACAATTAAGTTAATCAGTCCATACATGTCAGGAACGCGTTTGACTTCACCTATTTCCGGATATAGGGTTTTACACAGGTAGAGGAAATATGATATTGTCTCTTTTGGATGCATATCTATCCTTTGGTCTCTATCCTATCCAATGTCCGTCGCCCAGGCGGTCCTCGCTCGATCACCCCTTTGACATAGAGAGAAACAGGTTTTTTCTTATCGTTCTTGTGGTTCTGTCTTAGGAGTGGGTTTGGTGATTTCACCACATGAAGCAAGCTTCGTTTATACATCCTGTCTCAGCAGAGGTAAAGACTGAACTAACAGTGGATGAGTCTACGCCTTCTGTAATAAATCAGTCCTGATCACTCTCCTCATCACCAGCAGCACTGCCATCTGTAGCCACGTCTGATTCCGTGTCAGTGTCGAATTCAGGCCTTTCCAGTCGAGTGAGAATGTCTTTCAATTTAGGATTGATAAAGCGTTTGATTTTCCCCTTCACCATGCTCTGTTCTGAGGACGGATCTATCTCATCCAGACTGGTGAGGATGGGTACAAACAGGGGAGCTTCTTTAAAATATTGAGTAAACTCGAGGACGCTGTTGAGACTGTCCATCAATTTAGTATCCCAAAGCTGTTTCAATTTTCTATCTATCCAGTCTGCCGTTCGACCCAGCCGCTTATATTTCGTCCTGTTGTCTGCCATGTCACCTTGATAAAGCTCATACACCCGCTTCCAGATACGCTGCAAGCCCACGTTTTGCCACTCCTCAGCTGCCATGTCGTTGATGGGTTTCCAGTGACGAGGTATTGGTTTTGAATCTTCACCACCACTCCCTTTCTGTATGGGAAGTCCCCATCCGAATCTTCATCGCTAATGTAGCGTTTTCGTTTTCTAGATGTCAATGCCTTGTCATTACCAGCTGGACACCAGGACTTGATGTGACGTTGTAAATCATGCATGTTGTCTATGAGTACACCACAATCGGCGCAAGCTGTAGCCATAGTGAAAGGCCCCGATTCTTCACTGCTCGTAGGGGAAGCTGTTTCGATGGGGTCGTCGAGAAACGTCTGTTCAGCAAGAAGGTCTCGACCTGACTGATCGTCTAAGCCTGGTGGGATCGCTTTTATCTCTCGTTGGTGGTGGTCTTGAACTAACGTCCCACCCTGCTGATGACCTGTTGTTGCGGTGGTGGCTGGATGAGATGCCGAGATATTCACGTGTAACCTGTTCTTCTCGCTCGTACCAGGTTTAAGATCCACTGTTAAGTTTCCATAAGGCGTTTCCACCGCTGTTTCGTAAAGACTCATAAATTTAGATATATCCTCAGGGAATATTCTTCTCGCAAATACCTTAATCTGCTGTCTGTCCACGGGTGAATTAAATAAAGTCACATAATGAGAATTGAGAGCAATGTCACGAGATTCCTTACCCCTGGGGAACAGGTTTTGCAGGAGTAAAAAGATCAGTACATTTTTGTGATGCGAGGTTTGAGTGAACAGACGAGAGATTCGCTTGTCATTCTTGGCTTCAGCCAGGAAGTCGTCCAGGATCAACACGTTCTGCTTATGGGCATCGAAGTAATGTTCATCCTCGAGATTGTAAGGGAGTCCTTTCACAAACTGCATATAGGGTAAGACTTGAAGAATACGATCGTAGAGAGGTTGCCATACATTATAACACCAGGTGATATGGTCGGGCTGGGGCTTGATCAGTCCCCGTCGTAGTACGTTGAACATGAAGGTTGTCTTGCCCGAGCCACTCGGACCGACCAACAGACCGTTGGAGGGGATCCCAAATCGGAAGGGTCGTTCTAGAGAAGGTGTGTGCGGATGCTGTAGTGATGAAGTCACCGGGGATGTCGTGAACTCCTCCGAGGGCGGCGGCGGCGGCAGCGTAGTGTACTGCACTGAGGGTGGCGGCGGCGGCGGCGGCGTAGTGAACTGCACTGAGGGTGGCAACGGCGGCGGCGGCGGCGGCGTAGCTGTGTTCAAGTGTATATTCCTCCTATGTCGATACATAACATCTTTTCTCGAAAAGGACTTCCCACAATCCGGACAGGTAGCCACCACCAACTCCATGGTGACCTAGAATGTATATGGAGTTAGTGTTTCTCCAGCTTCCTTTTATACCCTTGCCGGATCAGCTGTCGTTTCAAGGCAGCTATGGCCCTGTTCACAACGCCTTGTGTGGTCGAGATGTGTTTTATGTGAAGTCCAGTCGGTTTGCTTTGCTTACTCCTTACTTTAGAGGTAGCCTGTTTCGTTTTGATTTGTCTCTTCAAAGCACTCGTTGGTTTCCTGGGTTTTATGACCTTATCATGGGTACTGAAAATGTCCTTGGGTCTCACCACTGACGTTCTCTTCATTTTCATAGTTGTGATCTGTCTTCTGGTCAGAGAGAAATGAACGCCTAGAGCCTGTTGTGACCGCGTTTTATGCTGTCTTAGGGCTGTTACAAATACACGAGGGAATGTGACGTGATAGTTTTCTTTTCACGGTACATTTATCGCTGTGAACCAAGAAACGGTGGTATGTATATTTCAACTTTGTCCGGCAGTACACACAGGTAAAACATCCACTCATATCTTCCCCTTGAACATCAACGGGTAACAAGCCGAGACAGACGGTACATTGGAAGGACATCTTGAATCACACACACACAGATTCTCTCCCCCTATGGCGGGATAGTTATAGTTTAAAATGAAGCGCATGCGTCGTGTAGATATAGTTGGACGCATGCTCAGTTGAACACAGTCTTGTTTACTCTAGAAAGAAATCTCTGTGATGATTGGATGGGTTATCCACAAAAGACCGTTTAGCCGAATGTTGCCCTTCTGGAGATGGTCTGTTTTCGCCTTTGCGTTTTATCATCTTGCTTCGCTTTGGAGATCTCTTAGTCTTTTGGCCTTCACGAGAGTTCTCGTCAACATTCGCTGGGGAAGTTATGGTGATGATACGGGAACCAGGTTGAGCTTTGCCTCCTTTCTGTTCCTCGCGTTGACGCTCAAAAAACTTTATAAACTTTTGAGGATCTGCAATATACGGTTTCCTCTCCATGATAAGTTGAGAACTGCGAACACCTAGTGATAACTGATCCGTTGTTGAACTATGCTGGAAATGAACTCAAAATAGATGTCACACACAATTTATATAGATCTCAGTTGACCTTGTTGTGCTTGTATAGATAATAGGGTTGGTATCTGCTCACTGTACGTCTCCCACTTGTATCACCATACTTTAAACACAGAAAGATAGGTATTTTAGGAGGTTCTCGACCACATCCAAACCAATTTTCACAAGTGCTGCATTCACATGAACGGCTTTCAAGCCTCTCAACCATACCCTCAACTTGACAAGTAGGAAAAGTACGTCTTTTTCTCATAGTGTCCCTTGCGTTTTGATAGAGTTACTTTACACCTTCGAAGGTATACACCTTTCTGCCTCGATACATTTCAGCCAGGAAGTCGTCCAGGATCAACACGTTCTGCTTATGGGCATCGAAGTTATGTTCATCCTCGAGATTGTAAGGGAGTCCTTTCACAAACTGCATATAGGGTAAGACTTGAAGAATACGATCGTAGAGAGGTTGCCATACATTATAACACCAGGTGATATGGTCGGGCTGGGGCTTGATCAGTCCCCGTCGTAGTACGTTGAACATGAAGGTTGTCTTGCCCGAGCCACTCGGACCGACCAACAGACCGTTGGAGGGGATCCCAAATCGGAAGGGTCGTTCTAGAGAAGGTGTGTGCGGATGCTGTAGTGATGAAGTCACCGGGGATGTCGTGAACTCCTCCGAGGGCGGCGGCGGCGGCAGCGTAGTGTACTGCACTGAGGGTGGCGGCGGCGGCGGCGGCGTAGTGAACTGCACTGAGGGTGGCAACGGCGGCGGCGGCGGCGGCGTAGCTGTGTTCAAGTGTATATTCCTCCTATGTCGATACATAACATCTTTTCTCGAAAAGGACTTCCCACAATCCGGACAGGTAGCCACCACCAACTCCATGGTGACCTAGAATGTATATGGAGTTAGTGTTTCTCCAGCTTCCTTTTATACCCTTGCCGGATCAGCTGTCGTTTCAAGGCAGCTATGGCCCTGTTCACAACGCCTTGTGTGGTCGAGATGTGTTTTATGTGAAGTCCAGTCGGTTTGCTTTGCTTACTCCTTACTTTAGAGGTAGCCTGTTTCGTTTTGATTTGTCTCTTCAAAGCACTCGTTGGTTTCCTGGGTTTTATGACCTTATCATGGGTACTGAAAATGTCCTTGGGTCTCACCACTGACGTTCTCTTCATTTTCATAGTTGTGATCTGTCTTCTGGTCAGAGAGAAATGAACGCCTAGAGCCTGTTGTGACCGCGTTTTATGCTGTCTTAGGGCTGTTACAAATACACGAGGGAATGTGACGTGATAGTTTTCTTTTCACGGTACATTTATCGCTGTGAACCAAGAAACGGTGGTATGTATATTTCAACTTTGTCCGGCAGTACACACAGGTAAAACATCCACTCATATCTTCCCCTTGAACATCAACGGGTAACAAGCCGAGACAGACGGTACATTGGAAGGACATCTTGAATCACACACACACAGATTCTCTCCCCCTATGGCGGGATAGTTATAGTTTAAAATGAAGCGCATGCGTCGTGTAGATATAGTTGGACGCATGCTCAGTTGAACACAGTCTTGTTTACTCTAGAAAGAAATCTCTGTGATGATTGGATGGGTTATCCACAAAAGACCGTTTAGCCGAATGTTGCCCTTCTGGAGATGGTCTGTTTTCGCCTTTGCGTTTTATCATCTTGCTTCGCTTTGGAGATCTCTTAGTCTTTTGGCCTTCACGAGAGTTCTCGTCAACATTCGCTGGGGAAGTTATGGTGATGATACGGGAACCAGGTTGCGCTTTGCCTCCTTTCTGTTCCTCGCGTTGACGCTCAAAAAACTTTATAAACTTTTGAGGATCTGCAATATACGGTTTCCTCTCCATGATAAGTTGAGAACTGCGAACACCTAGTGATAACTGATCCGTTGTTGAACTATGCTGGAAATGAACTCAAAATAGATGTCACACACAATTTATATAGATCTCAGTTGACCTTGTTGTGCTTGTATAGATAATAGGGTTGGTATCTGCTCACTGTACGTCTCCCACTTGTATCACCATACTTTAAACACAGAAAGATAGGTATTTTAGGAGGTTCTCGACCACATCCAAACCAATTTTCACAAGTGCTGCATTCACATGAACGGCTTTCAAGCCTCTCAACCATACCCTCAACTTGACAAGTAGGAAAAGTACGTCTTTTTCTCATAGTGTCCCTTGCGTTTTGATAGAGTTACTTTACACCTTCGAAGGTATACACCTTTCTGCCTCGATACATTTCAACCGTTTTCAGCTTCTTTCGAGTCATGGTATCAAACCCTTAATGTATTGGTATCAAACTCGACAGGAGACTTTGTACATTCCCCGCCTCTGGTCACGTGATATAGGACGTGGTGACATCATGTATGGAGAGGGCCATATACCCTGATATAGTGCATAGATCAAGGTGTAAGTCGAATACACCTATTCTATATGAAAGCGAAGCGGTATATTGAAGGCGAAATGTAAGTGCCTAGACTTACTCATGAATGCTTTACAATTAATTCATACCGTCTCGCTTAAAGGTAAGCTACGTCAATAAAAAGCAGAACAGCGACCTGACGACAGTCCTTCACTGAATAAATGAAATACCTCTCGGAGTGGCAAACATACAGCCATGAATGAATGAAACTGGTCAAGCAAACATTAAATTGACAAGCCGAGATGTAGTTACTTGGTTAAAGGTCTGAACATGCTTGAGTACTATGATGATAAAATAGGTGTTTTGACGAGACATCCTTCAATCCACCTTATATCAGTACTAACTACCATATCTTTAAAAGTTTACAACCTATCAAGGCAAAAACTCATATACCCAATATATATTTTTAAATGACGTTAAGTATATTCCTATTTCGCTTTTAATTCGTATTGGAATGGTATTTTATGTATAACTATCAGTCAACTCAAAATCACTTCATATGAAGTTTGCATACCCGATCTTAAATATTACGCTAAGAAACGTACACTAATATCAAACTTAAAGGACTCGAACATTGTTATACTTCTGTAAGATTCGTGTAAATGAAATCACCCACTCACTCACTGTATGAAACATATTTTCGAGAATATTTTATCCGTTAATTTCGTGTACTATTTCATTGGATCACTTAGAGATAAGACTCGGAATACAACTAGAAAATAAACATTTGACCTATATAATATATGGATATTTAAGAAACATTTCTACGGGTTATGATGTACCGATATGAATAAAGACCTTTTGTTCTTCAGTAGGTCAAAACCTAAGTTTTCTAAAGCTATACATCTCTGTACCCGACTCTCTCGCCTCGCCTCTGACTCATGACACGTGTTGCTAAAGATAGCTTTGGCGCCATAATTCAAAACCGGTTTCTGATTGGACTGACACCCTTGTATGGGTTAGGGTCGGCTTAAAGAAAGCATTGTTCTGCAGTAATGACGATGAATCGCTTAATGAGCATCCTCGCATTTAACTGTCAACTGATCGGTCGACCTTTCTGACCTGTGACGTCATGCATACATTAGCTTATTAATGAGCTACGCTGCATACATTAACGCTGATCCGGTTCAGATCCGGTTGGCCCACCACATCGCTGGTCGTATAATACTACTACTGCCTGGTGATCACATCGGCGTATTCAAAGACACAGACTATCAACTGAATCAGCAAGTATCAACTAATACTATATTTATTTCAACAAAAACCCACCTGAACCAGTCCTATTACAATACAAGTGGTTGTCACTAAGGCGACATGATCCCCCGCCGCAAATTAATACTTCAAAATTGAAAAATAGTGTCAAAATCAGCAAAATCGACTGTCAAACATGTCGGTAAAGTCAAAGCTCCACTGTGACCTTGAGAATAATGTCAAGGTCACCAACATCTAATCTGCCCCTTGTCTTCCCTAGGGGGTGATTTGTGTAAGATATGATGGAATTCCTGTGAATGGTTCTTGAGATATCCCGCTGACAAGAATTACATGTACATTAGCATGTCAAAAAATTCAAAGTTCCACTGTGACCTTGAGAATAATGTAATAATCAGCCCTTTGTCTTTCCTTGGAGAAGCTATGTGTAAAATATTAAGAGAATCCAGCGAATGGTTCTTGAGATATCCTGCTGACAAGGATAACATGGCAAAGTCTCGTTGTGACCTTGAAATGAAGGTCAAGGTCACAAACCTCTGTATGAACATTACTCTTCCCATGATGAACCCATATGCAAAATATGAAAAGAATCCAGTGAATAGTATTTGAGTTATTCCATTTCGTACGGACGTACGGACGCAGCCGAATACTATATCCCCCGCTTCGCGCTAAACGCGCGGCGGGGGATAATAATATGTACACACAGTATACAGAGTTGTTAACAACCAACATGGTATCATTCATATGTCAATATATTATATGCAGTTCCACATAAATGCCGGTACGCACAGTACACTAAGAATATGAGACTGCACACGCGACTGTTCTCACCAATAGTTTTCCTCTTCCTAAGACAGCAGCACATGATGATACTGAGGAGGATCACAGTGGCGCCCAGCCCTCCCAGTCCAGCTCCCATCCCGATAGTAAGGATCGGGTCGTTATGGAGCAGGTCTCTGTGTGTAGTAAAGCACAACCGTGTACTACATTCAGTCAGATCTTGGGTAATAAACATCAACATAATCTCTAATTCACAGATATGGATATTACTGAAATGATATTCTTTATAATTGTTTTCGTATTATACAATAGGCTCCTTGGATCACATTACTACATGCTGTTCACTACTATTAGAAGAAGTTGATTTTCAAGAATTGATCATGTTTCTGACCAGGACGAATTTGAGATTAACATAATAATGAACTAATATTGATCAGACTAGATGACATTTAAAGCTTTTTGTTGAATGCTACTTACCGTATTGCTGTTAATAAGCACCGGGTCTCTATTTAACTGATGTAGAGTATTTTTCATATTTATATTTTACGTGTCAAAATACGATAAGTACTGATTTATGGTTCAACTCATCTAACTCTTCTTGTCTAATTACTATTTACTTGGTTGTTGTTACCGATTTTCCGTGTATTTTGCCGTTTTCGAATTCATGCCCTGGGTCAAAATATTTCATCACTGGAACAGTGATTTTCCTACATAGTCCCGGTACCAGAGATTATCAATGAAAACAAAATTGAGAAGAAATACGTTTTCGATTATGCCGACAAAATGTCCAATACAAATGTTTCGGGCACCACGTATTCTGCACATGTTGCATATTCAATTCAATTCAATTTATTTCCGGTACTGAAAGTCCACAGGCCTGTAGTACAATACATTTACATCATTGAAAATACACGCACGTGTAACACACATGAAGATGATACTAGTTACTTGTAACTTATATTGTTTTTTGACATATATTCTGTTCTAAATAACATTGCATGATAAATAAACATCGACACATTTTGAAGAAGTGCATTATTTTTGGTATTTCTGTGAATTTATAAATGTTTGGATGGACAATATATATTCAATAGTTTCAACCAATACTTTATTGCTGTAATATTTGTAAATAGCTGTATTGGATATCTACTACATTCACCATAAACCATGATATTAGGAGTATTGTATTTAACACCCAGAAACCTTTTACAGGCTTTCAATTGTACTTTTTCGATTTCTTTGTAATAATCAAAACCCAATATTTCAGCCCCATATGATAAAATAGGCTTTATTTTGGCATCGAAAATCTTAAAATATGAACTTATATTTAAATCTCCCAGTACATTAAGTTGCTTAAAGATACCAATCATTACCTTTTGTGCTTGTATGGAAGCGTAATTAACATGCATTGTCCAAGATAAACAATTACTAAAAAATAATCCCAAATATTTGTATGAACTAGCAGAGTCTAATTCTTTACCTTTGAACCACCATTATTCTTTCTTTGATAAACGCCCTCCCTTCTTGAACACTACTACTTCGGTTTTGGTTCTATTTACTGTTAACTTGAAATTGTCACAATAAGTCTCTAGTTCTCTGATGATTCTTTGCAAAACTGCTACAGAACTAGAGAATAGCACGATATCGTCTGCAAAAAGCAATAAGAAAATATGTACTATATCTCGATGTAGTTGTATCCCATACCCACAATTACTCTCAATTTGGGTTGCCAATTCATTTATGAAAAATAAGAATAGAAATAGACTTAGTATACAACCTTGTCTTACCCCCAGCTGTAGTTCAAAACAATTCGATAATTCATTGTTATTTTTAACGCAGGCTTTAACATTTTCGTACATATTATGGATCAGTTTTCTCATTTTTGGACTAAGGCCATGGTTATAAAAAAAAGACCATAACTTTTCTCTATCTACTGAAACAAAAGCTTTTTCAAAATCAACAAAGAGAGCATACAGTTTTCCACCCTTGTTGTTGAAATATTTTTGTATATTACTTTGCAAAATAAAAATATTGGCAGTAGTAGTATATCCATTCCTAAATCCTGCCTGAGATTCACTGAGTTTATCCATTGCCTCTCCCCGTGATACTAGTCTTTTGTTAATGATAGCAGTAAAAACCTTGCTAAAAATACTCAAGAGTGTAATGCCTCTGTAGTTGTTTGGATTATCCTTGCTGCCTGTTTTATGGATCGGAACGATAATGCCAACTGACCAATTAGTTTGAAATGTGCCCTTTTCTAATATAATATTGAATAATAATTCTAAATACGGTACTATAATATCTGCCGAATTCTTAATGAGATCTGGTGTTATGTCATCAATACCTGGTGACTTATTGGGCTTTAAGCGTTTTATGCTGTTTAATATCTCATCCCTACTAATTGGGGAATCAAGGATGTCTTCTGATATCTCCAAGTTAGGATCTGGTGACGCTTGTGTATTTACATCGTCTCCGAAAGTATCGGCACTATTCCAATAATCAGTTTTGAAGTTAAAAAGGTTTCTAAAATGTCCAAACCAGTCATTCATACAAATATTGTTTTTCGCTACAGTAGAAGTGTTCAACTTTTTCAGTTCATACCAAAACTTTTTCGAGTCCGATATGCTATTTCTATATCAACCTGCTTTTTTCTAAAGTAATCAAGTCTCTTCTGCTTACACACTGCGTTATAATCATTTCTTATCTGACAATATTCTTCGGATGATTTCTTATCTTTCCATTTTCTAAACTTGTTAAGCAGCTTACAACGTTTTATTTTTAGCTTCTCACATTCTTCATCATACCATTTGTTAGGTTTTCTTTTTGACGTACTTACTTTTCTTTTCATATTTTCCGCACCTAAACAGAGTGCGTCAGTAACATATTTAATACTGTCATCAATATTCGTAAATGCGTACTCAAGCGATTTATCAAATATCATCTGATAGGAGATTTTCTCTAAAGTCTTCTGCTTTATCGTTATCCCAGACAAATCTTACAGATTTATTTGGATTCTTCACATATTCGTCATAAGATCGTACATGCTTGGACTTCAACGCTAATGTTATTGGTAGGTGGTCTGACTCGGTACGAGACTGTACACTAAAAGCATCAACAAAGTCAAATAATACTGATGATGAAATAATGGATGTGTACCCACGGTTCAGACTTGAACTGCTTCTCACAAGCCTCACACTCCACTTGGTTGGGACATTCACATCTGTAGGTGTCCACCCATCCCTCTCCCAACGTACTTGGTGAAAACTCCTTGTCAGATGACCCAATCTGCAAATGAAGCAACACTCGTGAACACTCCAGGTAAAATGTGCCAATACATTGTATACATATACATGTAGGTCTACGTGTATATATATATATATGTATATATATATATATATATATATATATATATATATATACAGAAAAGAGTAAACATCAGATGGGTTTGACTGGATCAATCTTCTTTAATACGATGAGCTCATTTCGACCAGTATATCGGTCTTTTCAAGTATGTTTAGACAAGTGGAAGATCGCATATATATATACATGAACAAGAACAATAAATAATTACAACATCAATATCCTTACATGGCAGTAGGACATGGTCATTGTTTGATAATCACACACGTCATAATTGCCTTGAGCACACTAATTGGGTGTGACTCTAGAACAATGCAGCCTTGTGAGGATCAATGAGTCTGCCTCATTAATCACTAGGTAGACACAAGCAATAATTTACAGGTAATCACTTCCTTCTGTGAACTAACTGTTAAGTGAGGGGCAGTATTTTTTGATAAAAAATGCTTCTTTGGTTTCTAAAGTTAAGCTTGAATTGTCTGATTTGGAAAATACTTTATAGAACGGGAAGATGATAAATTGTCCATTGTTGCAATCTGCTATATGTTTGCTTATCTTTAGGTGACGGAGATTAGGGTCATTTATTTGTTGTTTGTGGACCCTTACTCTAGCTTGAAGATTGCTTGTTTGGCCAATATAAGTGAGATTACATTTGGGACAGAGGATTGCATATATTACATTTTTAGATTTGCAACTCATTTGGTGTTTAACTTTAAAAGTTTGTCCATTTTCAAATTGGAATTCGTGGCCTTCCATAATGATTGGGCAGGTACCACACCTCTTATCTTGACATTTTGAAACTTCGGGCTGAGTTTCATTATTGCTGTATTTTGCTCTTGTGAGTATTTTTTTCAAGTTATTTGGCTGTCGTTTACTTTTGATTATAGTGGTTTTATCAAGCATAGCTTTAAGCCTTTTGTCTTGTGTTAGAATGTTTAAGTTGTCTCGTATTAGGGGGTAGATGTTAGGATTGTTAGGGTTATGGGTAGTTACAAATGTTATGCTACTTGTTGGTACCATTTTTTCTATGGGAGTTCGCAATTCTGAAATGGTGTGATTTGTTGCCTTTTCAATGCCTTTGTCAATCATATTGTGAGGAAAGGCACGTTTTAGCAGAGCAACTTTTAATTCTTCTAACCGTTTTTTTCTTAAGTTTTCATCCTTAATTATTGTACATATGCGTCTTGCTAGACCATAAGGTAGATTAGTTTTTACATGTTTTTCATGGGAACTTCTGAAGTGGAGATAAAGCTGTGTATCTGTAGGTTTGTGGTAAATGTCAGTAACAAGTTTAGTTCCTTCTTTTATGATAAGAATGTCCAAAAAGGGGAGCTTACTATTATTTGTTTCTATTGTAAATTTGATATTTGGATGCATACACTGTAGAATATTGAGAATATCTTGAATGTCTCCCTTTGATGTTTGCCACAATAGAAAACAGTCATCTAAGTAACGTTTCCATTTTGAGATAAATTCATCTGTAAATTCATCACCATAGATGTCTTTTAGTTGTAAATACAACTTTTCCTCAAGGAAGCCTAAAACCAGGTTTGCATATACAGGTGCAGATTTAGTTCCCATAGCTGTACCTAAAACTTGTATAAAAGAGGTATCATTAAACTGGAAACTGTTGTTTTCCAAGATAAATTTTGCTGATTCAATGATAAATGACTTTTCAAATCTGTCGCCAAGGTTTTCAGGATGTTTGTCAATCCAGTATTCAAGTGCTTCAATGCCTAGTTCGTGAGGGATATTGCTGTAGAGTGATGTAACATCAAAGCTAACTAATTGAGTGTCTTCTGGCGTTTGGTCCGGAATGTAATTCAAAAAGTCTAAATCGTCTCGAACATAACTCTTGATATTCTGTAGGAAGGGTTGCAGAATGATATCTATCATGTTGCTTAGTCTGTGGGTCGGACAGGCTGGTCCAGCTACTATTGGTCGAAATTTGAGATCGGGAGGTCTTAGGATTTGGACATATTCTGAGTTTTGAAGCTGAATTTCTGTTTTAATGATGTCAGATTTGTGGATTTTAGGGAGACCATAGAAATTACTTGTTTTGAATTCAAAGTTTAAAATGTAATCTTTTTCATCCTTTGTTAGATTACTATCATATTTATTAACCAGTTTGCTGAGATTTGACACAATTTTGAGATCGATGTTTTCAGGAAGGGTTTTATAAAATACAGGGTCTTCTAGTAATTCCATTATTTTGACTTCATAATAGTCAGAGTCCATAATGACTATAGCTCCTCCTTTGTCTGCTTCTTTTATAATAATGTTGCTATTATTTTTAAGTTCTTCTATGGCCTCTTTTTCTTTTTGGTTTAAGTTTGATTTTATCTTATTTGTATTATTTGAAAGGGGTTGATTTGTTAGAATATCTAGAAAATTTTCCAAATGTTTGTTTTTACTTTTAGGGGGGATGGTTTTTGATTTATTTCTACATATAGATTCTGGTTTTTGGTTATCATTAGTTGTATCATCATTATCATTATCATCATCATCATTATCCTCTTTTTAAAAGTAGTTGGCAAATATAATTTTTCTGCAGAAACCCTTTATGTCATTTTCTAATTCCTGTTGATTAGGTTTTGGTGTTGGTGTAAATTTCAAACCTAATTTTAGAACTTTGATCTGAGTTTCAGTTAGTTCACATGAAGAAAGATTGATTACCTTGGGGGTTGATTGTGGTTCGTTGCAGTCGACTGTGATGTTTTCCTTTGGCTGTTCCCTAAAAAAGGGAGGGCACATCTCTTTATGAAACCATCCTTTGTACCGCTGCCCACATATGTAGTTTTGTCTCTAAAGGATGTCTTTGATCTTGTTTGGCGGTCTGTATGCTGCTGGGATATTGTTGGGGTCACAGGAGAAGGTGTGGGCTGTTCATCATTATAGCAGTTGGATGTTTGTAGGTCCTCAAGTTTTTCCAATGTTGGATCCGTCGCTCTGATTCTGTTGTTATGGTTCATTGGTGTCGCGCCTTTGTTCTTTTTCTTTTGTTGTGGTTGCTGCTGTTGATCTTGTTGATAGGTTGAGGGTGTTGTAGTTTGTTGTTGTTGCTGTTGTCGGGTCTGCTGTTCTGGGACCTGCTGAATATCCTGTGATCGATGCTGTTGCTGTTCTTCAAACTGTCGGTATTCTCCTTGTCTATGTTGATACTGTTGATATTGCTGTTGGTGATGGTGACGGTGTGAATTATTATATTTGTGATGTTGACGATGGTGATATGGTGCCCTTTGGTGATGGCTTCATTCAGAACGCTGGCGTTGCCCGTAATGCTTGAAGTTTTTGTTGTTTTGTTGTTGAGGACCCCAACAAAGATGAAGATTTGAAACAGTATGTGGAAAGAACTTATGGCACCTTTCTCAGACAACAAGCAGACCAGGAAGCACGTAGACTGGCATGTGCAAAACGAAAATCAATATCAAAGATGTGGAATAGGAAACTCCATGAAAGACAGCAGGCTTTCTACCACTCCCTGAGGACCAAACAAACGCCAGATATCTACAATGAATATCTGAGTTTGGAAAAACCATACATCCCAAGAAAATTTACAGAAAAAACTTGGAATGAAGAAGACATGACACAATTCTCCATAACCCAAATGGAACAGGAGAGTGATAAACTCCTTAATGAACATATTAAATATGTAGAAACATATTCTGAGATCGATGCAGAAATGCTCACTTTCAGTGAGTCGACTGGAGACATTATCAAGGACAAATTATATACTCTGTGGTATGAAGATACTCAAAAGGGAGAAACTAAATGTAGGGCAGCATGGACTAGAAAAGAAGAGTGGATGCGCAATCTTCCAAATGCGACCCCAAAAGATGAATCACTCCCTGCCCACAAACAGCATCGCCACAGACAACCAAACAACAAAAACTTCAAGCATTACGGGCAACGCCAGCGTTCTGAACGAAGCCATCACCAAAGGGCACCATATCACCATCGTCAACATCACAAATATAATAATTCACACCGTCACCATCACCAACAGCAATATCAACAGTATCAACATAGACAAGGAGAATACCGACAGTTTGAAGAACAGCAACAGCATCGATCACAGGATATTCAGCAGGTCCCAGAACAGCAGACCCGACAACAGCAACAACAACAAACTAC
The DNA here is from genome assembly GCA_936450465.1 of Gibbula magus. Taxonomy (NCBI): domain Eukaryota; kingdom Metazoa; phylum Mollusca; class Gastropoda; order Trochida; family Trochidae; genus Gibbula; species Gibbula magus. The sequence goes on from OW388294.1 coordinate 76,758,797, forward strand.
AACACCCTCAACCTATCAACAAGATCAACAGCAGCAACCACAACAAAAGAAAAAGAACAAAGGCGCGACACCAATGAACCATAACAACAGAATCAGAGCGACGGATCCAACATTGGAAAAACTTGAGGACCTACACACATCCAACTGCTATAATGATGAACAGCCCACACCTTCTCCTGTGACCCCAACAATATCCCAGCAGCATACAGACCGCCAAACAAGATCAAAGACATCCTTTAGAGACAAAACTACATATGTGGGCAGCGGTACAAAGGATGGTTTCATAAAGAGATGTGCCCTCCCTTTTTTAGGGAACAGCCAAAGGAAAACATCACAGTCGACTGCAACGAACCACAATCAACCCCCAAGGTAATCAATCTTTCTTCATGTGAACTAACTGAAACTCAGATCAAAGTTCTAAAATTAGGTTTGAAATTTACACCAACACCAAAACCTAATCAACAGGAATTAGAAAATGACATAAAGGGTTTCTGCAGAAAAATGAGATTTGCCAACTACTTTTAAAAAGAGGATAATGATGATGATGATGATAATGATAATGATGATGCAACTAATGATAACCAAAAACCAGAATCTATATGTAGAAATAAATCAAAAACCATCCCCCCTAAAAGTAAAAACAAACATTTGGAAAATTTTCTAGATATTCTAACAAATCAACCCCTTTCAAATAATACAAATAAGATAAAATCAAACTTAAACCAAAGAGAAAAAGAGGCCATAGAAGAACTTAAAAATAATAGCAACATTATTATAAAAGAAGCAGACAAAGGAGGAGCTATAGTCATTATGGACTCTGACTATTATGAAGTCAAAATAATGGAATTACTAGAAGACCCTGTATTTTATAAAACCCTTCCTGAAAACATCGATCTCAAAATTGTGTCAAATCTCAGCAAACTGGTTAATAAATATGATAGTAATCTAACAGAGGATGAAAAAGATTACATTTTAAACTTTGAATTCAAAACAAGTAATTTCTATTGTCTCCCTAAAATCCACAAATCTGACATCATTAAAACAGAAATTCAGCTTCAAAACTCAGAATATGTCCAAATCCTAAGACCTCCCGATCTCAAATTTCGACCAATAGTAGCTGGACCAGCCTGTCCGACCCACAGACTAAGCAACATGATAGATATCATTCTGCAACCCTTCCTACAGAATATCAAGAGTTATGTTCGAGACGATTTAGACTTTTTGAATTACATTCCGGACCAAACGCCAGAAGACACTCAATTAGTTAGCTTTGATGTTACATCACTCTACAGCAATATCCCTCACGAACTAGGCATTGAAGCACTTGAATACTGGATTGACAAACATCCTGAAAACCTTGGCGACAGATTTGAAAAGTCATTTATCATTGAATCAGCAAAATTTATCTTGGAAAACAACAGTTTCCAGTTTAATGATACCTCTTTTATACAAGTTTTAGGTACAGCTATGGGAACTAAATTTGCACCTGTATATGCAAACCTGGTTTTAGGCTTCCTTGAGGAAAAGTTGTATTTACAACTAAAAGACATCTATGGTGATGAATTTACAGATGAATTTATCTCAAAATGGGAACGTTACTTAGATGACTGTTTTCTATTGTGGCAAACATCAAAGGGAGACATTCAAGATATTCTCAATATTCTACAGTGTATGCATCCAAATATCAAATTTACAATAGAAACAAATAATAGTAAGCTCCCCTTTTTGGACATTCTTATCATAAAAGAAGGAACTAAACTTGTTACTGACATTTACCACAAACCTACAGATACACAGCTTTATCTCCACTTCAGAAGTTCCCATGAAAAACATGTAAAAACTAATCTACCTTATGGTCTAGCAAGACGCATATGTACAATAATTAAGGATGAAAACTTAAGAAAAAAACGGTTAGAAGAATTAAAAGTTGCTCTGCTAAAACGTGCCTTTCCTCACAATATGATTGACAAAGGCATTGAAAAGGCAACAAATCACACCATTTCAGAATTGCGAACTCCCATAGAAAAAATGGTACCAACAAGTAGCATAACATTTGTAACTACCCATAACCCTAACAATCCTAACATCTACCCCCTAATACGAGACAACTTAAACATTCTAACACAAGACAAAAGGCTTAAAGCTATGCTTGATAAAACCACTATAATCAAAAGTAAACGACAGCCAAATAACTTGAAAAAAATACTCACAAGAGCAAAATACAGCAATAATGAAACTCAGCCCGAAGTTTCAAAATGTCAAGATAAGAGGTGTGGTACCTGCCCAATCATTATGGAAGGCCACGAATTCCAATTTGAAAATGGACAAACTTTTAAAGTTAAACACCAAATGAGTTGCAAATCTAAAAATGTAATATATGCAATCCTCTGTCCCAAATGTAATCTCACTTATATTGGCCAAACAAGCAATCTTCAAGCTAGAGTAAGGGTCCACAAACAACAAATAAATGACCCTAATCTCCGTCACCTAAAGATAAGCAAACATATAGCAGATTGCAACAATGGACAATTTATCATCTTCCCGTTCTATAAAGTATTTTCCAAATCAGACAATTCAAGCTTAACTTTAGAAACCAAAGAAGCATTTTTTATCAAAAAATACTGCCCCTCACTTAACAGTTAGTTCACAGAAGGAAGTGATTACCTGTAAATTATTGCTTGTGTCTACCTAGTGATTAATGAGGCAGACTCATTGATCCTCACAAGGCTGCATTGTTCTAGAGTCACACCCAATTAGTGTGCTCAAGGCAATTATGACGTGTGTGATTATCAAACAATGACCATGTCCTACTGCCATGTAAGGATATTGATGTTGTAATTATTTATTGTTCTTGTTCATGTATATATATATGCGATCTTCCACTTGTCTAAACATACTTGAAAAGACCGATATACTGGTCGAAATGAGCTCATCGTATTAAAGAAGATTGATCCAGTCAAACCCATCTGATGTTTACTCTTTTCTGTATATAACCTTACTTCACGTGAGAAACGACTCATTTTTATTTTTATATATATATATATATTATATATATTTAGCGCAAATAACAACGATATAAATAACCAGTAGGGAAAATTGGTATATTATGTCCTTCACGCAACCTATATATACGTTAAAAATCGTTTGTGCTGTTGTGTGTGTGTCTGTACTTTTCCCAGTCGAGATCATTCACAAACGCTCTCTTACAAAGATTGCATAACGTGCAAAACTGTGTCGTGAATTAAGGAACTTAAAGGATTAAGTTAGTGATCTAGTCTGTTGTATAAAGAAAACGAAAAAACATTGTTTTGTTACGTAGTTGTCTTATAATTCAGTTTCCCTCTTTAAACATGAAACTCACCTCTTTATACACGAGTATATCTCCTTCTCGGACGACATGTGAGATCCTGTAACCAACAAGACCTTCTCCGTTGTCATCAAACACCCGAACAGCTTTCCCAGTCCTGTAGATGTCCAGTTGCACGCCCGTGGTATATCTGATCAAATCCTCTGTTGTGTACTCAGGACAGACAGTGCTCGACCCGGGACATATTGTCTCTAAAGCCTTCTGGAATCCAAGAACCAACGAATAAACTCCATTGATGGCAAACGGGATCAATGTATCAAACACTTTGGTATTGTTGATAATGTTGGATTGACAAAGGCTTCCATGTTTCTTGTTAAAACTCATAGGAAGGAAGCAACCGAACCTAAGCTCCAGAAACTCCTGTAACCATGGATTCTCTGTCTCATCAACATTTATATTTCTGAAGTACTCTTCAAATCCCTCAGTAAGTGGCAGCTCCTGTGCTAAGGTTAAACTTCCTCGGAGTTTGGGATTGTTTAGCAAAACCTGAGGACGCTTTCCCCAGCTTTCCCCTCCGATGAAGACAAACTCATTCACCTCGATTTCCTCATTCAGATTGGTGATTAATGTTGGTGTTACGTGGGAACGGACGAAAATTATTACAAGTTTTGCATGTCTGAACTTCCTGAGGTTAGAAGCAAACCCTTTGAGTAACGCTGATTCGTCAGTGTCTCTAATGCTCACACTTTGAGCTACACAAACTTTGTATTTCGTGCCAGCCTTCACCAAAGCATCTCTCCCGGCATTGCCATATTCTTCATCAGTGTGTATGATCTGAACATATTTCGCACCAATTGCGTTGGCAAGTTTCATGATGACATCTGCCTGACTGCTGTCTGGTGCACAGGTTCTCATGAAGTTGGAAAACTCATTTCTGTCACCGAGTCTGGTGCTAGTTGCTGCGAATGAGATGTACAGATGTTTTGTTTCTGTCATGACTCGAGAAAGTGCAACAGAGTTTGTACTTCCCAGTGGTCCTACAAATCCAATGATTTTCTCAAGTATTTCTGAGCTTTTTAGAGTCTCATTTAATTGAAGATCTCCTCTCATTAGGCGAATTATCCTTTCTCTTACAAGGAAGGGGGAATTACACGAATCTAGAACTATAAGGCCTACCTTCTTTGCTCCCAAAATCGAATTGAATACTCCTTCTTTTTGGTTGATTGTCTCGACTGCAAAAGAGAAACCTTCTGCAATGTCCAGACTGACAGATTTCCTAAGTTCACCACATGTGTACGGGTTGTCTCCCTTGTTGTGAACTGGTGTAAGTCCAACAACGTAGTAGTCTCCGGGAATAAAGAGAACGTCACCATACACAGGTTCAGGTTTACAGGACAAACATTCATACGTCTCCTGACACTGAGCCTCCACAGCCTCTGTAGTTTCCTCTCCAGTTTTGCTGTAAGACTTTATGGTTGCAAGAGATAGCTTTGGTTGGTTTTCTACGAAATCTGCAACCTAAAAACAGTAGAACATAACAAATATTATTTTCTGGTTTCAAAATTATGTTTCTTCCAATCACAAAACATTAGGCAAATGCAGATTATATTATACATTGGCAACTAGAATGGGAAGTAAAAGAATATGTCCCCTTTCCCCCAATTTATCTTAGCAAGCTCAAATATTTACTTTATATTACTTTATTATTTAGTTATTACCTTTGGAAGAGAGAAAGTCAAAATCGTTTCCTTGGAAATATAAACTGAACGCCAAAAGAAATGTTACACTTCTTTGAATTTGAATATCATAAAAAAATACGGAATTTGCTTTGTTGTGTTGTTACACTCCATCAGTTTAGTGTTTTGTGCTAAAAAAGCAGACCTGTAACTTTACTGGTAAATAGGTTATCGCAAGTTCTTCATGGGTTGGGTCAGTTGTCCTATGTCCAATCATGCAATAATTTAAGGGAAAATTGTAGAGATGCTTGGAAAATTAACCAAATTGACTTTGTCTTCTTTGATAATGAATGCACATTCATAAAACAGGAAATTAGTTATGTTTTTGGAAATATCTATTCGTTATTTTGTGTGAAAATGACGAAATATTGAGATTTGTTTTATTTCTATTCTAAACACAACAATAAGATTCTAAGAAAACGTTTTTGTTAAAATGTGCTTCGACTGTTTTAGGAAGCTTTGGCGGACTAGATTTGTTTCTAAATCTTTCTAAAGAGTAAATAGAAGGATCATGTCACCAAAACGTAGCCATAGAGTTATCACCACGCACGAAATGCACGTAAAAACAGTTGGTAACGGGTATAAAAGGCCCCTGTATTCATTATTTCACACCATAATTCGATTACAATGCCAAGATTAACAACTGAAGAGCGGGAAAGAGCGATTGGAATGCTGCAGACCTGGTCCACTGATGGAGAATTCGCTGCCACATTCGGATGTCTCACCATTCCTAGACTGCGTGGACGTCTACAACAGACTGGATCGACTCGAGACCGAGCTAGAAGTGGCAGGCTGCCAATGACAACCCCAAATGAAGACCGGTACCTGCTTCAACTGCATCTCAGGAACGACAGCTTCTTCTGCACTTGGACACCGAATCAGTCCCCAGACAGTGAGAAGAAGGCTCCAACAACATGGACTGAGATCATACCGGCCGATGCGAGCAATGCTGTTGATGCGCCGACATCGACAAAATAGCGTTTGACATTGGCATAACCAAAACTGGCAGAGAATGTTATTTTCCAACGAAAGTCGGTTCCAGGTGCACGTAGTAGACGGGAGAAGGAGGCTCTACCGTCGCCGGGGTGAGAGGGAGTCACGCTGCTCCCTTTGGGTGGAGGCAGTGTCATGGTCTGGGGTGGGATAAGCGACAACGCAACCACCGACCTCATTGTCATTGACAGCAATCTGACAGCGCAGAGGAACATTGACAGGGTCCTACATCCAGAGGTCATCTCATTCTTACAACGCCATCCAAACACCCTTTTTCAACAGGACAATTCTCTTTCTCATGTAGAGTTACGTTACAGTACCTCAACTTTAACAACGTCTACGTTTTGCCTTGGCCTGCCAGATTGCCCGATATGAATCCCATCTAGCATCCTCTGGGATTAGAACGATCGAAGGATCCGGCAACTTCAACACCAACCACACACACGTCAACAACTTATTGCTGCATTGATGGCCGAAGAGGCAGATACCAACTGCTTTTATCAGACATACCAGATACTGATCACATACAATTTGTCATTAAACTAATGATGATTTTTTGATTTTGTTGTTTTTGTACATGGTCGGAAATAGGACAATTGACCCCACCCATGAAGAAATGGCGATACTTTATTTACCATTAAAGTTACAGGTCTGCTATTTCAGCAAAAAACACTAAACTAATGGAGTGTTACAACACAACAAAGCAAATTCCTCTGAACACATAACTTTGCATGATATTCAAATTCAAACAGGTGTAACATTTCTTTTGGCGTTCAGTTTATATTTTTAAAAAAAAGGTTAAATGGTTAAGCAGTTTCGCCAGCGCCGATGGAAACCCGATTCTGGGGGAGGCATAATACTAGTGATAGGTTAGAAACGAGAAACTGCTGTTAAAACCTACCTTGACATACACAAATCTGTTTTCAATTGCTGATACCTCCTGGTAATTGTAAATGCTGTAAGAAGTGTAATTCACTTTTTCATCCATGAAATCGATCTCCCCATTTTCGAATCTAAATGTATGCCCAATACTGGACAATTCTTCAAAATCCACTTCCGGGTCAACTTCATTGCTCTTTAATGCATCAAAATATGGCTTCCTATCAGCCAAGTTTGTAAGTTCCCCACAAAGTCCCGTTTGGCTAGGACATATTTTCTCATAAACTGTTTTGAAGGATTTGGCAAAGCTGGCAGCAGCCAACAGGGCATAACCCACATACAAGGACATCTGCTGGTCCTCTACATAGTCAGTGGATTTTGTAAGACAACTTTCTGATGCGGTCGAGTTTCTGTCTAAAGAGCAGCCGGTAATATCTTCCATGTACCTTTTAAACCAGTCATTATTTTCAACCTGTTTCATCATTTCGGTGAAATTTGTATGCAAAGACTTCCAATGTTCCTGAAATCGTTCAACATCATAAACATGAGGACTTGGGGCAAGGAGACCCTTTGCTCTACTGTAGACCTCACTGCCATCTTTGACATACTTTTCACTTTTACTTATTGACTCGGATACAATCATCTGTATCCTTTTCTGACTGACATCAAGATATTTAAACATGTCTTCTGCAGTCTTTGCTTGTCCAATAAATACAATGCCTAGAATCGGAGATCCTTTTCCTTCTCCAAGTCCCTCGATATCTCTTCCAACTGATCTGAAGGACTCCCGTGGACTGTAGGATTCACTGCTGCTGTCTATTGCAGTGAACACAGGAACACATATGTCATGTTTCTCTGCCAAGTCCTTCAGGGCCTGTGATGCTTCTGTTCCGTACACGTCGTTGTCGTACACAATGGCGATGTAGTTCCATTTCAGGGACAGCAACAGCTGCAGCATAGCCTAAAATGCACAAAACACATAGCTATGTAAGTATATAACAATCATGAATTATTATTTCAGTCTTGTGACATAGTTTTCAATTTTATCAATGCATGTATTGACACTTGATGAAGTTGCAACAGTAAACAGTCAATGACAATTAATCACAAAACAGTTTAATTAAGATACACATGGTGATAAATAATAACCACACTCACATCCACTTGAACGTTATCAGGAACGATAACTCTGTAGAGATTCTTATAGATGTCTCTGTCTGACAGAGTTGTTGCTGTAGCGGAGTACACAATCTGAGGCAGACGGTCCTGTACCGGAAGTGAGCTCAGCAGACGTGAAACACTCTGAGTTGCAGACGATGTGTCAGGACCAATTAAACCTGGTTGTCAAATGATAGTAATGACGTAACAAGCCTACGAGTCAGTTCATGCACCTTTTACCTAACTAGTCCATATAAAGTAAATGGCTCTATCAAACCTCGAGGTAAAACAAAATTTGTAAACCTTTGATTCATTCCCAATATCTTTTTTTAACCCGACAAGAACGATTAACTATACTCACCAATCAAGGTTCCGTTTTCATATTCAATGAACTTGAGAGTGCTCTTCGCAGCACCAGATACAAGTCCACACGTCTTGAATGCATGGAATCCTGTACGTAGGAATAATAACAACATCTTAGAATATTGGTTGACACTTGTATTCCGTCCAATTGCGATGATGCGCATGGTAACGAGCTAATAATGGTGTTGGTGAGGAAAACATGTGAGATCAAGTCATTACCATCATTCATTGCTTTTGAAGTCATACCACAAATCTTGGCGGCATGGAATCCTGAAAATAGTCACTTTTTACACTAAGTTCTACAATGAGTGAACATATTATTCTAAACAATTACCCAACTCAATAACACTTTAGAGGTTGGAGGCAATTTAGCACGGGAAGTCTCTTGCAAACAGATTGATTAACAGTACTCACCAATGGTGACATTGTTGATGTAGTTCCTGTTGTTGAGCTGAGAGAAGAACCATCTGACAGCCTGGTACTCCTGAACAGAACTGGGGCTGACCTCACTGCACAGGTCTCCGTCATGGTCCTGCACAGCAAACAAGCCTCCAACAACAACGTCACCGTCCATGTACACCTCCTTGTTGTAAGCTGCAGCCAGGCTAACAAGGAGCAGGAGGAGGAACGGGTGGATCATTGTAGCTGAAAACAACGCATATGGTTTTTATTTCAAATTGTTATATTCATATATCAAAATCATTGGTAGTAGAGTCGTCATTCACGTGATAGCATTTATTGCACTCACTGTATATGTATCCTAAACGGAAACAACTACAATGTTAAGTTAACTTAACACAATCACTGAACACAACGAAAGACATCCTGGAGAAAAGACACAATATTTAACATGAGCAATGCGTTCTTTATCCAATTGATAGAACATGTGACAAAACATTAACGCTGCCCAATGCAGACTATTCTACGCTATCACAACGTCTTCATGAGAACACAAGTCTGACAAACTAGCTTCCATTAAGGAGCCCCCTAACTGAAATTAAAGTTTGTCCTGCTCATGCAAATCTTACCTGTCCAATGTTTACGCCGTTGTAGTTTGTAGAGGGCATCTGACGCATTCGTTATTGACTTGAACGCACTAACCACAAAAAGAGTGACACAAGAGGTACTTGAGGAAAGTTTTAATGCTCTTGTAAAACGACAGACATAAATTGTACACATTAATTGTGTCGAATCTGTGAAACTATTAACATCACTAAAGGGTATTATTCTCCACTTCCTCATTCTGAAACACTTTTTCCGCTTTACGTTGAATTTATCTTAATTTGATCTGGTGTATTATATTTATTCAGGTGATATTTCAGTATTCGTACACGCAAATGACAATAACTCTATGAGGAACACGTGAAATATTCAATAAGTCTTTTATTATCCAGCTCATGTGAGTTCAATTCACACTGTCCTCATTGTTAATATCAGCTGGTCTGACCAGCTAGGCTTATCACTGCTTGCATCATAAGTTTCACTTAATGATTATTTAAGAAAATATTGAAATACGAGACATATAATGGCTGTTATATTGTTCCATTTGTATGGGCTCATAACAACATCAAGCTTCACAGTTTGAAAAGACCATACAGGTATCGCTATTTAACCCGAAAAGTTAGTTCAGAATGGACTCCTGCAGACCATCACTAGGAATCAGATGGGTCCTTTGTTAACAAGTCGAAATGTGACGTATCCAGTCATCTTTAAAGGGGCAGTAGAACGTTTTTTGCAAAAAAAAATTTTTAATTTCTCATTTATAATGATAGTTTATGTCATTTATATTTACTTTGGAGGCTAAAACATCTTATTTCACACACCAATTATCAGTAGTGGTAACAGCGGTGTTGCGTATAAAGCAAAACTTGCATGGCGGACATTTTATTGTGAACACAATTTATTATTTCAAATGACAAAAACTATTCCCATGACCTTCCAGAACACTATTTTTTAACTTGATTTTCTTAAGAGTGAAGGGTGTTTTGCTATTGGTGACATTATTTTTCAAATACATTTCATCGACATATTTCATTGAAAAAACGTGCTATTGCCCCTTTCAAACTACATCTACAGCAAATATCGTCTGAAGTATTTTATTTTTCATATACATTTACTTCATGTGACACCTTGTAAACCTGTAAACCAAACTTGAATCATTTATAAATAAACCATTATTTTGAAATTTTATACTGGAGTAGTTGAATTTCAAATTTGCCTCTCTGACAATATGGTTTCTCTATAGGAAAATAGATGGGAATCAGATGGGTCCTTTGTTAACAAGTCTTAAAATCTTCATATACAGCAAATGTCGTCTGAAGTATTTTATTTTTCATATGCATCTACTTCACGTGACACCTTGTAAACCTGTAAACCAAACTTGAATCATTTATAAATAAACCATTATTTTGATTGATTTTTTATTTGATTGTTGAGTACATATTTGACTGTCTGACATTATGGTTTCTCTATAGGAAAAACATTTGCTTAATTTGAAGTGTATCCAATGGGACGTGTGAGTGTGAAATGTGAAACTGTATGATTTTCAATTACCAATGTATTATGCTTTGACGTCGTACTCTAAAACTGCATAGCACAGGCGTTAAATAACAAATCAAAGAATACTTCTATGTTGTTTTTAGTTTGTATAAATACTTCCAAAATTAATTTGGATAAAACACAGTTGTTCATTGACATAATTATAAGACACATTATAAACAGTTATTAATAAATGTGTCTCATTCTGCATATGTTTATAACATTTCAAACATGGTAAGAGTCATGTTGGTGTTAATTTCATTTCTTACCCCTACATTAAACAAAGGTATTTTAACCTTTTAAATAATACTAATTATAATTATAACAACTACAGATATGTGTAAGTGTGTGTACTTTATTTTGTAATTCAGTTTAGTCTTGTTATTGAAGATAGTTTAATTTGTATTGTCATGTATATATACATGACGTTTATGTTGGCAAACATGTTACTGACTGTACAATTGGCAATTTCAGGTCAAATTTTAATTAATGTTTGGCCCAGTTATGCCACAATATTTCATTGAAATTTAGAGTGGTACAAAGGTTCCTCTTATAGTAAATGTGCATTTCATACAATTGTTTTAGATTATCTGTTTCAATTTCATCTTTTTGTTTGTGTAAAAGCCTTCTAATAAGAGACTTGGATAGAAATATATCTGTAAACGGATTCAAAACTTTGCTAATTAAGAATTCCGACATTGAAGACACAGCCACAGGGAAACACGTTTGAGTTTCCAATGGTAATGGTGGTTACAAAGACTTTGAGGAGCTGCTGTTATGTTTATAAATATGTTTATCTTTTATTATAGCAATGTCTTGCATCGACTGCTCCAAGCTTTCGTGTACACCATCAACGTAGGTTGGTTGAACACTCATCTTGAGCTGGTTATCACCACAATAACCATGAAACTTCAGTCCATATTGACGGATCAGTCTGCCCTGTGGTGAGAAGAGGACAGGGCCCAGAACTGAGCTCTGGGGTACTACACCAGACATTGTGATTCCCACTGGAAGGTGTATTTGTGTTCACCCATGCGCTGCATTTAAACAATCTAAACTTCCTTGTAGGGCCGGGGTAGCCTAGACTTGCCGGGCGACTTTATTAGGTCACGCACCTTTGTTATATTATTAACACGTCAGTATCACTCATGGCATTAAAGGTGCATCCATTGTGTTTCATAAAATTGTATTTGGCTTACATATTCATCCACAATCGCCAAATATATCATAATTACTAGTTTTCAATTAAAATCAAGACTTAGTAAACATCATTATGCATTGTGTAGAAACCGAACTTGCACGACCCTTGTACATGCATAGTAATTATATGACTTATGAAACATTATAAACCAAAAATTGTTCATTTTGTCTGTTATAAATAAGATTCCAAAATTACTGCTCACTACTTTTACCTTCATATCGTCAACATTTCGATAAACTAATACCATTTATAATGTTTGGAATATGTGACCCCAATCAACACAATGGATGTACCTTTAATTTCCACACACCCACCATTGGAACATTAATGTTTTTTTCATACCGACAAGTAACAGAGACGGATTAAATTTCATTTTTCTGCAGAAATAATATTTACTTGAACAGTTTCTGTTTATATATACATCAAAAACTAGTTTTAAATAATAAATACAAACGCACATATATTATGTTGATAATAGTTTAATGAGACTTAGTGCAATGTTAAAGGTACATCGATCCATTGTGTTGTTGGGGGTCACATATTGCAAACTTTATAAATGGTGTTACTTCATCGAGAAGTAACGACTGTTACCGAAAACCACCATTTTGATGATAGTAGACTTAGCATTTTGACGATATGAAGGTAAAATTAGTTATTTCTGATCGAAAACCGGACAATACACAGCGTGTGGCGCGCGCCAATGAGTCAAACGTAATTTTGGAATCTTATTTATAACAGACAAAAATACAATTTTGAGTTGATAATGTTTAATAGGTCACATAACTACTGTGCATGTAAATGGGACGTGCAGTTTCGGTTTCTGCACATGCATAATGATGTTACTCAATTTTGGTCGGAAACTAGTTATTGTGATATATTTGGCGATTGGGGATAAATATGTAAGCTGAGTGAATTTATCTGTATTGTAGACATCACATGTGGTGAGTTGGAACGTATGAAAGCCAAATAAAATTTTATGAAACACAATGGATGCACCTTTAAAAGATGGCACTAAAGTCAACCTTAGTGTTAAGGTTGTTTTGTGCAACGACTCACAGGTCTTTATGGAATTAAGCAAGAACAGAACGTTAGACACTTGCACATACACAAAAGAAATTCTTCTCAAGCACAGACTTGGAGCAAACGATCCTACAAGAAAGCTCTGAACTGTGGCGGCCCCTAATCTAAAGTTTCTGATCTCCAGTCATGATATCAACAGCAGTAATGTGTACACCGTAACTGAGGCGTGTCATAGATTGAGTAAACAGAATTCTCTCATAAAACTTCGTACTGTTTCGACTGCTAGGAATCGGGTTCAGATAGGATTCGCCCACAAGTGGTTTAAAGGTAATATGTAGCACTTTATACTTGCATTAGTAATGTCGCCGTGGTATTTAGTTGGTATTAAAGCTGTATCCACTTATTATATTTTACTTGGGTTGTAATTGCCCCTGTTGGACGATTAAATATATGGTTTAAATTTGTTAAGTTTATCTAACCGATTAGTGAATCATTAGTTTTTATGGAATTGTACAGGAGAACGAAAATGATATCCACAGTTTCCACTGACCCAGCATTTTGAAGACTTAAGTTCCCTACTGAAACATTGTGGACAGACTCTTTAACCACAAGGACAACGCTGTATAAACCCTTTTCATCTTTTTCCTCAAAACTAATGCAATAGAAAACTGAAATCTTGTATTCAGACAGCCAATGGATATTTGTATAGGTTTGGTAAATCAGTGACCCCAAGTAAGAAACTAAGGGACGATGCAATGCCCTAAACATGTTTTCTCCTTCCTCTTCACATAGAAAAAGCTGAAATCTCGTGTACAGCCTTAATTAGGGGTTCCCTGCAAGTTTAAAAGTCTACTGCCTGCTTGTCCTGAGCATTCAGCAATTTTGGTTTTATGTGTCAGGTCAGTTTGTATTGCTGGCTGCTGATCATGTATTTATAACAAGGAGCACAGGGAATATGCCCTAAAACAATGATCTTCTCTATCAATAAGTAAAAGCCCGAAAAAGCTTAAGTTTTGTGTACAGACTCTTTGATCATTGGGAATTATAAAGTGTAGGTTTGGTAACTCCAAATGAAGGGCTACAGGTGCAACTCCCTTAAACAATATCAGCATTCTTCTCAAAAACTAAAAGCACTGACCAAAAGCAAGATGAAATCTCTTAGGAATGGGAATTGTAGATTTTGGTTACTCTGCGGCCACCAAGACTTTACCTTGAAACCTATTTTTTTCAAGAAGGTGGTTTATATGTTGTACATTCGTTAAGCGTCTTACAACTACTGAAAATTAAAATGTTCAACCTTATATTCTTTATTTTTTAAAGCCTGATGAGATACAGATCCGATGACTCTTTTTTCTTTTGAGTACATGAATAGTTCTGTCACTTTTAAAGGAACGACAATGTGAAATAAGGAATATACTCGCATGTGTATTTGCAGAGAAGCGTTTACATGACACAAATACTCACGTGTGCAGACATACATATATGCAAATATACTTTTACATGACCTCCAGAGGTAGTGTAAATATACTCCGTGTGTATATTTACTCACGTATGTAATTGCGTTTATATGCACAACATACATACCAGGAGCAGATAAACACACATGAGTATTAATACATACGTATGTATACGGTTGCATGTAAACGGGGTATATGATGACAAATATTTGCAACTATTTAGACAATATAACTAACGAGTGACGGGGAATGACATATTATCTTTCACTAGTTACATTAATTACATAATTCTCGAGATTTGGTTAGATAAACATGTCAGTAAGATGAATGAAGTAGTTCCGGCAACCAATGAAATCGTTTGTTTTCTGTAACAGCCAATCAAAAGCTAGGGAAATGTGTAACTCCCATGTGACTTACAGGGAAAATACCACCCTGTGTCCATCTTATATATGAGAATGTCATTAAAGTTAGTAATCATCTGTATTTCTGATTTTCGATTTGATGAGGTAGCACAGTTTTTATGATAATGCATTTTTTTCATGAATTTTACAACTGTTTGAAATATGACAGTTGTTTTTCTATGATTGTACTTTATAAAATGTATTATATAGGCTGCCAATGTAAACTTAAGATAGTAATACAGGCGTGCAATACAGTTTCCAAAGTCGATTTCGGTATTGCACGGGTGACGTTTTTCCTTCTCTAAACTTCCAATTCAATCTTCGTAATTTATGTTTTCATCCCACTGGTAATAACCTTTCAAATAATCATTTGTCAATAATATTGACAACACGTGTGGGAAATAGACGCTCATATAACCCTTGATAAAGCAAAAGGCGCCATGCTGAGGGAATCGGAAAGCATTTCCGAAGGCTTCCCTATCGATACTGCGTCAGTGTGACGTCACACCGTATATGACTGTGACGTCATTTTTCATGGTTACGTCATTCGAAAGAAGCACGACGGACGAAATACTGAATGTTGTTTCTAATTTTCATATCGTAGGAATTAAATTATATCAAGCAAATTTGATGTTTTCAGATATGAAATCATCAGTCGTGCGGGTCGAGCAACCGTCGGTGTATCAATGCGCGGTACCTCACCCCAGTACCTCGAAGCTGTCATGGAAGCGGAGGAATATTTGTTCTTCGAACTCGTTGTTCCTCCGCTTCCATGACATCTTCTCGTTCAAATCAAACATTCCAAATGCACAAGTATGATGATATTACCGGATGCTCTTTTGACAACAGTAGAGCAAAGGGTCTTCTTACTTCAAGGCCTCATGTTTATAATGTTGAACGATTTCAACATCATTTGAAATCTTTGCATACTTATGTCATAGAAATGATAAAACACACTGAAAATGATAACTGGTTGAAAAAGTACATGGAATATATTACCAGCTGTTCTCTAGACATAATCTCGAAAGCTGCCAGCTTTGCCAGAACCTTTAAAACTGTTTATAAGAAAATGTGTCCAAACCAAGCGGGACTTTATGGGAAGTGAGACATCTGGATGACAGGAAGCCACACTTTAATGAATTACAGAACACTGACAATTTGAAGAAGTACCTGATATTGGACATACCTTTGGATTCGAAAATCGGGAGATCGATATTATGGGAGAAAAAGGAAATTCAATTTCTTACAGTATTTACAATTATTATATGGTACCAGAACGTGCAAAAAGATTTGAGTACGCGAAGGTAGGTTTCTATTTTATCATCTTCAGCTTATATTCCCAATACAATATAAACTGAGGTACAAAGAAACCTTACACCCCAGTTGGTTTCGTCATATGTTTGATTTAAAATTACCAATATCTTCAGTCATCAGCCAAGAAATAATTCTATATGGTTTGTATTTTTTGGGGAAAAAATGAAATTTTAAATTGATAAATTCTTCCAAAATTAATTTGGTTAAAACACAACTGTTCATCGACATATAAGACATACATGTATGCTAAGTGAAAATCAATAAATGGGCCTCATTCTGCACACGTTTACAACATTATAAACATGGTAGGGGTCATGTTGGTGTAAACATGATTTTATACCCCTTTCAGTGACTATAAAATCTGCATGTTTGAAAAAAAAGGAGTATGATGTTTGCCGAATTAGTCAACATATTGCACAGTAAATAATATCCCGTTTCTATCATATCAATGTTTTGTTATTTTTACTGTATGAGTGAAACAATGGGGTGTACAGCTTGTACCTCAGTTCATTACAGTTTTAATGTTTCTCATCTTTCTAATCTAAAATGCCTCTGAAAGAAGTTACATCTAAAATGTTAAATTTGTTGACACTTAGACTTGTTGCATTTTTGTTAACTATAATTATGATAATGCTAGGTTGATGACATACACTATATTAGAAATGATTTGATGTAAGTACAATGTCAACGTATGAATGTTTGTTTGGTCCTTTCAGGTTGTTGAAATTGAACAAAGTCAACCAATCCTAGCTGTTGCCGCCATAACGTCTTACAGCAAAGCCGGAGAGGAAACTACAGAGGCAGTGGAGGCTTAGTGCCAGGAGACGTATGAATGTTTGTCCTGTAAACCTGAACATGTGTATGGTGACGTTCTCTTTATTCCCGGAGACTACTACGCTGTTGGACTTACAACAGTTCACAACAAGGGAGACAACCCCTACACATGTGGGGAACTCAGGAAAACTGTCAGTGTGGACATTGCAGAAGGTTTCTCTTTTGCAGTCAAGACCATCAAGAATAAATAAGGGATATTCAATTCGATGTGGGGAGAAAAGAAGGTAGGCCTCCTGACCATCACTGTACATGTCTCCGTCATGGTCCTGCACAGCAAACAAGCCTCCAACAACAACGTCACCGTCCATGTACACCTCCTCGTTGTAAGCTGCAGCCAGGCTAACAAGGAGCAGAAGGGGGAGGGGAAAGTGGATCATTAATTGTTGCTGAGATGAATGTAATTATAAACTACAACTACACAAAAACATCAATATCATACAAAGAGGAAAAATAGACAAATGTATCATTAAAGAAGCTGGTTCCTTATATTCTGCAGAATGAAAGTGAAGTATAGTAGTGACCTCGGCATTTATCCTGGAAAAACTTGGAGGAGAAGCACTGCAACACCCCATTTAATACTTTTTTTAAACGGTTATGAAGTTTATTACCAGTTCATAGTAAGTTATATTGTGATTAGTAATTCAAATGATAGGTACTAGAATGCCTGTCATGTGAATTCGCTGGTAACTAAAATAACCATGTTGTTTTGTCATGCCCAGAATAATCCCTAGATGTCACATATTGAATCTATACTTCTATGCATGAACATGTTGTAGCTGTCCAATAGTTATATTGAATAACATGTATTCTTAACATGATTATTGAGTAATAAGAAGTTTGTCAGATTACTGTATTATTACAGATTATTGTATGTGTATAATAAAAGAACGAACGAACGAATAAAGGACCGAGGAAACGAATACACGACGAACGAATGAATGAACAAGAGGAATGGACGGATCAGGTAAATTCAAATGGCCGAATATTGGTGTTGACACCATGCATGTTATAACCGTCAATACACGTTTCCTTTAATAATTTCCTTATTTGAAATAAATGTTTTCCATGTGCATGCAACATTACCTGTTCAGTGTTGTCGACAGTTACGAAGAATGAAAATGATATTTGCAAATGATTGATAAAGTATTTACTTGAGTATATCAAACAAAAGAAGAGGGGCACATAAACTGGTCATAAGAGTTCAGGGTAGCTTGCCCAACTTCCTTCTTGAGTACAAGCTTTCCTGCTTCCTTATTTTATTTTGACTTGGTCTGTTGCAGATCTATTGGAATTCACTCAGGTGTCACGCAACTTTAGCATATAACAGATAGTGACATATGTCTTCTTTCCTCTGCCTCAATATAACGCTAGTAAATAATAACTTAGGATTAATGTGAATAAAGAAGAAAACATAGAATACCCTTATTGAGTTTTAGTCTCAACTCTTACATTAGTTCCTGTTATAATGAATTATGAAGTTCCTTTAGTGTGCATCTTGCTCAGAAGTGTTTCGGTGCATTCGGTTTACGTTTTAAGGAGAAATTTTCACTGTCAAGATTAGAGTGCACATCACACAATCCAAATATGCAAAACACAGACATGTTGCTTAAGTGGTTCAGGACATATAAATTGCGTTAATGTCTGAAACTGAGTACATCAAACTGTACTATTTACACATAGTTTATGTTTAATTTTTTAATCAGTCTTTACATATATAAGCATTTATTGAAGACAAAACGTCCCTCTGAAGGTTCCATTGTGCTTGTCAACACGCTGACAGAATTTCCGTACTCAACAGCTTGTCCCTGAACAGAAAAAGCAGACCAAACAAACAGCGAACCTTTAGTTTTTCTTACATCTCTGTTACTCGTTGGTTTCCGTGATGGTTTGTGGTGGTCATTTGTACCGCATTGTGAAGGTAAGTTAATTGTAGTAAATTATTTCGAATTTTTTTATTTATTTTAGAAATACAAAGAAATAATGCCTAATACATAGAGGATACTAAACGACCTTCTATTTAATACCATTTTTATTAAACGAGTTAATGATTTTGTATAAAACGAGCGAAAGCGAGTTTGATACCAATCATTCACGAGTTTAATAAAAATGGTATTAAATAGAAGGAAGTTTAGTATTCTGTTTATTACTCGCCCACCTATAATCTAGCGAAATAGCCGACATAGCTCTGAAACTATGATTCCCGCAAGTTCGATAGCACTGTGACGACGTTACTCCCATTGTGACGTCATAACCTCGAACTATTGTGACGTCATACGTGCGGCGGTATTACACTAGTTTAATATTGCAGTATAAATATTACACTGCAGTATCTTACACGGGCGAGTAATAAATTTACCTTTTAAAATTCTACAAGGTAGAGAGTGGCAGTCAAAAGAAATATTGCATTACCATGGATCTCGTGCATATATATCTCGAGCAGTAACAAAAGGGTTTAAAGATAAAATGTAGATAATTGAAAGTTCTTAAGGTTTCAACCACTATCACAGTTTGTAGTTGAGCGTATTGTAATGTTTTTGCTTCGAGGTTTAATTCCTTTTGTTTAAGTACAAATGTTTAAAACACACACACACACAAAACGTATCAATTTTAATGAACAAAATTTCAAAACATCATTATAATAACAAAGTGAACATGTGACCTAAATATTAATCAGTTTTCATCATCATTCACAAGATTAAAAAAAATAAAATTGTTTATTAACATTAACATTGATTTCGCAATAGAATTTATCATATTACATGTCAATAACGATTAGAAATATGAACGCAGTGCAAACAATACACTATATATATACATATTTGTCGAGTTATTAAAATATACAAACACATTGAAAATGATCTATACTAGAATATAGTTCTGTGGAGAAACAAGCTTGTAATCTTGCAATAGATCCAACGAGGAAGTTATAAATGGAGAAGCCTATCTATGGTTGGCTGAGTGCTATTGTCAAATCATTCCTTTTGACATCGATATATCAGCATTGCACCGCGAGTGTCGCTTAAGAAAAGGTGAATGTGGGAATATTGAATCGGGGTATTTTGCCTTGTGTTCAATTTCGAAACGCTTCGAGCACTGGAAATAGAGTACAGGTATGTTTGTATTAATCGATTGTGAAGTAGATGTTTTGCATATTAATGGTCGTACTCAGCAGCATATATCCATGTTATTAATGTCTTCTTATTATTACATGATTGTTCATTCTATTCAGGAGATATCACACCCAATTACAGCTGCGTACCGAAAGTTTGTTCACCCCTACTGGTGTATTTTAGTGCAAATATCATGTAATTTGGCAAGCATCGTATCAACGCGAAAACTGGACCGATCGTTTTGCATTTTTGCATTATAAAAAGATAGTCCATAACATAATCTTATTTGTTATCTCATAGTAAACAGTTATAGTTTTGGCAGCTATTTGAAGTGACTAGGGGTCCTTTTTATCAAAATCCAGTTTTATTTTCTCCTGTGAAATATTCAGTAAGTGATCAACTTGGTCTAACATACATCATATATTTCCTCTTATACTCATTCAATGTATTTGGGATGAATTTATTCTCATTTAATTTATTTGAAAACTTTAATTCGAAAATTAATTAAATTTGACCTCTTCTGTCTTGTTCATTATGTCTAATTTCATAAACATGTACCACAGGATACGTTTGAGAATGATTGTTTTACTCATGGATATATGATGATTCATTATCATTGTATGTGATATATATTTATATATTCATGAACGTCAATTTACATGATAATCGCACTAAGATACACAAGTACGGTAGGTGAATAACTTTCTGATTATTTCTGATTTAGGTGATGATAGTAATGAAATCCACAGATCCAAATACATCCAATATTATACATTTATAGACTTGTGATGAGGTCAATACCTGTTTTTATGGACCCGGGAAAACAATATTGACCAAGGACGAAGTCCGCGGTCAATATTGTTTTCTCGGGTTCATAAAACAGGTATTGATCGAATCACCAGTCCATAATTGTTTTAGTATGTATTTGGCACAGGAAGAAAAGAAAACAACGAAATACAGTCAAAAATGTAATTTGGTTTGAACAGCTGGAACTACGGTCAGATGGTCATGGTTACAATAGCATGACGTCATACAACAATCGTTTGACATCATGTAACAATCGTTTGACGTCAATATTGTTTTTGGTCGGACTCGGGCTGGAGTCAATTTGCTTTTCTGTCGACGGTCACGTGATGGCCTCTCGACTAATCAGATCACTGAAAAAATATGCTTACATAATAATGCGTTTTATCGTTGATATTTTCGAATTTGGCGGTGAGTATGATAGAAGAAACTCACAAGGTGCATGTAGTTTTATCCTTATATATTACTTATCATCCACGACAAAAGTACTATTTTCATTTCTTACGAAATGGTGATGCACAATGGTGTTGGTTTTCAGTTACAATGATCAACATATTCCTCCTCCTCCTGCTCCTTGTTAGCCTGGCTGCAGCTTACAACGAAGAGGTGTACATGGACGGTGACGTTGTTGTTGGAGGCTTGTTTGCTGTGCAGGACCATGACGGAGACTCGTGCAGTGAGGTCAGCCCCAGTTCTATCCAGGAGTACCAGGCTGTCAGATGGTTCTTCTCTCAGCTCAACAACAGGAACTACATCAACAATGTCAAGATTGGTAAATTATTTATCAATGATAATGTTCAATGTTACTTTGGTCATTGGTGATGACTTGACCAGAAGAACATGATATCAGTGTATTTAATTAATAAATAACTTTAATGTGCGAATGTTTCATCAACAATGTAACATTGTTAAACATTAATTTCAAACAATTAGTCAACAAAACGGTAGTGATTTGATGTCATATAACATAATCATATTTAATTCAAATCCAACTGTATCAGATAACAATGATGTTAGTGTTTAAATCGACCAATGTGTTAACTGTGTATCTTTATGATACACAAAGAAAAAAGTGAAGCATCCCCTGATATGTGTGATGATATCTTTTCGAGAATATTTTAAATAGTTAAACAAGGTTCATTTATGAGAAGACTAGTGTTTGTGCGATACGTTCCAACCTTGATGCTTGACAGTCGCGCCTGGGGCACAGGGATGCACGTGCAACATACTACGCTCGAGGATCACAACATGCAGTATGGCCCAACTGCATTTGATGGTATGTAATGTTGTTTTCCATAGCCATTCAAGCATATCTATTGAACATGGCACGAAGACGATTGTCAATGGATCTCAGAAATCAAATTATTGGTGTGCATGAATGTCCTTTAAGGCGATAGGACGAAATCTGGGCTACCACTACACTGTTGTTAGTCATGTAGTCCGGAAGCATGTGCAGACAGGAAGTGCAATGGACCGTCCAAGGTCTGGAAGACCTACTGTCACTACACCTCGAGAGGACCGGCACCTTCTTCGACATGTACGCCGAGAACCCTTTCTGACAAGTCCTCAACTGAAACATCTGTGGTTACCAAATCGAAACATCAGCACCAGAACAGTCAGAAATCGCCTCAAATCGGTAGGACTAAAGGAAGGAAGGGTAATAAAACGTCCCGTGTTGATAAACTATCATAAACGCGCATGTTTGGAATGGTGTTTGGACAGACAACACTGGAATCTGAGGACCTGGTGGAAAATCCATTGGTCTAACGAGAGTCGATTCTTGCTCCATGTTACTGATGGGCGTGCACGTGTTTTGAGACAGAAGAATACAGCTTATACCCCCAGGAACATCCAGCTTACTGTTGCGTATGGAGGTGGCTCTGTTATGGTATGGGGATGCCTGTCTCACGACTGCAAGCTTCATTTGGTCACCATCAGGGGGAACGTAACGGGGGCTCAATACATCCGGGATGTGTTACAGCTGGTCGTTGTTCCTCATTTCGATAACCATGCATTTCGATGACCATGCACTTGTTACACGACACAGTACCATTGTTGATTACATGCGAGCCAACACAGTGGCAACTTTACCCTGGCCAGCAGTAAACCCAGATCTTAACCCTCTGGAGCATGTGTGGGATATTCTAGGGCGGAGACTCCAGGCTCGGAACCCTCCAGTACATAATTTACATGAGTTGGAGGCAGAACTCACAAGAACAGATCCGACCTCTGACTGGAGGCATGAGACGTAGGGTGCAGTGTGTCATCCTGGTACGTGGCGGTCCTACCAGATACTGATCATTCTTATTGAACATGTACACTAGGGTCTACAAAGAACATGTAGAAGTGACAATACGTATGCTCCATACTTTTGTGGACATTGTTTCATGGTTAAATAGTACCTGTGTAAACATAACGTCATCGTTATATAAATCATGATACTGCTACATAGTGTTACGTTTCTGTCTTGCCAGATGGCTGTTCTATCCCAAAATCTCAGACTAATTTAGGGTCATAGCAGAGTTTACTTGTTTCTGACATTCAGCTATATGAAAATATCAGGGGGTGCTTAACTTTTTTCTTTGTGTATACCTGTAAATAAATATATATAATTTTATTCCTACGTACAGGACTTCATACATTCAAGACCTGTGGACTTGTATCTGGTGCTGTGAAGAAAACTCTCAATTTCATTGAATATGAAAACAGAACACTATTTGGTGAGTACAGTGAATTGTTCTTGATATAGGTTGCATATAGATAAAAGAAACGAATAAAGTCTTACAAGATATGTTATCCTTCCAGGATTGATTGGTCCTTTTACTTCGTCTGCAACTCAGAGTGTTTCACGTCTGCTGAGCTCACTTCCGGTACAGGATCGTCTGCCTCAGATTGTGTACTCCGCTACAGCAACAACTCTGTCAGACAGAGACATCTATAAGAATCTCTACAGAGTTATCGTTCCTGATAACGTTCAAGTGGATGTGAGTTCTGCTATTACGTAATTTAACTAAACTAATTTAACCCTAACTGTTTGCCAAAGAAAGTTATGCTGGACTTCCTTACTTACCCCACATACTCTTGTTTGTCATTAAATAACTATATTCATTTGCTTATTATATGACTTCCCTTTAGATCATGCTGCAGCTGATGGTGTCCCTGAAATGGAACTACATCGCCATCGTGTACGACAGCGACGTGTACGGAACAGACTCGTCAAAGGCACTGAAGGACATGGCAGAGAAACATGACATCTGTGTTCCTGTGTTCACTGCAATAGACAGCAGCAGTGAATCCTACAGTCCACGGGAGTCCTTCAGATCAGTTGGAAGAGATATCGAGGGACTTGGAGAAGGAAAAGGATCTCCTATCCTTGGCATTGTATTCATTGGACAGGCAAAAACAGCGGAAGACATGTTTAAATATCTTGAAGTTAGTCAGAACAGGATGCAGATAATTGCATCCGAGTCATTGAGTAAAAGTGAACAGTATGTGAAAGATGGCAGTGAGGTTTACACTAGAGCAAAGGGTCTTCTTACTTCTAGGCCTCACGTTTATGATGTCGACCAATTTCAAGAACATTGGGAGTCTTTGCATACAAATATTACAGAAATGATGGAACACACTGAAAATAATGACTGGTTGAAAGAATACATGGAAGAAATTACCGGATGTTCTTTAGGTAGCATCTCGACTGTATCAGAAAGTTGTCTAACAAAATCCACTGACTATGTAGATGACCAGCAGATGTCCTTGTATGTGGGTTATGCCCTGTTGGCTGCTGCCAGCTTTGCCAAATCCTTCAAAACTGTTTATGAGAAAATATGTCCTAGCCAGACGGGACTTTGTGGGGAACTTACAAACCTGGCTGATAGAAAGCCATATTTTGATGCATTACATAATATTGAAATTGATCCGGAAAGGGATTTTGAAGAATTACCCAATATTGGACATGCCTTTGTGTTCGAAAATGGGGAGATCAATATCATAGGAGAAAATGGAAATTACACTTCTTACAGTATTTACAATTATCAGAAGGCACCAGACAGTACAAACAGATTTGAGTATGTCAAGGTATGTTAAAGCCAGCATATTTCAATAATCAAAGTTCGAGAAGTGGTAATCAATGTTTAATTTCGATATTGACATACACCGAGGTAATGACAATACCTTATGTCTTAAAGGAGTCAACTACAAAGGTTAACAAGTCGATAAACAATAAGTCGGTTTGTATGTCTCAATTTAATCATGTGACTATGTTACTTAGTATTTAACATCTGTTTAAACACATTTGGAGAGCATAAATTGCTTTTGGACATTATATCTGGTACTTGAAATTTAATAAGGATTTGAATAATAGGGATTCTTGAAATAAAGACATTATGTTAGTACAAGATGATAACACCTTAATGTCATAAAACAAGCCAGAAAGCCATATTTAACTCTCCTATCTCGTCTACTTAAGGAGATTCCAAAATGACGAATTTAAAAATCGTGTTTTTCAGACTTTTGAATTAATAATGTTTCAAAAATTTGAATTAGGTTTTGTTGTTTTTTCAGACGGTGCTGTAACTATGTTTAAGTCGTGTACATCACTCGTTGAGTAATATATCTTGCCTCTTTGTTGGCATCGTTTCTTTTGCCCCTTAGTGTATATGCTTTTGACGGTTTGTCGTTTGTGTATAAATTGAAATGTTGATTTTATAAAACTTCTGCTTATCATTAATTTCTATTTTTGATTATATCAGAAACAGTTAAAAGCGTGTTATTTGTCAGATTAATTTTATCATGATCTTTTAGGTTGCAGATTTTAACCAAAGTCAACCAAACCTAGCCCTTGCTGATATCAAGTCTTACAGCAAAACTGGAGAGGAAACTACAGAGGCAGTGGAGGCTCAGTGCCAGGAGACGTATGAATGTTTGTCCTGTAAACCTGAACCTGTGTATGGTGACGTTCTCTTTATTCCCGGAGACTACTACGTTGTTGGACTTACACCAGTTCACAACAGGGGAGACAACCCCTACACATGTGGGGAACTCAGGAAAACTGTCAGTGTGGACATTGCAGAAGGTTTCTCTTTTGCAGTAAAGACCATTAATAATAAAGAAGGGATATTCAATTCGATTTTGGGAGAAAAAAAGATTGGGCTTGTTCTTATGGATACTTGCAACGCAGCTTTCCTGACGAGAGAAAGAATTACCAAATTCCTGAGAGGAGAGGTTAGATTAAACAACGAAATGAATAGTTCTCAGATTCTTGACAAAATCATAGGATTTGTGGGACCTTACTCCAGTTCAAACTCTGTTGCAATCTCCCTGACGATGACTGAGATAAATTATTTATACATTTCGTATTCAGCAACTAGCAGTAGATTGAGTGACAGGACAACCTTCCCGACTTACATGAGAACCTGTGCACCAGACAGCAGTCAGGCAGATGTCATCATGAAACTCGCCAAATCCATAGATGCCAGATATGTTCAAATCATACACACAGACGGTGAATATGGAGTGGCAGGGAAAGACGCATTAGTTGAAGCTGCGAAAACACACAAAGTCTGTGTGGCTCAAACTCTTGCAGTAGAAGACACAACTGATGCTGCTAAGCTTCAAGGATTTGTTTCTGACCTCAGAAAGTTTCGGAAAGCAAAACTGATTATAATTTTCACTCGATCGCATGTCACCAAGATTTTGCTCAATGCCTTGAACAATGAAATAGAGTTGAACGAATTTGTCTTCATTGGAGGAGAAAGCTGGGGAAAGCGTGAGGAGGTTTTGGTTGATAATCCCAAACTTCGAGGAAGTTTAACCTTAGCACAGGAACTGCCACTTACTGAGGGATTTGAAGAGTACTTCAGACATATCAACATTGATGAGACAGAGAATCCATGGTTACAGGAGTTTCTTGAGCTAAGGTTCAATTGCTTTCTTCCTATGAGTTTTAACAAGATACATGAGCGCCTCTGTCAACCAAACGTTATAAACGAAATGAAAGTCTTTGACACATGGATCCCGTTTGCTATCAATGGAGTTTATTCGTTGGTTCTTGGATTCCAGAAGGCTTTAGAGACAATATGTCCCGGGTCGAGCACTGTCTGTCCTGAGTACACAACAGAGGATTTGATCAGACACACCATGGGGGTGCAACTGGACATCTACAGGACTGGGGAAGCTGTTCGAGTGTTTGATGACAACGGAGAAGGTCTTGTTGGTTACAGGATCTCACATGTCGTCCGGGAAGGAGACAATCTAGTGTATAAAGAGGTGAGGCATAAACATAGGAAGACCGATGGTTGACATACATATCATTGGTACAGTCATAGTAGTTGTATTAGCATTACACACCAAATAGATACTCACTTGAAAACATTAATCAGGGAAAAAGCTATTGAATGTTTCCTGTCTAGCAAAAATTAAAGCTGTTCGATTGCAGTCCCGCTCCACTTGACCTTTACACTTGTTCTGCTATACCTCAACTACTTCATCATAATCATATTGTTTTTGTGCCTAATATGCCTATAAACCGAGTTCTACTCCGAGTTGTAAAGCATTCGGCCATGTTGGCAACGAAGTGCCTATTTCGATAAAAAAAATGTATATATTTTGCAAGAAGGCTTTGATTACTGGGCGATAAGTTTGTATAATCCCATGGGCTGAGGATCGATACAAGGCTTGAAATTCAACAAGACTGTAAATAAGCTTGCTACTACAGTAGTGCGGTTTCGCATGACGTGGATAAATAGGTTGGAAATTGAGCTTATTGATTATTTCCATTTTGTTCACCGTTGCATTGTCTGTAAAACGACCAACCAGTTTTTTCTTTGGAGATTACGTAATCATTTTGATAGTGTTATAACAGGTTCTCTTCGGTTTTGTTCTGCCGTTCGCCTTTTCTGATACATGTACCTCTGGCAAATATTCTGAAAAATCTAAACTTTAAGAAATCATGCACATTTTGTAAATGACGTTCATTTCATGAATGAACATCCATGTCCGCCTTGCTTTATCGCGGCCTTCTTATGACGTCACCCTATTGTTACAATGACGTCATATGACTAAGTGTTTTTTCACTGAGTAGAATAACATGTTATTCACTCAGTGAATATGCGGATTTTTTTTAAACAATAAAAGCCTTATTTCACAACTGTGAATGTAATAAAGTGGAATATCAACCGAACGATATCAACCATCCTCGATAATCCAGCGCTATTGTTCCGATAAATCTACACACAAGCGCTGGAAAACAGTAAGGGTATTTATCCCTAACCTTGTTACCTCCTCTTGGGTCCATGTTATCCAATCAGAAACGAAACGCAGACACTATCTGCGTAAACAACTCGACCAATCAAAACGCATCACTACCGTTGTTTATAGAAACAAACATAGCAGCGGCCGACTCACTCGATTACGATAAAGTTTGTAACACATTCAGCGTAGAAAACCTGACAGAAACTCAAAAGAAAGTTTTAAGAAGTCTGTACGAGAAGAAGGGTGTATTCATGGCCATCAAAACGGGTGGAGGTAAATGATTAAAATCCCTGTACTGCGAAAGCCAAGATCCTGACACGAGAGTGCTTGTTATTTCACCCTTGATTTCAAGTGATCTCATTGGTTGTTAGAAAGCAAGCGTTTCGCTGAGTCATTGCGAAGGGAGGTAACTAGGTTATGGGATAAATACCCTTACTGTTTTCCAGCGCTTGTGTGTAGATTTATCGGAACAATAGCGCTGGATTATCGAGGATGGATATCAACGAAATCAAAGTGTTTGACACATGGATCCCGTTTGTCATCAATGGAGTTTATTCGTTGGTTCTTATGTTGCGACTTAATTTATTACCTCTATCGTTTTGATAAGGACACATGGTTAAAATATGTTGCAGGTGCCATCATCTTATGTGATAATGTTAATTGAATCCAGTTTCCCTTCGGTTCTGCTGATTTTCACCCTTTCATGTGACCCTGAAACAATATTTTCAAAATATTGAAAGAAATCCTTATTTGTTTTAAGAAGTGTTGTGAATCTTCTTTTTTGGGGTATGATATTTACTGTCAAACCTTAGTACAGTCTTATTTAGAGTGTGTAAAGGTTATAATTAGAACTGATTATTCAGGTGGCATTATCTGACGACGACGTTTCTCTGGATGATCTGGATGTTTCTGACCGCCAGGATTATGCATCACAGTGTCCAAATCCAGTTGAATGTGATGTATGTGAGCAGCAGTTCAACCCCACATCCCCGTAAGTACGCTTACACCCCAATATGTATATCAGAGTCATACTGTAAATATGTACAAGATTACGCATGTTAATCTTCCTGTTGAATGATAACGTCAAGGTGAAGTCATTTGAAGCAAGTTATGTTCTATCATTGTGACCTAATCGCCACTTTGATGATGTAACCTGGTACAACTCGGACACTTTTGACGTTGCTACTACACGCCAAGTATGTTTAAAAAGATCTCATTCTGAAATTGCTTTCAAGACTATATGTTAATTCATGGCGCTGCTTAAGGATTTTTGAACAGTTTATTTGAAGAAGCAAAATATGTGTTCACCCCTCTCACGTGTTAAATATAAATTAAAAGTAAAAATAAAGTATTTACAAATGGCTATCTCTTCTGTGTATGTATTTTCTTTTACAGATATACGAATTTAAATTTATGGTGAATCTTCTATGACGTATGTGAATCTTAAAATCTTAATTTATAAAATGCTTTTAATGACTAACGAGTCAATAGTTTTTTTTAATATTCTTTTTTCTGAAGGTTTTAAAAAAACGTGGTATGCCATTTCAAATTCACATATGCAAATGCAATAGCAAATTCGTCGCATAAGACATTGTAATGTCATCGTTGTGTCTAATGTAGCATAAGATATAAAGTGTGACCAAAGGACTGGATAAGAAAAAGCACGAGTCTTAAAGGTACATCCATTGTGTTGTTGGGGGTCAAATATGACAAACGTTAAAATGGTCTTATTTTATCGAGAAGTACCAACTGTTACCGAAAACAATCATTTTCATCAAACTCGACTTAGTATATTGACGATATGAAGGTAAAAGTAGTGATTTCTGATCGAAAACCGGACAATGCACCGCGTCTGGCGCGCG
The DNA here is from genome assembly GCA_936450465.1 of Gibbula magus. Lineage (NCBI taxonomy): Eukaryota > Metazoa > Mollusca > Gastropoda > Trochida > Trochidae > Gibbula > Gibbula magus. The sequence goes on from OW388294.1 coordinate 76,789,022, forward strand.
CCAATGAATCAAACGTAATTTTGGAATCTTATTTACACCAGACAAAATAACAAATTAGGGTTGAAAATGTTCAATAGGTCATATAACTACTGTGCATGTAAATAGGACGTGCACTTTCGGTTTCTGCACATGCATAATGATGTTACTAGATTTTAATTGGAAACTAGTAATTATGATATGTTTGGCGATTGGGGATGAATATGCAAGGTAAGTGGATTTGTTTGTATTGTAAACAGCACATATGGTGTGTCGGAATGTATTAAAACCAAATAAAATTTTATGAAACACAATGGATGCACCTTTAAGATTACATAAAGTGGAATGGACATTGAAGTTTAGTATTTATGGGCGCTTCAATCTATACCAAATATGACAGGTAAATGTTTGATTTTGATTTTGATTTTGATTTAAACATATTTATTCACGACAAAGGATTGGGTACAAGTTACCCAATTTAATGAAACATTCCCCTATAATGTGTCCATTTCATAATGAAATGACCTGACCTAGTTATTAGATGTCTACTCTGAAATTAAAAAGTGTCTTGTAGAAGTTAACGAAATGCCTCAAAAGAAACAGCATGTTGTTTTATACTTGAAACAAAAATTAATCTTTTGACATGATTCAATATTTTATTGTGTTAGCACAGTCGAAACATAATATAAGCAAAACATGCTTTTAAGAACTGCATTTGGTAAGTATAATATCACATTATAAGATTCAACTGAAATTCTTTTTTCATGTTGTCATTTTCTCCGGCAAAATCTGTATTTTGTCAAAATATATTCAACACATGTTGCTGATGTAAAAATATTCCTTTTAATTTTGTATTTATGGATGATATTTTCAAATCTGAGGAAGCCATTTACTGATTAATATATCTGATAAAGTGTAAACCATGGTCAAAGCAGTTGATTAAATTGGTAAAAATGTCTACATGATATGTCTTTTCTTATAAATAAATTGACACCTATTCCAAAATGTTAAGAACTTTATACCTTAATTCTAATTCATACGACAGGGAGCCCCAAGGAGACAATTCCACCATTCTTGGACTGGGGATAGGACTGGGTGTCCTGCTACTCATTGTACTGGTGCTGTGTGTCCTGCTCTTCTGTTGTTCGAGGCAGGAGAAGAAGAACAAGGATGGTGGTAGGTTAATAATAAGAATAATATTAAGTAAAAATTCTGAATCAAGAAAGGTTTTCTGCTGATGCCGATTCCAAGGGGTGGTTTCGGATGTCTATTTGAGCATTGAGGATTGTTTTACTACTTGAAAACACGTATGAGAGATCATAATTTGAAAAAAAGTCTTTCAATAGTCCTATGAAAATGTTTAAACTAACTTAATGTTCTTCAATTATATTATATTTTAAACGTTAAATGTTGAAAACAATCCTGTTAAAGCTATATTTTTGACATTAACATCTTTACTCACTTTATTACCTTTTTACAATTTTCCATTTCATTTCTATGATCGAAAAAAGGACAATTGACCTCACCAATGAAATATGGCGATAACGTAATTATCAGTACATTCTCAAGTCTGTTATTTTAGCACAAAAAGTTTAACTTATGGGATGTTAAAACAAAACAAAACAAGGTCCTCTGAGCGCATAACTTGTTATGATATTTAAATTCAAAGAGGAGTAACGTCTCTTATGGCGTTCTATGTATTTCTCTCACTCATTGAGATGAATATGTCAGGAAACAAAATATATGCTAGATTAGGATATCATACAATACAGAATAGGTTTAAAGGTTCCCAGATACACCTTGATATCATATCAAGTATATATATTGTATATAATGTTGATATACATAAAGTTACATACATAAATGTTATCGTTTAGCATCAATGGATGTTGTGGCCTATAGAACACTGAAGCTAATTTTTAGGGAATTATTCATATCTATACAACTTGATAGTTTCAGTTGAGGTATTCAACAATTCGATGCCCCGTCTTCAGCATATACAGTAGTCTAACAGAGAGGTCAATGTTTCCATCCACTAGCGGAAGTTCATGTTATAGTCTGGAGGCCAAGCCAAGATTTTATTTTTCCGCTAAACATTTAGAGTAGAGACTGCCAACATGGTATAACATGTTCTTTAGATGCTTGTAATTAATAAAACATATGTTGGCACCTCCAGAAAAGTCAAACTTTTTTTCAGTATGGCTTTCAAAATCGGCCTCTTAAGCTCTTTGTTTACAGTTAGCAATGTAACTAGTTATCAGAAAAATATGGCATAGAGTTATCTCCCTTCCTGGCACTTGCCTTGCGTGACAGTGTAAGCATTGCTGTGTCAAGTGATCTTTCACAGGAATAAATATCGGAATAGAAAACTTGGAAACCATCTGATCTTGGAAGATTCAATGTAAGTAATTCTTTGAAGCAATGCTCAATGCCATACATGTACTTCAAGTGTCAGTGTTCATTATAGACTAGAATCTCTAAAAATAGAGATTTATAATGATGAGCATTGATTGGGACATTAACATTCATACATTTACTGATAATGGCGTTTTACACACTCTTATATTTCTGACAGTGATCACACAGTGCTATGCTTTGCTTGATTATCAGGGGGCCCAGACTGGGATTCAAAATGTTCAATAAATTTTCCTGGCATTTTTTGTCCTTTAATTAGTAAATTAAAATGTTATGTTCTTTAACTATTGTTTCTTTAGTATATTATTTCTTTATCTCAACATCAGCATATCAAATGATTATTACTTGAATTTATATATTCCTAATCCTAACCCTAAATGGGCCCAACAGTACTATTTTCCTTTCAACCTATGTCACATCCTAAGTCTTTCCTTGATCATGATTAGTCAAATACATTTTTTCTTAATAATAAACCTTTTTCTGTTGTTTTTCAAGCACACTACACAATGATTGCTTAAGAAATAATAATTATTTTAAAGGATGCCCTTTTGGGGAGTTGGGATTGGGCAGAGCGTGTTTTAAATTGTTCTTACAGGCTGCCCCCATCCTTCGGAGCATCATATAAATGTCATAAGATCGGAATATAATCAACTGTATTCTTGTGAATGTCTGATACAATGTGTGTAATATTTAGCAAATTTATTTCATCATAATGCATTTAAAGGCGTATTAATTGATTAATTATTAACCTTGTATTTGTCTGGCTCTTATGTATACTTTTAACCATACTTTTAACCATGCATATACCAAAATTATATTTAATTGCTGTGAATAAATTCGCTTTATTCGACTTGAGAAGGCACTAAATTTAATAAATTCTAGTTACCTCCTGGGGTAAAATATTTCCCCATCTTTTCACTTAGATCTATAAAGTAAAAGTGTAAAGTAAAAGTCCATGTAAAACAATCATAAAACCAGTGGTGGTGGAAGGGCCCCCCTCCACCAACACTTTGATTAAATCAAAGTAGCAATAATGCCTCTTAAAGTATATAGTCATTATTGCTACTTTAATTTAATTCTAATTTGGTTTGGATAAAATGTTTACATTTAACAAATGCTATTGATCAAATAACAGTAAATTATTTGATAAAATCCGTCAGGAATCAAATATGAAATGTGATCATTTATCATTGACACCATTATAGTGTGAATAATGTAAATATAATTATTCCATGTATTAACATATTTATGTAAGTAAATGTTGTACTGTAAATATGAACGTAGCATTAATCATTAGCTTTTCAGGAGAATAACTGATAAGTTCACTCGCGTCACTCTTAATCACTGGCCAATTTAAGCATTGCATCAATTCCATAACTTTTTCGTGCTAACATAGCGGAATGCTGCGTCTGAAATGGATAGTGGTCTCTGATTCGCTAGCACAGAGATATTAAGGAAAGTGATTGAGACTGGCGCGAGTTATATTTTGCCCAGGGAAGTTAGTAATCAGAAGACAATCTTGAGAGACATCCAACAATAGTGAAATTGAATAACCACATCATACAAGATAGCTACAAACATGCTAACACTATTGACAGGTGAGCATGTTTCAACATCTAATCACAAATTTGAGAGAATAATTTAAAAATCCAGAAAATTTTTCATACAACGATCACTCCTAGATTGATTAACTAATAGTTGACACATCATTACAAGCCTAACTGGATGAGTTTCTTGGAGCCATACGTGAAGTGAAGTATTTCTACTGGACTCTTAATGGTGTTTTGTCAATTCTGCATTTCAATTTATTACAATACAATATTACAATAATTTAAATAAATTTTATATATGAACAGAATCTCATGTTATTTTTCTAGTAAATCCAACTGGTTTATTGAGCTTAAGTAATGCTTTGACATTACATTGTTCCTTAGAACCATTGGCATTCGTCGGTGTTTTCGTCTGCAAACTATGAAACATGTTTACCTGTTACTGTTTATTAATATTTTGTGTAATACTGACTATAAAAGTATCATAATCAATATTAATCATAACCCTGTTTATTAAAATAATAGTAATAGTTTGTTTTATTGTTAGGACGTGCTAACACATTTATGTACAAAGCTGTCAAATAAGATTTTTCGGCCATTTGACAATGATTCGACCTTGAAAATAAATTTTCAACACAATATCACACATGAAACATATCATAATTGAATATGCAATGTTTTAAAGGAAGGAAAACATGTCATTTTTTATTATTTATCAAAAAAAATAGAGCCATGGGCTCTGTAGCTCATCAGGATTTCATTGATTTATTATCTAAGGTTGAATATCTCAGTTATCTAAAGTAATACATTGTTAACAAGCAAAAAATAGGCTTTTAGATCATGACCCTGTATTTGGAGTCACAGGGTCACCAATCCTACAATTAAGAATCACCTTTGACCAAAGAGTCTCTACAAAACATTTCACCTTTCTAGAGCTTTACATACTTGAGATAATAAAAATAGGTTTTTGGGTCATGACCGGTGACCTAGATTGGGGTCACAGGGTCACAAAATCTACAATTTAGAATCCCCATTGGCCAAAGAGTCTGCACACAACTTTTCAGCTCTCTAGACCTTTTGGAACTGGAGAAGAAGATGAAAATAGGTTTTTAAAGATGTGGCCCCTGTGACCCCATTTGGGGTCATGGGGTCACGAAATCTACAATTTAGAATCCCCATGGGCCAAGGAGTCTGCACACAACTTTTCAGCTCTCTAGACCTTTTGGAACTGGAGAAGAAGATGAAAATAGGTTTTTACGGATGTGACCCCTGTGACCCCATTTGGGGTCATGGGGTCACGAAATCTACAATTTAGAATCCCCATTGGCCAAGGAGTCTGCACATAAAATTTCAGCTCTATGGAGTCATTGGTTCTGGAGAAGAAGTCGAAAAAGCGAAAAGTTTACGGATGGACGGACGGATGGACGGATGGACGGACGCCGGACAACATGCCATGCCATAAGCCCATCGGGCCTTTCAGGCCTGATGAGCTAAAAAAAGGGATAAAACGGTCGAAAATACGATTTTCAGACGTTTGACCTTGAAATGACCTTCAACTTCAAGGTCAAATATAAAGATGACAACATATGTGAAATATGTATACTATAACTTAATGGTAACAAAACACTCCTACTAAAAATGTTTAGCGGAATGGATTTCTTGCCTACTTTTCAGGATTGACCTCCAGACTATTAATATGATAGCTTAACATGACCGTTTTCGTGAAGATAGTTTGTCGCAAATGAAGGAAAGTGATTCACTTTATGTTTTGGACTTAGATGTTTTCAAATCTTGCATTCAAATCAATTTTGATAATTATTTTGGACATACTGTTATGTAGAGGGTAATGTCCGAGTAACTCTCCATTCCTTAAAAATAATGGAGCCGAGGCCTACTTAAATTACACTCAAAGTATTGCTCTTATCAACTTTGCTTTTAAAAGTTAAGGAAATTTCTACTTAAAAAATTTGATGTGATGTGCAACTCTCCATTACTGGAAAATAATGGAGTGAAAGAACTAAAGGTTGACATCACAAGTGTAATTTATTTTTCAGAGGACCCTTACTTGACTGTAGTACCAGATAAAGACGCAGAGTACGCCACGCCCCCTGTCTCCTGTGCAGTGAGGGAAACGGAGTTCGGACAGTAGAGATGGGTCCACCCAGTTCGTTCAATGAACTGTCAACGTTCACCACGCGTTTTCTACACTTCCACACTTGACTGCTCTATTCATATCATAGTATTTTTCATATTTTAAATGAATTTGCGTTTTGTAATATTAACAATACAAATATTCATTTCAATGTAACTGTTTTTATATGTAAATTGACAAAGAGGGATTATTTAGCCATCAATCGGGAGACAACATTTAGAATGAAACTTTATAGCTCTAGTTACCACCTAGCAGGAGGGGAAAAAAATGTATCTCCGGTGGAAGCTTCACACTAAGTGTAAAGACTTAGATAGAACAGGGACAACAGTTTGAAGTATTTAAATACAAATAGAACGGCTTGTACTTATTGTTTTGTTACAATTTGGGAAGAGTATAAGACAATCTTGATAATTTAAAGATCGAGTAGGAATCAATAACATAGTTGTGTCCAGCATTATTTGCTGGTCATGGTTAATCACAAAGTTGAGATTGACATTAATTAGCCGACTCGGTTTGAGTGGACACATTGTTGCAAATTTTCAAGCGTGAGTTGAATTATCTCAACAGTGACAATTGAGTGGATTAGAGGATGAGGATGAGCCCGTCTGGTCACGGTGGGGTCCCCCTTTACCCAACCTGTTTTTATATGTAGTGTTTTATTACCTCTGGTATTTTTAGGCCAAAAAAAGAATAATTTGTTTCTGGTTTCCACCCGCGTCAGTTTCAAACCCATGCCTCAGGTCTTTTTTTCTAGGTTTCAACAAAAGAAAGGGTCAGATAATTGTAATTATTTAGCCTCAGAAAGCATGGACATTGAAAATGTCACTCATTTCTTTCGAGATCAAGTGTAGATTATTCACCTTTTGGAATAGTAGCACATATTTAAGAAGGTTTGTGCTTTATTTATATAAATAATTGTATAAAATAATGTTGTAACCGGTAAGTAGTTTGTATAAAATGGAATTCATTTTGTTAGCATGTAAAGACCAGAAACTTTTTTTATTATGTTTTTGGGCCTTATATGTTAAGTTGCCTGTATATACAGTTTTCCTTTCTAACCTCAAAAGTATAACGATTTGACCAAGTTGGCCATTTATTGAGATTAAAAGAGACAAGGCATGTTCGTTGGTAGAATTAATTATTTGACAATTCTACATATATACTCACAGACAAAAGAAACGTCACAAATTGTCAACAGAATAATAAACGAAACTGCTATGTTTAAACTAAGGACATGCTTTATGAGGACGAACTCACAATTTCATTTGTCAGGATATTATACTTTAACCTTTGGGTTTGAATTTGTTATTTCAAAATAACTGGGATAATGTTCTGTGACGCATCATTACTGTAGTGCGTCCGAAAAAAACGAAACAATTATATTTTGTTGGTGACGTTTCTCTTGCCCGCTAGTTTGTTTAATACACATATCACATGTATATATACTCATAATGTACTCACAATGTCGTACCCATAACAGAGCAATAAACACCTATTGTTAACACCTAACACCTCTTCCGCATCAGGCATTATTATCTGTAGATATGGTTGGTCCACGGATCACATATTAGATATATATATATATATATATATATATATATATATATATATAGGCATGTTGTCATTCTTATCATCACTTCCAGAATCAATGTTCAGACCCTTTTTCATCTTAGTAACACGCACAACTCTTTTAGAAACTAAAGCCACTTCCATAATCCATTATATTTTCATATTCGAGTTCAACATTCTGTCTAACGAAATATATATTGGGAGTTGGTCTCTCTTTGACCTAGAGATATCTGATCCGTGTAGCACGTACATGTAACCTATTGAGCTCGGGGAATTTAAAAGAGAGAGAGTTTATTTCCTGTATTGCTTAGAGCTTAGAGTACACTATTATATACAATTAAATATGAATGTAAGATTACTCATTACTATACAAACCTGCATGTTACATATTTCTCTTCAAGTTTATTGCAAGTGATTTCAATATCATTTTCCTTTTAGTGATAACAATTGTATAAATTAATATATATGGCTGTCGATATCTCATCTTTTGTTATAACCTATCAGTGCGTGGACATTTGCGCTCTACAAGTGACACTATTATTATTATTATTATTATTATTACCATAGTACAGTAAAATAATCATGACTTTTAATAAATATTTAGACAGTTTCATCAAAATCCTGTTGTTTGTTTTCTTAGCAGAATTTAATAGATCTGCATGTGATTTTTTCCAGACTGCAATATAATTTCTATTCACTTGTTTTCTTTCAACTTATAGCAGATATTTGACGGAGCTCTAAAATGAGTCAAATAATTATGTCTGGTTTGGATATGTTTACAAAACATTAATTACTGTACATGTAGTCTTGTAAGTGTTACACTACAATTGCCTGCATATATATAGTCTACAGTGATCTCTCTGTAGGTATACTGTTGGTATAAGCTGACCTGGCACTATAAGAAATAACCTGTTAAATTTGAATTTATTTAAATAAGTTAAATTCTTCACCTCTTCAAGAAGTAATGTGACACAAGCATCAGTGTTTAGCGGGGACCTGTTTAGCAGCCAGCACACTCTCCATTGTCTTGATCCCATGTATAACTGTGATGAGTGGTACTAGCAAGTCCTCTTTGGAATCACACTGAACAATTGTGAATTAGTCTGCAGTCATCTCTTTGTCAATTTCCGTATCACCTTGGGGTCACCTGCTACGACCCGTACCTGCTTGATGAGATTCGCCTGTTAGTTGACACCATCTTAATCTGTAATCGCGTATTATTCAGTTTCGGTATCAACTGAAACTTCTACATTGTAGACGTCGTCGCATTCCACCTGAAACTGTCCAATTCTTGCTTAGCAAGATGTGCCTTATCATACATTAAAAGACTTAGCCAAACATATCTGACAGACAAACGACTAATGCCCATCGTGTACAATTCTACATTTACAAATCTAGCGTTTGTAGAATTTGATTTCGTTGTTATATTGTGAGTAATAAATTGAGTTAGTCGCCAAGAATTTCAAGGTAATTATTGCAATGCATTAGAAGTTTAAGCAACAACATTTCTTAAAGGAAAATCAAAATAGCAATTAAGATTGAAGCACCAATATTATACAATTATAGACTGGTGATGAGATCAATACCTGTTTTTACGGACCCGAGAAAACAATATTGACCAAGGACAAGACAAAGCAAAATTAGTTCACGAGGGACATAAACTTGATATAAGAGGGGAACGAGTTATGTATCCTATAAACATAACATATTTGGTGGTGCAATACTCTTTACCATAGTGCGCTACATTGAAATAATGTGTTCTATATAGCACGATGTACTACAATGCAATACGTTACGGTAAAATGTAGTACACTGAAAAACTAAGTACATGAACCAGAATTGATAAAATGATGCTGTAAGTATTCGATGACTCACCTCATACAATGCAGTGCAGTACAATCTCATGTTACAAAAGTGCAGTCAAGTACGATGTAATTGAGGTGAAATATGATACAATTATTGGTAAATAGTATTAGGCATTTGTATAAAATAATGTGATTATACAATATGGTATAATTGCAAAACAGTGTTGAAATGCAGTATGATAAACGTGGTACAGAACGATGTAATATGATAAGGTATAAACGTAGTTCGCCGAAAATGTAAATACAAGAGGATACTAGACGATTTTTATTAAACGAGTTAATGATATGGTATGAAAGCGATGTTGATGTCAAATCCTTCAATACTTTACGAAAATGGTATTATATGAAAGAAAGTTTATTACTTGCTTAAATTACGAAAGACAAATTTCGACAGGGTGCTGAAACTACGACTTCTGCAACTCCACGCTATTGTGACGTCTTACGTGTAGGAGTAATATATTAGTGTATTATTGCCGAATAAATATTTCACTACAATATATTTCAAATGCAAGTAATAAAATACAGCATTACATAAAACATTATGATAAAATGCAGTGCAATACAATGTTTCAACCAATCCATTTATGGTGTGTGTTGATGTATGTGTAATTGACCTTATGAAAACATGTTCGTCTAGGGAGGTAAAATCTCGTCATACCACTGCATAATAGTATAGCAGTAAACAGGTTTTACGATGTTTAAATCTATGCGACAAATATTGACAAAACCTCTTGTAGGAGTACCTGTTTTGTGTTGTTTTGTTAACATTAGACATTTCTCTCAATTGAGTTTTTTTACACAGATTGTAACATTCAAGAATCAACACAAAGGCTTATGATTTAATGTTTAACTTCACGCAGAAGGATTTTTTCAAAATAATATTTGAATGCCAGTACAGAAGAGTAACTCTACGTTATGCTTTTGTCACTTTACAAGAGCGCTTTGAAGCTTTAACCACATTGTCCTAACTTGTACTGTAACACATACCCTCCTCTTAGTGTAACGTCTCCTCTCCTTATCTCCAGCATACCTCACATGTGTTGAAGGCAGCCAGACATGTATGTGTCAACAGAATAGAATATACTCTCACCACATGTTCCGACGACAGTCACAAATAGAATTGTTCTCACCACATGTGCCCAAGGCAGTCACAAATAGAATATATTCTCACCACATGTGTCGAAGGCAGTCACAACTAGAATATATTCTCACCACATGTGTTGAAGGCAGTCACAAATAAACTAATATATTCTCACCACATTTGTCGAAGGCAGTCACAAATAGAATATATTCTCACCACATGTGATGAAGGCATTCACACATAGAATATATTCTCACCACATGTGTTGAAGGCAGTCACAAATAGAATATATTCTCACCACATGTGTTGAAGGCAGTCACAAATAGAATATATGCTCACCACATGTGTCGAAGGCAGTCACAAATAGAATATATTCTCACCACATGTGTTGAAGGCAGTCACACATAGAATATATTCTCACCATATGTGACGAAGGCAGTCACAAATAGAATTGTTCTCACCACATGTGTCGAAGGCAGTCACAAATGGAATATATTCTCGCCACATGTGTCGAATGCAGTCACAAATAGAATATATTTCCGCCACATGTGCCGGAGGCAGTCACAAATAGAATATATTCTCGTCACATGTGCCGAAGGCAGTCACAAATAGAATATATTCTCGCCACATGTGTCGAAGGCAGTCACAAATAGAATAGATTCTCGTCACATGTGCCGAAGGCAGTCACAAATAGAATATATTCTCGCCACATGTGTCGTAGGCAGTCACAAATAGAATAGATTCTCGTCACATGTGTCGAAGGCAGTCACAAATAGAATATATTCTCGCCACATGTGTCGAAGGCAGTCACAAATAGAATAGATTCTCACCACATGTGACGAAGGCAGTCACAAATAGAATATATTCTCACCACATGTGTTGAAGGCAGTCACAAATAGAATATATTCTCGCCACATGTGCCGAAGGCAGTCACAAATAAAATATATTCTCACCACATGTGTTGAAGGCAGTCGCAAATAGAATATATTCTCGCCACATGTGCCGAAGGCAGTCACAAATAAAATATATTCTCACCATATGTGTTGAAGGCAGTCGCAAATAGAATATATTCTCACCACATGTGATGAAGGCATTCACACATAGAATATATTCTCACCACATGTGTTGAAGGCAGTCACAAATAGAATATATTCTCACCACATGTGTTGAAGGCAGTCACAAATAGAATATATTCTCACCACATGTGTTGAAGGCAGTCACAAATAGAATATATTCTCGCCACATGTGTCGAAGGCAGTCACAAATAGAATAGATTCTCACCACATGTGTCGAAAGCAGTCACAAATAGAATATATTCTCGCCACATGTGCCGAAGGCAGTCACAAATAAAATATATTCTCACCACATGTGTTGAAGGCAGTCGCAAATAGAATATATTCTCACCACATGTGATGAAGGCATTCACACATAGAATATATTCTCACCACATGTGTTGAAGGCAGTCACAAATAGAATATATTCTCACCACATGTGTTGAAGGCAGTCACAAATAGAATATATTCTCACCACATGTGTTGAAGGCAGTCACACATAGAATATATTCTCACCACATGTGTTGAAGGCAGTCAAACATAGAATATATTCTCACTACATGTGTTGAAGGCAGTCACAAATAGAATATATTCTCACCACATGTGACGAAGGCAGTCACAAATAGAATATATTCTCACCACATGTGTTGAAGGCAGTCACAAATAGAATATATTCTCACCACATGTGTTGAAGGCAGTCACAAATAGAATATATTCTCACCACATGTGTTGAAGGCAGTCACACATAGAATATATTCTCACCACATGTGTTGAAGGCAGTCACACATAGAATATATTCTCACCACATGTGTTGAAGGCAGTCACAAATAGAATATATTCTCACCACATGTGACGAAGGCAGTCACAAATAGAATATATTCTCACCACATGTGTTGAAGGCAGTCACAAATAGAATATATTCTCACCACATGTGTTGAAGGCAGTCACAAATAGAATACATTCTCGCCACATGTGTCGAAGGCAGTCACAAATAGAATATATTCTCACCACATGTGATGAAGGCAGTCACAAATAGAATATATTCTCACCACATGTGATGAAGGCATTCACACATAGAATATATTCTCACCACATGTGTTGAAGGCAGTCACAAATAGAATATATTCTCACCACATGTGATGAAGGCATTCACACATAGAATATATTCTCACCACATGTGATGAAGGCAGTCACAAATAGAATATATTCTCACCACATGTGATGAAGGCATTCACACATAGAATATATTCTCACCACATGTGTTGAAGGCAGTCACAAATAGAATATATTCTCACCACATGTGATGAAGGCATTCACACATAGAATATATTCTCACCACATGTGATGAAGGCATTCACACATAGAATATATTCTCACCACATGTGATGAAGGCAGTCACAAATAGAATATATTCTCACCACATGTGATGAAGGCATTCACACATAGAATATATTCTCACCACATGTGTTGAAGGCAGTCACAAATAGAATATATTCTCACCACATGTGTTGAAGGCAGTCACAAATAGAATATATTCTCACCACATGTGTTGAAGGCAGTCGCAAATAGAATATATTCTCACCACATGTGATGAAGGCATTCACACATAGAATATATTCTCACCACATGTGTTGAAGGCAGTCACAAATAGAATATATTCTCACCACATGTGTTGAAGGCAGTCACAAATAGAATATATTCTCACCACATGTGACGAAGGCAGTCACAAATAGAATATATTCTCACCACATGTGTTGAAGGCAGTCACAAATAGAATACATTCTCGCCACATGTGTCGAAGGCAGTCACAAATAGAATATATTCTCGCCACATGTGTCGAAGGCAGTCACAAATAGAATATATCCTCACCACAAGTGTTGAAGGCAGCCAATAGAAGTTGTATGCTTCTCACGAGGGGAATAGGGTCCCATGTACCATCTTATACCATTGTCTCCCGAGCCTCCATGAGACTGTATTACCCGAGGGGGAATTATACAATGCATTTATCTTTCTGTCATGTCAATAACAAATAGCAAAATTATAAAATTATTCATTTTATTTTGACAGCCGGTGACGGACAGGCGGATATTATTTGAACGACCTTGACCCTACACGTAAACAAAATGCTATCATCAATCTCGACTGAAATATTGATAGTCGTATTACGTATTACTTCAAGCTTTTAAATACCTTATAACATGTTAATTTTAATTAAATTGAGTGTGCAAGCAACATAATATTATACTCTTTTCCAGCGAAGGCAGCAATCAGTCTGTAATCAATGGACCCGTAAACAGCTGATCGAACTGTTCAAAAGGTCGTACACCGCGTGCTACTTAAATATGTACACCGTGAGACTGACAGGGTACATAAAGAAAAATGTAACGACCGTTAGCCAATCAGAAAAGAGTATTTTACTGTAAGGAAGATAAATTGGTTGTGCTGACTTATAATGTATCAACATAAAAGAATATATTCTCATATGTTATGGTACAAGAGAAAGTGGATTGTTGAGTTTGATAGATGACAAAATGACCGTTGACAAGTTTCGTGTACCCAAAAATTGCCACACCATGAACTAAACCTGGGATGAAAGTATTTAACAAATGTATATTCATATATAGAGAGTATTACCCGAGAAAGTGTGTCATATATTACTTTTACGAAACGAGTGTGATTTTTTGTATTGCCCGAGCGAGAGCGAGGGTTATACACAAATATGCTCGAGTTTCGTAAAAGTGATATGATACACTTTTGAGTGTAATAATTTCTTTATTACCCATTCTATTCCATTTTAGTCGCATACAAATAGGCAAGAAACGGCCCACTTCTCTTGCCACGGCAAGCTACAGTGACGTAACGAACAATCGATTTATGACGTCACAGACGACAAAATACGGGAAGCCGCGGTGAAACAATGGTTGCTAGGCAAACGTGATATGTGCACATGTGCTCATATAAAAAATATTAACACGGTTATTTTCAACCATATGGGTAATAAATGTGATTATCACACATTGTGGATCAAGGCGAATGTGAATATAGTATGGACATTTGCATAATGCTAATTGACTATGAGGTACCTCGTACAGCTACTTTAACATCCAACAGTAGAAAAACATTTGACGGATTTCTACGGTAATATTTGTTACTGTGCACTGATTACTTATACATTTGTTAAGACGTTGGTAGGATTACATGGACAATGACCATTTTTTATTAACATAGCAATCAGTTTATTGTAAAAAATATAAACTAGTGTCCAAAAGAAACGATACCATCTATTTTTTAAAATATCTTTTTACAAAGTGATTTTTTTCGTATGAACACATGGTTTTGCGTATCCCACATCCCAAATGCAGTGTATTCAATCGAAAATACCGAGAACATTTTATCACATCCGGAGAAATGGTGCACTTTGTGAAAATGACATTATTTTAGGTAGCATAGTTTCAACTGCAGATAAAGTGTATAAAACGGCTGACCATACACGTTGGTATCAAAGCAACAAAAAGCACACAAGACTTTATCGGTTTTGACAGCCATTGAGAGTCAGAGAGCCGTTGGAATTGTCACATAGCGAGTCTCACACGCCGACGACGCCAGAAGGTTCGGTTGCGCGCGCATAGCAGTCATCAGGTTAACGCAACGGTTACGTGATAGAGATCGGACAACATGCAGGTCGAGAAGAAGGTGATTACGCTTATTGAAAACCGCCACATTCGGGTATTTCATCTCCGAAACCCATTCATCATTACGACGTTAACGTCAAAGACGTCACTGAGACACGTGATTAGCAAACAAACTTGGTAAAAGAGAATGAAGACTCATGATATCTGAACACGTCGTCCATACCACAAAACGTTCCTGAGGCCTCAACAAAGAGTAAACAAACTGACGAATTCAACGTTGGAAACAGAGAGATTGAGCACTGGTCATGCTCTCATATGGGAGCCGATTTTGCATCTTCAAGAGCAATAGTAGACAGCGTGTTTACCGAAGAATTGGTGACCTTTACTCTCTGAATTGCGTCCATCAAGTCAGCCCATTGCCTTCTTGATGAATGACATAGCTTATCTTCTGACGTCATCCGACGTCTGACGTCATCAACCCATAGACGTGTACTTGCCCGTTCTGACGCTCGGGATGGACATACCGAATACAAATGTGACTTAGTGACGCCTCTTTTGACATTTTCAACATTTGTCTCAGTCATTTGTGTGAATGAAATTTTCATTTTCAGACCCCTCACGTCAATACAGACCTGCACAAAGGAATGCAAAGTACTGATTGAAATGAATTTTGTACACATGTTAAATGAACGAAATCTCAAAAGAATAATACCAATTATAAATGTCTGTGTCATTAAGTTTTCCTGCAATGGCCGCTCAAAGACGTGGTATCGTTTCTTTTGGACACTAGTTTAGTTTCTGACTTTCGAGACATGATAATAAATAAATAATAATAAATTTAATTATGCGTTATTTTAACATTTCTATTCAAACACCAGCACCCCAATTTTCAATGTTACGTATTTTGAACTTGACATTACGATTTTTGAACGTGAGTAAATGATAGTGTTTTGATTTTAGACAAAGATTCGGAAATATTAAAATGTTAAAGGATACGAAATAAAAGAACTAAATTACATTTCAGATGACGACAGATGTTTCTACGAAACTGATTATATACAGAAGCTACTAGACCATTGTATTTTTCACCACCCAACTGGAAAAGTTGCATGGATAGAAAAACGCTTAGATGATTTGACAGGTGGTATTTCTTCCGAACGAAAAATTAAAATATAGTGCCATGCGAAATACCAGATACCCAAATACTAGAATATGTTTAACAGACTCACTGAGGTTTTTCAGGAATCAAACAATATCAAGTCAGCCTTTGAAACACCAACAGAAGAAAATAAATTATTACCGATATGGTTGAAAATAACCGAGTTAATATTTTTTATATGAGCACATGTGCACATATCACGTTTCCCTAGCAACCATTGTTTATTCGCGACTTCCCGTAGTTTGTCGTCTGTTACGTCATAAAACGATTTTTCGTGACGTCACTGTAGCTTGCGTGTAAAGAAATTATTACACTCGAAAGTGTGCCATATGACGTTTACGAAATACGTGCAAATGTATGTATAACCCTCGCTCTCGCTCGGGCAATACAAAAATTCACACTCGTTTCGTAAAAGTCATATGACACACTTCCTCGGGTAATAATCTCTATATAGACACTTCTGACATTCATTATGCACTGGATTGCGCAATCCCTATCTTATAAAAAGAAGATTATGTATGTGATATTTCAAAATTTCTTACACTTGTTGGAAACGAAAAAATGCCATTGACAAATAGAGCATTTCAACTATTTGTTGATGTTGTTAGATGGTATGGATGTTCATCATATGCACAGATGCGTTATTCCGAAGTAGTAAAATGTTTCTGGAGGACGTGTTTGAGACTCTTCAATGGCAAATTCCATGCTTCATGAGTGGTCTAATATATAAGTGTGAATCTGGAATCTCTGCAGATAATCTTTCAACATATATTGATATAAGTACTTCAGAAATAAACTTTGCAGTCCCCGATCGCAAACTATTAGTATCTGCTGAGCAGCATTACTTCGAGCGTGCTGGAGTGTTGACATCTGTACTGGACACGTTAGCTTCGAGTGACGATGCCATATCTTAATCTTACAAGCTTGCTGTTGATCTGAAAAAAATTGAACCACGGGGGAAAAAATGGTGACGTTGACTGTTTCGGATTTGAAAACCCACCCACACTGTCCGACCGGAAAGAACGTTAACAAACTGAATTGAAAACCAGTGATGAACTAGGGGATACTTTAATAAAAGAAAGTAACTCTATGAAGCAGTTTTTATCAGAACTTGTATTTTAGTAATATGATATAATCTTAAAACCTTTCATCATGTCCATAGTAACAAAATAATCACAGAGAGGAACACTGCTTCTTGGTTTAAAATAAAACAATGGTGATGCTTGTTATTCACCCGAAATAATATAACTGATAAGTATGACATTAGTACACCTTGGTAAAAGAAATGAAGATCTCATAATGTAATACCATGTAAAACCAAAACTGTGTATCGAGAAACACTGCACCAAAATTCGTTCAGGTGTACCATTGTTTATAAAGGGGCACACTCGCTCATTGTTGTCGAACAAATACAAAGTTTGAAATTGATATATGCTTGACATATTTCAATTACCGCACTGAATGTACCTTAACCTTAATATACTTGTCTACTTTTAGTAAAGGGTAAAATAAGAATAGTTGTGGAAACAATATTGTTGTAAAGTATTTTAACTTAAAGGGAAACATACTGCTAAACTCAGTATTGATATATACCGTAAATGTGATTTTAATGGAGGGATGCATTTCAGTTCGAAGAATGTAAAATTCTCCCTTCAATAAGTTTGATTAGCAATATATTAATCTTTTTGGTCTATTGTCTACAGATATATTGTAAAACGTGATGGTCAGAATAAGTATTTCATGGCCAAATCAGTTTACGATCGATCATCGACGATCAATGTTACTTGAAAAGAACAATTTTCATTTAAAATGGAATGTTCGAATTATAATATGAATTGAGATGATGGGGTGCCCCTTAAACATGTTTACTTCTAACAATTACTCGTGGCTTTTCATGTGTCGAGATAGTGATTGTCTCCAGTTGAAGGAAGCGTTGCAAACATGGCATGTGAGCACTGTCTTTGAGTGCTTGCCCTTATTGTGATCCTGCAAATATCTCTTGGCTGCAAATACTATAATATATATTGAACAAATGTTACATTTAAACAGTTCGTTCCCAGTACACACCTTCCCATGTGCCTTTAAGGCTTGTTTGTAAGCAAATGCCTTATTACATTGGCTACACTTGAATAGTTTTAGCTTTTAGATTTAGATGAATGCCTGCCGGCCAAGTGTTGCTTGAGTGATAATGTTTTACCACACAGTTCATATTGGTAGCGTCTGACATTGGCGTTATGTTTCAGTTCATGGTAGAACAGGCCAGATCTACTGGTGAACAGTTTGCCACAAAACTGACATGGTGTGGGCTCACTGTGTTTCATCTTCATGTGACTATTTGGGTCAAATTGTTCATTAAATACTTTGTCGCATTTCGTGCACTTAATATTAAGAGAAATGTCATGAAATGCCACATGACGTCACAGGTTGTACCGACGTTTGGTCTTAAAGTCACAAATGTCACATACGAAAAGCTTTGATGTCGGCGTTGACGACTGTAGAGGAGCTGTTTGGACTTCTCACGTTGAGGAAATCCAAATCCTTGTTGTCACCTGCCTGTATCATACTGTCCTCCTCTTCTTCAAGGGTTATATCCATATACGCAGGAAGATAAAAGCTTTATTTTAAGGTTGTGCCATGTTTCTTTGCAAATTGAAATCATGATGTAGTTCTAAACGTGTATCTAAAATTCGTAACACGTTGTTCAAATTACGTTGCATGTTCAAAAATCGTCACATCAACACGCACAACTTTCAAGACGTTCTCGTGACTATTATAATGCAAAAATATCACTTCAAATAATGATGTTCAGTTTCAATACAATGTATTTTCCTATATTTCTAATTCTCGTTCAGTTTGAAGAAAAATAGCCAAATAGTCAATCTTTTTCGAGAACTGTGTGATATATGTTGCCAAATCTCTATAAATAATACACAGATTTCAGTCAAAAGTTAGGAAATTATGAAGGTATCGTCTTTCTCACACACCCATTTAAAGGTAAATAGAATATATACTTTACCTTTAATTGAAATGTTTTCACAGCTACAACTTTTCTGAAAGCACGACCTCAGCCTACCCGGATGAAGCAGCGTAACAAATACCCGTTTAAAACGAGTCCTGCCGACGCAGGTCCGATACAGTGAATAAGGAGAAATAACTTCCTTGTTCAACAACTGTCCCTGTCAACTGTTCAGAGGTGGTAGTGAACCCAAACACTGAACCTCCTGTTTAGCTTACAAAATCGTTAGTTATTGGTCTGGAGTACCCGAAGAGTTGTGGTTTTGTGGTGGTCAATTGCATTTCATTTTGGAGGTAAGTTAATTTTAGTTGTTTGGTTTGAGGTTTTCTCTTATTTCATAAATGCGTATAAAAATAGCCTGATTCAATTACCGTTAAACTTTCATTATACCCCGACCAATGGTACGGAGGCATATGGTAATACCACGGATTCCGTCTGTCTGAAGATATTTTTGTCAGACCAATTACAGAGAAACTATTTGTCTTATTCTTTTAAAACTGTGCACAATCTTCACGACTAGGAGCGGTTCAGTGCGGACTTGCAGGCAATTTTGAGATTTAAAACAAATTCTTAATGAATTTCTGCATTTTTATTTAGCAATTTTCTGAGATCTAAATGTGTCGAACCGATTGCATAAAACTATTCATCCGATCCTGTTCACTTTTCATAAATCTTATACATTACATTGAGAGGTGCAATTTTGAATAAAAATTAGTTTACGAATTTATGTATGCTGTACTTAGTTGTATTCTTTGATCTAAGTTGTCAGACCAATTG
This sequence comes from Gibbula magus, assembly GCA_936450465.1. NCBI lineage: Eukaryota > Metazoa > Mollusca > Gastropoda > Trochida > Trochidae > Gibbula > Gibbula magus. The sequence continues at coordinate 76,809,266 of OW388294.1, forward strand.
CAGAAAAGCTGTTCAACCAATTCTTGTCAAGCTTGACTGCAAATCTTCTACTTTAATGATAATGATAATAATTATGATATTAATAATATGATATGACAGGAGAGCTGCAGTGCAGAAAGTTGATTTTTTTTCTGAAATCCTCCCTTCTTTTAAATGTTTCTAATCTGACAATTATACTTATATAATAATGTATTCATCTGACGGAGCTATATGAAACCTTGTTAAACTTATTTTGTTATGACCCAAAGAGAGATCACAACAAGGGTCGGGGGTATTGGTGAGCCTAGCAAATCGCTAATAGTTTTTATTGTTGTTGTTTTTTTTATTTAGAAATCAAACATCATTTCATTATACAAACAAATTGATACTTCAATGAATCAATTAATTACATATTAACTTTATTACATTCACACCAGTCCTGCAGATAGTTTTTATTTATGTATTTACTCAAACAACGTGTCTTTATAAAAACATTAACATACGGAATACATGTTAGCAACGGTATTGAGGTGTTAGCAGTGTTGTTGGTTTATTGGAGCGCAGTGCAAGGGATACATGTGTCCTTGGTTACTGAGGTATCAAAAATAAACACACGCATCGAAGGGTATCTATACTAGAATATTCTTTTATGAGAATCCAAAATTTCACAATTGCTCCAACAAGGAAGTTTTAAATCTAAAAGCCTGTCTACGCTTGACTGATTCCAGGTCATTCAGAGTCCTGATATCAGCTCCTCTCTTTACAGTATATGTGTAGATATACACAGGGGCACTGTGCTTGTTATATTAGCCTCGTTGCACATTCGAAGAAATGTTGAATCCGCTTGGCCTTGTTTACAACTTCAGACAGTAAAGTGTTGCTATTTCGATATCGATTGGGTTGCACAATCTCAATTGTTGACGAGAATGTATAAAACTAGTCAAGACAAGACAATTTTTATTTTATTTAAAATTAGGCCACCGGTCCATATACAAGAAAGTTATATTCAGAGTTACAGAAAATAAATATTGTATGCATACACATTACAAAATGATCAATTGTGAGTGCTTATTGCGAGGAGTACAGCGTGTTTAACATAGAGAGCTAGAATACGAAATGTGGGTTCATTTTTAGTTGTTAGTGTCGCGGTTTATGCTATAAGTGATGGTTTCAATGAGTGACATTCTGGGATATATTTATAGCGTAAATCTTCATAGAATGGACAATCAAAGGTAAAATGGACTTCTATTGAAGAATTACATAAAGAACATAACCTATCATATTTAGAAATGTACATTTCCCTGCCTCTGTTTACCATTAGGTTTAACAAGCCCATTCTATATTTGACAAACGTGTTTCGATTGGAAAACAGGAGATGAATTGAAAATGCATGTAAATATTGATATTGAAAGTATCCGGGTTCAAACTGAGTAAATGTCCCCCAACTATTTTAAGCAACCACATGTTGCTCTAGAAGACGATGCTATTACTGCTTATTTGCACAATCGAAGCACCATAACACGAAATACTCGCTGTTTTAATTGTGACTGAAATATCATAGTTTTCGGGGTGGTTCAATTTGTCCTCAGAATTGATCCATCTTTACTTGTTTCTCCTGCGAACACTTGTTTTATTATTTTCCGCGTCTCATTCTGGTGGTTTTTGAATAGTTTAAATTCATGAAATTATTCAAATGTAATTACTGTGAGCTTCCTTTTATTGTTTTCAGATACAATGATCAACAAATTCCTCCCCCTCCTGCTCCTTGTTAGCCTGGCTGCAGCTTACAACGAGGAGGTGTACATGGACGGTGACGTTGTTGTTGGAGGCTTGTTTGCTGTGCAGGACCATGACGGAGACTCGTGCAGTGAGGTCAGCCCCAGTTCTATTCAGGAGTACCAGGCTGTCCGATGGTTCTTCTCTCAGCTCAACAACAGGAACTACATCAACAATGTCAACATTGGTTAGTACTGTTAACCATCTGTTTGCAGGGGGACTTCGCTAGCTACATTGTCTTCAACCTCTTAATCTGTTAACTGATCTGTTTGCAGGGGGACTTCTCTAGCTTCATTGTCTTCAACCTCTAAATTTGTTAACTGATCTGTTTGCAGGGTGATTTAGCTAGCTACATTGCCTTCAACCTCTTAATCTGTTAACTGATCTGTTTGCAGGGTGATTTAGCTAGCTACATTGCCTTCAACCTCTTAATCTGTTAACTGATCTGTTTGCATGGGGGACTTATCGAGTCTTCTTAAAAAATAATAACTCAACAAGATTTGTTCTCAATCCAAGCTTTTTAGATTGTTGAATTTCTATGAATGCACTTTCAATATTAACTTAATGTAAATCGGACTCAGCTTAAATAGTCAGATCTAAGACGTGCAGCAGAGATCAATGGTAAATAATAAGTTCAAACCAACACTGTCGTCTCAATGAAAATCTTTCTCTGTTGCACATATGTCTTTGGTAAGTACTTGCTCAGAAGAATATCACATCAGTGTTTTTCATTCAAAAAACAATTTTATCATATTATATGGATTAACAACCTCCACCAATGTATCAACTGTGTGATTTTACAGTAATAACATATAAGAAGTGATAGACGAGTTGGCGTGCTTCATCGTAAAATAAAACATACCAGGGAGACAAAACATGAAGGGCGCAGTCCTATGTGTTTTATGCTTCCTGCTATGTTTTATTCTTCGATAAAGCACAACAACGAGTCTTCTATTTCTTATATGATATGCCCTTAAACAAGTACACGCTTTTATATAAATACTGTTGAGATATTTTGTTATTGTTATAAACTATGCTTTTAAAATATCAATCCCTCCCGTCGTAGAACACATTCACTAGCAACTGATTAATCATAGTGCCGTAAAATATGACGTCATTTGCTAAACGACGCTACAACTGACATCATAAATCACGAGCATATTTTGTTGTCTCATAAATCACGCTGTTGGTCCCATTGACCGACTGTCTTTTATCTTTTTTGGGTTTCTTACATATTTATTAAATATATATTTTCTATAAACAGGATTCCATGCATTCAGGACGTGTGGACGTGTTTCTGGTGCTGTGAAGAACTCTCTCAAGTTCATTGAATATGAAAATAGAACACTATTTGGTAAGTATAGTAAATTCTTCTAGCTAGGTTGAATAAAGATACATGAAATGAATCAAAGTCTTAAAACTTCACTTCTTCTCCAGGTTTGATTGGTCCCGAAACGTCGTCTGCAACTCAGAGTGTTTCACGTCTGCTGAGCTCACTTCCGGTACAGGATCGTCTGCCTCAGATTGTGTACTCCGCTACAGCAACAACTCTGTCAGAAAGAGACATCTATACAAATCTCTACAGAGTTATCGTTCCTGATAACGTTCAAGTGGATGTGAGTGTGGTTATTGACTTAATTGATTCGTATAAAAGATATAGAGTACAATTACAATAAATATAATCATCACCACTGCATGTTTGAGAGTGCAAGTAACACAATAGTATATACTCGTGTATATCATAATTGATGGGGATTACAAGTAACATAATTTCATTTTTCTAAAATAAATTCATTTATTTTAGATAATACTGCAGCTGATGGTGTCCCTGAAATGGAACTACATCGCCATCGTGTACGACAACGACGTGTACGGAACAGAAGCATCACAGGCCCTGAAGGACTTGGCAGAAAAACATGACATCTGTGTTCCTCTGTTCACTGCAATAGACAGCAGCAGTGAATCCTACAGTCCACGAGAATCCTTCAGAGCAGTTGGAAGAGATATCGAGGGGCTTGGTGAAAGAAAAGGATCTCCTATCCTTGGCATTGTATTTATTGGACAAGCAAAGACTGCAGAAGACATGTTTAAATATCTGGACGTCAGTCAGAACCGGATGCAGATGATTGTATCCGAGTCGATAAGGGAAAGTGAAAAATATGTCAAAGATGGCAGTGAGGTTTACACTAGAGCAAAGGGTCTTCTTACTTCTAGTCCTCACGTTTATGATGTCGACCAATTTCAAGAACATTGGGAGTCTTTGCATACAAATATTACAGAAATGATGAAACACACTGAAAATAATGACTGGTTGAAAAAGTACATAGAAGCGATAACCGGCTGCTCTTTAGACAGCATCACGGATAATGCAATAGCTGCAAGTTGTCTAGCAAAATCCACTGCCTATCTAAAGGACCAGCAGATGTCCTTGTATGTGGGTTATGCCCTGTTGGCTGCTGCCAGCTTTGCCAAATCCTTCAAAACAGTTTATGAGAAAATTTGTCCTGGCCAGACAGGACTCTGTGCGGAATTGACAAACCTAGCTGATAGAGGGCCGTATTTTGATGAATTAGCGAATATTGAAATTGATCCAGAAAATGATTTTACAGAACTACCCAATATTGGACATTCATTTGTATTCGCAGAAGGGCAGATCAATATCACGGATGAACAAGGAAGTTACACTTCTTACAGTATTTACAATTACCAGATGGAACCTGGCATTGGAAACAACTTTGTGTATGTCAGGGTATGTGGAATTCAGCCTTTATCAATTATCAATTTCTATTTAAATTACATTTCTTTTCTGCATATGTGTGTGTACTGTGGGTTGAAATATTCATTTGGAAAATGACTTTAAAATATTTGTGATGAATTGTTACGTTTATATATATATGTGAATATATATAAATATATATAGATTCCTAACAGTATAATCTGTCATGTTCTACGTTCCTTTTAGGTTGCTGATTTTGTTCAAAACCAACAGACCTTGGCTCTTGCAACCATAAAGTCTTACAGCAAAACTGGAGAGGAAACTACAGAGGCAGTGGAGGCTCAGTGCCAGGAGACGTATGAATGTTTGTCCTGTAAACCTGAACCTGTGTATGGTGACGTTCTCTTTATTCCCGGAGACTACTACGTTGTTGGCCTTACACCAGTTCACAACAAGGGAGACAACCCGTACACATGTGGGGAACTCAGAAAAACTGTCAGTGTGGACATTGCAGAAGGTTTCTCCTTTGCAGTCAAGACAATCAACAAAAAAGAAGGAATATTCAATTCGATATTGGCAGAGAAGAAGTTAGGGATTGTGCTTATGGATACTTGCAACACAGCTTTCCTGACAAGAGAAAGAATTACCAAATTCCTGAGAGGAGAGGTTAGATTAAACAACGAAATGAATAGTTCTCAGATTCTTGACAAAATCATAGGATTTGTGGGACCTTACTCCAGTTCAAACTCTGTTGCAATCTCCCTGACTATGACTGAGATAAATTATTTATACATTTCGTATGCATCAACTAGCAGTAGACTGAGTGACAGGACAACCTTCCCGACTTACATGAGAACCTGTTCACCAGACAGCAGTCAGGCCAATGTCATCATGAAACTCGCCAAATCCATAGATGCCAAATATGTTCAAATCATACACACTGATGAAGAATATGGAAATGCAGGAAAAGACGCATTAGTTGAAGCTGCCAAAAAGCACAAGGTGTGTGTGGCTCAAACTCTTGCAGTAGAAGACACAACTGATGCAGCAAAGCTTCAAGGATTTGTTTCTGACCTCAGAAAGTTTCGGAAAGCAAAACTTGTTATAACTTTTACTCGAACACATGTCACCAAGATTCTGCTCAATGCCTTGAACAATGAAATGGAGTTGAATGAATTTGTCTTCATTGGAGGAGAAAGCTGGGGAAAGCGTGAGGAGGTTTTGGTTGATAATCCCAAACTTCGAGGAAGTTTAACCTTAGCACAGGAGCTTCCACTTACTGAAGGATTTGAAGAGTACTTCAGAAATATCAACATTGATGAGACAGAGAATCCATGGTTACAGGAGTTTCTTGAGCTAAGGTTCAATTGCTTTCTTCCTATGAGTTTTAACAAGATGTATGGAACCCTATGTCAGTCCAACGTTATCAACGAAACGAAAGTGTTTGACACATGGATCCCGTTTGCCATCAATGGAGTTTATTCTCTGGTTCTTGGATTCCAGAAGGCTTTAGAGACAATATGTCGCGGGTCGAGCACGGTCTGTCCTGAGTACACAACAGAGGATTTGATCAGACACACCATGGGGGTGCAACTGGACATCTACAGGACTGGGGAAGCTGTTCGGGTGTTTGATGACAACGGAGAAGGTCTTGTTGGTTACATGATCTCTCATGTCGTCCGGGAAGGAGACAATCTAGTGTATAAAGAGGTGAGGTGCAAGGCTCTAGACATGAATATCTTAGATACACTCACTGTTATTTTGTAAACATGACTTACAAAGTATACAATTGTTTGAAAACATTCTCATACTAAGCTGAAGTTTTTGCCTTTCTTGGGTCGATTGAGTCCACACCATCAATTCTTTCCCCTTTTTAGCCAATTTAAAGGTACATCCATTGTGTTGTTGGGGGTCACATATTGCAAACATTAATTTATTGAGAAGTGTCGATTGTTACCGAAAACTACCATTTTGATGATAGTAGACTTAGTATATTGACGATATGAAGGTAAAGGTAGTGATTTCTGATCGAAAACCGGACAATACACAGCGTGTGGCGCGCGACAATGAGTCAAACGTTATTTTAGAATCTTATTTATAACAGACAAAAAGACAAATTTGAGTTGATAATGTTAAATAGGTCCCATAACTACTGTGCATGTAAATGGGACGTGCAGTTTTGGTTTCTGCACATGCATAATTATGTTACTCAATTTTAATTGGAAACTAGTAATGATGATATTATTTAAATACCTATCTGTTGACTAGACCTACTATGCTTACCTCCTCTCTAGGTATGCTATTTCAACCTTAACACAGACGAAACTTGAACAGTGGAGTAGGGGATGCGTAAAATCCCTATCCAAGGGCGGTAAGTCTGCATGGTCTCGTGACGTCACCACCGGAAACCTCACTCTCCTTTCAGTTGCAGAGCAAGACAGTCGTGTGTGTTTTCGCTCTGAGACTTGGTATTTTTAGCGCCTTTTTTCGCTAACTTGCTATCTACTTCTTATTAATTTAAGAGGTAGTATCAACGCCTTAATCTACGTTCGTCGTTAACAGGTTGGTTCGGATCCTGTAACAGGTTGGTTAGTGATTCGCTTCGCAAGTCATTTGCCTTCGGTTTTCGAATCGACTTGACTCGCATCGTCTCGCCAGTGACTCGCTTCGCCTGTCATTCGCTTCGCCAGTCATTCGCCTTCGGTTTGATTCTACTTGACCCGACTGTCACTCACCTCGCCTAGGTTACTCGTGTTTGTAACTTGCCTGTCACTCACCTGTTAACTGATTGAGTGTCACTCACCTGTCACTCACCTCATCAGCTTACTCGCGTAGTGGCTCGACGGTCTCGTCAGTGACTTGACTATCACTCGCGTCGTTACTTCACTATGTACTCTGCTTTTTGTTCGAATTGCGGAGGTAGGAAGTCTGCTATCAAGGATCCGCACTTGCTGTGTAGGAAGTGAAAAGACTTATGTGAGGAGAATTATCGTTGTGACGAGAGTGCCCCTCTCTCCGCTTCAGACTTCCATGCGTATGTTACAGCAATTCGTAAGTCCGTCGCCGATAGGGCTTCGTTTAAGAAGCATTCAGCTACGTCGAGTCAATGTCGGGATGTGTCTCCAATTCGTCACCCATCTCCAGAGGAGATGGTAGACATTGTTCTCACTGAACGCTTGGATGAGTTTGACCGTGAGTCGCCGGTCTTATCCGAATCCGGTAGGGGTTCGAGAGATTCGCTCTCTCCCCCTTCGCGTTCGAGTTCTCGTCCTCAGGCTCGCGCTTTCTCTCCCCCTTCGCCAAGGGGGAAGGATGACAGGCGTATGTCGCCTCTTAGGCTTAAGGTCAGCGGACCCTCCACTCCCAAGGGCAAGAAGAAGAAGAGCAAGAAAGTCAAGTTTGACAGGGTCAATCCGGGGCTCCTTCTTGAGTCCGTTAAAGACATGGTGTCTTCATTGCTGGATGCTCGTTTGGGTCCGCTGGCTTTACCCAATCGCACCACCCCCGCTACTACGCTAGGTCGTGAACCAAATGTAGACTGCATGTCTAAGGGTTCGCGTCCCACGTCCTTAAGGGCCTCCGGGTCAGCTGCCTCCTCGCGTCTTTCTCACACCCCTACGCGCCGTGTCACGTTGGTGTCGCCCACCCGTGATTCCTCGCCAGACTCGGTTGACGTCCGCTTCGTTGACGTCTCTGACCCTCCGTTCATCAGTATAGTGTCAGATGTGGAGGGTACGGGGTTGTCAGAGGATCCGCCGGTCATGGACTCAGTCGCCATGTTGACGGAGGTGGCCTCGTTTGCGGAGGTACTACTCAGTCAGATCATCGTGTCGGGACCTAGCTCGTCGGCAGCCAGGAAGGCTTCCTTTTGTCCTGAAGGGGACATAGCTCCCGCGCGTCTAGCTCTTCTGCCTCATAGGCTCCTGCTGGACGCCTCAGAGGATATGGAGCAGGTCATCTCGTCTGCGGTCCCCAACCGTCTGCTTCCACCATAAGTGGTGTCTGATAAGTGCCGGCGTTAATTGCAAATGCCTTTGTACACGACCTTCTACGCTTCGAGGTCAGGGGGGGGGGGGTCAGCCTTACTTGGTTTAGCTCCCGACTTTGTCTGCAAAAACCAGGCAGCTGATGAGCCTGGCCGTACTTTCTCTATTACGGCTCTGGGTTCGGAGGTGGATCTCTCTCTGTGTCCGGTTAGGGCCTTGAGGGTGTACGTGCGGCGTACCCGCAGGCTGAGGGATGGCAGGCGTCGTCTGTTCACTCGCCGAGGAACACCAAAGAGCTAGATAAGCGAGCATTGGGGCTGTACCTGAGGTCGGCGGTCATTGATGCGTACAAGGCTGCTGACCTGCCTCCTCCTTCTCGTTCCAACCCGCATGAGATCCTTGCAGTTTCAGCCACGATGGCTTACCACTGTAACATCGCGGTCTCCGACGTCATGGCGGGGTGTTTTTGGCGTTCCTCAGAGGTTTTCGCCAACCATTACCTACGAGATGTCTCCACAGCAGATCTCGAAGGCATCTCTAGGCTGGGTCCACAAGTGTTCGCTCAGACGAAGGTGGTCCCCCCAACCAGACCAAGAAGGGGGTCATTCCTCTTAGGAGCTTGTTCCCCGCAGGTCTTATGATGCTCATTGTAATAAACTTTGTTTGCATTGTTTGCTCCTTGTCTGTTGTTTTGTTCTTTAGCTTCGCTTTTAACACCACCTCCCCGTTGGGGTCGGGGGCAGTGTGTTGATCAGAAGTTGAGTGGCTGGGTTGTCTCTTCGATCCGCTCAGCGGTAGAGATGGTATCTCCCGCGCTGTGCCTTGTCCTCACCACAAGGTGGAGGACTCGTAGGTTAGCTTACACTCAGGGCTTGTTGCTGGTCTCGTCTCTACCACATATCTACTGACCCGCCTCCATGCAGTGGGATTCTAGGCATAGTAGGTCTAGTCAACAAATAGGTATTAAAAATAATGGTACGTTTTTGATTAAACGTAATTATTTATACTTACCTGTTGACTAGACCTACGCGCTAGGCCCGCCCATCCTCCCCGCTTGGTCTGTCTTGCCTTGTTGGGACTGTTCGGAGAGTGAGGTTGCCGGTGGTGACGTCACGTGACCATGCAGACTTACCGCCCTTGGATAGGGATTTTACGCATCCCCTACTCCACTGTTCAAGTTTCGTCTGTGTTTAGGTTGAAATAGCATACCTAGAGAGGAGGTAGGCATAGTAGGTCTAGTCAACAGGTAAGTATAAATAATTACGTTTAATCAAAAACGTACTATATTTGGCGATTGGGGATAAAATTTAATATGCAAGCTGAGTGAATTTATTTGTATTGTAGACAGCACATGTGGTGATTTGGAACATATTACAGCCAAATAAAATTGTATGAAACACAACGGATGTACCTTTAATGGGCACATGATATAGCCTGACATCCGGCGTTACAGCAAGTGAAGACACTTGTATTGTTTAAATTCCGTGGATATGTTTTATAGAAATTTAGGCTCCTTATTTTATTTCTATTATCCGAAAGATTTCAAAGTGTGTTTATTTCATTTTCTGAACCACGTACCGATTCCATTATAGTAATTGATAATAACCTTCTTTTGAGAAAATACATTCTCTCTGAATTGTGATTATGTTAAATTTAAACCAGTTTCTCTTCGGTTCTGCTGATTTTCACCTTTTCAAGTGACCCTGAAACAATATTTCAAAAATATTGAATGAAATCCTTATTTGTTTAAAAAGTGTTGTGAATCTTTGAGTTTGAGTATGATATTTACTGTCAAACCCTTATAACCGCTTATTTAGAGTGTGTAATGGTTTTAAGTAAAACGGTTTATTTCAGGTGGGATCATCTGACGATGAATTTTCTCTGGACTATCTGGATGCTTCTGACCGCCAGGATTATGCATCGCAATGTCCAAATCCAGTTGAATGTGATGTCTGTGAGCAACAGTTCGATCCCTCTTCCTCAAAGTAAGCTTACATCCCACTCACCTCTCCTTGAAAATGCCTTATTTGATACACGAAGTTATTTTGAATTTTGGACTCCCATTATAGCCTTATTACTATCAGTGAGGTAAACCCGCCGATGCACATATTGATATAAGCCTTTATTACCCATATGGTTGAAAATAACCTAGTGAATATTGTTGATATGAGCACATGTGCACATATCACGTTTGCCTAGCAACCATTGTTTAACCGCGACTTCCCGTAGTTTGTCGTCTGTGACGTCATAATACGATTGTTCGTGACGTCACTGTACCTTGCCGTCGCAAGAGAAGTGGGCCGTTTTCTGATCATTTTTACGTGAATCAAATTGAATAAAATGGGTAATAAAGAAATTATTACTCGTATGACTTTTAAGACGCTCGAGCAAATGTATGTATTACCCTCGCTCTCGCTCGGGAAATACAACAATTCATAAAGTCATATGACATACTTCCTCGGGTAATACTCTCTATATATAGATCGGACATGTACACAACAAGTAAGTTCATACTGAAGTTGCTTTCAAGTTATTCTATTGAGATGATAAGGATGTTCGCTCCTTCCTGTTGAACTTCAAGAATTAAATATGATTAAGTAAAGACTTTTTGTCATTTTTATTTACTTAATGATATTCTACATCATCTACATACTTTTAAAAAACAAATGAAATAAAGAAAATGTGACTTTAGAACCTATAAAAAGTGCTTAAACAGCATAAATGCGTAATTTGATCGCAACAAGAAGTGTCCCCAGACTTCGGACACGTTTGAATTAGACCGCAATGACTCCAATTCGTTTGTTTCGAAATGTTTCTGGGCAATATATTCTGTTTTTATATCTTTAGATAAATTTTGAACTTCGGTACTGCTTTAAAATGTACAAATGTAATATCATAAATGTTAAAGATAGAGTTGAAGGATTTAATTGCAGCATATCTCAAAGGGCATGCATATACACTAATAAACAACATTATTTATTCAAACTAATTTGAATATCATTACGCTTATGGAAATAGGAAGTAAATATTGATATTCTGATGATAGTTCAAGATGACCTTGATTTCGACAGTTTTGAGCATGTTTTATTTTATTTCTAAAATCGAGGATGTAGTTTAGTTGCTAGAGCGTCCGCTCAGGGTTCGATTCCCGACCGCATCGTACCAAAATACGATAAAACATTGCAGTTGTTGCTTCCTTGCTTGGCGCTCAGCATAATGAGGATTAAACGACACTTGAACTGGCGGTGCACCCTGGCTGCCAAGTACACGAAGATAAATTCAAAGTACAAATTAATGAGGACATTATTATTTGTAAAACAAACTTAGGATTTGAAAAGTAAGAAAGGACTAAGACAAACTATTTTTATATTGGAATATTACCATTTACGACCTGTTTATAATAATAATAATAGGCATTTTATATAGCGCCTTTCCACGTCACAAGGATATGCTCAAAGCGCTTCCTGAGCTGAGTTAAAACTATATACAGATGGCTGGTAAAGATGGTTTAAAGTCACTTGTAACGGAGAAAGAGATGGGTCTTGAGTTGTGCCTTGAAAGAAGACCGCGAAGGAGATGATTTTAATTGAATTGGAAGAGATTTCCACAGTGAAGCTGCTGCATATGAAAATGTTCTTTGGCCGAATGTTTTCAGGTTATAACTCGGGACAGCTAGTAGCAGTTGTTGTGACGAGCCTAGAGATCTTTCTGGGCGGTAGTGTGTCAGTAGGTCTTGTAGATAGGAAGGTCCTGAGTTGTAGAAAGACTGATAGGTGAGGCAGAGAATCTTGAAATCAATCCTCTCACGAATGCGCAGCCAGTGTAGCGAGTCAAGAATAGGAGAGATGTGACAGCGGGGACTGGTGAGTGTGATGATGCGTGCAGCTTTATTATGGATTTTCTGTAGACGATGAAGTTGAGATGAAGAGATACCGAAAAGAATACTGTTGCAGTAATCCAGACGGGATAGAACCAGTGTCCTCACAAGAGTAGCAGTGGCTTCTTTTGTCAGGAGTTTTCGGATGCTGCCGATGTTCTTCAGATGGTAGTGGCAGGTCTTGACAAGATGACTTATTTGCTTGTCCATGCTGAGATGCGAGTCTAAGATGACACCAAGATTTTTCACATGAGGAGAGAAAGGAATAGATGATTGCCCGATGGAAATATCAGCAACGACGAGCTTTTGTTGTCTCGAAGTTGTTGAGATGACCATTGCTTCTGTCTTGTCGTCGTTTAGTTTAAGCTTGTTGGCATACATCCAAGATCTTGTGGTTGCGAGGCATGCTTCAAGGTTGGTCTTGCACTCAAGTTGGTTTTCTTGTGAGGACGCAAAACTGTCAAATAGTTGACTGTCATCTGCATAGAAATGGTGTGGCATATGGTAAGATGTCATCAGCTTTCCGAGTGGTTGGATATACAGGGAGAACAGTATGGGCCCAAGAACTGATCCCTGGGGAACTCCACAGGTGAGAGTGTGGCTGGATGATGTAGATGCTCCAATGTGGATAGACTGGGTTCTCTGCGAGAGGTAGGATCTTATCCAATCAAGAACTGTACTTGTCAAACCAAATTCTTTCCTTAAACGCTCGAGAATAATATTGTGGTCAATCGTGTCGAAAGCCGCGGATAGGTCTAGGAGAACAAGCAAAGCAGAGTTACCATGGTCGACTGTACATCTGACAGAGTTCAGAACGTAATTGAGAGCAGTTTCTGTGCTGTGAGCTTGTCTATAGGCTGATTGGTAACAATCAATCAAGGTATGCTGAGAAAGATGGTCCGAGAGCTGCTTTTTGACTCCTTTTTCAAGGACTTTAGAGAGGAACATCAAATTTGAGACAGGGCGATAGTTTACTTGTCAATACCATGTAACATTGTGCGTGTCAAAGAAAAATACGAATCAAACTATTGATTCATTTAAGTTTGGTTGGCAGTGTTAGCTCGGGCGAATTTATAAACAATTCTGCATATGTACATTGAAATACAACAAAACTCATTCGTTGTCAATAGTAAGGTTTGTTAAATTAGGGACTTCCATGACATTTGAAAATGAACACTCTCTGAACTTCGATCAGTTTGCCCGTTATATTGGTTGAAGTTTCTTTCGTTCAAACCACTTCACCTTAAAAACGGACAATGATACCTTATGCCTTTAATTGCTGTCTATAGGTTGACTACTGCATATGTTTGTTCCCAGCTGTATGTATTTCAAATTGATTTTGTGACATCGAGGAGAGTTGCATCAAAGATCTTGAACAGTTTTGTATTGTACTTGGTGCTTGGTTTCAGTGGGTAAGTCTTTTATGCTTGGATATTTCCTTATTTGATATGACTTACTTTAAATAAATAGACCTGTCATTTTACCAAAACATTAACATCTAAATACCTTAATTCTAATTCATACGACAGGAAGCCCCAAGAAGACAATTCCACCATTCTTGGACTGGGGGTAGGACTCGGTGTTCTGGTTGTTTTACTACTGGTGCTGTGTATCTTGCTGTGTTGGTGCTTAAGAAAGAAGAATAATAAGGAGCAATTTGGTAAGTCAGAATAAGAAAAATATGCCACATTTTCTCTTTTGTAGCAACTGTTGCTTAGGGATAAAATGTTGCAAATTCAAACGTAGATGTACAGAGAACAAAGTGAATTATCGTTCCTTACAGTAAAATACTCGTTTCTGATCGTTACATTTTTCTTTCTGTACCCCGTCAGCCTCACGGGCTCGCCGCTAATGGCTGCAATACTGCCGAAGCGGCGTTAAACAACAACTCACTCACTCACTCACTCAGACTGACGGTGTACACATTCCATGTACCCAACTGCCATAGTAACAGCTCCTTGCTAAGTGTAGGTGTCGCATTATGGTCAGATGACGTTATAAAATGACGCACGCGGTGTACGGAGTTTTGAACAGTTCGATGATAGTCTATTAATTACAGACTAATATTTTCAATAGTTGTCGCTTTGTATGAACACAAATCTTATTTTGCATTGCTCTCAAACTCAATTTAACAAAGAATAACTCGGTTTAAGGCATTTAAAAGATTGTAGTAATACGTACGCGTCATACGACATTTCAATCGAGACAGGTGACGCCATTTTGTTTACGTTTAGGGTCAAGGTTATTCAAGCGATATCAGCTGATCACTCATCGGCAGTCAAAACGCAATAAATATAATAATAGACCTAGGCCTACTTATTTATTGACATGACGGAAGGATAACTACGTTGTATACTTCCCCCTCGGGTAATACGGTCTCATGTACCATATTTGACACTGGTACAAAGATGGTACTTGAGACCGTATTATCCCCGTGAGAAGCATACAACTTATATTGTTTTGCCTCTTTGATTATAAACATGCATTAGAGATCGAACTCTGAAAATTGTCTTTCAATAGGTGAAACTAATTACATGGTCTTCAGTTAACATTGTTGGTATTGCCACTATTTACATTCAGAGTTTGCAATTGGAAAATGGACGATACAAGGCTAAGATGATCATGAAATTAATGTGGGTTATACATTATTACTTTACATTGATGTAACATGTACTTTCACGTTTGTATCGGTATTTTGTTTTCGCTGTTGTTACAAAATGACCATCATGGTGATTAAATGTTGAAGAGAAAGTAAAATATAACCCTTAGCAACGATAAACAGATTATTTGAACAAAAATGAACAAAGCCATTGTTCCAGTCTGTTATTTCCCATTTTAGCATGTCTCAAGGATAACTGAGATCATAATGATCACATATCAAACGAACAATTGTGGAAGAAAAGCAAAATGGCGCCTAAACCACGTGACCTACGAATTCGCTGTGGTTTAATATGTCTAGGAGTCCTGAAATCATTATGCGTTTGTGGATCCAAGTGTTTTTGTTATTCGCCTTAAAAGTTGGTAAATGTTAAAGTCAAGTTACTTTGAAAGATAAAACTCCACACAGTGCTGCTCCGTATTTCCTGCGGCAAGCCTTTATCAACACTGTATTCGGAGCCGTGACCTCGAACTGGCTCAAGTTGACCCATCGTTCGTATTATTTTTACAGAATGTCATAACTATACTTATCTTATGTACGTAAACATATCATTTTCAAAGTTAGATTATCGATGTTTATATGCAAATGATAAATTAAGACGTTTGAGGAAATCGCGTTTCACGCAGCCGTTATGTTCGCGCAATGATTTTGTTTGTTTACTTCCGTCTACTCAAAGTGTCGTTCCGGTAAAACATAGTTCCGGATCATTTTGGCTATTTTTATAGATGTTAGCCAATTTTTCCTATAAACTTAATATCGGAATCCTCAACATTACAGTTCATTACATTAATTACATGTTACATCTTCTTGAAAGTGGTAAACTTTGATGGTCAGGAATCCTGACCAAGATCGTCCGTGAACCCAGGGATGATAGTTGATGAGCCCTGGGGACGAGGTTGTGAAAATTAATGAAAAACGTATTACGAATTCGCTACAAAATCGAAAATCACGTTATTCACCTATACTGCAGCTGTAATAATATGCAACTTTCAGCTCTTAGATTCAAAGTATTTTCAGGGGAGACGATTGTCAAATATGCATGGGGTTAGGACAATTTTAAAATGTGTCCAAAATCAACGTAACGGCTAGACCACGTGACCTAAGAAATCGTCATGATTTACGTTTTTACTTGGAATATTTTAAAACAAATGGCAAGTCTCTACATGCATTTTGGAATTCATACATTTAGATTCGAATTGGGGCTGCTTTAGATGTTTCTGTCGTTAGTAGTACAACAGTACAGCAGAATAATCGATAGATCGCGGAAACCTTCGGTCGTCAGTGCTGTACATATATCTAATTCTATAACATTTTTCTTCAGATTTTGAATTTTACGTGCCTCAATTTTTCATATGGGAATTTTAATATTTTCAGATGACCCCTACTTGACCGTTGTACCGGATAAAGATACAGGCTACGTCACGTCGCCTATCTCCTGTGGGGTGGAGGAAACGGGCTTCAAATGAAAAATCAACGTTCAACAAACATTTCCTACACTTGGCCGATAATGATGAGGCATGGCGATGAATGGTTCTATTGTGTAGCATATGCATTACTTAAAACAAGTTGGAGTTATAATAGGAAAACTTCAATGGTTCAGTTAGTCTTATTATGAGTATACATGGAAAGGTGACATCTACAGGTGAAATATTTGGAACACCAAACTATGGTATACATGTACATATATCTATTGTGATATTTAATAGAGCGTTTGTTGTCATCTATGAACTCCCATGTAAACAGTCTATATATATATATATATATATATATATATATATATATATATATATATATATATATATATATATATATATATATCCGATATTTTTAATCAATACAATTCACCTGCGAAGATGAAGTAAAGTAAACCCATTTGTATATATTTGTATATACTTTATTGCCTTAGTTATATATTAATTCGTCTTCAATCTGACAATAACCACGATTTGGTTGAATTCAAGAAAAACACCACCAGCACCTGAATATAATCAGTTGGTTCCTGTTTCAAAGGCACTGTGGCCCGTTTATTTTCATTGTTTTATGTTTTCAAAATAGCCACTTATAATCAAAGGTTATGCAGCATGTCTTTACTAAGAGGGTACAACAGTCCACAATGCGACCAAATGATACGTAGTCGTTCAAGAAGGTGTCACGTATAAAACGAAAACTGCTGGGGTCATTTTAGTATGAACACCTTCATGATTAGAGAAGGGGAAAGGGATCCGCTTTCCTTAACTGCACCATAACCATTTCTTTTAGTACTTTATTGACTGAGGAGGATTGTTTTGAAATGTGTCACATTTCTTTTCCAATTGTGAAATGCCTTTATTCCCGTAAGAAGACCTGCTACCTCTTGAGTATTATGATCTAGCTTTTGAAAATGAGTAGGATTGCTTATTTTAAATTTTTCCTAATAGCTTTTGGTAGTTGTAATATGTCCACTAACTTTTCTCTGCTTCCGTAGCAGCGCATAGTGTGAAGTCCAGGTGCAGAACGCCGCTACACTAGCACATGAACGTACATGAAGTGCAGCAAGGCTTGGGTTTGCCAGTCATGGAGACTGACTGGAGACTGATGGAGACTGACTGGAGTCATATTTTGCTGGACTGTTCCTCTTTGCCCGGAGAGTATTATGCTGAGTCAGATTCTCCAATACTGTTTATTCATTAGATTTGCAGTGGCAAAATACGGAATTTATCGGTTAGAATAAAATCCGTTTTTCACTGAATGAAATAACATGTTATCCTACTGAATTGAAATAACACTTTCAATCATATGGAATATGTATAATATCTCATCTAGTGAAGTAGATATAATATATTTACACACATATTTCTACTTCACTCGATGAGATATACATAACATTCGACTAGAAATGTCATATACCGTCTGTATGTATCGCATATGAACCAAACGTATGGACGTGATCCTCTTGTCTTGTGTCGTTGGAGTGCCTACATGTAACATGGGAGTTAACAGTTTATGTGGGCACACCAATTAAAATGATTTGGTAATCGAGTGACAAATAGCTTGGCAGCCATTTATGAAGAACACGACAGGTACTTTCGTTGTAATATTATTTTTTCTTAACATTTCGATAACATATACATATGATAGAAAAATACTATATATGTCTATGTGTGTACAGTTGAGCATCGAGCATTAGGTAGTCAATACATTTCAATATCATAGGTCAGGTATAATTACAAGTATTTATTTTATGTAGGGCTACCAGTTTCGGTTGTCGACAAAACTTTCTTAAAATGTATGTTGGATTATTTTTCAAGGAATAAAATGTTACCAACATATGCACTGTTTCTTGTTGCGTATTCCATTCTTAAATTCAAGTATATGCATATGCAATGCTAGTTTTTAAACATGTGTACTAAAAGAAGAACTACCTCATTTTTAATATTGCAGCATATCACGTCCTTAATTATTCAGTTGACTATATTGGGTGGTCCGTAACTTTGTTTGCTTAGTATATCACATATCTATCAGTAGGAAACAGAAAAGGTTATTGTTACTTAAAACGTCATATCCATGTTATTCTCTGTAAAATAAACACCAATATCAACAGCTCATCCGCACCAGCTGTATTGTCTGTATAAGATGGAGTTTGCTTCACTGATCACACGTATACAGATTTTAGGTGAGTGTTTCTTTACCAAGCATGAGGACACTCAGTTTGTCTACATTAGCAATACATTGAGTAATGCTCCTTATTCACGAGTAGACATCAAGTCATTCTAAACATCACGTCCAGAATTCAACAAATTGGTGACAGATTCAGATTTCTGAATCCATTACATTTCCATAACGTGTTCTCTTAGGTAACAGTTTCAACTCTTCTCGGGAGTAAAACCACTTCCAGAATCATTTTCATATCTGATTCCAGCATTTTGTAAAGCAACAGGGTTGACATATCCAGATGATCGCTGTGACACCTGACCCCCCGAGATATTTTGAGAGTCGCTCCTCGACCCCCCGGATATCTGGCCCCCTGACCCCTGCGACACGTAGCCTGTTGAACTCTGTGAAGTGTTAGCGTGGTCGTAGTTGTCCACCACCTGCGAGTAGTGGTCAGTGTCCACGTCAATAGCCGTCAGATAACCGTCATGGGCTGCAAATGGGGACATGTATTAAGATTATGTTCAGCCAGCTTTACATCAATCTTATAATCGTTTTTAAGTTGCGTGACTTGTCATATACATATGTGAAGAATCAAACCGATTATCTATGTTCAGTGCATTTGTTTAGAGAACATATACTGAGGACTAGAGATCGTTGATAGAATAAGAACATGAAGATTTCGTGGATAACAACTTCTTTAATGTGAAAATACACGACGTTTCGGAGTATATGCTCACTCCTTCATCAGGTGGAATGATCACATTCCACCTGATGAAGGAGTGTATTTCGCATTTAAGAAGTTGTTATCCAGTAAATCTTCCTGCTCTTATGTATGCCACTTCTAAATGCCCTTCAAAGACCTGATCGCTGATACTGACTACAAATCTTCAAATACGACCGACGCTGTTCCTATAAACTCTGCCACTGTGTACCTACACCGACCATTCATGGATTATACCTGGGGAAACTCTTCTAAGCACTTCAGAGAAGCGGGAACACTTTCTATAACAAGGTAAGCATGCCGACGATAAATGATAGTAAATGCCCAGTGCAGTGTCTGTGTGCAGGGCTTGCAAAACAAGTAACTAGGCTTGGGCGACAGACTGGACACATACCTGATCCAGATCCTGACTGACATTTTGATCCGGATTGATACGAGACGCTGCCATTGGTTCTAGTCGGGGTCTGGGTTTGAATCCGTGTCCTTCTCCACCAGAGGAAGCCGAGCACAACCAGTACGATAATGATGATGAGCAGGATCGCCACAAACACACCCAGTCCAACCACGGCCGAGTTGTCTCCTTCGTCACTGCTGCCACTGAAAGTATGAACAATACCATCCTTTTGAGATGTCAACGCTAGTGCTACAGTCAACTACAGTCAACTACAGTGTTCGCGAAATCTTCCCTAATCGCACATTCAGAAAATGTGACTGAAAGAGCTGCAGATGCGATTTTGTAATTACGTACTACAATGCGATTTGCGATTCAGGTTTGCGATTCGTTTGTGTTTTTAGCACATATCACTTACGGAAGAGGGCAAGTGGTGTGACTGTTGGAAAAAAATCCCCTGAATCAAAAAGATGATAAAGAACGACTTTAAACATCTCTATTTATGCCTGGCGCAATGTTGAACCATACTTTAAGATATTTTAAATCATCTTCCCAAGATAGGCTAGCGAAGGGCAGGTTTCATTCCTCGCTGCCGTCTGTCCGGGTTTTCTTGGCTCTATTTATTGCATGCACAGCAGCACTAGTTGCATTCACAGATCGTTAAGTCCATTCACAGATCGTTAAGTCCATTCACAGATCGTTAAGTCCATTCACAGGACAAAAAGTGGTGGAATACGCTTCCCGGATCCTCCAAAAATTGGCGGAATGATCCGGCAAGCGAATTCCACCACTTTTTATCCTGTGATACCGACAATAATAATGTACGAGTCAAACCTAAGTCAAATAAACTGTATAATGTGCAGCGATTGCTTAGTACAGTGACAAGTCAACTGTTTCCAATTGCAAAGTAATGTAAGTAAATGCATAAATAATGTAATAGAGTTTCACATACCTAGCAGTTATGTTGAACTGCAGCTTACATCTGTTACATTCCAGTGCATTCTGACACGTCGATTCGAAGTTCTGCGATTTCTCGATCAGGACCTCTGTTAACTCGACCCTGTTTCCCACAGACGATCCTACCTTAAAACACATACATGGCGGTTATGTGATTTGTAGAGTTGCAGAGTTGTTTGATCCTATTGTTGATTTAAAATTGTCCCACATATGCTATATTGTTTAAGTTCAATATCAATAATTTACAGGGCTGGCGCCTACAGAATCCTCAGTTCGTTATTACATTCTGAGTAATAATTTGATGTGTCGCCTACAGAATCCCCAGTTCGTTATTACATTCTGAGTAATAATTTGATGTGTCGCCTACAGAATCCCCAGTTCGTTATTACATTCTGAGTAATAATTTGATGTGTCGCCTACAGAATCCCCAGTTCGTTATCACATTCTGAGTAATAATTTGATGTGTCCCTTACAGAATCCCCAGTTCGTTATTACATTCAGAGTAATAATCTGATGTGTCGCCTACAGAATCCCCAGTTCGTTATTACATTCTGAGTAATAATTTGATGTGTCGCCTACGACGTCAGATAGTTGTATTTGATCTTCTAACCAGGAAATACTTCTGTTGTAAACTAACATTTTAATAGGGGGAAAAGAAAATTAAAATTACTGACCTTATTATACCGCAGGGTTTGACCGTCTCTGACAATCTGTGAGATGGTGTAACCCACGTTGCCTTCCCCATTGTCGTCAAACACTCGTATATTGCCCCCGTCGTTGTAGATATCCAGTCGGACGTCTCGGATACTCCGACCCAGGTCTGAGGTCGTCAGTTCACTGCATATGGACTGGAATCCGAAACACTTTGATTCCATAGCTGTGTTGAATCCAAGCATCAATGAATATGCAGCATTAATGACAAAAGGTACCCAGGAATCTGTGTCATGGACTTGAGCAATCATCGATGGAGTACAGAGTCTTCTACTTGCCTTCTTGTAACTCATAGGGTAGTAACAGTTTGCTTTCGACTCCAAATACTCCTGCACCCATTGGTTTTCACTCTCCTGAACATTCAAGTCACCAAAATATTCCTCGAAACCTTGATTTTTTGGCAGTTCTTGAGCAATGGTTAGACTTCCAACTGTTTTGGTGTTATCTCCCAACAACGCTAAACGTTTACCCCAGCTTTCTCCTCCTATAAAGATGAATTCATCAGTGTCTATAGCCTGGTTTAAAGCTTTCATAAGCAGACCTGTTACATGAGAGCGGACGAACACGATGACAGTCTTTGCATGTGGATACCAGCGTAGTTCTGACACGTATCGCAGGAACTTGCTCTCTTCCGTCGTGTCTGGGACTGCCAGGATCTGGGCAATACAGATCTCGTACTCTTTGGCTGCTTCCTGCAGGGCAAGACTTCCTGCTATCCCATACTCCTCATCAGTGTGGATTATCTGAACATACTTGGACTTGAGTTGTTGAGCCAGATACATTATAACGTTGGCTTGTTTGTAGTCAGGGGAACATGTCCTCATAAAGTTAGGATGCTCAGTTTTCGAGCTTAAGCTTGAGCTTGTGGAAGCATAGGAAATGAAGATCTTGTTTAGTTCGGTCATGATTGATGAGAGGGGAACACTGAGCGAGCTGCCATACGGACCTACGTATCCAAGGATTTTATCAGCAACTGACGAACTGTTCACGTCAGAGGACAGACGAAGTTCCCCCTTGTGCAGTTTCAGAATTCTCTCCTTGGCTACAAGAGGACTGTTACACGTGTCGATGAGTACAACACCAACTGACTTTGTGCCAAGGAACGATGTGAATTTATCTTTCTTAAGGTTGGCTCGTTTCACAGAATAGACGATCGATTCAGCCATATCAACACCCAGTGATGTTCTCAAAGGACCACATGTGAGCGGTCTTTGTCCTTTATCATGCAAAGGTGCAAGTCCTACGACATAGAAATCCCCAGGTATGAAGACGACCTCCTCGACCTCGAACGTACAGTCGCTGCAGTCGTACCCAATCTCGCACTGGGCCTCCAGGTTCGAGGGGAGGATCTTGCCACTGTTGTCGTAGGATTTTATTAAGCTTTTGTTCACTTTCAGTTGCCCGTTGATGTGATCACCTACCTGGAATAAATATCAGTTTATCATATAATGGAGGGTGTTATCGATGCAATAAAGCAATCTGATAAACTTGGTATCCAAATCTGATAAATATGCAAAACAGGTTAAAGGTCAAATACACGAACTACTTTCGCAAAATTCTACTCTTTTCATGCGAATCCTCAAACTGTTTACGAATCATTGGAAAGCGTAACCGGAAGTTTAGCCGAGTATTTGCGCTTGAAAGAATGGATATTCGAAAAAACGAAATCATCTGATATGGTACAAATTATAGTCAAGGTAATTGTAGATTTGTTTTAAAAATCATTCAAAACATCCAAAAGCTCGCATAATACAATTTGTATTCCAAAAATATTATATTATTGATACGGAAACACACTTGGTTAATAATCTCGAGCTCTATATATATATATATATGCATAGTTTTCACTTGATAAACTACGTTCAAATGATAATGCATGATGCATTGTTGATATATGTATGCATGAGTTGAATGTTAAATTCATATATTTGGACTTTTAATTAGTTTACAATTGGTGGAACTGTGTAGGTAGATGCAAATCGTACTGTACCTTCTGAAAACAAAACTGGCGTTGACACTGCTGAAAGTTGTACACCCCATATGTTGGAACGTCCACTCTTTCTTCCCTTGTCTTGTACACAATCTCGCCTTTACTGAAGGAAAAACTCCGATTGAAAGTTGCCAGTTCCGGGAAATCTGTCAATGAGTCAACTTCTATATTTTCAATCTCGAAAATAAGTTCATTTTTATCCATGTTAATCATATCAGAACACAATCCTGATTGACTTGGACACTTCTCTTCATAAACACCCTTAATCATTTTAGCAAAGGTTGCGACTGCAGTTAGCGCATAACTAACGTATATGGACATGTGGATATCGTCTGAGGACGCAGCCTTCACAAGGCATGAAGGAGGCAACAGTGTCGCGTTAACTAGCTGGTTGAAGCACCCTGTTACTCCCTCCATATATCTTAAGAGCCATTCGTTATCCTTGGTTGATGTTACAAGGAACGTTGCGTTCGTGTGAATGTTCCTCCAATACTCCCTAAACATCAGCGGATCGTAGAATGGTGGACTGAGAGTAAGAAGACCCTTAGCTCGAGGGAACACTGCACCCAAACTGTCTTGCACGTACTCCGTGTTCAAGCTTATTGCCTCTGATGCAATCACCTGAAATGATTCTAGCCCCAGGTTCAGGTAGCTGAACATAACTTTAGCTGTGGGCCCAAGACCAAGGAACACCAAGCCTGAAACTGGACTTTGCGAATCTATCTCGAGCTTCCTCTGAAGGTTGTCAAAGGTCACGCGTCTATCATTAGCACTTTCCTCTGCAGGTATGCCGAGATATATAGGCACACATATTTCAGACTTTTCCGCTAGAGCTTTGAGAGCCCGAGCACTTTCAGTACCATAGACATCTGTCTCGTACACTATAGCGATGTAGTTCCACTTCAGCTCGAGCAACAGCTGGTGTAGCACCTGGAAATGAAACTTTGTGTCAGTTAATTTCTCTTTGAAATGTTGAATCGTGATATCTACTTCTACGTGTTCTTCATGTTTACATATTGCAAACTCTGACGAAACAGGTAACTATGGAGAAATCCACCCATTATATATGAATCACATTGTAAAGTAGTGACTTGATTTGGTCACCGTGTATTCCTACCTCTATCTGCATGTTGTCTGGCACGATAACCCGGATGAGATTCTTGTAGACACCCCGGTCCGCCAGGGTGGTAGCTGTAGCTGAGTAACTCAACTGAGGGAGCCGGTTTGCCTCGGGCAAGGAACTGAGGAGACGGGAGACGTCCTGAGTCTCTGAACTTCGACCAGGACCCAGCACACCTGGCAACAGTGTTGTACAATATAGAATACCATAACATATATTGTGCTGCAATGTTGTACAATATAGAATAACATAACATATATTGTGCTGCAATTTATTATATAATAATTATACGGACCAAATCAATATATGTTATGTGACATAATGTAGTTCATTGCAGTACACTATGATACGATATATTACACTCTAAAACTACGAAGTATAATGTGTAGTCATACAATAAGGTTGTTGTATGGTATTATATGTTATGATGAAGCAATGCAGGATGGTACAATATTATGCAAGGTATCTTAACTAAACTGCAGTTTTGTATAATCTATTATTATAATATTAAATTAGAAAAACCTTCTAAAAATAAATCAAAATACTCATGAAACAACGCCAAGGATCATTATGTCGGATGGCTGTTATATATTGCACAGCTCAGCGCTCGAAAACCATGTTTAGGCCCTACTCATGCATAAAGATCAGGTATTTTTCAGGTTTTACCTTTGAATGTGCTATATAGACTGACCCGTTGTCAGTTTACAAGCCGGGTGCTTGACGTTTTAACCACGTTACCCTATCTTCTACATACACCTACACTGTATATCTAGTAACCTCCTACCGAAGAGTCTCCTGTCCTTGAACATCTCCAGCATATCCAGAGTGGCCTGTACTGCATCAGCCGGCTCGTCACATGTATTGAAGGCAGCCAAACCTGTAATTGTAAACAAAATATAATATATTCTCATCACATGTGTTGAAGGCAGCCAAACCTGTATTTGTCAACAGAATATAAATATTCTTATCACATGTGTCGAAGGCAGCCAAACCTGCATTTGTCAACAGAATATAATATATTCTCATCACATGTGTCGAAGGCAGCCAAACCTGCAATTGTCAACAGATTTATATTCTCATCACATGTGTCGAAGGCAGCCAAACCTGTAATTGTCAACAGAATATTAAATATTCTCATCACATGTGTTGAAGGCAGCCAAACCTGTATTTGTCAACAGAATATAATATATTCTCATCACATGTGTCGAAGGCAGCCAAACCTGTATTTGTCAACAGAATATAATATATTCTCATCACATGTGTCGAAGGCAGCCAAACCAGTAATTGTCAACAGAATATAATATATTCTCATCACATGTGTCGAAGGCAGCCAAACCTGTAATTGTAAACAGAATATAATATATTCTCATCACATGTGTCGAAGGCAGCCAAACCTTTAATTGTCAAAAGAATATAATATATTCTCATCACATGTGTCGAAGGCAGCCAAACCTGTATTTTTCAACAGAATATAATATATTCTCATCACATGTGTCGAAGGCAGCCAAACCTGTTTTGTCAACAGAATATAATATATTCTCATCACATGTGTCGAAGGCAGCCAAACCTGTAATTGTCAAAAGAATATAATATATTCTCATCACATGTGTCGAAGGCAGCCAAACCTGTAATTGTCAACAGAATATAATATATTCTCATCACATGTGTTGAAGGCAGCCAATCTTGTACTTACGTTCTTGTCATAATATCATGTATATGCATTATTCTCGCCAAGGTATTAACCAACTACTGACATAAAGCTCCAGTCAGTGTAGTGTAGAGATTCGCAGTCCCGACCTAATTCAATATAGGGTGAACAAAGGAGGGCCTCGACCAACCACCGTTGACCTTATATACATAGTTTAGTGTTTCCAGACAATACTTTATGTACATTGGCATCGATATTCAGTAATCTTATTTGAATTTTATTTAAATTGTGTGTACATTTCCATTTTAGATCTTGGTTTCGTCTATTGTATAGGTTTAGCATTATCCCAGCAAACCACACATTAAAATACCCCGAATTTAATTGTTTTCACAGATACAATATTAATGTACAGAATTTTACTCTGTTACGAGCAATATAACATAGTTTGTATAAAGCACTTAATTACCTACGAGGACAATCATATCGGAGTTCATATATTTCATACGATGACCTATTTCCAATTGCCATGATGACGTGACGTCATGAAGAATGAATGTTATGACGTCACGTTTGTGATGGCGGGTAGCAAGTCTATGTTTGAAAGTAGATGTCAGCGTATTTCGGAAATTTCGGGACGTCGATAACTAACAGAACATTTTATTCTTATGTATGTTACACTATGTTTACGACACTCGCTCTCGCTCAGAAAATACCAATATTAAGGCACTCGTACAAAGAATAACATAGACATCCATATATCATTTAGAAGATGAACTCCATTTTATTTTAATATACAAATGTTATGATAATTTAAGAAATGTATTAAATCCATAAATATATTTTCAATTTCGAAGCAGACATACATTGTAAGTTTATGGTTTAATGTCGTCATATAATCCGTCATGTTACCACCAAGCTGTCAGCAAATTTCATTGTTAAAGCTATGCAGTTAAGAACATCCACTCTGCAACACATATATTTTGTTCATATTGTATCATGGGCCTATGGCCTACACACTTCAAGTGAATAAAATCTCTATACTAGACACTCATTATTCATCCAATACCTTTTGTAAATAGTACGATAATTATCACTGTATTCTTATCAAAGTGTAAGGTAAATGTCGAAGAATTAATTTTCTTTCTTCAAAATACCACTGTTAACTAACAAACAATCTTTAGTTAATTTCAATAGTTGACATGGTTAAGGCACAATTTGAGTGCCTATAGTTAAGATTAAGCTCAGATTTCGGAGTAATTAACACGTTTATACAAAATATCTGCTCGCTTACCAAACTTAACATTCTGAAGATAGTTTCGCTGATTGAGCTTCTCCAGGAGCCACCTAGCGGCCTGGTACACCTGCACTGTCTCCGGGTCAACCTGGTTGCAGGGAGCGGTGCCATATGATTGGACGCCGAATAGACCACCAAGTATGACGTCACCTTGCATGAGCACATTCTTTTCGTAGGATGACGTCATTCCTATTGTCAGCATTAGCATTGCTATTCTCAACATGGTGATGAGTATCTGAAAGTTGAAATTTTTTATTAGATCACAAGATAATAAAATAGCACTATTTAAAGCGTAATAGTGCGATATATTCATTGACATTGAAGCAAATATTAGATCAGTTTCAGGAACAGCAAAGCGCCCTTCTATCTGCATTACCGAGACTATCAAATACTATGTTTAACATAAAGTGTTTTAACATGAAGTGTACTAGGATTTCACAATGTATATCATCATCGGAGTATGTTTCATATTTTCACAATACATACAGCAGGATATTAGTCTCTCATACATACATAAACTCACATGTGCATGTGCATGTACAGGGATGTGATGATTTCCGTGTAAAGGCCTATGTGTGATCTACCCTTTCAACATTTGAACAGCGCAGTTGCAGTAAACCAAAGTCAACATGATACATGTATATGATAGTAAAAATAAATGAAATACCCTCGTGTCATAACTTGATAAACATTAAAAACGACGAAATATAAATGACTTAAGTTTGTGTACATGAAAAGCAATTTCTTTCAAAGAAATTAAAATAAATTTAGCTGATTTTGTATCACCCACTGGTATAAACCATATAGACTTGTAGAGAAGAGACGACAATACAGCAATAATCCAGGCCACAAGCTTACTTACAACACGGATGCACAGCACGAGGTGACAAAGTAAACACTGCTACGACATCCGTTAAATAAATACCTTCAATCGTCATTTAGAAAACACTGCTTCACCGGTGTATTTCAGCTTGGTTACTGATACTTAACACAAGCACGCATGACAGTATGATATAAATCAAATAAGAACCAAATGAGTCCTCGAGTATTATATCATTACCTCTATTTAAATGTACGTGAAATTAACAATGACTCCCGAATGACAAAGGACAAAACTAGTGATGTATATCAGCAATGTTACTGACGCCATGATCTGCCGACCTCACACACAAGTGAGGTCATGACCCTCTGGGTCACGCTCTATTGAGATCCAAGAATGCGACAGGTAAACAGTACAAGGAGCTCGATAGACAGGTACAGGTACTGTACAACAGCAGGGTGTTCACTGATCATCACGTTTAATACGAGAAATGTTTTCTGATCATTACGTTATAACGAGACAAACATGTCATCACTATCATATTTATGTTTATACGTAACGTAAAGGGTTTTTGTATCAACGTTGGCCTATACATAAATCTGTGTACAAACATAGCACGTTACTAGATCTAGTAAAGCAAGCGTGTATTATGTGATCGTTGTGAATCAAATCATTTGACACATTTCAACACTGGGTACTACATACAATGAATATTCTATTGAATAGGCCTACTTGTAAAAGGTGTAAGAAATTACACGCATAGTATAGTCTAAGTGTCAGGATATGAATCGCAGTCGAAAGTATTTGAAATAAGACATGTACTTATACCTTGTTTTATCTACAATAACACTCTAGAACTATATGAAGTATAAAACATTCACATTAACTTACCTTTGATGGGATATACAGCAAGCCACTTTGAAATAGTCACTTTGTAAATAGGTACCTATCCCACCATGTATTTACTTTGAAGTTCAAGCTCCGTACAGTGTCTTGTTCTGACGTTGCATGGAGACAGTCAGGGGTCATGTAAGCGTGACGATTGGGAAACTCCGCACAGGGTTAACGTTTGTAACTCTATCTGCGTAGAAAGTACGCGGTGTATTAAGCAATATCGTTTTACTCGGAAATTTCCCCTGACAGTAGGAGGAAAACAACTAAGTTTAAACATAAAACCATGTCGTTGTTAAAAACGTATATTTATATAGAATAAGCTTACTGTACAAACCTTTAGAGATTACATGTGCGTCTATAACTTGCTGTGTCACAATACACTACATGTATGATACTGCACTGAAGATAGAGAAACAGTCTCAAGACATATTTTAAAATCAGAGAACACTTTTCATCCAAGATGACGACTTTATAGTTTGAGATAGAGACACGTACAGATGTTATGACACACATAATACATCATACCCAAACGGATACACTGAATGGTGGTGGTGTTATTGGCCGAGTTTTCGGTGACTGAATGGATGAGCTTTTGAGACAGTCAGTGCTGGTGATTGTTGAATCTGAGGTTTTGGTTCGAATCCGGGAAGGGACATGTTTTCAAGTATGGTGTTTTTTTACTACCGATTTGCATTTTTGCATATATTCAATGTACGATGAACGTTGGTTTAAGTCTGTATTATAGGCTTGTTAATTACCCTCGCCTTCCAGCATGTATGGCTACAGGTTTCAAATATCGAACGAGAACACAGGTGTTTTTTTAACGCCAGTATTCGTGGAAAAGTCATGACACAGTTTCAGCTTTTCCCACGTGTGACCTCTTTACACTGAGGTGATGCCTGGCATCACTTACCTAGCATTTGCACCATTATCAAGTTCACAACACTTTTTATTATATGCTCCAAAAGTGTGTTAATATTGATTGTTCATGATGTTAAGACATACACGAAACGCCAAAAGAAATTTGAATTTAAATATCATGAAAGATTATATGCTCAGAGGAACCTGGTTTATTGTGTTTTAACATCCCATAAGTTTAGCCTTTTGTGCTAAAATTACAGACTTGAGAACGTACTGATAATTACGCTATCGCCATAGTTTCACGGGTGGGGTCAATTGTCCTATTTTCGATAATAGTAAAATGGAAGGGAAAATTGTATAAAAAAATAATAAAGAAAGCCAAAATGTTATTGCCTACTTTGATAGTTCATACACATTTATAATAATAAAAAATATAAACAATGAAGTCAGTTAAGTTTTGGAGGAGATTTGTACGTTATTTTCTTTAAACATTGATCCAATACTGAGATTTGTAATTTTTCTCTTCAAACACAATATTATTAATTCCATGGTTTTAAGATGAAGGTTTTGGTTAAAATGTATTTTGACTGTTTAAGGAGCGTTGGCACATAAATTATCAAAGAAGACAATAACATTTTGGCTCACTTTATTACCCTTTTTACATTTTTCCCTTCCATTTTACTATTATCGAAAATAGGACAATTGACCCCACCCGTAAAAATGGCGATAGGGTAATTATCAGGGGTGTAGGTGATTTCGTAGGAGGGTCAGGTTCGTAGGAGGATATTCGGTGAATTCGTAGGAGGATTGAACGGTGGATTCGTAGGAGGATTTTTTTTTTAATATGCTGGGTGATCGGCAATGTTTATTTTGATTATTTATTTAGTTAGTTGTTTTAATGAATAAAGTAATCTGGTAAGTACGATCTTTATTTTTTTTAATTTTATTAGCAGTGATTTGACGATTGACATATGCCGATGAAGATGAGAAGATTTCGTAGGGGAATTTCGATTGGATTATATTAGATGATTGACAGTATTTGTTTTGTGTTGTTTGTTTTAATAAATAAAGTAATCTGGTAAGTATGCTTAATCAGCAATGATTGGAAGATCAGCCGCTGCCGATGAAGATGAAAAAGGTCTCACTTCATACAAATACATCTTGTCTTAATCTCAGAAGAATAATGTATTTTAATCCGTAAACTAAGAATAAGACAGTAAGTTATTTGCATCAACTATAGCTCTCTGTGTTGTTTGTAAGAAAGATGTTCGATTGAGATGACATGCGACAGTTGCAACGACTTTGTTTGACCAGGGACCTATATAAGGTCCCTGGTTTGACTTTGCTTCTGTTCTCTCTCATGTCCCGCCAATAGACGGGTGATTACGTGGGTGTACATGTAAGTGATTAGCAATTAGCCTATCAATCAGTGTTGTTCTCAGATTAGTGTCATTGTAATTAACATAGTAACTGGTGGATCATTGTCTAATTAGTGTCACTGCTGAAAGAAAATAATGCATGGTAATATAAATTTAGAAAACAATATTCCCATTATATCGAAATGAAATGAGAAAATAGTAATTACTTACTTAAGTAACTTCATGATAATAATCCTCCTACGAATTCACCGAAATATCCTCCTACGAACCGGTTCCTCCTACGGTTCACTGGTTCCCATTATCAGTACATTCTCAAGTCTGTAATTTTAGCACAAACGGCTAAACTTATGGGATGTAAAAACACAACAAACCAAAGTCCACTGAGCCCATAACTTTTTGTAATATTTAAATTCAAAGAGGGGTAACGTTTCTTTTGGCGTTTAGCGTAAACTTAAAGTGCTGACTGTTTAATTCGACTATTTAAACTTGATTACAATGTGATCCTCACACTTGCTGAACGGTAAGCTTTGTCTCTCTCCTGGGGAACGATTGGATTACCCAGAATATCATTTGACAAAAGAAAGTCAACACATCCACAAGAATACTATCAAATGTTGAAGACCATAGATTATCATTGTTTTTTATTGCGACTGTTGAAGGATTGCCAGCATTGTAACATATATATATGCTGTGTATGGAATGTAAACTTAACTGCTCGTCAAGCATTCTTTTGAAAAATTACCAATTGTAATACCATCAATAGCGTAACCAGGGAAAGTGAAAAAACAGGCGCCAATAAGAACGCGTGTAAATGTATTCATTTTATTTAAAAACAAACTTTCTGGTTAGCATTAATCAGTCCACCAAGCATAAGCTTGAAGTTGCTGGGAAGGTATACTATGAAATCATTCTTGGCTATATAAAAGGTTATCATATTTTACATTTCCCCTCGGAACAGGCACTATATCAATTACATTTACTGAGAATTTGTAGAGAAGAGAATCAACATAAAAAAGCCAACAACATACTGCAATCTAACAGCTACAAACATATTGCAATCTAATAGCTATAAACATACTGCAATCTAACAGCTACAAACATATTGCAATCTAATAGCTATAAACATATTGCAATCTAACAGCTACAAACATATTGCAATCTAACAGCTACACACATATTGCAATCTAACAGCTACAAACATATTGCAATCTAACAGCTACAAACATACTGCAATCTAACAGCTACAAACATATTGCAATCTAACAGCTACAAACATATTGCAATCTAACAGCTACAAACATACTGCAATCTAACAGCTACAAACATATTGCAATCACTTGTTTACACATTCCATGGGTTATTGTTAGATATAACAGAGTCAGAGGAACAAGTGGTCCGACGTACGACACAAACATCCAGTATCCAGGCCACAGCGTTCAAGTTGACACTATAAACGATTCGCTGTATTCGTCTCGTTCACAGATGAAGTACTTCTGATGGTTACATTGATCGTCGCCCCAGAGAAAATCGTCCTCCTTCCAGAATGTCATACAATCTTGATCGCCGTTATCGTTTGGTTCGCCTTCATCCCACCAAAAGTGTCTTATTCTAACGACGGAACCAGCCCAGTGGTAGACTCCCTCCATGGTTAGATCATGGCCGCCCATCCACACGCCGTCAACCTCACCCATGGACCCAGATTCTGTCCGCAGCCAAGATGTAAGGAAATTGTTCTCAGATTCGGTTTCAACCTGAACAAGTTTAGTATCAACAGATTTACAGTACCCATTGGCTTCTGCCCAACTGGCTTTGACTCTCATGAGGACATAGCAGGAGTCATCGTGATGCATGAACCCGTCTGGACAGTCGGACACAACCAGGGTGAAGAGAAGAGGCAACAACACCAGCGAGATCATCTTGTTCTTACTGCTAGTCGTTTACACGTTGATGATGTTTGTGCAACTACTCTTTTACGTGATGTCCGTTATCACACAGTAGAATGACATGTGTAAATTAAGTCACGTGGTTGATAAAATGTTAATCAAAGTACACAATGCACGTGATGTACAAAGTTTCACAACCAGTGATAAAAGAGATGGTATACCAAAACAAGTCGAAATGAAATCAACAACCGGTGAAAAAACACACTGATCAAGATGACACTACCGAGATACGTTTAACGTAACATTGCTAAATGAACGGCCAGAGCACAATGATATCTTGATATAAACAATACATCTCAAACTTTGTGTTGGAAATGCAAAATGTTGATAATATTAATTCACTACGTAAGATTTCTTAAGCAGTTGTCCTAACTAGTTAATAATTGCATTATCAGTGCACAATTTCAGTGCTATAGAAACATTCAAATCCAAATATCAGGAAGATTTATATTCTATTCATTTGAATCTTCGTTATTTCTTCACAAATATTAGTAACCGTTGTGAAACAAAGATGGGTTAAAGTTTACAAGAATATCTTTAAAATTATGCAAAGGAAATATCATATCGCTATAAAATAAGAAGTTAGTCCTTTTTGTAGGGATGCACTTAAAGTCATCTATATAATGCAACCTGCAGTGCACCTGCCAAGGTCATGTTATTGTGATAAGATATATATGATATGTAAGACTTGATGTCTAGATGCGCAACGAAAGCTATGTCATAATGTTCGTGTATTGTAGAGGTCGATAATAATAACCTTGCGCTCGCCAAGTGTGTTCCATTGGAGAGTACACACGTGTTTTCGCCATGGCGAAGGACAGGATTGCAATAGCGGAATCCTGCTATATGTGTATTGGTCGAATATAATTTTTATAATTAATACGCTTTCTACACGAATTTCTCTCAAGTGAAATGATAACATTGTCTATGACGGCATGTCATTAAGACGTCACAATGGTGAATATGTACATACAGACAGACGGACAGTCATATGATTCAGTGTAAAGGCCAAAGGCCCAAAATACAATTTGAAATATGCGCCCATAAATGATAACAAGTTTATGCATTTAAAACTGCAGCTCTAGTTTTACATATACATTTTAGAAAGTTAACAACATTCATGATAATATCTTAATCTTTACTGTTAAGAATGTAGATTAAATTCTGTGTGTTTGATGTATTGTACAGCAATGGAGCAATAAACTTATTTCTAGCTTATTATCTTCATACAGTTTACAATAAAACAGAATGTGGATTTGATCTTCAATACAGTTAATTTTGTCTACTTTACAGTAAATACAGACTCTGTCAGCCATTGGTACATTGTTGTATCTTCCTGTTTCTATACCTAGCCCAAAATTACTGCACCTGAATTTTGCTAAAAGGGATAATAGGGAGATATAGATAATGATAGACAGCTCTCTACGTGTAATAATGATTTAAAATGCTTGTAGGCAAATGAATCTGAAATATTATGAACATTTGCAGACCATGATTGTTTTAGAATATCAGAGAGCCTAAGTTTAAATTGTTGCATGTACATGTAAAAGTGGTATTGTGTATTATCGAGTGTAAAATCTAGTTTGTGTTTACATAAATTATTTGTTTCTTTATCAAAGTTTTGATTCACATTATGTTGTAATGTACTCACACCTTTGACACTCTTTCCGAACGACTGTACATTTTAATTCAAAAATAGAAGACGAGTTGGCATGCTTTATCGTTGAATAAAACATAGCAGGGAGAATAAAACACGAAGGGCGCAGCCCTGAGTGTTTTATCCTCTCTGCTATGTTTTATTTAAGAAATAGAAGACGAGTTGGCGTGCTTTATCGTTGAATAAAACATAGCAGGGAGCATAAAACACGAAGGGCGTAGCCCTGAGTGTTTTATTCTACGATAATGCACAACAACGAGTCTTCTTTTTCTTATATGAGATGCCCTTAAACAGTTACTCGCTTTTATATAAAAGCCGTGCAGATATTATGTTGTTTGTATATATTATTTTTTTGAAAATATTAATGCCTCCCGTCGTAGAACACGTTCACTAGCATTGAACAATCAAAGTGACGTAAAATGTGACGTCATTTGCTAAGCGACGCTCAAACTGACGTCTAAAATCACGAGCATGTTTTATTGTCTCATAAAGCACGCTGTCGGTCCAATTGACCGCCTGTGTTTTATTGCCGTGGTATCTTATATTCTACGATACAGCACAACAACGAGTCTTTTATTTCTTATATGAGATGCCCTTTAACACTTACTCGCTTTTATATAATATCCGCTGAGATATAATGTTATTTGCATAAACTATATTTTGAAAATGTTAATGCCTCCCGTCGTAGAACACATTCGCTAGCGATTGAACAATCAAAGTGGCGTAAAACATGACATCATTTGCTAAGCGACACTCTAACTGACGTCCAAAATCACGAGCATGTTTTATTATACACTTAATTACTCATGGTGAGGTCATTATGTGAAATACAAGGACTCGAAACTTAAATCCCGAGGAGGTCTAACGTGACCGACACCGCAGGTCGAGGTCAGGTCAGACCGCCGAGGGAGTCAGGTCCGAGAGTCCTTGTATTTCACATAATGACCTCACCATGAGTAATTAAGTGTTTTGTTATACCGAAATTTGTCCTTTTTTTCTTCAGACTTAAGTATTTTCAGGGAACCAATCATCTGACATCATCTTGAAAACGAACGTCAAAAGAAACAGTCAGTCAGTCAATATCTCAGGTCAGTGACAGAAATTTCTGTCACAAAACTGACCTCATCACTGGAATCGGAGGTCAATGTACAAATATATTTTTTGATCACGTGGTGTGAACTGGCCAATGATATTCTTACAAATTTGATAGAGGTATACTAATGTCTCATAAAGCACGCTGTCGGTCCCATTGACCGCCTGTGTTGTATTGCCGTAGGTATCTTATATTACAATATAATCCATATCCATACTTCGAGGGTAACCTAATTCGGAGATCCCGAACATCAATGAATATTAAAATAGAAGCGTCCATAATATCCACATTAGTTGTTCAACTGTATATTTGCAATACAAAATTAGGTTAAATTCATTCATTTAAACAGTATTTAACTGAATATGCTTTTAATTAACATTTCCAAGCTATCTTGTTTCATTTTCGATTGAATGAACAACGAAAGATAACTGAATCACCTTTTATTGACAGCTTTTTGATGAAACCAGGAATTAATAAAAGAAAAAAGAAGAAAAAAGAAGCTATACAACAAAAACCAAGTTGAACACATTTCTCCCAATTTCTTAAGACTCTTACTGAAACTGAACTGGTTCTCAGAGGACATTTCCTTTTAATATCTGGATAATGAGATGTTTTTGTTATATCGACGTACTTTACATAGGATGATCCAGAATGAAAATTGCTGCTTTATATATGATATACAGTCGAGATTATGAGGCCATACATTGTATGTCGCTCGCTATATGACCGTTTTAAGGCACACGCCAAATGCAAGTTCATCCTCAGACGATACACATCATGTTTGCAAATCAATGTGAACTTTATTTAATAAAATGTCACAGGTGTTCACTGAAATTACCTTAGTTAATAATTTCTTATTCGTAATTTAAATACAAGGATCTAAAGTAACAAAATTAATTAACTTTTGTAAATTACTTGAATTGATATAGTTTCTTGCTATAAGAAAGAAATCCAAACTGGATAATTGATAACATACATGTACATAATCTTCAACAAATATATTTGATGTTGAGAGTGAAAGTTTCACCTTTGTAAATCAATCATAATGAACAATAATCCGTGTGACGGCACCATCCTTCTATAAAGACTTGAAATTGTTTGCAAGTTTGTTATCCAATTGGATTGGTGATAGGTCCGTCCCCTTCCAGCTCACAGATAAAGTACTTCTGTTTACTGCACACCTCATCGTCCCACAGGAACTTCTCCTGTTTCCAGAAGAGAATGCAGTCTTGGTCGTGGTCGTTGTTCGGATCCCCTTGAGCCCACCACAACTTCTGTATCTTAGAAGAGGAACCGAACCATTGGTACTCTCCCTCCTCAATGAAATCATGACCCGCCATCCACACACCATCAACACTGCCCAGAGTGCCTGATTCCGTCTGCAGCAAGTTGGTTAAGAAAGTGTTCTCCGATTCACTTTCAACCTTGACAAGTTGAGAGTCCACGGCCTGACAGTACACATTGGCTTCGACCCAGGTTGCCTCCACTCGTACTAGAGCATAGCAATTGTCATTATGGCGTACAAATCCGTTGGGACAGGCTGCCTGAAGCAGGGCAAAGAGAAACGGGAGCAGGAACAGCGAGATCATCTCTTTCGTTTCGTGATCTTCTCTGTAGTGACTTTTCGGGGTTCAGTCTGGTTATTATTCAAAATATGATTGCCACTTGATCATGTAAGTGGAGACAAGAGTTACTAGATAAGTGTATTTACATATGGCAGAATGATGGATGTTAAAGCAATCCACTTGGCAAGTAATGTCGTTCAACAACATAAGATTAGCATGTGTGACTAAATAGTGCTCTAATGATATCGGCAATACATTCTCGAACAAACGCAAAGAAGGAAGGACATGGATATCCTCGAAACACCTGATTTATTAATCACAATATATTGACATCGATGTTCATGTTTAATTAATTATAACCTGTTTCTGCAGACATTTGAATTCCGGACAGTTTTCCTAACGTTTACAGTTAATATTTATGACGGACAAGGACATCTAGTTAATAGAGGATAAACATACGAGCAATCAGTTTGTTGACATTATGCTGATATTGATTATGAATCACCTGTACGTAATTGACTTTTTGACCTCATGTAAGGCAGTGGTTTTAAGCACACGCATATCATATATTTATAAATGTATAATCATTAAAATATACTCGACGTATTTGAAAGACCATTTAAAAGGAGGGTTCTATCGGGGTATTGTTTGTGGAAACGAAATTCGGGAGGATATTCCTGTTTACACATATATGTTATTTATACATGATTAAAACACAGTGACATTGAAAGATACTAATGAAGGTAACATTTTGATGACTTTATATTTAACAACTTGATAAACACAAGCGCACATTTGTTGAAAAATAAAACAATGAGAACTGAAGCCATTCATCGGCGCTGCGAGTCGGGAAAACTTCGCTACAGCATAACAACAAATTGTTTATTAGTTTCATTACATGTTATGCGTTAGTATTTGGATACTATATCGGTGTATGTCTTTAGTTATCAAAAAGTTGAAAATTTGGTACAATATAGCGTGTTTTCATTTCACGTAATGCAAAATATCAAAGATGGCGAGAGAACCCTACCTTTAAAGACCTAAAGCTATATCAAGCATTAGAAGAGTCCACGTGTGATCTATAATATAAACTGCTGACAACAACACATGACAGTGAAACTGGAGTATGTAAACATTGCTATTTGACAAACACGTGAGAATCACACGAACGGAGCCTTATATCGACTGAGAGTGATGTATGTTTCATAACCTCCTCAATCTCGTTCACGACTCACAAATGTGCATGTTCTCTCCTCTCATTTATCATTCATTCTTTAAGTAAATTATGATTTGTGTGATGTAAGATTTCATGCAAATTATTTAAAGCCTTATCAACTTTTGACAACTTATCTGTAGTTACATATATATAACAATGATTAAGATACTTTCAACTAAAGATGTTGATATTTAAAATGTTAGGGTGTATATCAAATATATATAATAAGAGGGCTTACTACGTGAACTTCCCCTTTCATTGTTGTAACACCACCGTCCATACGGGTAACACTTGTTTGTGACTTTTAGACGTATCGCATAGTCACCAACAATTTGTCTTGGTTCAAATAATTGCCATTCTTTTAATGAGGGTATTTGAAGAAATCTTGAAATGTTTTTGTTCAGCTAATTACTGACAAATATGGACCCACAGAAATCTGTTCTATTTCAGTGTGTGTTTGTTTGATATAATGACTCGTTATCATTGGTCTCTATCGTATATATCGAAGCGAGACTGCCTTCAAGTGATCATCAATTAGTCATGAGTTTTATAATCACTTGGTGTTTCTCACGGGAATTCATCGTATCTCTCTCTACACAGCTATAAATCATTGCATGCCAGCAGGTGTTCATGCCTATTAACATATATTAATACAGTAGTTATCAAAGACAAGTCGAGCCAATATTTTAATGTCTTCGTGAGTTTAGTTCTAAGCTCAACTGGCATGAAAGGCCCGATATGCTTTAGCATAGTGTTCGGCCTCCGCACGTCTACCCGCCCGTCCGTTAACTTTCACCTTTTCGACTTCTTCTCAAGAACCACTGGTTCTAGAGATCTTGTATCTTGTGTACAGACTCCTTGGCCAAGTGAGATTATGAATGTATACTCTGTGGTCCCAAATAAGGGTCACACGGACAAGGACCTTAAACTTATTTTCATCTTCTTTTCCAGATCGTAAATTCAAGTATGGTCGACTACCCTGAAACGGTTCTGGACGAAACTGAGGACTTACTCAAAATTATCGAAATTCGAACTATTGCTCTTTTTCTGATATTTGATACAAATTCAATTGTGATAAATGTATCTAATCAATGGTATTTGTACTGTGTTTGTACTGTGTTTGTACTGTGTTTGTATTGTGTTTGTACTGTGTTTGTACTGTGTTTGTACTGTGTTTGTACTGTTCTGCTGCAGGTCACGCCCTGGTCCTGTTCTTGTTGTAAGCGAGATTACCACTGGGTATCACCACGGTATCCTACGCATGACAGACGACTATCAAGACGATCAAGTTCCATTCACATCGGTATACATGTATTGAACAACATGGCTGATATATAGTTTTGTAATGACAATAAGTTATTAAAGTCTTAGGTAAAACACATCATTACACTCCTTGAGTTAAAGTTATATGTTAGAACAGGAAGATTTTCTTAATAACAACTTCTTTAATGTGAAAATACACGACGTTTCGGAGTACATATTCACTCCTTCATCAGGTGGAATGTAAGGAATTAACAAAATATGGTACATTTATATAGCAAACAAAACAATGATGAGGAAACTCAATCAGGGAGATTAACATGCATGAGAATTATTTTTGTGAAACATTGTCCTGTTTTCAATATCCACTTATTTTAGTCGAATTATTTTCTGACTGCATTTACCGTGAACGTATAACGGGGAGTTGTTAGGATTATGACAATAAAGACCTCTCTCAGTTTTCAATGTCACGATTTAATTGTTTTATGCAGATTAACTTATATAATAAATAGATATTCCACTGGTCCGAACTTACACATAGCTGAGAACAACTCGGTTCTTAAGCAGTTGAAGGAGACACTAGTTCAGAAAGAGTCATATTGCGCACACAGCACATGTGAGCTCCCATCCATCTATGTAGGGTGGACAAGGCAGGGGACCATCCGTTCCGCATCTTGACTCAACCACGTACATCGACACCTTCGGCAAGCCGGTGATTTGTTGACCACCAGCGGACTGAGCATACTTGTCCACACATATGTAGTTCATTGGTGCTGCATTTTCTTTGTTCGTCCCTCCACCCCACAGGTATCCATAATACTGGAGAACCCAGCCCTCGTAGCATGTATTTCTTCCTGGAACCATTAAGCTAGTGCTGTATTGAGTGTTCATACATACAGCGCAAGGCATGTCGTGATCGTTAAGATTACCGACAATAGCAATACTTTGGCTGCTCTCGTATTCAGCGCTGTATATGGAGCTGTGTCCCTGGACACCGTCAACTACCTCGTCAAAGGTGGGAACTTCAGGCAGGCAAATGACCTTGGCAGATGTACTTTTTTCGGTATATGAGGATCCAGCAGTATAGCCTGAAATTCAAGTTCAACATGTTCAAAACGACTATCTTACAAAAAAATGCAACAGATACATGGTCTGTTACATACGACTTTTCTGTAAAATCTTTGACTGAAATTATACCAGGTTCTACCTACGTTTGCCTTTTTTACTTTCGTTATGCTGAGTTTAAAGAAAACGAGAGAAACAAGGCAGTTGGTGTATAGTTGGGCATATACATTTATTTTAAAATGAAATTGATAGAAGATTGAAACCAATATTGTTGTCCGTACCTTTATACACTATGCTGCTTCCACGCGGACAGTCTCTTCTTCCCCATCTTGTGTACACGGTATCTTTAACACAATAGTTCAACATATGCAGGTTGCATACACTGTAAAAATCGCGTTTAGCAATTAAACACGACCGTTACATGTTTAATGCTCCACATGTTTAGGATAGTGCTTAATGGCTAAGCACAAGAACGATATTACATCTGTTATTTAAACATGAAGAGCTTTTAAACACATTTCTAAACGTGTTTAGACATACATTACACCATTGGCTAAACACTTTCCTAAACATGTTTGAGAATTTCCCCAATGGGTCCGGTTACATTGGTCAGTTTGGGCGGGAGAGTTAATTAAGAACAGATGTGTATCCCTGTGGCCGCCATATTTCTCCAGCATCCTCTTGTCTATTTACACGTTGTTGATGCACACGTTTCTGGTCATTCGAAGTGCACATGAAGCCAAAAGTTGATGTTACTGTGAATATATGTCTCTATGTTCCTTGAACGACACACTTATGGTTCCAATCAAGACTTTGAAAGGTAGGTTGATTTGAGATTTCACAACGTCGTCCGATTGCTTTCTATGTTGTTTTCATTTGTCAAAGGAGTTTGTAATGAGTCATTTAACGTACGTTTATTGTATGCTTAGCACCAACAGTACATATATATTTTAGTAATATTTGTTATTTATATAGATGATATATATGAGAGTTCTGATAATGTTTATATATCTAACATGAAGTAATATCCATAAACCACATGTTACTATCGAATTCCATTGTAGTGAGGTTTGACTAGTGTAACTGGTTGTGTTTAATTACTTGAATTAAGATGTGTAATAAGGGTGTAGATGTTTAACAATTGTATTTGCTAAAATAAGTTCTGAAAGAAGCATATGACAATATGTTCATCATTAAACACTTGGTTGATGCTCGTATAGCTCATTTAGGACCAGACCAGTATATTTAGATGTATCTATGTTATGCAGTTGGAGAAGGAATTTTCCTGATGACAGTCTGCCTTGACAAGAAAGATGATGTGATGAAGAAATACAAGAAACTGTTAGCATTGACTCAGCTGTGGTGAGTACAAAATATTGAACCAAATTCCTTTATATTTAAAGACTATCACAAATACATAACAATTGTATGGATATATTTTGGTAAAAAAAAATGTTGTATCTGCCATTTTATTTTTGACTCTTTTGTGACTTATTTTTGCCCTTTTTGTAGGAAACCAGAACTGACAGGATCAGTGATTACAGAACGTTGAAGTCCCACTAAAATAATGACAGTTTCTACTGATTGATCACTTGATTTGATGTCAGATAATTTTTCACAACAACCATTTGTATATACCCATTTGAGTTATTCCATAACATGTTACACTTTACTACATTTGTTAAAATGTTTTCAGGAGACTGGATATGTTCATCTATTGTGTTATTTTTGTCATGTTGCATTTCGATGGTAAACTAAAAGTTTCTTCATTCATGTTTCAGGTGAAGGATGCCATAGAAGATATAATGCAGTTTACAAAAGACCATCCTGAATCTCAACTACCTTTCCAAATCCTTTGACTTATACAGATCTTTTAAGGGAGTAAACTACAAAAGCTTTGTAAACATATATATTACTATAACATGTTTTCTCCAGAACAAAGGGATTGAGCATTAACCTTTTTTTAAAAAGAAAATGATTCTGATGGTGTGAAAATATTATGTTGAAAACACCCAAACTTA
Source organism: Gibbula magus (assembly GCA_936450465.1). Classification (NCBI taxonomy): domain Eukaryota; kingdom Metazoa; phylum Mollusca; class Gastropoda; order Trochida; family Trochidae; genus Gibbula; species Gibbula magus. The sequence goes on from OW388294.1 coordinate 76,852,498, forward strand.
TTTTAAAGGATTTATTTAGTTATTAATTCATATGCAGACACTCATTAATGTTAAACATTAGGTAATAAGGATTAGAATGTTGCTAAATTGCCTTGATTCTAAAACCACTTTTTAAATATTTGTGTCTGAAAATTTAACTGCCAAATGAACATTGTTCAAGCATATATAAGCATATATATTATATGTAGATACCTTCTTATCCATGTATATTGTGAGAATAATGGTTGTCTTATAAATTAATATTTGGTGAAATCGATGAGTTGATTGGTGTATATGGTTATTTTATTAATAATTTTTAATAAATCTTTTCGAGAAATTCCTGATTTTGAGTCATTATTAATCGACCCTATTAAAGGGGTGATGCAGACCAAATTTATTTCTTGTATCATACACTTATATATTATATGTACTTATATAATTTTTATTAAGCGCCATGAATTTTTTGGTGATGGCGGTGTGTAAGATTGAATTACAAGATATAACATTGGTCTTCATTGATTTAAATATTATGTATAGTTGCAATGCTTTTATTTTCAGGCGTGCTGGAGAGTGTGGTTTTGTGTTGAAAAGCTAAACATATTACTAAGCGCGTATCTTGTCCTGTTTTTTTACACGTTTAGACCCATAAACAGGTTTAGATACCTAAATGTGTTTAGGAATGTGTTTAGTTGCTAAGCACATTAATAAACGTGTTTATGTAGCTAAACGTGATTAGTTGCTAAACACATTCCTAAACACATTCAGGTAGCTAAACGTGTTTAGGGGTCTAAACGCGTAAAAAAACAGGACAAGATACGCGCTTAGTATTATGTTAATATGCTAAACACCATTTTTACAGTGTACACTCTATTTCACCATACCAATATATATATGAACTAGAAGGTATTTTTCTCGGCAGAGGCAGATGTCCCTTCTTTGTCTCTTAATCGACCTTTGAATCTCAAACAATTCAGTTTATTCAAAAATATATAATTGAATTTGATCAAACCCTTATAAGACACACCGTAAAATTTGGTGAAGAAAGGTTAAGAAATTTTAGACTTATGCTCCAGAAACAAACCGTACATTTGGAAAGATCATAGTCCAAATTGTTACCATGGAAACAGAACAAAATGAATTGAAAAAAAGTTGAAACCCCCGAAAGGCACGTATACATGATATTGAGAGACATTTTACAGTATTTGGTGAAGATTGGTCAAGTTGGTTTTGCACCGGATCCGGAAATGATTGAAACGCCGACGCCTGCGCCTGCGGGAACTCGACCAGGAACACAATGTCTCCAGACCCTTCGAGGGGAGCCATAATGAAGTTGAGATCGGGTTACACGAGGCAATTTGTTCATTAGCTAGAGATTACTTACACACCTTCTTGAGGATTGTGGGAGTTCCCAAGGTACTACTCGTTGTAACACATTGTAACAAAACGTATTTCACATAAAAATATGTAGTTCCAAATCATGTAGCTCCACACATATGGGTCATAGTTTAAAAGTGTCTGAAATTTGGTGGAACTAACAGGTACAGTTTTGAAATGACTTAATCATACACTGTCGGCCAAAAGAACTGCCTACCAGATATCAGATTTCGTAAAAACTATAATGAACAGTTCAGCAATATTATAGCATTATGAAATTGCATTTTTGCATAATACATTTAAATTTCAGAGGTTGTAATGTCACAAAAGAATGGCGATTGATGAAATTAGACAACAATTGTTCAGTGATCGATCAGTGTTTGATATTAAGAACATTTGAAACAGATTTCCATACAACCACGAGCAACAAACAGGCACGAATTTGCATTACAGTGGTGATGACGCTACAGATGTACGTGTTTACTGTGCAAGTAAATCAACCAGAAATGGCGGTTTTCATTAGGCGTAGTTTTCATGAATGTTATTGACTCGAATCACAGTTTTTTCACGATTTCAATGGACTTTCATATTAATTATTGTTTCAGCATAACGTGGATACCACCATTAATTATATTTCAGAAATTATTTCATCTTTCGTTTTAAGGACAATCAAGTAGGCGTTTCTTTTGGCCGACAGCGTGGAGCTTTTATCCATTGAAACAAAAACTAACCCTAAAACCCCAATTCAGTCTAAAAAAATCCATCTTGAGTTCGTGTTTAATAAATTTGATGAAGCATTGTTTATGCTCTGGGCAAAAGTGCTTCCTCAAAGAGTCACTGTTTAAGGCATGTTTCCATGGAAACCACACAAAGGGAAATTCGTCAAACCCTACAATATATGTTTCAAGTTTGATGAAACTACCAGTATACGTATTTTTCGGAAAGTAGATTTTGGAGATGGAAGGACAGACGGAATGAGCGATACATAACGCATACACTGATATTTTGAAAAAACAAGGAACGATTAATGTCAAAATAGTAATACTGAAACGGACATGTTATCGCAAACCGCCATGATAAATTATGATTAGGGAGATCCGCGCCATGTTACTATACAATCCATTCAATATTAAAACATGATTTTCAAATATTGAAATTCACGTTTCACGTATCAAGTATCCTGTATACAGTTTTTTGCCGAAAAGAATATTGATAAATATCATGCATAATGATGTTACTTGCATAACCAATTATTCGATAGTCAGTTCCAGCGAACAAATATAATTATCCGTTACAAATACAGCATACAAGCCCCACACGACACCCCGCTGTGTGGAGATTGATATCAAAACTCTGTGACGTCACATGTTTAACCCTCATGAGTAAAGAGAATACTGGTTCTCGTTTGTACTACTCAATCCTTCAATATGACAATATAATAATGAAGCTCATAAAAGACATAATCCCTTGATGCTATTAGTATTAATCCATTTGGAATATCCCTATTATAAAGCCTTTTGTCATGGGAGCAATATTATGTCAGGAATTAATATATATATAGCTTACTTTAAAGGCGCTGTAGCAGGTTGTTTGCATATTATGTTTTCTCAAATTTGCTATTTATTATTAAAGTTTATACAATATTTTACTATGTTGGAGGGTAAAACATCTCATTACAGGATCCGATAAGCTGTGTCCATTGAGAACAATTGTTCGTTTTGAAAACAGTGGTGTGTAACTCTTCAGTGTGAGAGGTACATTTGTAGGTCTCGTGTGAATTTGAGAGTTCAGACAGCAGGATGATTGACCATTCTATCATAGTACCATATTTAAAACTCTACTTTGAGTGTTTAGGTATCGCTACATCGGTCAGATCACTCGAACTAATATCGAAGGGAAATGGACTCGTATGGCTTAACCGAACAATGTATATTCGTTTAAGAACTCTTTTTATTGAATCAGGAGTATTATTTAGGCAGTGGAAACACTAATTTATCTTTTCACGAGATCTCTTTATTTAAGTAAGAAAAACGTGCTACAGTTATCGTATGTACAATGAAAACGCGTATTTTCATGGAAACGAAACTTAATTATCAAACCAAATTCTTATTTATTATGTTGAAAGCTGAGGAAACTACATCTCATTTTCATTTATACGTAAATAAACTTACAGGAATTATGTTTAGGTTTATTATATATCACAATCAAACTTTCATAAGTCAGGCATGTATTTCGTGGAAACGGAACACAATTTATATAATTATTTTAAAAAGTGAAAGCCTAATTATAAGATTAACCACTTAAAATACATAAACAAGTACCTCGTCGATAACGATGGATACTGAAATTTACCCCAAAAATTTGTCTTTGTATTTTTAATTTATAGATTGAAATTATATGATTTGCGATGCGATTGTTACACTTTCGTTTCAACAAAGTCAAACAGAATCATGTTTCCATACATTTAAAGTTGCAAAACTAACCTACTCACTTGAAGAAATCATATTGAAATTTTCATTATTAAGAATAATTAAAACATCCTATAACCTGATTTGGCCAGGATGACGACCATCAGTACAACGACAACAGCTCGCCACATCGTTGTTCCTGCCGAGTCTCTGCTGTTGAGTCAGGAGTTTCACGTCTTGTTCTGTCTCTGGATCGTCGACGGTTTGAGAAGAGAGACTAAACGTCCACAAGTATAACCTAGGCTTGTACTTATTTCTAAAGAGATCAACACCGATTCTAATGATGACAACTGTGTCCGGTTTGAACATTGCTGTTATCGCTTATCATGAACTCACATACACTGGCTGCATCCCACAGCAGGACATTCGACGTTGTATTTCCTGCTTTAGGATCCTTGTTTTTGTAATAGATAGAGGACGAGTAGCAGTAGATTTCTGCGAGATAAATTTACGGGTTAGAGAGAGTTAGACGAGGCGCCATCCGATGCCAGTCTGTGATCCTTGGGCAATCCGCACAATATGCAAATTAAGGCCACCATTACTGAACATCTTGTTTTCGTCACTATCTCACTAACATGCAAGGTATCAAATTAATCTTGTTGTCTATCCCTATGTTAAGAGGGGTAATGGATCAGATTAAGCCATTTCAGTAAAGATCACAATAATAATTTGTCCTGAATAGGCATGTTAATGTCGCCATTACTGGGAAGAGGGTAATTATGTACATGCTGAAGACTTATCTTGTTCGACTTGTCTCTAACAATTTGGTTGAACAGATTTCATTTCAGAATGCACTCCTCACAAGGAAGGACGAGATGATAGAACAGATAATCAAATATAGCCTCGTCCAGAGATACTATGGTCCTAAAGAAGCCATACATGCCTTCAAGTGAAGTGAGACTTTCTATCATACAGCTTCGAGTAATGACCCACCTTCCATTTAGACTGCGAATTATTTAACTGTTTGGCCACAAGTACAAACCAGATCGATAGCATGGTTATATTTGGGATAACACTACCTCCAATAATACACATTCTTGTACTTTTTCGGGCCGATTCCCATGCGGGTTTCGAACCCTCACCCTCAGAGTAAGACAACTATCATCAGCACTGACCGTACCAACAGCTTACCACACGACCACCAGGCCTCGACAATAATCGAGTTCCAACAATCGATAGTTAAGCTAATTTTACATTCAGTACCTCTCTGATAGACGTAAATTGGCTTTTCCCTTACCTTCTTCTAAGTTAGGCGTTGACAAGGATGAATTGATTGTCATAAGTTCAGGTCGGTTAATGATTTCCATTAGGTTGTTGAGTTGTTTGTTTCAAATTAGTATTCATTGTAAATGTTGTATATTGTCTTTGCATTTATCTGTATGTCATTGGTCATGGCGTAACCGAAAGACAACGTTGTTGATCATGAGATTACCAGTTGCGTTGTTTAAAGTTAAACAAGTCATCACATGGAAACATTCTTACAAGAAACACATATGTAGGGGTAGGGAATAAGGCAACGCAAAGTATGGTATCACACCTGTAGTTCATTGGGAATCAGAAAACCACGCTAGTTACACAAGTAATCATTAATGTTAAAGTAGTCGGTGTGAGTCCGCCTCACTGCTGGTTCTCTCCTGCACTTCCTTGTTGTTCCTTTTGAAACCGGAAGCCGAGAGCAGTTGTCGGGGGGCGCGGAGGTGACGGACCTATTTCCTTCCAGAATATTGCCGCCTGCATCAAATAGTCCCTGCCTATCCTTGCGATGTTTCTCTCTATTACAGGCACATCTGAATAATACATTGTGAATTAAAACATTGGGTAATGGCGTTTCAATCAATCTTTATTTCGCACGGATGGTGTCTCAGGCCTATAGTGCATATGTATATAGCATGGGGATAGACATTGGGGCTGTGTATTGCCTAAATATTTGTAGTGCGATACGTATTGCTGAACTGTAATGTATTGCAACACGTACCACAATATATTGCAAGATCCTCTGACAATGAGATATTTCTCTAGCAACCAGTTTAACCAGTGCCAATGATAAATGAACTCTACACTCAACTTGTATACTTCCTTTTGAAGTTTAAACATGATACATGTGATAAAATGACTTTCAGATCTTTAAAAACATCATTTGTAATACAGTCCAACACACATTCTAGCTCTTCAAAATAATCTTATTAACACTGGTTAAGCCAGTAAATGTGCCTTTTGCAAGATAAATGAATAAATGTGACTTAATATTGGTTGGTGCAATATTGCGATATGAAATTCGTATTGCAATACATATATTGCACAACTCTGTATTGCAATATATTGGTATTGCAATAATATTGCACAACCTTAATAGACATACATGACATTATTTACATTATTAGCTATATATAGGGTGTTATGGTATTTGGTCTATAAGACATTGCATCGTGAATAAACATAGCACGATTTTCATCGTGACTAATGATGAACTCATTCAGTAACTAGTCGTTAGATATACGGTGTCCGGAAAAAAGTCCTCGGAAAAAAAGTACCGGAAAAAAGTCCTAAATTCAACTAGGAAAAAAAGTCCTCCGGAAAAAAGTCCTATTTTAGATTTTAGGTAACAGAGTATGACAAAATAATAAACTTTTGTTGTAATTCACTTTATTCAGATTCAACAATGCAATAATCATTAGCACTGGTAACACATTGTTTACTGATACAATACATAGATCTCTTTATTCAGATACAACAACATTAATTAGCACTGGTAACACATTGAGTACATGAGTTCTGATTGACTGACTGCTTCACTGGACTTTATTCAGTCTGGTGTTCCTAAATGTTCTGATGTTCCCATTCAGGAATTCAGGGACCGACTTCCTCCCTGACCTAATGTCATTACAGAGTCTTTGCAAGCGAGCTTGCATCTTCACAAAGATCGATTTGGTTTTTTTGGCAGGCATTAATTTATCCCTGATTAAACCTTATTTAATATAACATGTGATTCAATAGATTGAGATAAACTCACATTTTCTTAATTCTTAATTAATCCAAAATGCCTCTTAAAGTAAAGTCTTAAAGTTAATTATCCATATTTAGATATCACAACATCCTTCTTGATACCTCAAGTACAAACAATTCATGTTTTCTTAACAATATCTTTGATGTTAATGTCTATTTAACCTGTTTTTATAGTAATAGGACTTTTTTTCCGGAGGACCTTTTACCGGTACTTTTTTTCCAAGGACTTTTTTTCCAAGGACTTTTTTTTCCTATAATCAGATATACAGTCGAACTAGCGTACAACGCTTTATATACATTCATCTTCATTCAGACCTAACACAAACTGAAATAATTTGTTCAACTAATTGAAACAATCACTGATAAACTCACTAAAGAAAGCATTTAAAAACATCCACATTAGTGTGTATGCTTAGCCATACATAGCGTGGCAAAACCATGCCTATACAATATGCCTACGTCGTTCTGACACTATTTCTCAGATATATTAGCATTGAGCTACTCAATTTACCAACTTAAGGCCCTCGCTTACCCTCTAAACTGTGGGGAGTTGAGATTCCAAATGATCGTAACTGATAGGTTGTGCTGCCATTTACGACCTGATAAATCGGACCACTGTAGGGAGTACAATATAGAGTAAAATCAATCAGGCAGGATTAGCCGTGGACGCGTCGAGCAGGTCACAATACCGGTAAATCTCCCCATATGAACTGAGGGTCTCATGTTCAAGAGAACATGACTGAGAGCCTCTGAGCAGGTTTCTTGATTTAGGCGTTATATAAATGCCAAACTTATTATTATCATATTGGGGTGCTACTAAGGCACGTTCTGCTCTCTCACGTGTGTAACTTGATATACCCTGTTTCTCCATGCAGTATCAATACGCATACGTAATAAAAGTACAGACGTATTTACCTTTGTCATTTATCAATAGATCCATGAATTTAAGATCGGAGTACAGCCCATCCAGATGTTTTCTTAAGCTCGCGTTGTTCATTCCAAGTGTCATTGTACAACTTCTGTGACTGGAACATGTAAATGACTAGGGTGAACACAGACATACAGCCGGCATTGCTGATCAAAATCGACACCATTTACCTGCAAATTGTGTTTAACATGCACTATATGTGTTAATGTGTATTTACAAAGAACTCAGTCAGTTTTTATGATATGGGTATGGCTGTCTACGTCAAATTTGTATAACCGACGGCGCGTCCTTGCCTTACAAATCGTCAGATAGATACATAATAATAATATAATACTTACAGTAGCGACTTATCTCTCACTGTGTGTTCCCATGTCTCCAGATGACCTACCTCTAGATCTATACAACACATGCACACAGGTAACACAAGACGCATTAGGTTGTCACACTGTTTCAACAATGTCACAACTCGTCGCCTTTATAGGACAGCTAGCTAGACTATCTTACTGTTATTAATGAGAACTATCTACATGTATGTTGATACATGAGAAGACTGTTATCTCCATATGACCATATCGTGTACAGTCTGAAGGATTTAACTAGTGTACTCCTGGATCTCCTACATAAGACTATTATAGTAGTATTTAGGGGTTTAAGAGTTAATATTATTTATATATTGCTGATATTCAGTAAAAATGTATCCCACCTTGTTATACCCCGCATTCCACCTGATGAAGAAGTAAGCATAAACCACGAAACGTCGTGTATGTTCACAATAAAGAAGTTGTTATCTAGACAAATATTGTTTTATTGTATATATATATATATATAGTCTAGTTTGAATTTATCTGTAATCTCAATTCTGACTTAACACCTAAGGAGAGACCCATGTGTGTTTTTGCCTACCGACATCAGCAGAAATAGATCAGCGACGTGCGCATTGGTTGACGTTCAGACTTGTTCAAAATCGACGAGATGTGTCGGCCATTATATACTGGACAAAATAAGTTTGGGATGTTTGAATTTTTAGAATTGCTATATATTTATTTTGTCCAGTAAAGGGACACCAAGTGTAATATTTGAGTGACGTCATATATGTCAAAGGTTATAAATGGTGTTATTTTATCGAGACGTACTGACATTTTACTGCTAGTCGATTATAGTGATGATATAAAGATACACGAGTCGTCAGAAGATGATATATCCCACCGATCCCACATAATTTGTAAAAGACATCTTTGACAGATAATTGAATATCTACGGACGGACAGACGGACGGACAGACGGACGGACAGGGCGATGACTATATCCCACATAGTAAATGCCGATCGAAAACCGGATAATGCGCGCGCATTAATTACTCAAACGTAATTTTGTAACGCATCTACAACGGACAGAATACAAATTTGGGTCGGTAATGTTTGAAAGGCCATATCACTAATGTGCAAGTACAAATGTAAATGGTACTTATAGTTTCGGTTTCTGCAAATGTAAATGTATAAGGCTGTTATCCGTTTGTCATTGGAAATTAGTAAATTATCATGTATGTGGCGATTAGGGATGAAAATGCAAGTAGAGTGAATTTATTTGAATTTATTTACAATTTGAATTTTGGCACGTTTCAAATAGAAATGAAATGTAATATAAAAAAAATATAAAAACTAAAAAAAATACTGAATGCCCCTTCTGATTATTCTTTTGGAGATTGATCGGTTAATCAACCATCACCGTGTACAATACCATTGGCATATCCTTAAACTAATAATGGATTAGTAAGTTAAACCTTCCATGGTAATTTGTCAGGGTCAATATTTGAAAATGAGAATTTTAATAATGCTGCACAATTGTGCAGTTTGTCATGCTGTATATGATTTTACTGAATACAAAAAGGTGTTTTGTTTTCATTATTTATTAAAACAATGTACAAACAAAGAAAACCAAGGCAGCATTTGCAATATTTTGTGATCTTACAATGACATTACATTACATTACATACGCATTTTCTAAGTGAATCCTGAAAAATAGACTCAATTTTAAGCATTAATTAAAAAATTTAATAAGCCATTTGTTTCAGGAAGCGTAACTACAAAATAAAATCAACTCTACAAAGTCAAATAGTTTTAAAATTGCAAATACAAAATTCTACCCATTCAAGTAAAGTACAAATGTATTCATTCTGTATGAAGAAACGTAGAATGTTTTCATGTTGTTAAAGCGTTTTTTTTTGGCATGTCATAATCCCAAAGCATCTCCGTCACACATTCCAAATAAAATCATATACATAAACAGCATTCCAACAGTTTCCCCGGGATAACGTACATCCAATTTGTGAGTAATAAAATAAGTAAAAAAGACATCAATTACCCAATGTTCGCACATGTGTTCATTTTGTAAATCGTCCGTACGACTTCATCTCTGTGGCAACATTTTCAAATTTACATCATCATAACCGTTGATTGTTCAAGAGTCTTAATTAATCATCGTGTTCGACCTCGGCACTTCCGGTAGGACCGCAGTCTGCGCTCTCCGAACATGCGCAGTGCGTGTCCTCTCCATCCTGAAGCCGAGGGCTGTGGTAGAAGGACGCGGAGGAAGAGGTCCTTTCAATTCCCAGTAGTCCGCCATCTGTAGCAAGTAGTTCCGTCCGTACTCTGCTAGCACTCGCACATCATCCTGTTTCGACGCCTCTGTAATATAGAATGACAAGTGCGTTGGTATTATACGATAGTCTATTGTAAGAAACAAGATATCTTGATAACAACTTCTTTATTGTGAAAATACACTATTTTGTTGTTATCAAAAACTCTTGATTTATTAATTATGCATTCCACTTCTAAATGGCATTTAAAGACTTGGTCAGTCTGTTATAATGAACGATTGTGTAATAAGGCAACGCTAGAAAGATTATAGTTACAACATTGATATCCTGATGTCTACAACTCGATATCATCCTGAAAACAAGACAAAACTGCTTTTAAACCCGCATGGAGTGACAAACTATTTCTGGTATTTTATAAAGCGCTGAGATCACTCAGATGTTTGTGAAAAATCGACATTCTAAAAACAAGTACATGTATGTATTTACCTCAAGTACAGGTGTATTGCACTATGGAATACATTTGCTATGAACTATAAGCAACGTCAATCACTACCTTTACTAAATAGTTCAGAGAAAAACGGCATATATGTTTGAAATTTGTTCGTTTCTGAAATAACGTAAACTTTCATTATCTGATTAAGCACGTCAACAATCAGACAGAAACAGACATACGGACAGTAGAAAATATATCCCCTGAATCTTTAATCTCAGGTGCACAAAAGTATGCCTTGAAGGATCTCTCTTATTCGACATAGACGTTTTTCGAGCAATATGAGATGATCTTAATATACAGAGCACCTTCAGCAGCGAGGAGAGCGTCCATGTACTTCTTGTCTTTGTACAGTTCCTCCAGGAGACGTCGGAGTCGAGCCTCGTCCATGGTCAGGTAGTCATGGTAACCAGAGGATCTTCTGGAGTCTCGTTCCTCCTGCACATTCGGAGACTCGTCTGGTGCCTTGCTCTGGAGTATGCATTGTATATCCTCTCATTATTTCAATGATTAATCACTTGTTTGATGGCAATTGTCCAAAACCAGTAAGTAATAGTGTGGGTCATTAAATCTTGTCATAATCTACATTTCCCATTGTGTCGCAGAGCGGAAGGATTCGCACGTTTATGGACGATCTGACAAGTTGACCTTTCACAATTCAATATAGGGATAAACGCTGTTAAGATAAGTATGAATATTATAACTATTATGTTTGTGGTTTGAAAGTTTGACAGATAATCCTCACTGAAAACCTAATGTATTTCAAAAAGTGCAATATTGCAGCAGTCAAATGGAACAGATGTAAGGCGGGATTAATTGAAATATTCAAAACATGGGCGAGATTGAGTACGGTAGAGTAATCAACAAAAAAATACAATACCATCAAATGATATCATTATCACCATAATTATAACTAAGAAAGGATTGCTAGGTTTTAAATGAGGTATAACATTTTGGCGTGAAACGTTAGAAGAAGTCTTGTTCGCAGAACCGGGTACCAAACAAACCTGCAGGGACCATGTCCTTATGTCCGGCTCTGTGTCCGACTCGCCCCACGCTTCTCTCGGGGGTCCTGTCAAACAAAATACCGATGGTTTAAGTGGCGAGTTCTAGTTATCAAGGTATGCCAAGCATCATTCGAATATATGTACAAACAGTTCGAAAGGACAATATGTTTTGAAACCATTTTATCAAGCTACTAGCCATAAAAAGTGATGCTTGCAACGACACGTCTAAACCGTACCACCCGTACGAGGAATTTGGGTTCCGTGAGGTAACGCTTTAGCCTTATGCGCCACCGAGACACATCGAGGGTTTAGGCAACTTAAAGCTAGGCTGTTGTAAATGGGCGTTCATGATTTTATGAGAGACTCTATTTACGAGTAATGTTCACTTTAACGCCATATTCAAACAAAGCGTCTACTCCACATAAAACGGTTGATGATATAGAGAAACCTTTTGAACCTCGGATATGTTACGGTTGTAGACCCTGGGAGTCTGGAAAAATTCCTCAGATAATTTATATCATCGGGTTTTCCATTCCTATCAGGGCCTGCAACCCTACCATTCCCTGGGTACACATGTATCATGGTTTCTCCTTATAATACAAATCTACATACGCGGAGCTCTGATCAGCCGTGAGACAAGCCGTCTGTCATTCCGCAGTCCGTATCTGAGAAGTGAGGCCCGCCTTGGACCAATCCCTCCCCTTCCTCGCGGTGTGTATCTGTGGCTAGTAAGGGGAGGGAACTCTGAACTCTGGGACGTGTAGAAGACAACGCCATCATCTGTGGACATCTTGTCGTCTGGTTGATGTGGACGTGGAAAGGAAGATGTCGATGATTGTCGGGAGCGTGTTCTTGAAGTGGAATGTGCTGACGAGGGACGCTCTTGAACACGTACTACTGCACCTGACTGAAGTGTCGAGATTAGCTCATTAACTTGATAACATGAAATTGAATGGCATAAGTAGTGAGGGCAGTGTTTTTTGTATAAATGGATATCTTACAGAAAATGTTTGTTTAAATATTAACCTCGCGAAATATAAGATTTAACATAGGTTGAAAACTATTCTCTTGTAGTTGACGATCTTAACAATTTGAACATTTGTTAATTAATGGGAGAGAAATCATATTTGACGTTCTTAAAAACGAGATTACGGCTGCCTCTGAGTGTAATCACCTGTGCTGTCTTCACCTGTGTATCCCCCTCCCCCTCCTCGCTTGGGAAGAGACGTCAGTCAGCAGTCGACTCACTCTAGCCAACATCTCGTTCTGTTCCTTAAAATAACAGGAATATCACATCTAGATAAACCAGTTACTTACATGTATGTTATCCCTTTATTATATTTATTAGTGTCGAGTTTAATCAAACTGTTAAATCCGTAATTTCCTTCTCTACCGTGCGTGGCTTGAGCATGAACTTTCTCAATTCCAAGTGAAAACTGCACTAACTGAGTAACACGCCCCATTTCCACCTTATCGGAGCACTTACAAGTGGTTCTTTGAGCTCGACAACAACGTCTCTATCTGCAATATGCCCTTCGCGAACGTTTCGTTGTACTCGTTGGCGTTCCACCCACCGAACGTAGCACCAAGATCAATCTTAAGTCCACTTTTTACGTTGGCTAAGAGTTGATGTCGGGTTAAGATCGTTGAGTGGCACCCTGGTAATGAATTTAACATTCTTATAATTAATATTTGAATAACCAGTATAATTTACAAGCATTAATTATTATATTGTGACACTTAAGGGTATATATTGTTCATTTAACCAACAAAATTGGCATTTGCAACCTCTCTGTCGATAAGTATGGCTTTTTAATACAAGGTGTTGTGTTTTGTAACGAAACTTTGATTGGACAAAAGGACCATGTGCAGTGAGCTTGGTTTAAAACTATACAAAGAATTAGTACTTTGACAAGGTATGAAAGGAGAGCTAGACCCTCGGCTACATGGGGTTTACGCCTATAATGCTTGAACTTGAGGTTTATAGTTCAATATTTTCTTGCTCTGAAGTTTACACGGATTTCCGAACGTCGGTTGGTTGAGAGCACGGTCATGTGATCAAAATTTCAAGCTTCATTATCCATGAACTCTTGGAAAATAGTTCATACTCGTGTGAACGCTTTCAGGTCGAGTGAACGTTCGACGGGACTGTAGCCATCTTTCCTGATTGAGCGTGATTTTGTTAGCAAATTTCTAACGGTTACCATTTACCGACTTATTTCATTGTATAACATAATCTCAATATCATACTACCTTCTTTATTGTTAAAATAATACAACATTTCAATAAAAGATCGCGCATACATGTTTGCTGTTGAGCTAAGCGAGTAATAAGGCCTATTCTAGAACCGAAAGACATTCACGGTCGTGGCGGAATACAAATTATGCAATCTAGAAGTCTATAAGGAAATACTCACAATCTAACCATTATTAACTAACGGGATTCGGACTTTAGCAGTCGTGGTAATGAAACATTTCTTTTCCGACTGATGTTTACATAATAATGACGAGGTGACAAATGTCAGTCTCCATGCCATGACGTTATTTAAAGGACGGATAACTCTGATCTCGTGTCCCTGAAAGATTAGATTTTAGCATGATGCATGATGAGTGCCACAGATTTCATCAAACAGGGTATGACGAAAAATAACGTAAGAAATTATAAGAATTAAATGTCAGTTTGTGTGTTTGCACTGGAAAATGAACGATGTCAAAGCGGGGTTCAAATTCTCACGCGAAGCCTCGTTCACGGGAGTTTGAATCCCGCTTTGACATCGTTCATTTTCCAGTGCATACACACAAACCGACATTCAATTCTGAAGTATTCTGAAAATTAACACTTACAATTATGACCAATACTTTGACATGACTTAAGTAGTAAGTAAACGTTGTTTAAATGAATCTGATTGCACATATAAATATATACTCACTTTCTGATGGTTGTCCACTGTGCTTGTTAGCTCGTCACATGTGTCGTCATGGGAACCAGACATAAAACCGGAAGGACGCTGCAAGGATTGCATTTGAAAGTAGTCCAACAAAAGTTACCGTTAACATCTCACTCAATACAAAGTGGCCATGCTCCGTGCTTACAGATTATCTAATGTTCCGCAACGGGAATAGCGCAGCTGTGCACTATCCTACATGTATCAGTTTTTAAAAAAGCCATATACATCTTAATTAACTTGATCCTAGCAGTGATAATTAGTATCAGAATCAATAATGTAAATACCATGCATTATACACCTTGAAAAAAGGCATGAAGCGCTAATAAAATGATCGCAAAATCCCACTTAACGCCATATCTACCACATAAGTGTTCAGCCCTTATCTTCCCTAGTTCTACATTTACCTCGATAGTAGGTAGTCGAGTAGATTTAGGTCTGCGTGGACGTCCTGAAGACAGTATTCCTCGGCGGGGCTGTTGGGCTTCTACACTCTGCTCGAATAGACGTATTTTATTAACTAAAGCATCGTATTAAGCTTTTAAACACTATACATTGTGTAAGATCTCGCAACGACGTGTTTCATAATAAACGTTTACGGAAAATTCGTTCGTAAAAGTCAACTTAGACCAAGTTTTATTTTATATGAAGCAGTGATATTTACAATTAATCCAATTTGAAATAAACAATCAAATAATTATGTTAATACCTTTTCTCCTTGTTGTTCCATTTCATCAGCAGATACAATCTGTCGTCGACAGTATGTGAAACATAAATACATGTGTATTGTAAAAGGAAAAGTAATTTATTCTAGATAGTCATATTGTCACATTAGTGTATATAATCTTTACCACTGTTTATTAACACCGTGATCTAAAATCCCTCCCCATGACATACATGAATATCTTATGTCACATACAACATTCTTGTGTATCATTCCACCCGTCCTTAAAGGTGCATCCATTGTGTTTCATACAATTTTATTTGGCTTTAATACGTTCCAACACATCATATGTGCTGTTTACAATACAAACCAATTCACTCAGCTTGCATATTCATCCCCAATCGCCAAACATATCATAATTGCTAGTTTCCAATTAAAATCGAGTAACATCATTATGCATGTGCAGAAACCGAAAGTGCCTGTCCTATTTACATGCACAGTAGTTATAAGACCTATTGAACATTATCAACCCAAATTTGTTATTTTGTCAGGTTTAAATAAGATTCCAAAATTACGTTTGACTCATTGGCGTGCGCAACACGCTGTGCATTGTCCGGTTTTCGATCAGAAATCGATACTTTTACCTTCATATCGTCAATATACTAAGTCGAGTATCATTAAAATGGTAGTTTTCGGTAACAGTTGGTACTTCTCGATGAAATAAGATTATCTATAACGTTTGCCATATTTGACCCCGACAACACAATGGATGCACCTTTAATATTTGTCTTGCGCTGTAGAACATGTCACCACGTCCTTCCTAATGTGCATTCAATTATCGACATTTGTAGATTCTAATTTGCCATCGGACTTGCGTCAAGAAGTGTCAAAGTTTGTTTATAAATGAAACAACAAAAACCGCCTGTCTGACCCAAGTTATTATGCAATGCGATGAGAAACAATAATATGTAGCCGTACCTTAAAAAAAGTCCTACATTTCAACAGGAGAGATACTCACATCGACTGACAATGTTGGAGATGGGATGGTGTCTCTGGGTTGGAGACTCGCGGAGTCTTCCAGTTGTGTATCAAACGTGTCGAAATCCTTCATGAAATAATAATTAGTTTTCTTTTGCTTCGTCATTTATGAATATCAATTAATTTCAACTCTGAAAAAGAAACGAGTTCCATGGATATACAACTTTACTTTTGCAATAAAGAAGTTGTATATCTGCATGATATCGAGCATCTACAACGAAACGTCACACTCCTGCAATAAAGTTGTAAATCCATAGAACTTTTTTCTCCTTCATCTAACCAACTTCTCAATACCTCTGAAAGAATTAACTTCTACTCTGTTATAAAGACCATTCATGTGATGTGATTTATTTTTTTCTTTGCAGTAAGCTTTTTCAAAGAGAAAATCATTTTGCTCTTAGCCTTAAAATAGATTTTTTTAAAACACATATAAATGTAAGTGCAGCTCCCTTCCAAAAACTAAAAAGGTCATCGGTTGACCTGAGCAATCTAAAATAGATCCTGATCATAGAAACGACACAGTCGTCGGGGTGAATTCATTGAAATAACATCTACCTCATGTAACGAGCATTATATCTATAAAAAGATGACTTCTACCGATTGAATCTTGTTATGTCGAATTACGTCAAAAATATATACCACTCTATTTTCTTGAAAAACAACCAAGGGATGCTAACGTATCTATGTTACAAACTAAAAATGAAAATGTTATTGTTCAATTGTCATTATATGTAAAGCATGCTTTAGCCAAAAGAGACATTCTTATAAAAAAAAACTGTATACCCTGTAAATATACAACAATGTTAATATACCACTGTAACTCTTCTGTATATGTACCGGAGGCCTTGAATACAATAAACATCTTTTGACTTTGATAAATACATAGAGGATACTAAACGACCTTTTATTTAATACCATTTTCATTAAACGAGTTAATGATTTTGTATAAAACGAGCGAAAGCGAGTTTGATACCAAATCATTCACGAGTTTAATAAAAATGGTATTAAATAGAAGAAAGTTTAGTATTCTGTTTATTACTCGCCCACCAATAATCCAGCAAAATAGCCGACATGGCTCTGAAACTATGATTCCCGTAAGCCCGATGCCATTGTGACGACGTTACTCCCATTATGACGTCATAACCGCACACTATTGTGACGTCATACGTGCGGCGGTATTACACTAGTTTAATATTGCCATATAAATATTACACTGCAGTATCTTACACGGGCGAGTAATAAATATTCTTACGAAAATTTCAAGTGCGGTTTTCTTTGCTTTCGGGTCCTCCCAGAATCCCTCATCCTCCAGCCGATACTCCGTGTCCTTCTTGACGTGGTACTGGGGCAGGAAGCGGTCCGAGTCCGGGACCTCCCTCACAGGGTCCACATCGTCCGAGATCTTCCTCTTGCCTCGAGCAAACTTGTGGAAGATTTTAGGTAGCGATAATGCTGACCTCTCTGGAGACTGGTGCCTCTCTGCTCTGGGGCGGGTCACCAGGGAGGGTACAGTTGTACCTGTAGCTCGCTCCTGGGGTACAGGCACATGGGTTTCATTGGCAGTAAAGATACATATGCTTATGATATCAGCAGGTGGTCATTAATGTTACCACTACTTGAATCAGTGATATTCAGTGTAGTATATGGTTTAAATATGTCAAAGTACAAACGTTCATCAAATCATTAAACTCGAGACACTGTTTGAATAGCTGATTATGCATATAGATATATAGATATATAGATATATATATAGATAGATAGATAGATAGATAGATAGATAGATAGATAGATAGATAAATAGACGGTAATGATGGGTAACTGTAAATTGCTGAATATATATTGTGGTACTGATTATTGTAAATATGTTAACATATGTAAACATCTTTCACCCATAAAGAAATAATACACGATTGTTGTACACAACTATTAACATTTCTGTTTATTATACTATTCCTTATTGTCCGTATGTGAGAGAACAAAACACATCTGTGGAAATGTTCTTTTGTATGTTCTTATGGCTCATGCATAACCCTTGTCAACCCACTATCATATGAGAGAATAAACACCAAATCTGTGGAACTATTGTTTTGTATGTTCATATGGCTCATGCATGACAACCTACCAGCATATCCCTCCTCTCTTTCTTCCTTCTGAGTTTGGCCTGGTCAATCTGAGCTGTGATTGACCCCAGAGTGGACACAACTGACCCTTCAGTGTCCGAGCTCCAGTACTCGCTCTCCACCATCTCCTGCACCTGAAGTATTCATTCAGTCCACTAACTTCTCAATGTCTGAGCTGGTATATTTTATCATTACGAATAACGAATAACGAATAACGAATAACGAATAACGAAGCAAATAGAAAAACAGGTGTATAGTATAAAGTAAAACAAATATGCCAATTTAAATGCTGAATTATGAAACTGCCACTCAAACTGCAAAACATTTGTTATTTGCCATTGCTTCACCTAAATCAGAGGTAAATGGGTAGAATATAAATACATATTAATTCTCAACAACTTCAAACAAAAAGTCACCAGGCTCCCCCACAATAGATCCCTTGTACAGACATTAGGGCGCACACTAGCAAACACTAAATAACACGACTATGATGTTTAAAACGCAGTAAATTATTTAAACTTTCTTTTAAATGTTCCCAGTGACTAACTCATCACTGTTCGAGTTCCATTACTCTATTTATTCCATTGTCTACACTGTGTAATATAAAATCCATCAAAGGTCCATGTCCCAACAAATCTTTTATGCAATACGCAGTAAGCAGTATGTATACGTAGTGCTGTCTCGAAAAACATTAGGGAGGTATGGAATGTCACCACACTTAAACTGATGCTTCACCGCTTTGGTCCGGTGCAAATTCTTTGAACATATATACCACATTGTTATAGTTCAGTGCTATATTTAAAGAACACATCAGTGTGTAAAGTAGTAATAAAGTTTTGAACATGATAAAAAAAAATAAGTATATAACATGATCACCACAATTGTTAAGTAACATTATTCAAAACAAATCAAAATGGACTGAAACCAAACATAACCTTCATCAAGAATGACATCAAGAAAGCTTACACTATTGACAAAAATAACGCATACTCAACTTTCAACTATGCTAAATTCATGACATTCTGGTCAACCTGCCAATTGCTATTTAAATATTAAAGTTAAACAAATTCATGTTGATATTCCTTTGTTTCACTTAAACTGAAAACTTTCAAAACAGATTGATTTGAATTAATGATGATGAGTAAATTGCCATACTCATCTATTTTACCAACTTCTGCCAAAGTGCTTCTATCCATTTCGTTATACATTTCGTTACTAATTTGTAATTTATATGCCATGTGCCTGTACGTGTACCACGAAAGTAATAAAAAAAAAAATTAAATCCATTTCAGCTGGGTATTGAAAACCACGAGTGTGGTGAACAGGTCTCTACTGACCACTGTCCCGTCCTGCAGAGTCCGGTCTCGTATGTACCGTCTCGTCTTCCGTGATCGTTTCTTCTTTCTCCTTCCTCCCTCCTCGTCGGGTTCTTCTTCCTTGGTAGCGAGCACGGGTTTAAAATAAGATTCATAAAAAAATTGCAAAACATGAAGTTTGTTCATAAGCTTATCCTTGAGGGAATGTGTTTTTGTAGATGTGGATTTTTAAAAAAAATGTATAATAGTATGCTAACAGAGCAATAAACATGTTAACAACTTCATTCAGCAGTATTTGACGTTGTTCCCAGATGCTCATGAATAACAGTTTTACTGTGCATGGTGAAATATTGCTTTCCTGTTTAGTTACTTTAAGTGAAAATTCATATTATCTTCTGTAAGATACATGCACTTATAAATATTTCATTTGCATCGTCTTAAAACTGTACATTCATTAAAACTAGTAGTATATTGTTTCTCATCAAAGTGCATCTAGATACTAGATTGAATATGAAATACAAACGTGAAAATGTAATTTCTGTAACGGAAGCAAATTAAACCATACAAAGAATGCGTGGCACTCAACAAGATAAATATTACCCATATGTATGTGGATATTAAGCTGTGATGTTTGCCTGGGTACTAAGTTGTTTATGACACTTACCCCCGACTCGCCTCTCGATGCATTAGGATTCGGAATCTCTTCCTGAAATAAGAAACAAATCCAAGCGATTAAATCGGGGATCGTTCCTTTAGTACTTTCTGTTTCTGACACTATTTCACCTTCATTCACTGCAAGATAGATATATCACCAAATCACAAATCCTGGTTTCTTAACGTAAACATCTCCCCTGAACGACACCATTTTGACTATGTTGACAAACAGTTCCATTACAAATTATAAGGTTCCTAAACACCTTACTCATTGGACACTGTCTCTGATATCAGGCACATAAGTCAATGATGTGTGTCCGTGTCTGTGTCTGTGTCTGTTGTCTGTGTCTGTGTCTGTGTCTGTGTCTGTGTCTGTGTCTGTGTCTGTTGTCTGTGTCTGTGTTTGTGTCTGTGTCTGTTGTCTGTGTCTGTGTCTGTGTCTGTGTCTGTGGCTGTGTCTGTTTCTGTATCATGGTAGAAAAGAATGGGTAGAAGAACGAGACAGAAACTTTGCATTTAACATCTAATTCATAAAAAATGCCTCTATCTAGCCCCAAAAGATTAGCTTACTTCATAAAGAAGGTTTCCATCCAGATCATAGACTCTCCTCATTCGGGGCATCTTCAGCTTCTCCTCTTCTTCGTTTCTTCCTTCTCTTCTCTCCGGTCCCCTCCCCGGCGTGTCCCCCTCGTCCTCCTCCTCCTCCCCCTTCACCAACGTCGATGTCGACCTGCCGCTGTAGCCGGAATCACTGGAGTCGTTGCCATCATCTTCTGGAGGTAAGCCCTCTGGGAGATGATGACGAAAATTACTACATGTTCACTGTGAATGTTAAGAACAATAACGATAGCTGCTGGTACAAATATATCTTCTTTGTTTTGTAGCTATGGTAGATTTTGTTGTTGAAATTGAAAGCGAGACCGGCCTACTTTAACATGTAGAGGGGTGGTTAAAAGCCCTTCATACCCACGTTTCCCCCTACATTACCAAATAATAATCTTTTTATAGTTCACGACAAACAAATATCGATATTAACAAACAATGTAAGGAGTGTGTAAAGCACTTACGACACGTCATCATCCACAAGGTTTGAACAGACTGGCTACTGACTAATGATCAGAAATATTACGTAAAGCCAGTGCGGAACTATTATACATAGCACACATACCATGGACCTTCTTTATAGGCAATGTATGTAAGCATTACGTAGTGCAGTGTACATTTGTACATGTGTTTTGTAATACAATATTGAACCGTCTAAATATTGACATTTTCCTGTAAATTTTCTGCATAACGATTAAAATACCTTTGCTTTGTGTTTACAGTCAGTAAATAGTTGACAAAGGCATAACATATTTTAAATTCTTTTTATTTCAAATGAATTACAAATATATGTTATTTAAAATAGTTTCGCTCGTATAGTATAGTGTTGTTAATGTTGAATAACTGTACTCTTTATTCTGATTCTATGTGACGATATGCACAGAATATAATTATGAAATCGGTTATTATTAAAAATGCATGACAATTTGAATATAAACTGTATCTTTCGATCTGATCTCAAATGTATCCTTAGATTTCTTTAATTTAAAGATGGATTGATACCAAACATTATTGTGTATAGTTCTCTACTTCCTATTTCCTTCTCTTCAACATCGTTGCAAGAAAATGCTGAACAAAACAAATATGCATAAGAAAGCAGAGTATTTGAATGGATTCATGTATTATCAACAAACCTTGCATTCGTTTTAGTCGTCTTTCCCTCCTTACTCGCCTTCTTTCTCTTCTTTCCTCTATCCTTCTTGATTCTGCTTCCATCTTCTTTCTCTTATTCCTCCTCCTCAGACAGACACAGAGAAGAAGAAGGAGGAGGAGAGCGAGAAGGGCGAGAAGACCAAAAGCTAATCCTACACTGGCTGCAGTGCTGAGTCCAGGAGCAGTGCTTGTAGTGCTTGTAGTGCTTGTAGTGCTTGTGGTACCAGGGGTTGTAGTCGGTGTAGTTGTAATTGCTGAAGAAATTAGGAATTACAAGTGTAAAATTAAGGAAAATTAACCTTTTGATGACAATTGATACTTAATGTTTCTTATTTGACAAATATTTACCTTGAGCTAGTGAAGAGTTCTCCTGGATAGGAATATGTTTGTTGACATGTCTATTTTAAGTTTAATAAAATAAATCCATATTTGCCATATTTCAAACACAAATAAGTTCATGGTATTTCTGGATGTAAATTTCAGTCGATTTTAATGCTTCGAATAAAGCTAAAGTACAAACAGTCACAAATTATTCAAATATTCTAAAGCAAAAGACCATTAAGTATGACCGATTGTCAGATGGAGATCTACCGCACCATAATAACTGATGTATTCACATAATAAACGACCATCTTCTACGAAGGACAGTGAAGGACAACTAGACGACAGGGAGTAATAATGAGATGCGGCTGTTACGGGATGTATATGATATAACAACATGATCATGCATCAATGAACACTAAACATATTGAAATTATACACAAATTAAGATTATACGCAATAATATGTTCCTTTTACCTTCATGTTATTTCCATTAGTTTCACATCGTGATGTTTGTAGCCGTCTCAGATCATTCCCAGGAGTTTAAATTCGAACATACAAACACACTCCCACCCGTCTGTCCATGCTATCATATCACACAGCCCTATCTCATCGCATTGTAATCGTAAGCCATGAAACTTTTACTATCAATACAGTTCATATTCAAATGTTTAATTAAAGTGTATTCTATTGTGTGTAAGGTCGCAGCTTCTTTTGAAATGCCCTGTATACGTGTTCTACATTAAGGGGCGCAATGAAAAGATAGTGAAAGCTATTTCAAAGGGGACATTAAGTCAACGGCGGTTGCTAGGAGGCTGCATACATAAAGCTTCACTTCTAAACCTCTAGCGCTCGGGTTTATGTTCCACGTTATACCGTCTCAGTAGCATTCCTATACATGGGACTATTGAGGATATGTAGTGTAATGGGGAGAGGTGAAAGGGTTGTATAGTCGTGTTTTCAATGTAGAATGTTACATATTGTCGAAGAGAAATCAGGTAGATTAACATGTTTGTGTTGGCACCGCAGGTTATTCACACTGCGTGTTTGAAGAGTTCGTGTGTGTATGTCTGTCTATCTATCTATCTATCTATCTATCTATCTATCTATATATATATATATATATATATATATATATATTTATATCTAGTAGTATCTCTATATATATATATATATATATATATATATATATATATATATTTGTATCGATCACATCATAACAACCGTTTATCTTGAAATTAAACAATTATGATTCAAACATAAATGTTTATAAACAATTCATTAAGAATGTACGAATACTCCTGACCATGTATTGAAAGTATTGAAGTTAAAACACCAAATGTTAAACAAATATGATAAATATTTTTAAAATATGATATAATTATAATAAGTTACCCCAAGTTAAACATATTTCAATGTGATCAAGGTTTTACTTAGATTTCATAGTTTAAACTATATTCAATATTGACATGGTAAGACGTGAATGGCCTTTATATATGCCCTGCTTATCTCCCTTTAGCTGCCATGTTAACACTGAGCAGTATTACACAGGACGAAATGGGGTGGAATCCGCCTTGCCGAATCCCCTCCATAATTAGGCGGATTCGGAAGAGGGTTCCACCCCTTTTGGTCTTGTGTAATTTGTCTGGGTTAACTGCAAATCTAATGATAGATTTGTTTACTCATATACATTTCTTGGGACTTATACAGTATGATACGTACAGTTACAGGAATGCATTGTAGAAGCAACTCATACTTACGACATAATTCTGAAAAGAGAAAATATAAAGGTCACTGTTAAATATACTATTTAAAAATGTAACAATAACGGAATATGATGGCACAAAATGAATTCTAGTTAAACTTTAAAAATAGTTGCATTGAAAACAAGAAAGAAATGATAAATGTTACTTACTTTCTGAAATCAAATATTAATACAAGTATTAAGAAGTAATGTTTTGATTTCTAATAGTTATAGATTTTGAAATGTTCAAATTAAAATGTTGAAAATACGAAAATATGTTTTCAAATGAAATGTGGTATCCAACTTATTTCATCTAAATAAGTCTGAATTCTGAAATTTGGGCATGAAAGAAGTATATCCTCAATAAAGGGCGTCTCACTTGTCGTATCCGGTTGGGTGAAATTGAAGGCGAGAATGCCATTGGTTGTTACAATCTCTGGACTCTGATTGGCCACACAGTCCCCCGGATTCTGGGATATCAGAACACTGCCGCCGACATTCTCTAGGGCCTTGTTGGTTGGTTGAATCAAGAAATCGTTTTGAGTTCAATTTGAATAAGGTGTCTGAAATCTGTTCTCAAATAAACTGATGAGCAAAAGAAAGTACACTAACAAAATTGTAAGACATTTCATCCAATGGTGATGAAGCAGACTCATTTACATGATGTCACTGTGATCAACTAAACTAAATAATAGTTTATTTTATTAACATAATTTCAATATTTTATCAATTTCCCCTTCAATGCAAAACCTTGTGTCCAAAACCATTGTGAAAATAGATATTTCATCACCCAGTTTGTGTTTGAACACACACGATATTAAAAGTATCATACCCTCATGAATAAAATACATATTTACGAGATATATGCTCATCTAAGACATTCAAATTCAACTTTATCCGACATCATTTTACTTGTTTAACAATAGGTATAGTTTATTTTGATTGTTAGTTTATGATTATTGCTGAAAACATATCTTATTGGATGAATAATTCTATGTGAAGTACATTTAAAAGAACAAGAAAAAAGTGAGCATGGCTCACATACCCCCGCCATCCGCAATCCGTTCATTGAGTATTATGGATGTCAAGGCAACTATGTTTAAAAAAACAGATTCTAGCATCATAATATTGTCCAAATATATCATTCACCCAGATGTAATATTTTTCAGGTAACTTAATTGTTCCCATTAGAACATCACAGAGGTAATTTGTACCAAGTTCAATTACAGATTCAAGGGCAATAACTCCTTCAAAAATAATATTTCGGAACTGGACTGTGAACTCAATGAAGAGTATCATCTGTTGTTATCATATGTTAAATTTCATTCACCTAAATGTAATAGTTGCCGGGAAAACTTGTCCCAATTGGAGCATCACAGCTCTTTTGGTACTAAGTTCAATTACGGATTCAAGGGCCAAAGGTCACCTAGGTTTAATAGTTTCCGAGAAAACTTGTCCGGATTCAACACAATAAAACTAAGTCCAAAAAGTGACGTTTCCATGGAAACGACAAACAATTTAAATCTCAGAAAACTGAAAAATGCCTGTGCGCGATGGGAAGAACATGGTTAACAGCTGTAGAAAGTTTGGTTGATGTACCTTTGACGGTTTTAGAGAAAATGACCGGACGGAAGGACGGACGGACGGACGGAATGACCGCTATATAGCCCCGCTTACTTCGTAGCGGGGTTATAATTATCATAAAAAATAATTTCTTTAGTTTAACATAACAGTATATTGAATGTGTATTTAGAAATCGAAATTTATTTACAGATATAACACGTAAATAAAAAACCAAACCATATATGTCGTTGCATTGTTAAAATTGTACAAGAACATATATTTTAATTCAACAGATTTGATTTGATTTGCTTTGTAGTAATTCAATGTAGTCTTTGAGGTGTGATGTCATCAGTTCGTACTTTACAGCATTGTGACAATTTTAATATGTAAAGTATAGCGCAAATCCTTTTTGTCTAAAATAAAATCTTCTGGAGATGTTGGTTGGCTCACATAATCGAGATCTATTCAGGAACAACGATTGTGATAATGAATGACAGTAAAGACTTTCCGCTTGAATAATGCCAACTTCTTTCCGGAAGACATAACAGCCGCCAGGTCCATCATATAATAGTATAATAATAATAATAATAATAATAATAGTCCATTTATATAGCGCATATATCCATGCACATAGCATGCTTAGAGCGCTGGTCACCATATTACCCCTGTTTAACGAGTACAGAACACTCCCTGAAGAGAATACAACCGGTTGCTGTCAGAGCTCAAGGTTAAAATTCAGACTACCATCGTATCATACCAGGTACCCATTTACTGCTGGGTGGACAGAGGCACACTTCGAACTAAGTCACTTACCCACGGTGACATCACAAATCATCAACTCATGTCTCAGTGTGGGGCAGGGAATTACCCTTCAACTCTCAGTTTATCCAGCAATGTGGCGGGTAACCCACCCATGCGGCGAGCCGCGCCCATTGTTGCTGAACTTTACTGATAGAGGTCGACTGAGCTATGCACAAGTCCACGTGCCACCACCATCACTGGCTAATTTAAGCCTTGCCGCATTTCCTCAAATTTTCCTATAGCTAACATAGAGAAGCACGCTTCACCTCGGCTGCATATTAGGCTCAGACTTTCTAGCACAGTAAGTAACGAAAAGGTAAGGTTTAAATAAGCAAGTGGTGGAGACTGGCGCGAGAGAAATTGACAACATGAGGGTAGGTGTTTCTAGTTTCTAGTTTCTACTCACGAGGCAGGTGAAGGAGAAGGTGTTGGTGTTGTCCACGGTGCTGTCTGTGTTGTACAGGTGGATGTAGCTGACACTCCCACTACTGAACTCATTCACACACCTCACCTGGCCTGTACCTGGGGATCACGTATGCGACTTGGTGAAACATCAATTCTTATTTATGATAGAAATCAATAAAGAATTTAATGTATCTATGTCCGTAGAAAGGGGAAATGATGAACATATATTGAACATGCATAAATGATAATCACTGAAAAGGTAAATGTATAAAGGATAAATGCGTTATTTAAACAAATCAGTTCAACGAATGACATGTTTCCATTTGAAGACACTTGCTGTTTAAGCATACAAATCATATTATTACTACTCTATGGATAGAGTCAGAAAATTATGTTTACTATATGTATGTATTACTATAGAATGATTTAATATTCATATATGGAACATAGGGGATTTATATTAATCGTTTGCAAGCTATATTCATCCTACTGGTGAAGAACGGTAGAGCAGGGCAGGTCGAAGTGTTGGTCAGAGAAAGACTCATCTGGTTTGCGCATGCGTCTGATGTTACCGGACATGTCGGGTTCTGATTGGTGAACTCCCCGAGTATCGAGGATGGGCAGTTTTGAGACCATAAGGTTTCCTCGCCTTGAATTAGAGAGCGTAGCAATTATAGTGAATACAGTGATCAATATACATCATTCAATGACCAACATTTATGAGGGAGCGAAGAACTTGAATAGCTTCTTTGAGTGGCATTTTAGAAGGTGAATGACGAGAACGGAGAGAAATGTAGATAACGATTTCTTTATCCATTATATTTATGTGATGCATAACACAGATTCGTGCGTCGTTTCAAACATATTAAAACTGATTGAAAACGACACATGTCATCCATATATTTCTCTGCATTCTCTAAGAACTTGAAATCTATAGAATCATCAATATAATTTATTCATGATCAATTACCAAACTGCTTAATTTAAGTATCTCAAACCGTTAGTAATCTTAGTGGTAAACATTATGCTACAATGATACGGCCTTTCGAATCGGTGACGATAACTAAACAACGATTTGTAAAATTATGTCATAAACACATTACATATATAAAATTATAATTGAAGAAACTATATCTGACCTATTTTCAGAAAGAGGCTGAACAAGCCAGGACTGTAGGAGGAGGCTGGAAGGTCACATACTGACGTCACAGGGTCACCCCCAACAGCTGCTGGGGTCAGGTACTTACAGTGGATCGGCTTGGAACCTGGGCCTGAGGGACAAATTGATTTACATCTATGTCATTTTTAGCAAATATTGAAAACAATTACTTTTCATTAATATCATAAATACATGTGATAATAACAATGTGTTATACATTTTTATAATGTCAAGTCTTTGAAGGGTATTTAGAGGTGCAAAGTCCATGGATAACAACCTCTTTATTACACTCATGTCCTAGTATATGCTTACTCCTTCATCAGGTGTAATGTGGTGTATAGCAAGATACATTTTAATATTCTTTATCAATGTATCCAAACTTGTTATACAATATTCCAACTGATGAAGGAGTAAGCATATACTCCGAAACGTCGGGTATGTTCTTCCGAATGTTTTCCAGAAATCTTGTTTTGTACAAAATCGGTGGTCAATTCTAAAGGCATATTTGATTTCAAATGGTAAGATTACTACTATATAAAGCAGGCCTCACCAGTCTGTGTAGCCTGGACATATGTAGACTTGGTGGACGACAGGACGGTCAGGTCCATACAGAAGTACACGTGTCTGTCCTCACTCTCACCAGCCTCCCGGCGTCCTCCTATAGATCTACACGTGCACACACAGAGGCGGGGGAGAAATACATTTTAATTCAAATTCAAATAACAAATGAAAACTTTCGAGTTCAATGTATACATACAACCATATATATTGGAAGATGAGGACTTTTCTATTTGAAGAACATATGCGATAATGATTTGAAATTCATTAGCCCTGTCCTATCTGACTGTTGGTTTGTTCGGAGTACTGTGAATATTTATCAGTGGTGATTTGTTCTATTTGACACAGACAATACATCAATTGATATTCGTATGATGTAGTTCATTTAGAGCACGATGAATCGTTTTCGGCATATCTTAAGAGTTAACTTTCTCTAGAAACAATCTGTTTATTCTGAAACAATCATTTCAACAAATACCAAAACCGAATTCATATACAGGTGACATAAACCTAATTAAACTATTGTTTGAGTCTTTATGACTTCTTTAATTAATATCCTTCGTAATAAAGATACGATGGTTAAGAAAACAAAACGACTTTGTGATTAATAATAACAACATGTATATGAATATTCACTAATGTATGCTATAGGCCTTATACCAACGTTGTATTGCTGTTCACTTGCACGGGACACTTGCCCAGAGTGTCACCATCATCTCCCAAATCATGCATCAGTGTTGAACAGGGGATCACCCATTCCCTTCCCATAAGTTTTACTCCCTTCAGATTTTCCATCATAAGCCCATGGTACTGCTTACCTTACAACATAGAGGTTACCGGAGTTAGCGACGCACTCATAGTCTGTTCCGACTGCCGACTGGAGGATGGGGGAGTCTGGGAGCCTGATGCCGGACATGTTGGTGGGGGTGACAGTCACCTGGGAGAGAGTCCTGGAGAACTGATGGCTGCCCTGGAACTGGGCGGGGAACTCGCACTGACCCAGCGTCTCTGTTCAGAGATGGAAGTTAAATTCATTATACAAATTCATGAATTTCATTATTAAAGCATATTTAATTAAACATACTATATACGTACATATTAGGTAAAGGTATGATGACTGGTGTTACCGGTAAAACATCTCATGCTTTCATAAGAATACAGATCAGGTCTTTGAAGGGCATTTAGAAGTAGTATATATAAGAACAGGAAGATTTTCTGGATAACAACTTCTTTAATGTGAAAATACATGTGTATTTTCACATTAAAGAAGTTGTTATCCAGAAAATCTTCCTGTTCTTAAGAATACAGATGATCTGCAGGTGTCAGTCATAATAGTTGTCAGTTCAAATCTTTTCAATGAAATACGTTCGCAGAATATATTATGTGTATATATCACCAGTCATCTGATGACAAGCAAGAATACACAACAATGTTTAAATCAGTCCAACCTCGTGTTGATTATTAGGAGAAGTGTGTAATCCGAAGGATATTGCAACCAATGACGAAGGTAAATATATTACAACCGGTACTCTTGAAATGAGACATGTGTAATGTGTAATAATGTGATAACATTATATCAATCTAATAGACTCGTTGGTATATTTTGATATGTGGTCCCACAGGGGGTGTAAGCTACGTAAAAGATTTTTTATGGAACGGATTGAACATCTCACCATTCCTGCAAACACTTGGTACCGTGTCTGATGTACGGAATTCACAATATCTCTCCTTAATATATCTATCTACCTTTTGTTCATTTCAATCTGTGATCTTCAGATACTTAATGCGTTCTTTATATTGTAAGTGATTACTATGTTATAAACGTTATTTCATGTTGGCCAGTAATTTGAAGTACACGTCGATTTTGAGTTACAGGCATGCCAGTAGCGACAGAATGGCAATTTTAATTAGGCTAAAAAATTCAACTGACTGAGTAACAATTATGTATCGACGAAACACGGTCTGTCTAACTAACACTATCTAACAAACAGATACATACAACTACAGCCCCTTTAATTGCAAACAATACATGCAAAGTAAGAAAACTCTCTCTGAGTCATCTTTTAGAAGTTCGGAATCAAATAATTAAATATCTATGGTTAACAATGTTGTTAAGGTAGCGGTTCGCGTTTGAAAACGATACAAGAATCTGCATCGAAAAGTTGCTCTTTCATATACATACTCTTATCTTAAATGTGACAATGGACAATGCAATATTAAACCACACTGTGTTCAACATTCAACAGATTCTATGACAATAATTATGATATCTTAAAACAATCTCAATGTTAAAAGTACTGGAGAAGAAGATGAAAATTGGTTTTGCAGAAAATAGCACATTTTGCTAGAATCGATATGTAGATATATTTTATGCTATACCATGGCGATCATCACGTGTAAGATATACACAATGGTGTCTCTTACCTGAACAAATAATCACAAAAACAAGGCAAGATAAATGACATTTTGAATGCAAATCCAATCCTTTCCTCCAAAATTGCATCCTGGGTGTTACTTCACATCACGTAAGCTTCATCAATATAAAGCACCTTCATCTATACATAACATTGTCCGCACTTTATCAATACACATCGTTGTCCAATACTTTATCATTACATATCGTTGTCCACAAGTTTATCAATACACAACGTTGTCTACAACTTGTCTCATCGCTTTAAAATGAGGGAGGTAGACCCTGATTCGTAAACCTCGCCCCTCTCATGTTTATCAGCTGGGGAACTGTGACTGACTTACTCTATATATGTGGAGATTAGGCCCTGTCGTTATACAAATCATGGAGAGCTTTAATATACTGCATGAATGCCTCTTTCATAGCGTCATGAAGACGTATCAATTGAGAGAGTGCATGATTTCAATACCACGTCAGTCCAGTCAGATTGCGCTGGTGTTTAATTTGTATCGGAGCGAATATAGATGTCTGTTATTGTGAGTTTCTCCAACAGCAACGGACATAGTTCATTAGCGGTGATTATGTATAATAAAACGATTAAATTAGTAAACTCATGTTCAGTAGGGATACCAGGGAATTTGAGAAACAGTAACACATTTTATAAATATTATTTTCAAAATATGCTGATTCTTGTTTTATACTATACCTGTAACAATATAAGTCATAAATCATTTTAATTAACAAACTCAATGTAGTTACTTTTTGAAATTATCATTTACCAATACTGTTTTTGTCCATGTTGAAAATTTCGCTTTGTTTGAAGCAATATGATTGTTCATGTAGCACCGCTGTTGGTATCATCATGGGTGCATTCAGCTTGTTGAGGAGAGGGCGCCGTACACTCATAACCAAGAACCCACTACGAAGTAAACAAATTAAACTTGATATAGTATCTGCAGTCGGTTTTAGCCCTCAATGTCCGATATATGGTTTGTGAGATTATTTAACTATAAATCGCATAGAATGTTGATATGAACACATGATTATTTAATGAATCTATGCAATTCTTACTCATTTGAGGGTACATTTTAGGAAATATACAAAATAACACGCAATCGTTGTGGTTAAGCAGGCGCCATGAGCATACATTAGTGTGTGGATATGGCGCCATATATATATATAAAACGTCATACTTGTGCATTTGGATCGTTTGCATTAAACGAGAAGATGCCATGAAGCGGAGGAACAACGAGTTCGAAGAAAGAGTTATTCCTCCGCTTCCATGACAGCTTCGAGTTCAATACAAACGATCCAAATGCACAAGTATGATGTTCTATATTTATTATATATATACCCCTTTTTATTCGCAAATTGGTAAACAAATAAAGTTGCATAATTTACTGGGACGACGTGCTGCGCATTGATACACTAGCGGTCGCTTCACCAGCACGACTGGCGATTTGATATCTTAATAATATCTTTATTTTCTCATTTGTCAGCCCAATACAGCTTTCAGTGAATTTGTCTTTAGTGTGTTAACATAATTAAACCATCAAATTTGATTTTAATACATTTAATAACAAAGAACTCAAAATAGAAACAACATTCATCCTTCCGTCTGTCGTGCTTCTTTCTTATGACGTTACCATGGTTATGACGTCACAATAGAAAACGGTTATGACGCAGCATCGCTAGCGAAGCTTTTGGCAATGCTTTCAATTCCCCTTATACTTTGAGCTTTTCTGCCTTGTTAATGATAATTAATTAATGACACCGTGGTTCTAATCGTTCAATCACAACGATTTTTCGATGCCCCACACTTCACGGTTATTAAGTTGTACCAACATGTATATACACTAAGTGATGAATCCATCGGATGTAAATATAGATATGCCCATCGTGCTATACACTTGTGATTGTTCTCACGTGATTTGCCAGAGCACAGCATATTGTGTTACTTAAAGCGGTCGAATTGAATACCCAGAAACCTTTTTTAAAACCGTCTCTAATGTAATCTAATGTACCTCTTACCCTGAACATTAGAAGGGAGGAGGAAAGTAATAAGACTGTTTTATGACGATTATGTTTATTAGTGATTTTAAATTTTATGGTGATAATTTCAAAATTTCCTTTAAAATAGCTTCATCTGGTATCTTTCACGAAAGGGTTATACAACTGGTAATATATTAGCCTGCCATGACTTGCATCTGTTCCACTTGCTCTACTGGAGCCGCTTGACGTTAAGCTATTCTACTCACTACCACAAGCACTTGTCCCTGTCCGACTCACGCATACACCTATACATTGAAACACTTATAAAATCACAGTAAATCACTCCACTTTCTGACATGCATGTACTGTACAACTGGTAGTGAATACATAGCTGTGGTGGAGCTATTAATCATTACATGATTGTATTCAATTCCATTCACTACAAGACGAAATAACACTTATAGTTTTACTGGGGTCGTGTTGCGTGGATAAGCGTCGGTGAATAGAAAGGATATGTGCTGTAATATCAAGTTATATCAGGGACAGTTCAATACTTAATATGATGGCAGAACTAGCTTAGATAACTTGTATGTAAGAATATTTATCTCTGTCGGAGTCTTCTCTCATTATATCACGTGTAGGCCATGTTGATAACAGCTTGATTATACGTACTATGACTTATTCAAACAGAACACGAAATGCCACCTTACCCCGGGAGCCATTCTCTGTGGAAGAGAATATCCGGGGTCATACCAATATTTAAGTAAAGCACAATGCATTTATCTTGCTAATTGTGAACTTGGAACAACTAAATGTATCATTGTATGGACAATTGCTAGTCAATCATTCTCTATGTATACTTAGAAGGTCACAGGCCTATAGTACATACATGTATATACAAACAAACAATATCATAGACAGACTTTTTCTATGTATAAACACATTGACATATTTTCTAGAGTGTGTTTTACTAAAACATGATAATAATATACAAACTTGTAAATGATGTGATGTGTAAAGTAATATGTCTAATAGCATAATTATTTCTCCTAGTGTGATAAGCTGGACATGCACAAATCAAATGAAACTCATCTTCAATTTAATTCAAATTTCACATTTTACAAATTCTACCTTACCCCGGGAGCCATTCTCTGTGCCAATATTTAAGTAAAGCACAATTCATTTATCTTGCTAATTGTGAACTTGGAATAACTAAATGTATCAGTGTATGGACAAGAGCAAGATGGGATATGCTTTATAATGAAAATTGAATATGCCAAACAAGTTGTGTGCCTATTTGACATTGATCCTGGGGCTTTTAACAATTACCACAAGTTTTATATTAGAATGTCAATGATGGATGCCTTCAAAAAGACTGAACATGTTTATAAATTTCACAACTTGTCGCTGGTAATATGCTGACAGGTTCATGTGCACGTCTTCACATTCTATACCAGTTTATTATTGACAATTATGACAAATGTACCTTCTAAAATCGTTGGGGTTTTTTACATTATGAACAAATGTAATACAACCTTGAAATGATGATACAGTAGAAATATTATACATGTATGGCCATTAAAAGGTGTATTATTTTATACCTTTTTAATGTACATTATGCACATAAAATTTAAAATATTTTTGCTTTTCCATTTTTTCCAGTACAAGATAAGAGGTGAAAAACAGAAACACCTTTTGGACAATATACTTTGGTTGATAATTTTACCTAAGACTATCCATTAAGATACGTACGTACTCGTACATAGTACTGCATACATTATATAATTCAACACTGTACATTGTAAGAAGGCATTTTACTTTTAAGGCAGACATATTGTGTCAGTGATATTTCTTTTGGTTCTAGTTCTAGTTCTAGTTCTAGTTCCGGTTCTGTTTTTAGATTACGGTTCTGGTTTCAGCTCCAATTTTGATTCTGATTCTGGTTCTGGTTTTGGTTATTCCCCGGACGATTTCTTTGTAACTATTTTTGTGGTTCAAAATGGTAAAATTCTGCCTAAATGTAGACGATACAATATCATAGAACTAGGTTTAAAAGAGTTTTTAAACATTGAGATTTTAACTTTATGACGAATATGTTCAACCTGTACTCAAACACAATCACAGATACTGTTATCTTGAAAATTATGATTTTGATATTTATGCGGTTTGGAAAATAGATGTATGGTTTCCGGAATATGAAAATACTTTAAAAAGATTTATTATCAACCAGAATGTATTTGAATGGAATTGATAATTGAAATAAATGAGTAAAGAAAACCTTATTTATTGTGAACAGTAGGATGGCGATGGAGCAAATACATATTCCTAAACGTAGTGAAGTTGTTATTTCTTTGATTGGCATTCTAAAAGCAAAATGTATACTTCATGCTTTCATTTTGTTAGTGTGTATGTGATGGTTCGTTACATTTTGATTATGCCTATGGGACATTAGATGCATTTCAATCCGAAAAGTAAATATGTAAATATAATAATAATCTGTAAAAATTTATATTTTCAAATACTTTTTCACAAAATTATAAACCGTCGAATAAATGTCCAAACTACTTTGGAATTTTGTAATGAAGGTAGATATTTTAAAGTTATTTCATTATTAAGTTACGTTTAAAGTATATCAAAGATGCTAGTTTATTAAACTTTTTGTAAAGTATGCATACATACTTGATTTATGCTAAAGTTGATTAAATATGTATTTTCAATATTTAGTTTGTTATACTTAGTAGATATGTATAGATAGCAGTCTTGTCGTTTGTGAAAATCAGCTAGAGTAAAGTAATACCGAAATGGAAGAGAAAATACTTCAGACGCACGACAAGGAAATCATCATGGTTCATTTCATCACATCTTGAACTCACATAAAGTTATAATGTCATATTATGACAAGTTGGCCCTCATTCTAGATCGATACTTCGTGTGTCACATTAAGTCATACTTTCATTTGGCCCCTACTATTGAAGGTGTATCCTTGAGTCACAAGGTTCATACATGATATATCATGCGTATCACCTTCTCCTATAGAGGGAATAAACCATATTGCCAGGATATATTCAGCTATACACACTGAGAGCAAAGAGCAGTGCTGTTAACAAAGGAGTATCTCTTGATCCTTTCTCTGTAAATCCACCCGTATAAACACTTGATTCTTCCCCTACACTGACAACCACAGAACTATTGTCGTGCTTGTTGTATGCAACTTAGCGCTATTATATGCAGTGTGTACACACATATAGCAGTGTCCACTAGGTGTAGGCAGTCTAAGTTCTAAGTTTAGTATAAGTAACGGTGCCTTTTAATTGAAACTGTTTTGGGAGTTAGAACACAATGTTTCCATCAAAAATATTTATCGCTATTTTTGTGTTCGCTTTTGGAATTTTTGAATCAGGTTTGTTTACGTTTACTTATACTGTATTTGATATTTCATGACATGTTATAGTGGTTAAATGTCCACATTAAGCCAATTTACTACATTATATCATTATTATAATTTATCATTTGATATGTAACGTGTGTCAAATAGGGTTATATTATTTTTCCCTCACTTGGAATATTTGCTATATCGATTTGCATTACACACTTGTCTAGTATTATTTATCAATTTCCCCTTTGACACAGTATGTACTTGGTAAATAAATTTACAATTATTTATTATGTGGGATGATTCTTTTGATGCTGATGATAATTCGAAGAACTATGATACTAATTATTGTAATTATTTTCCATGTTTTTAAAGGAAGTTTGCACGTTACCACCCACGTTATTAGGAAGATTTCTCTATCATTAATTCATATGTTCCTTTTCCTAGATGCAGTTTGCAACTTCCCTAATGAGTTGGTGGGAAGATGGTACTCATCTCGCACTAACTCGCTGGTCACTTTCACCTCCTCCAAACTGACCGACTTCGATCTAACAGACGCTATTCTTCTCAATAATGTATTCTTTGGCCACTACGAATGTTTCCAAGAATATGGACCAACGAGATTCGCAATTAAGTAAGTTTGAGAATGATTATAACAGTATACTAATGTCAATTATAATGGCGTATGTTAGAATATTTGCTTATTATCTATTCTGGAACCATAAACTAGCAACATGTTTGAAGGTGAATTACCAGCGGTTCCACCGGTATGGAACATGGTATGAAATTGCACAGCTCTAAAATTAAATCAGTGAAATTACCATGTCACCTGCTTCTTAAAATACGTTCAATGAATCAAATTTAAAAGCTCATATGTTCTTTGCCACTAATCCAGAGACCGAAAACGGCAACACTTATCGTTACAGCCTCTGCAATGTCATGTCAAAATACATTGTGATCCTTGTTTTCAGCAATTACTATTTGAACCTTTTCCCCATTCTATCCTGAATAATTCTCAAGATGTTCCAATATCTGTGGTATAAGACAGTGATTTTGGTCGTCTCAACCTTTTTAGCATCGATTACATAAAAGGTTTAATGAAAAAAACGTCAATCGTTGCTCCAATGCTCCAAGAGTATTGAGTCTTACGTGGTGTGATGGAATCCTCGTTTCAAAAGTATGTCAGAATTGTTTGTGAAGTGAAACATTATTGAACATGGAACCTAAGTGAATAAAAGATGTTTAGACGTAATGTACCTCATTGTTGTCTCGCCTAGTTAAGGAGGTTCCAAAACATGATGCTCTTAAAGGCGAGTTTTCAAAAACATGAACATATGATGTTTACAAAATTTGGAAAATTTGTTTAGCTGGATTAGTCTTGGTGTAACTATGTTTCAGCGTTATTTATCATTATATGGTCATATATTGTTTTTATTTATATTTTGTTCTTTTTGGTTGTGTTTTTGTAATGGTTCGTGTTTGTTTCTTTTTGTTTTGGTTTAGGTGGGGGTAGGGGCATTTCTAAGGCTCGCTAGTTTCATATATGTTTCACTCCCAACCGATCATTATGAGTTAGCAAGTGTATTGTTTCAGGAGTGTGAACCAGAGCAGTCAGGGGAGACACCTGTACACGTGTTTGGATTTGAACATGGTTGGACGTGCCTGGACCTATGTCCATGCTTCTACATCTACAGGTACTGTTACTGAACAGATTATGGGCGGGGAAACAAATATTCAGTAGAATCACTTCATCCGTCTGATGGAACTCAGGAGTAACGACTTAATCGTTTTGGTGAGAATCACTGTCTAGTGTAGTTGAACATGTATAGAATAATCAGTAAAAAGGAGTCAAAATTATTGATTATTGGTGTGTCTATTTTAGGACCATACACATGTCTCCTCCCGTGTCAATTATATATAATTTGTCTATTTGGTTATCACATTGGTGTGTGTTTCGTTAAACGTCAACAAAGCTGTTTGTCAGCATTAACTACGTATATTTATAGGAGCGTCATCGAGGCCAGAAAACTATGTGTTGGATTTTCCATCAAATATTGAAGACCAGATGGCACCGAGAAACATCTGTGATATAGAACCCTCCACATACAGGGGATACGGGTACCATTCTCTCGTGCCTGAAAGTAAGGAGTGACCACACGATTCACAAACTTCCGATAGTAAAGAATACATATTTCTGAGGGAGCATTTCAATAATTCATGCTGAAAAGTATGGCGGAATCTTCTTCAAACTTATTTATTTCGAAATCAAAACTTAAATACTTAATAAAATAATATCTATAATTAAATACTTAAAATATATATTGATATTTTTAATTAAGGCTCAAGTTCCATTGATAAGATGAAGTACATTGATGTCAACAGAAAGAATCTCCGTATTAATTTTGGAAATTCAACAAAGTTAGTTAATGACGAGAATGAAATGTTGTTAGAATACAATACGATAATTTTATCATGGATATTTGCTAGATGAGGTGTTCTCCAACGACTGTCCCCCAGCCCTTCAGGCCAACATGTCGACGTCCTCCTGTATCAACAACGTAGATGGGTGTAACAGAACCACGCATGTCTCTATAGGTTCACCCTGCACCGACAATATGTTCTACCACGGTGAGTGCTTGTAACATGAGGGAAGTATAAAGTACACTTGTTTCATACATATACAGTGTTAACAAGATTCAAACATTCAACTTTCCTTCTTTCGTTTTTGAAATTATAGGACATTGACATTCTATTGAATACATTGCGAATTGGTAATTTTATTGTTTCAACGTGTGATGTTATACATACCGCGAAGCATGCCTGCAGATTAGCTGCAGTTGCTTCGCCAAAATAAGCTCTTTGACACTCTGACGTCGCATTTTTATATAAACACGATGATACTGGGGAAAGAGGTTATATAGCTACAGTTCTGCAGCTAGGCTGCAGATGTGAGAGGGCTGACTTATAAGCGTGTCCAAATAGGTTAGCAGGAACGAGCAGGGTATAGCACAACTTCCCTCTATAAGGTGTAATTCGCGCCAGTCTCATCCACTTTCAAATTGAAGCCTTGCCGCAAATCCTTAAAATTTCTGTGCTATTTAATTAGTGCCAAGTATGCAGTTCGTGTGAAACGTGCCGCTAGGTTAGCATAGGAAAGTTAAAAACATGCGACAAGCATTTACATTAGCCAGTGATGGAGATTGGCGCGACTAATGCCTTACGGGTGGAAGTTAGGTGAGGCATAAATATTGTATATGCTGATTTTGTCAAACATTTCCGTTGGACAAATAACAGTCCCCTAGGCCTCTCCCATTAAACTGGAGACCATCTACTGTTTATCTTCTAATGATTTAAGTTTGTAACTTAATATCATCGAGAATAACTGTCAGCCACTTGATGTGTTACACCTGAACGTACTTCCAGACACGACGGCCACACAGTGCGTATTCAGCCAGGTGGACGGTGTGAGTGGTCTGACGTACGTGACCCTCTACAACACTCAGGGCATCAGTCATCCGGACGGGAGATTCGTCTGTGTGGTAGGAACATGCCATAATCTTTTCTTATAGACAAATATATATACCAATCTAGCATATAGTCTGAGTATAACAGAGGCTTTCAAGAATACGACTAATCATCAAATTCACATTTATCGTACATGCTAAGTGTGATTTATGTACAGCAGAGGTGTTCAATGTTGCAACTAGTCATCATATCCACACTGACCATATATTCTTACTATGATATACAACACAGGCTTTGAAGGATAATAGTTGTCACAAACACCACCTCATCAATCACAAACACCACCTCATCAGTCACAAACACCACCTCATCAGTCACAAAACACCACCTCATCAGTCACAAACACCACCTCATCAGTCACAAACTCCACCTCATCAGTCACAAACACCACCTCATCAGTCATAAACACCACGTGCACCTCATCAGTCACAAACACCACCTCATCAGTCACAAACACCACCTCATCAGTAACAAACATCACCTCATCAGTCACAAACTCCACCTCATCAGTAACAAACACCTCCTCATCAGTCACAAACACCACCTCATCAGTCACAAACACGATCTCATCAGTCACAAAACACCACCTCATCAGTCACAAACACCACCTCATCAGTCTCAAACTATCAGTCATTACTATCACCAACACATCGCCACCATAAAAACATACAATCATCATCATATACACATCGCCCATCATAACCATTGCCGTTATACATCACGTACACACAGGTTTAGATGCGTCCCCTACTGATGATGTTTAATGTGTGTACAGGTGCTGAGTGCCTCCGACACCTCCATACAGCTGACCCAGAACCTACTGGAGTGTACCGACTCCCAGGATGCTAGTAGCGGGGGCACTGCCTTCACTCTTCAGAGAAGTGAGATGTCTTATTTCTAAATGAGAAAATATTCAGAAAATCGTAACATGCACATTTAACATGCTTCTGTTCTCTTTGTGTTTATATTTTAAAAAATTTACTCTAGGTTTTTATCGTTATTTTCATCGTTACATGAAAATGTTCAAATATAAATAACCTCCGTCATGATAATCTACACTGTAGCAACACATCTTTATATCACTCATCTGCAAACAGCTCCCTCGTCCACACTAGAACATTTGTTATAGCTTACAATATAAGACAACCATTGTTAAACAGAATATTTATCATTCACATTCTTATTTTTTTTATTTCTGCAAATGATTTTAGTAGTGCTCTTTGTTTCTTCTACAAGATTTGTGATTCTCTGTTCGCTTTTTTTCAGGTGACTGCCGTGCGTATATTTGATTACAAAGACCAGTCAACACTAACTTTAGTTACCTATTTCGAGATGTCAAACTCTTGATGTTAAAGTAGCAAGTTTATTTGAATGACAGAAATATTTTGGACTTTAGTACTATCTGCCTCTGGGTTATTGTTTTCCATCTTTCCGATTCCCGCTTTTTTGTTAAATGATAATGCTAAATATTATTAATTCTAAGAAAATAAACTTGACAAGTCATTTTTAATGCTCTCTTGATACGGGCTATATTCTTGGTAAACATGGTTAATGACTTACAATATTATTTGCGTAAATTGACGACAATAAATGCCAGATTCATATTATCTTTTCAGCTATCATCACAACACCTACTCCTACTTCGACCTTGTCGACTTCGACCTCGTCGACTTCGACCCTGTCGACTGCACAGGTCGCTGCGATTAGTGTGGTTGTAATTATCATAGTAGTAGCAGTCATCGTCGCAGTCATCCTCATCATCATCTGTCTGCGGAGGAAGAGGAGGAGAAGAGAAGAAGAAGAGCGGAAACGTCGAGAAGAAGGTGGCAATCAGTTATTTCTATAACTTCTTTTGTTTCTTTAAACGTTTCGTTGTTATATCATCACCTGTTTGATAACATTGCCAGCATTTATTTTGATTATCCGCATAAGTTCCTCAAGTCGAGAATATATTTCTACTATCGATTTCATAGAGATTATTAGCTAAGGAAGTGTTTCATATGACTCCTACGAAACGAGTGTGAATTTTTATATTGCCCGAGCGAGAGCGAGTGTTATACACACATTTGTACGAGAAACGTGTACGAAAACGTCACATGGTACATTTGTGAGTGTAATAATTTCTTCATTAACCACTTTATTCCATTTGAATAGAGTAAAAATAGCCAGGAAATGGCCCACTTCTCTTGCGACTACCTACTACAGTGACGTCACAGACGATTAAATACGGACTGACGTCGCGCTGAAACAATGGTTGCTAGGCAAACGCCATATGCGCACATGTACTCATATCGAAAATAATAACTCGGTTATGTTAAACTATATGAGTAATAAAACGTTATAGTGATGTTGACAATCAATATATGTTTTTGGTCAAGCGAAGTGTATATGTACATATGTGAGGGATATGAAAAAATAAGAACATTTTAAATACGAAGCCCTTTGATACGTTTCAGATACTGAATCGGGCTATAACGGAAGTTCTGGAGGAAGAAGAAAGAAGAAAATTAAAAAGAAGCCACGAAAACTGCCGAAGAGAGTTCGGAAAATATTTGACGAAAATGGGAAACTAATTCGTGAGGTTGCTGCAACTACTTTTTCTTACATACATATATACAAACAAAGTAAAACTGAAGGTCACCCTAAACTTTAGCATGATTAGATCTAATATGAGCATGGTTGCCTTGGTTGGTTATTGTCGGCTTCGATTATCCTCGTTACTATGAATTACATGAAGCGAACAATGTTTATGAGTTGCTACCGACAGGGCATGACATGGTTGAGTTTGGAAAGTAGCCGTCACATGATATTATTCTAAGCGAATTAACCGTTTGTCATCTCGTTTGAAAAGTGAACATGGTTACTTTACGTATATAGGAATTTAGAAATGTTTTACAAAACGGTTTACATACTGATTTTCTATAACGTTTTAACACAGTGGTCAATTGTGACTTGAAAGTATGACTATTTATTCAGAATATAATCATTTAGCTTCCGGCTATAAATTATTACGTCTTTTTTTTCTATAGATTTTTGCTTTATTTCTATTTGCAGTAAATATTTAAATTTTTCAGGAAGAAATTGGGTCGGAATCGGAAGACTCGGGTGATGAAGTGGTGAGTAAACGAGTAAACAATTAAAAGAATATATATATCTAACTATATATCTAACTATATATATATATTAACTTCAACAACTCTCCTACCATGCAGATTAAGCTTGTTGGATGTGTATAAGATGAACATACAGATATTAGACAATCTCGTTTACGTCAGATCCATCGTTAATTTCATGACCTGCAACTGGTTTAACCGTGTCATGCTTATACTCGGTGGTTTTCAGATTTCAGATTCAGATTCTTTTATTCAGTATTTTGGCCTAAAGGCCTAAAGTACAAGTACAGTTGTTGCGATTCATTCACGTGGTGGCGACATTAATTTTCTTATATTGAACACATGTTTAAGGTAAAGTGCAAG
This sequence comes from Gibbula magus, assembly GCA_936450465.1. Lineage (NCBI taxonomy): Eukaryota > Metazoa > Mollusca > Gastropoda > Trochida > Trochidae > Gibbula > Gibbula magus. The sequence continues at coordinate 76,896,161 of OW388294.1, forward strand.
AGATTTGATAACATCAATGTTTTTAGAGTTTAACAGATTGGACAATAATTGTTTATCATGTACAGGTAGTGATGATACAAATGGTAAATATCTGTTTCTTAAATCTAAATACTTCGTACAGTCAAATACTACATTGAATTCATCTTCAGCATTACCTGAATTACAGATTTAACAAATATATTCATCAGTATCAAACAAATCTTCATTTCTTTTTCGAAAAGAATTAATTCTGAAGTCATGGAAACCAATTCTACATTTACATAAGGCCCGTTTTAACCAGCTATCTTCTAAATTTCTATAATAAAATTCGGGCTCCAATAAAGATTTATGGGACTAATAATACTCTAAATATATTGAGTTACTTATTGACATAGACCATTCATGGAAATAAATATGTTTTAGGCCTTGTTTAAAATGAATTAAAAAAGCATTTTCATTTCCAACCTCTTGAGAAATCCATACATAAGAAATTCCAGTCTAAAAAAGTAACTTCCTAACCTCCGATGCCCAATTAGTGTTTTTTCGGTGTTTTTCTCTCTTCAATAATACGGACCGCCTTGGTCAACATGATTTCCTCACACATCACAACCACAATGTGAAAATAATCAAAAACTTCGTAGAAAAATTTAGCAGTCTTAATTTGAGTGTAACTAAGACATAAGCAAGGTAACACAGTAACTGTGTATTGTGTACACTTGAGCGTTATCAAGCAGCTCATTGTAGGTCTACATCCGCGGACCTGATGGCAAGAGGATTAAGAAAAGACGAGTGAAGAAGACGAGGAGGTACCTGAGAGAAAGGGTCCTGCCTGATGGAACTAAGGTAAACACCATACGCCCCCACTCCCCACTCCCCACGCCCCACGCCCCACCCTCACCCCTATCTCAAGTTAAGAATCTTAACATATGGTTTTGTTTACCCTGACTTCCTCGTTGTTGTCCCCGAATTACTTTCCGGACGATGTGTCGAACACTGATTAAAATCAACATTTACACATGTATTTATTGACCTCTGACATTTTGAATTTGTTGTGACCCCATCATATTAATCAGCTTATTAATTTATGAAGTTAGGTATCAGATTATAGTGTTGAGTATGGAATTTTCTTTACACCGAGAAGAAGAGCAAGGACAAGGGGTAAGAGGTTTGACTGCCTCCATATTGCAGGTGAAGGAGTGGGTGGAGAGCGACTACTACGAGACGAGTTCAGAACACACGGCCAGCTCGGAGGACGAGGAGGACACAGTAGAGGCGGAGAAACTCCGCGCTATTGCCAGGAGGAAGAGGGAGAGAGCAGAGATCCTTGTAGGTTCCACCTTTTCTAATTTTCAAAATGTCATCATGTATTATTCGTGATATTTCAACAGAGGTAAATGCACACAGCGTTGAAGTTAGACAAATTATAAAGGTCAAAATAACTGAGTTTTTCAATTCGGAATCACGTCTTAATTAAGGACCATTTCATCAAGAAGTGCTAGTCTCATATAGTATAAAGGAAAATAAGTTATGTTACAAGATATTGATGTTCATACATACACAGGTCAAGTTGGAGAACCGGCAGGAAGGTGGAGACCCTGAGATCTCCGACCTTGACACTGACCCCGATGACCCAACTGAGACTGAGAGAAGGTTCTACGAGTTGGCTGAGGCAAGAGATGGACGGGTGGTCAACAGGGAGGAGTACGAGAGGAGGCGGGCCAGGAAGGAGAGGGGAGGTGGGAGCAGGCCGGGCTTCTTCAAGCGACTTGCCAGGAGAAAACATAGGTGATTTATACTTTTTTTTTATAATTCTGACTTTGGAATGGTTCCTCAAATCAGTTTTTGAATTTAAAGGCGTTTACTATGATTCCAATGCCGTGGGAATTAATATTAAAAAGGGATTTTGACAGTTTAATTTAAATTGAACGTAACACCCATACCTCGCTGCGTTTCTGATCTGAGTATTGCACCTTAGAAGTCATGTCATGTGACTTTTACCAAGGGACGGTTAACTTGATATTGTTATCTCTTTCACATGCCATTTAACCTTGTGTATGGAATTATTGATATATGATATATTCGATAACGTCTGCCGAACGTAGCATATAGCAGCACAAGTAATAGTCCCGAACTGTTATAACTGTAGTAATCTTTTTTCTTTACACGTCTAAACATATATATACGGCATAAACAGTATAAATGACATGTTTCCGTGACACGCAGACTGACCCTGAAGAAGGGTGAAGGAGACGAGAGTGCAGATGACACTGACTATGACGACAAGGAATTCAATCAGAGAGACCCGTACATGAGCCAGTACCGAGACAAGAAGCGTCTGGAGAACAAGCTGGACGATGAAGGCTTCTTCGAGGACACAACCAAGACAAATGCAAAGGATATATTTGTAAGAGTTTTTGTTTAAGGTCGCCTTTGATATTTTGATATTTTCGCGAGAGTTCTTATTTAAAATCACCTTTGAATAAAGAGATCTTTATATACAAAAATGGTAACAGCCAAGCAAAACGTTGTTGAATATCTATGCAAGAGCTCGTGCTAAAGTACTTAATTTAAAAATACAAAATATAGTAGTAGTAGTAGTAGTAGTAGTAGTAGTAGTAGTAGTAGTAGTAGTAGTAGTAGTAGTAGTAGTAGTAGCGTTAGATTTTATTCCATTTTTGATTGGGGTTTTCCCTCTGCATCAGCAAATCGATGATCTGGAGGCTATTCTGGACGGTACAAAGAAAACAGAAACGCCTGTCCCTGTGAACGAAAAGGTAAGGAATCAATCATTCAGTTAGTTTTATGGTTGTAAGATTTCTGGCTTGCTTTTCACGAACAAATATCAAATATTCGATATAAATGTAAGAAATTGAAACATCCCGATTAGGGTGCCGGTTCCATAATTTAGTGTGGCAAGAATCAATATTATCTTTCATTGAACGCCCATGTTTATGGTAACTATCATTCTGATTATGTTGAAATGGTTAATTTCATTTCAGGAACAAACCATCCAAGAACCAGAACAGAAAACTGAACCAAAAGAACTCGAAAAAAAGGAGGAGAAAGTTGAGGTTTGTGTATTATTAATATTTTGTATTTTAGTGGTAGGTTTTCGAACATGAATGTTGTGAATCTAAACGTTCCTGCAGAAATGTGTTTTGATAGTCCCTTATTACTAGTTAATTCATCGTATCGTCATATACACTCAAGTGCAAGAGTACATAATTTGTGATATTCTCTTTCAGTCTAAACCAGCCATTGAAGAAGCTAAAGAAGAAGCAATACCTTCACAGAAAGCTAAGAAGGTAAGTGTACTGTGTAAAATCTATTTGGGCTTTGATAGACATATCTCTTGTGAAGTAGTATACATTATTTCATTTATCACATATGATTATTGTCTATGTCTCTTCAAAACTCAATGGGGTGATGACATATCTTTTTTCAAAACGGTTTCAGGAGAGATTTGACATTTGAACGAAATTTTATACCGCTAACGGATATTCCAAAACTGCGAATTTTTAAAGATGTAAACATAATCAGGTAATATTTCAAGAATAAAACTTATATATGAGTAATGATGTAGTTAGGGCGGCTTCTTGAGATATGATGTCTGATATTTCCCTCATGTGTACCAATCGTCTATTAAAACATCTTGCATTTTTTATCGTTTCTCTTGGGCGCTAGTTTATGGCCTCCAGTCATATTAATTAAGCAATGATTTTAACTTTCTGAATTTTGTATATTAACGTTGTGCCAGTAACCCTATTGTAACAGATTGTAATATGCTAATGCAGTTACAGTTCTAAAGGTTGTATTTATTAGATTTACAACACAGAATCAAGTTTTACTTTGTTATCAGCAGATGATTTGTCTAATTGATCCTAGGTTAAGAAAACCGTAAGATCAAGAATCAGCAAGCTGTTGACAGCCCGACTGTTTCCGCCTGACACCGAACCAAAAAAGGTAAGTTGGTACAGAAAGGTAACTTATAGATTTGATTATGGAGTTTTGTTGTGAAATGCTTTAAGCGCAAGTACTAATAACAAGTATGGACATTTATACTCTATAAAACGTACCATTGCATGAAACAGAACACCGCCCTGTTGATTTCTGACTTCTGATCTAAACGTTGCACCAATAAACCAGAATTTTCATAGCAACAAACGCTTTCAATAAAGAACTTGTTTCATCATAAAACATTCCATCATAGACTTATTACGACGCAGTATTTGGTTTCTTGCATTCAGGAAAGACTCAACTCTTAAATATCATCATGGTTAGTGCTTCTTACAATGTTTCTCACAGTAACTTTGTAATTTTGTCGTGAATATTTCTCAGTCTCATTAAAATCATATCTTTGATTCGTTCCTAAGGCTAGACCTATTTGGGTTGTCACTCATCCAAGATCTGACGGAATCCTGTAGCACTCCGTGTTCACCGGAAGTTGTTAATATCCCGTTGAACAAGCACGCTTTCAGATTTCTGAAAGCGGACACGGGGCTCTATGGGATTCCCCAGATCTTAGATGAGTGACAACCCAAATTTTTAAAGGAAGGCTGAAATGAATTATTTTCTATTGAATTCTTAACTGCAATTGGTTCATCAGACTATTTTGTGCAAAAAGAAACCAAAAATAAATCCATATGTTGTTCCAATATTAAACTAGAGCGGCTTAAAAACACCCAAAAACATCGTCTGCTTTTCACCCGTGACCAACAAACCAAAAATGGGGCGGGGCTTAGAGAGTTGGAAGATACCGGAAGTGACGTACGTGAAGGGACGGGGTGTAAACATTCGCTTACTATTTACAATGGCAAACACTGGGGAATCGGTCAGTTAATCTGTTATATCTACGCTTTGCAATGATGCCACATCGCTGTTCTGCTGTGTAATCTGTTCGAGTAATGTTAGTTATCAAGTTTCACTTTACAAATGCACCAAAATATCGTTATATATATCAAATCAAATATAATTGGTATAACTAGTGAGAGACGGTGGATTCATAGACTTTCGTAGACATAGGATAAATCAATGCTAATGATATATAAGATGACAAAATGAAACCAAGATATGATAATATGAACGAAGTACAGTTTAGACAACGAAATCAGATAGTCGGTGTTGTTGTTATTTTTTGTTAGAGATTGTTTGTGTTTAAAATAAAAAAACAAACGTGAGATAAGCACGCCGGCGAAGTAGACCCTATTGTGAGCAATCGACAATAAAAGCACTTCACAACATCCTGTTTTTAAACATCGTTAATCAACCGACAACCTAATTTACTAACTGTACATTACAAAAATCAAAATAACTCACCACATATTTTAAAACATCAAAAGAATAATACGTCTACGAATCCACCTACGAAAACATCGCATCCCAATGTTACCTTTTACGATTTAGTTATCACTTATTACACATTAAAACATTCAGAATTTCATAGTTTATAAGATAATGGTTTCAATAAAATGTGTGGTTAATCAAATATAATCAAATAAACATCGTATTAAATTGACAATTCATCAAGAGTGTCAATTAATGTAAGAAACTTACCTTATAACCGTATCCAAAAGGACAATATGAATATCCAAATGCACATTAGACACAAAATGTTAACCTATAATTCCATCAATGACAGTACTTGGAAACAGAAGATGGTCAAATAATAACCCTCTTTCAGCAAAAGTCTTTTCGCAAATGGCAAGATAGAAAACCAAATAGTTATGATGATTTTACACTAAAAATAATTTCATTGGTACATTAGATTTAAACAAGAGTTTTTATTGGATAACTTGATAGAGATATGTTCATTGGCTGAAATTTCTAGACTGAATGTCGCGTTAAGTGTATTGTGTGTCACCAAGACAGGACGTTGGCAATAAACATGACATGCTGGTCACCGACTTGTGTTATATAATTAAGTCGGTCCAGTAAACTTGTTATCTGTACAAACATAATTACACTCCTTCCTTCTCACATACTCAGCTTCTTAATTGCGTAAACTAATGTGCTGTAACAACACTTCTCCCCTTTGATCTGGAAGAAACATCTATATGGTCCGCTAAACTGAGAATTGTGTGTTGATGTGCAGAAGTGACACATAAAAGCTATCAGACTATTAATTAAACCATTTCGTTTTCATTAACGATATGTTCATTAAAATGCTTCTGGTAACATAATTCTTTTATTCGATAATGTTCGTTGTCTATATCAATCTGTGTATATGTTTAGCGTGCACAATAGAGCAATCTTCATGTAAATTTCATTGAGCTTGTTGACCAAAACAGTTCATTTATTTATTCATGAAAGTGAAGTGAAAATGGTTTGCATTCCGTTACATCATATATAGAATATTTTAATTGACAAACTTAAAATACAGTAATCTTTTATATTAAATACAAAATGTTATTTATAACTCTGCAACGTTGTCTCGCTTGTTTGAACAGTCAATCGTTCAGTGTATATGAAGTTATACCTACCATATATATTTATTTATTAATACATACAAAACAAAATTAACATGCCGATTATTCAACATACTTTGATCAATTGATGCTACTTAATCTCTGTTCACCCGATTCCCGCGATAATCTTCTTCCCTTGTTTCAGTGTCACTTGAACTGTCATACCTTCCCTTCTAGTTCCGCGATTAATTGGTACAAACATACTATACAAAAGCGCAGAATGCACTCTAATAAAGCACGCCCCGGTTGTTGTAACCATATAAAATCGCTAGTTGAATAGTTTAGTAATCCGTTTATCGAAAATTTGGGTTGTTTTGATGAAGTTTTCTGTCTTATATGAGCAGTTTAAAAGTGGGGAAAACGCGTTAAATTATGATTAGCGGCCATGTAGAGGCTCCTTCACGTACGTCACAGCCCGATACGCTTCAGTGACCACCCCCGCCCATTTTCATTCTGGTCGCCGGGGCTTAATTGGGCACTTTTAAAAAAAAGCCGTATATAAGTTATTTATGGGTCGATTTCAAAAATTTAAAATCTAGCAATTGTCAAATTGAAACCCCTTTTCAACGAATCCGAAAGTGACCATATGTCATTTCATCTAACCTTTAAAGCTTAATCTTGGGAACGAATCAAAGATATGATTTTAATGAGACTGGAATATTTCTTATTTGGAAATGTACATTGACATTTTAACATTTCCACTTTAATTCCAGAAAGGCCATGTTATATTTGTGGAGGAAGCAGAGGGAACAGACGAAAAGCTTCCTCCTCTAATAAAAGTGTCGCCCCAGAAACAACATCCCGGCTTTAGGGGTGCCGTGACCTTTGACCCGAAACAGGCTTCTTTTAACAGGGAGGGGTTATCCACGGATCAGCAATTCCTCCAATCTGTTCATGGTATGTGTTCTATGTATCATTGTGAAAATTTTAAGCAATATCATAGTCCAACGCCTATTCAATAATCTGTACATCTACCAGTTGCGTCATCTAGATATTTTATTATTATTATTAGCAAATTCTTCATTCAGGAAAAAAAATGGACAAGGCCTTACGAAGTCTTTTCGTAAATTTTATGTCAGACATTAAGAGGTTCTTACAAACAATAACATGTAACATGTATGGTATATCGATATATCGGTATATAGCGTATTACGAATTCTTAGTTGAGATATCTGAGCTTTTGCTGACATTATATTTGAGTTCATGTTAATGATTTTAATGTGGAAATTCTTATAGTTTTATTATTTTTGTATGCATGATATCAGCATTATGATATTAGATAGAGACAGTTGATGCATCGAAATAGGTCTGTATCTATTGTTACTTAATGTATGATACCAGATTCCTTTTATCGATTATTGCTTTTGTTAATTTTGTAAGCGAGGCCATTAATCTTGCAATTATGTTTTCTCTTTCCAGATGGCGACAAGGAGGTAATGTGATTATATTGCATGTCATAAGTTATTTTGAAGTTTAAAGGAACTGACTCAGATAATGGTAGACCAACATGTACATCTTCTTCACGTGCAATGCTTCTTATTAGTATGCACAGTAGTACTGTATTTATGTAAAAGTGGTGTCAACCTGCTCTGCTCTGGCTTTGAACTTCTCGTCTGATGATGATATGATGTAATAACGATGTATTCATAACCAACTGTTCTTTTGATGATAATATGATACATTCATGATAATAACGTATGTTCATAATATATCTGTCAAGATGCTATATTTATGACAACGTATGTATTTGTTTAAGCTTCCCAGTGTTATTAAAACATCTCATCAAATAATTTGTATTACTAACGCGTTTGTTGAAATGCACTTGTATTTGTTAGATTTATTAGGTACACGTAGCAATTAAAATAGGATAGTTGGGATGTGACATGGGATAATTGTGCCCTTTAAATGGACAAGCTCAATTACCATTTGTTTATCACAAGGAGGAAGATGGCACCGGGAGGTCTACATTAAAACGACCATATCGTCGACAGTTTCAAACAAATTCAAAAAGGTTCAGAGGTGGGAATCATTTTAATACTTTTACATATTGTTTTAAGAAAAAACATGTTTTTAAAAAAACACATTAAATGTAAATAAAGTGATAAATTTGATGTTATAATAACATCCTAGATAATAACTCATTCTTCTATAATCAATAAAATACATTCATCGTAAAAATCAAAATGAGAAATGCTTAAATTATCTAAATGTTTAAGGTAATGTACCTTTGGCATGGGGAGAAGGGAATGAGGTAAGATATTGAACAATATTTGTTATATAAAAAATAATAAAACTTGCTTTAAGAAACAAAAAATAAAAAATAATGATTTCTTATTAAAACTTGTTTTAATTACATTAAAGATAAGTACTTTATTGATAACGAAGATATAGAATAATAACGGTAAACTAATGGAAAGCTTTCTTCTTTTTCTTCTCGTCACAATGATGAAGTTGTTCATTTGATTTCCTGTCGAGTAATATGTTGAGGAAGACATACAAAAGTTTGTCCAAAATATGAGCTCACGTTACATGATATCAAACTCAGTCTACATATGATACTAGGATGGTTCCAAACCCGGTGCTGGTCTAGGCGAGGACACTCCGTACTGGATGAAGGCGCCCAAGTTTCACAGTTACCTAGACTACCTCAGGGGGCGTGGCTCCAGGAATACCCCGGGCAGCGTGACCGAGCGGGACACGACCTCTTCAAGGAATGCTGGGAAGTCTGGGCGTCTCCTGATGGATGACGCCAGACTGAGGCGTCTACTAGAGGAACTCTATAAGGACAAGAAGTACATGGACGCCATCATTATAGCTGAAGGTACGCTTTCTAGAGTCCTTTAAGTGCTTTAGTTACATGTTAATGAAATTGGTATATTATTGATTGAAGCACATTTGCGTATACATAACTCGTCGATTGTTATATGATCAGGAGTAAAAAAAAACGATACTAATAAATTGCAAGATATGTTAATCTGTTACCTCTGCATAATGTTATATTCCGTTGAACGTTTGTTATCGTTTCGTTTGTCCCTGAACGAACACGTATATTCATTATTGTCTGTATGGTAAGTATGGACTAGTATAAACTTGCACCAGAATTGTGTAGGTCCCCACATGGTTTAAAGAGTATATTTCCAGAAAGTGACATATAACATACAATAAATTAGGGAGATTTCTTGCAAAATGAAAAAAAAGGATTAGCAAACAAGCTACAATAGGTCCCCACATAATGATAACGATCTATTCATGAGACTCGTCTACCTTCAGAGACCCAGGACGAGGCTATGGTGAAGGATCTGGCCGAGCACGGTCGGGACTACCTGCTTGATATGGCGCTGTACTGGGAGAGGAAGGGTCCGCTACCCCCAAGACCCTCCCTCACCGCCCTGGGGTTCACACTGGAGAGGTCCAAATCTATGGTGAAGATGGGATCCACTAGTCCAGAGAGACCTCCTTTGCAAAGGAACAAGACTGTTTGCTGATTGTGTTGACTTCTAGAGATGACTTTTGTTTCAATAAAAATAGATTGGAAAATGTGGCATGCTTATTGATGGATGAATGTGTTGTTCTAATAAATGTTTGTTTGCATGTTTTCTCCACGCCCTAGGGTTTGTGGAGAATTCCAAGAGCATTGTGATAGCAGAGGTTTGCTTTAAAGACAGTTTGTTGTTACTAGTTGAAAGTTGAGTTGAAAGCACTTGCTTTCACTGATGGATCACAGTTCCGTGTTGATTTTCATCATCTGTAGAGTTAGTAATCATCATTTGACCATCAAATGTATTGAGCTCACTTACTTTCATTGCTACACATTGCTAAGAAAGACACAAGAGTTATGGAAATAAGGAGAATGTATAGATGTGCGTCTGTGTATTTGTAATAAAATGCTTTATTGCTGATGTTTTGTTTTGTAGAATCTTTACCAGGATAATTATATGCTTACGAGATGATGACATAACTGAATGGATTACCAACACGATAACAACATTGGTTTCTCTAACTAGAGAAACTCTTGTGTATGATTGTTACTTTTACAATGGTATAGTGCTGAGTCAACTGTATCCATTGCTCTGTTTTATGTTGACGAGGAGTATGAAGTAAATGTGTACAAATGGCATTGACCCTATGAATGTCGTCTCTATATGAACTACCAGGACAGTACTGTATCTTTATGTATAATGAAGGTTAAACCACTGCTCGTGTTGCAATGTAAGCCCATGTGCCCCGAGTCAATCCAAATTGTTCACTGGTAATGTTGGCACTTGTATTCAGACGTGAATGTCGAGTATGAGATTATGATTCCTTTACAGGAGACGTGTCTGATTATATTGGTATATTAAATGTTCAACATGCTATAACATCCGCCATAGATGTTTGCATAATTGATAACCCGTACATCGTGACCCGATTTAAAACTTAACTCACACTGCAATGTGACGATGACGGTCTCAATGCAGTCCTATTGCGGTATTTAACTGTAAAGATATTTGTATCTCTCTGTATGTTTAAACTGGCTTGTCAATGTGAAGCAGTCAGTCATACTCCTACCAATCCTACTCCTACCAATCAATCAAGGTGAGGTCAGGTTATGATCCTAACATGAGAAAAATCTCTTTCAATCGATCATATATGGTATTAGTGCACGTATATGAATATAACAGACCTTTAAATACAAGATGGTTGTATCTGGAAACGGATTTTCGGAGTAAATGCTCCTCAATTTTATGAATAGGAAAGGGTATTACTGAGATTACGCTGTTTTCAATGATACGGACCCACACTACTTTACATTGTATTACTGTGTATACAGCCTTGATCGTATGCATTCCTGTGGTTATCAACATAATTAATGACCATATAATATGCATTCCAAATATGCATACATTTATCAAATTATTGAGTAACCTCTTGAAAGGTGATCTTAGTACGTTCAAGTTTAGTACACCATGCGCTATCCGAGAAATTACATATGTTAAAAATTACTTATATTAAGAATATGATGTTCCCATATTTTATTTCGAGACGTTCTACCTTTATTGAAGTCTTTGACGGACATTTAGAGGTTAAATACAAGATTTTCTGGGTAACGTCTTCTTTTTTGTGAACATACACATACGGACTATATCCAAAATTCCACCTGATGAAGGATTAAGCATACATACTTCGAATCGACGTGTATCTTCACATTAAATAATTTGTTATCCAGAAAACCTTGTTTTCTTTTAATCTATATTACTTCAACAGTAAAATACTGAAATACCGACAACCCGTATCGTGCTGCATATAGGGGGGGTTTGGACTGAGTTGTGTATTTTGCTGACTAAATGCTTGCAAATACACATACTAATACTTATTCATTGATCTATGCAAACCTCGAATGTAAATTTTTGAAAAAGTTAATATCAGGCATTTTGTCCATGGGACCCAGCTGGTGCAACTCGGCAAGTTACCGAAAGTTTACGACGAATTGTGAAAAAAAATTGATTTCTTTATTTTTGTATTAGGAGTGCCTAGGTTTGTCAAACTCATTTCTGTCAAATGTTTATCAGAATAACTAAAAGCCTAAATTTGACTCAATTTCACAAGTCATCTTCGAATTCGAATTCCGAGTTTTGTTCATTGGACATTGGGTAAATATTAGATCGGCATCAGATGTCTTCTGTTATTACTCTTTTCTATGATACATGAACATGCGACAAGGAGAACGAGTTTTAGTGATATAAACCTTCTTTATTGCAGACCTTTTGGTGTATATGCAAACACCGTTGTCAAGCAAAGATGTGTATCCATAGAACTCGTTCTAATTTATCTCATTGAAAGAAGTCAAAGTGTACATGTATTTAAATAAACTTTATTTATGTCATCTCTTCAATTGTTCGGGGAGTACAATATGATAATAAAACAATGATGGTTAATATGCATCGATTCAACAAATATTTGTGAAATCGGATAAAATTATACCAAATGATTTCTGGCTATCTCTCTACAGCACACCAACCATTCTTTTTACAGTCCATTCACATGTTAAACACGACACCCGTTGTGCTTGACACTATGGATAGTAATTATTTATTTACAAATGTACAGTTCTTCATCTAAATCATTTGAAATGCTGTAGCATTTAAGCAAGGGTAAGGAATCTTAAGAATAATAGTAGCTATTGAAAGACCAGTGTACATAAATATATTTTGAAGCAGTTTCATTGCTCCAATTTTTATTTTACTACAATAAATTTCGTTAAACAATTGACTACAGGTCTTCTACAAATAACGCTGATCATAACCAGGATTCAGGACCTCAAAACCAATTAAACAGATATGGGGTATCCATTGATCGATAAAAGATCTAGGTAAGTTATTATAGTGGCGGTGTAAAGCATGTATGTCTCTCAGCGTATGAACAATTCACCAGCTCAGGATTTTGGATGGGTCGTCATTTAGATAACATCCGAGTACTAGTTAGTCTTATGCGCATGCTCCACATTGATAAACAGCTGATACACCAGCGGGTAGTTGATCGTCAGTCAATACTCGTCATGTGTTTAGAATATTTAATCTTATTTATTTTCATCCTTCTTCTTCTTCTTTTTCTTCTTCTTTTTCTTCTTTTCTGACGTGTCTTCTCCTTCGGTGTTCGTTTCCTTTACTTTAGTTTTATCTGATTTGGTGGAAGTAGCTGCATCTGCAGTCTTGGCACCGTCCCCTGGTAGTGCTCCACCGTCTGGTTTGGGAGCAGTAGCAGTGGCTGCTCCGGGAACTGCTGCAGCTCCCGTTGCAGCTGCAACAGGCGTCGTAACAGTAGTAGAAATTGGAGAAGAAGATACAACAGGTTTTGATGTTACTTCAGACTTTGCGGAACCAGAGGATGTTGTGTTGTTAGTGGAGGATGTTGCAGACGTTGTCGTGGGTTGGGTTGGTGTTCCGGTATTAGACCCACTGCTAGGTTTATCCTTCAGGGGTTGAGATGAGTCTGGTTTTGATGATGTTTCGCTGGAGGTTTGCTTATTGGACTCGCTGTTTTGACTCGGGGCGTCTTTCTTTTCATTTGAGTTAGACTGAGAATTGTCCTTGGGAATATCTGTCTTCTTTGTATCTTGTTTCTTTGAGACATCAGTTGAAGGCCCGTTGTTGCTGCTTGATGTTGTTGTTGATGTTGCTTGGGCTGGTTTTGAGGACTCGTTGACAGTTGTTATGGTAGCAGCACTGATGGCTGCCCCTTTCGCGACTCTGGCGCTTCTTGCATTCCCGTTCTCTGCAGCGGGTTGATTGTTGTTTGGTGATTTTGATGGTGGTGCTGTTATAATTAAAAAGAGGAAATAACATTTTAAAAACATTCAGAAGTTTACCTGACGTTACTCGCGTGAAGACAAACTCAACATATGTCGTCTTCTAGTTCTGTAAAGGTTGAAATAAAAATAAAAGTGTTACGAAGCACGGAACATTTCGTTCAACAGAACAAACGCCTGAAGCAAACATACTAAACTAGTGTCCAAAAGAAACGATACCATCTATTTTTTAAAATATCTTTTTACAAAGTGATTTTCTTCGTATGAACACATGGTTTTGCGTATCCCACATCCCAAATGCAGTGTATTCAATCGAAAAAGCGAGAACATTTTATCACATCCGAAGAAATGGTGCACTTTGTGAGAATGACATTATTTTAGGTAGCATAGTTTGCAACTGCAGATGAAGTGTATAAAACGGCTGACCATACACGTTGGTATCAAAGCAACAAAAAGCACACAAGAAAATATCGGTTTTGACAGCCATTGAGAGTGAGAGAGCCGTTGGAATTGTCACATAGCCAGTCTCACACACCGACAACGCAAAGAAGGTTCGGTTGCGCGCGCATAGCAGTCACCAGGTTAACGCAACGGTTACGTGATAGAGATCGGACAAGATGCAGGTCGAGAAGAAGGTGATTACGCGTATTGAAAACCGCCACATCCGGGTATTTCATCTCTGAAACCCATTCATCATTACGACGTTAACGTCAAAGACGTCACTGAGACACGTAATTAGCAGATAAACTTGGTAACAGAGATTTAAAACTTAACTCACACTGCAATGTGAAAGCGGACGGTGACGGTCTCAATGCAGTCCTATTGCGATATTTAAATGTAAAGATATTTGTATCTCTCTGTATGTTTAAACTGGCTTGTCAATGTGAAGCAGTCAGTCATACTCCTTCCAATCCTACTCCTACCAATCAATCAAGGTGAGGTCAGGTTATGATCCTAACATGAGCAAAATCTCTTTCAATCGATCATATATGGTATTAGTGCACGTATATGAATATAACAGACCTTTAAATACAAGATGGTTGTATCTGGAAACGGATTTTCGGAGTAAATGCTCCTCAATTTTATGAATAGGAAAGGGTATTACTGAGATTACGCTGTTTTCAATGATACGGACCCACACTACTTTACATTGTATTACTGTGTATACAGCCTTGATCGTATGCATTCCTGTGGTTATCAACATAATTAATGACCATATAATATGCATTCCAAATATGCATACATTTATCAAATTATTGAGTAACCTCTTGAAAGGTGATCTTAGTACGTTCAAGTTTAGTACATTATGTGTTATCCGAGAAATTACATATGTTACAAATTACTTATATTAAGAATATGATGTTCTCATATTTTATTTCGAGACGTTCAACCTTTATTGAAGTCTTTGACGGACATTTAGAAGTGAAATACAATATTTTCTGGGTCTTCTTTATTGTGAACATACACATACGGACTATATCCAAAATTCCACCTGATGAAGGATTAAGCATACATACTTCGAATCGACGTGTATCTTCACATTAAATAATTTGTTATCCAGAAAACCTTGTTTTCTTTTAATCTATATTACTTCGACAGTAAAATACCGAAATACCGACAACCCGTATCGTGCTGCATATAAGGGGGATTTGGACTGAGTTGTGTATGTTGCTGACTAAATGCATGCAATACACATACTAATACTTATTCATTGATCTATGCGAACCTCGAATGTAAAGTCAGGCATTTTGTCCATGGGACCCAGCTGGTGCAACTCGGCAAGTTACCGAAAGTTTACGACGAATTGTGAAAAAAATTGATTTCTTTATTTTTTTTATTAGGAGTGCCTAGGTTTGTCAAACTCATTTCTGGCAAATGTTTATCAGAATAACTAAAAGCCTAAATTTGACTCAATTTCACAAGTCATCTTCGAATTCGAATTCCGAGTTTTGTTCATTTGACATTGGGTAAATATTAGATCGGCATCAGATGTCTTCTGTTATTACTCTTTTCTATGATACATGAACATGCGACAAGGAGAACGAGTTTTAGTGATATATAATTTATTTATTGCAGACCTTTCGGTGTAGATGCAAACACCGTTGTCAAGAAAAGATGTGTATCCATAGAACTCGTTCTAATTTATCTCATTGAAAGAAGTCAAAGTGTACATGTATTTAAAAAAACCTTTATGTATGTCATCTCTTCAATTGTTCGGGGAGTACAATATGATAATAAAACAATGGTGGTTAATATGCATCGATTCAAAAATATTTGTGAAATCGGATAAAATTATACCAAATGATTTCTGGCTATCTCTCTTCAGCACACCAACCATTCTCTTTACAGTCCATTCACATGTTAAACATGACACCCGTTGTGCTTGACTCTATGGATAGTAATTATTTATTTACAAATGTACAGTTCTTCATATAAATCATTTAAGCAAGGGTAAGGAATCTTAAGAATAATAGTAGCTATTGAAAGACCAGTGTACATAAATATATTTTTAAGCAGTTTTCATTGCTTCAATTTTTATTTTACTACAAGAAAGTTCGTCAAACAATTGACTACAGGCCTACTACAAATAACGCTGATCATAACCAGGATTCAGGACCTCAAAACCAATTAAACAGATATGGGGTATCCATTAATCGATAAAAGATCTAGGTAAGTTATTATAGTGGCGGTGTAAAGCATGTATGTCTCTCAGAGTATGAACAATTCACCAGCTCAGGATTTTGGATGGGTCGTCATTTAGATAACATCCGAGTACTAGTTAGTCTTATGCGCATGCTCCACATTGATAAACAGTGGATACACCAGCGGGTAGTAGATTTCATCGTCAGTCAATACTCGTCATGTGTTTAGAATATTTAATCTTATTTATTTTCATCCTTCTTCTTCTTCTTTTTCTTCTTCTTTTTCTTCTTTTCTGACGTTTCTCCTTCGGTGTTCGTTTCCTTTACTTTAGTTTTATCTGATTTGGTGGAAGTAGCTGCATCTGCAGTCTTGGCACCGTCCCCTGGTAGTGCTCCACCCTCTGGTTTGGGAGCAGTAGCAGTGGCTGCTCCGGGAACTGCTGCAGCTGTAGTATTACCAGCTGCAACAGCGGCAGCAGTGGAAGCAGCAACAGCTCCCGTTGCAGCTGCAACAGGCGTCGTAACAGTAGAAGTAGGAGAAGAAGATGCAACAGGTTTTGATGTTACTTCAGGTTTTGTGGAACCAGAAGATGTTGTGTTGTTAGATGAAGACGTTGCAGACGTTGGTTGGGTTGTTGTTCCAGTATTAGACCCACTGCTAGGTTGATCCTTCGAGGGTTGAGATGAATCTGGTTTTGATGATGTTTCTGTTTTGGGCTGGCCGCTGGAGGTTTGTTTATTCGACTCGCTGTTCTTGTCCTTTGAGTTAGACTGAGAATTGTCTTTGGGAGGATCTGTCTTCTTTGTATCTTGTTTCTTTGCGACATCGTTTTGAGGCCCGTTGTTGCTGCTTGATGTTGTTGTTGGTGTTGGTTGGGCTGGTTTAGAAGACTCGTTGACTGTTGTTATGGTAGCAGCACTGATGGCTGCCCCGTTCACGACTCGGGCGCTTCTCACATTCCCGTTCTCTGCAGCGGGTTGGTTGTTGTTTGATGATTTTGATGGTGGTGCTGTAATAATTAAAAAGAGGATATAACATAACATTTTAAAAACATTCAGAATTTTACCTGACTTTACTCGCGTGAAGACAAACTCAACATATGTAGTCTTCTAGTTCTGTAAAGGTTGAAATTAAAATAGAGGTGTTACGAATCACGGAAAATTCCGTTCAACACAACAAACGCCTGAATCAAACATACTATTATGAAACAACTTTCAATTCGAGGAAATCGAATATTCCTGGTGTGAATCATTTTCTAGTTTCACGGTACTCGGTAAATTCCACTTTAAAACATTATTACTGATTTGAAACGTCATTATTTCAGTGCAAAAGCATTTCTTTACCAGATGCAACTCTCGATTTCCGCTTCCGGACTAGACAATAGACAACCACAGCAGCAACGGCAGCAAGCACAATAATCCCACCCACAGCGCCTCCGATGATGGGG
Source organism: Gibbula magus (assembly GCA_936450465.1). NCBI lineage: Eukaryota > Metazoa > Mollusca > Gastropoda > Trochida > Trochidae > Gibbula > Gibbula magus. Next base: position 76,913,979 of record OW388294.1, read on the forward strand.
CCGAGTTCAGTTTCAGAGTCGTCATCAGTAATAGCTGGAGGTGTAACCAGTGTTTGATTATTCACGTACTAAATATAAGTTTAAAGCTTATATATATATATATATATATATATATATATATATATATATATATATATATATATATATATATATATATAAAACAATGTCAATTGTATCACACTCAGCTTAAACTTCTAGAGGCTGAATAGGTTGGATTATCGCTATTGATTCGACCCGAAAAGGTACCTGACTTTGTACCATTGCAGATTGTGTGACCCTGAATATAGCAGTAATAACGTTGTTTACTGTTTAAATGGCGTTTAGTCACGTTCTTGTAGTCCTAAAATTTGCAAAATCAAGATATAATGTTAACATGTATCATTGGAGACAGAAAGTGATTAGAGCAACAATCCGTCATGAGTAGTTAGTGACAGTTTGTGTACATATGAACGAAATCAAGATAAGCTTAAACGACAACACAACTCAAATTCTCTTTACCATAATGATTATAATTGAAAATGCTTCGTAAAAAATGTAATGTATACTTACGACACAATTCTGGAAAAAAAAGTAAAAAATGAATATTAGTTAAATCTGAAGTCAAATTAATGTTTCATTTAATCTACGATACCGGTATATTGCTAGCAAGCATTATATCGAAATATCTTATATAAAAACGTTATATATGACCTTGGTTGTAGAAGCAACCTATGGACATGGTAAGTAATTCCCTGCAAGGTGATATACTAAGCGCAACATTGTTCACTTTCGTAGTACAGGATAGTTCTTGAAAATCGTAAAGGTTGATGTAGTATAGTAACACGAAAGATTTACAGTGGATTCCAGATCGACAAACTTGTAATCCAACATTTTAGATTTAGTTTTAAAATCAAAACGAATGACAGAGGGCAATGACACGTACTAATAGCCACCATGTCGAGTTTCGACGCCCCATTTAGTGCCGTGGTGTCATCCTGGCTGACGTAACAGTTGGTGTGCTGGTATGTCATCGTGAAGCTGCTGCCACTTCCGCTCACTGCCTGAAATTTTACAGGAAATTGACCCTAATGAATTGTTATTCTAATATCAATTATTAGATGAAACTGAGATATAATATATTTACTATACTATAACCGATAATTATAATCAAACGAAACCCACTCACAAAGCACACAGTCCTGTAGTAGTTGCTGTTGTCCACGGTGGCGTCCCTGTTGAAAGCCCAGAAGTAGACCTGACTCCCCCTAGTGACGTGCCCCATACAGTCCAACACTCCGTCGTCTGTACACACAATGTCGCATCATCGTGAGAGGATTGTCCAAACAAGACAACTCTAAGCAAGTTTGTTCTTGTTTAACTATTATCATTTATTTCTGCACATGTTAAAACCAACAGATGTTTGATACTGAATTACCAAAAGATTAGAAAGAAGTGCAAACAATTGGTTCATTTACCTTTGTATTAGGAGGAAATAACGATTTTCAGTAAGAAATATGCTAGAGATGTAATTGGCGTTATTCTTCCTAATGGTTTCAGAGCCAGTCAGAATTAACGTCATATAATAGGTTACAATGCAACTTCACTTTAGCTTTGTCCAACCTCCCAACGCAAGGCATAACTGGTACTCTTACTAGTCTCCATTACTGGCTGATTTAACCCTTGCAATATTTCCTTAAGGTTTTCGTGCTAGGAAACCGGGAGCCTCCTCACTATCTTAGCATCGAAAAGCAATGGAAATACTGCAAGACTTAAATCAGCCAGTGATGGACACTAACAAGAGTTATGCCTTGCATTGGGAAGTTGGTTATATAATTAAGGTTCAGGACAAAGCTAAAATGTCCTGCATTTACTAGTGGTGCAAAACGCCGCATTACACCATATCGTCGTGACAAGGATTGACGTTTTCTTACTGGAGAAGGCGACCTTATCGCTGCACTGTGTGTAGTCTATGATGATGGACTTCCTGTCCTGACACACGGCAAAGCTGGAGTTGCCGTCACACATCGTCGTGTCCAGCGTGTAGTTGAAGTTGCCAAATATGTTGCTTGGACAGTTCACACCCACGGCGCCAGGAGTTGCCTCGATATCTGTCGACCAAAACAATGTACAGTGTTAATAATCCGGAAAACAATAACATGAATTTGTATACAAAAATGCCCTTGACATTCGACACGCGAAAGTGGGTTGTCAAAATTATGGAGAAATTATGTCTCCATGATAGGGTTGATTTTGGTATCCTGACGCCTTGCTCAAAGATTATGTTATTTAGCCCAGGAGATCAACCTTACTCTGTCGGTAGAAGACTATCGGTTGTCTCTGTATTGGTGTAGCACTGCAAACATCGACGAAAGACAAGGTCGCGTCCTCCGAGAACACAGCGGGCACCTGCGTTGATTTGTCACTCAAGGTCACCCGTGGGGCAAGATCTGAAACCAACATGTAAGACTTAGACATAAAGTAATTTCCAAAAATAGACCACCATTATAAAATAAAATTGGTGTCAAATGTATCAAGTTTAATAAACATTGACTTAACACATGTTCCGTTGTGTATCACCTGTATTATGTAGACATTCATTGGCAGGTCACAGAATAGAAAACCACCCCACTTACTGATGTACAATGTTACGACCCCGTGATTCTGGTTACCTGCTAGATCTGTGAGGACGCGATTGTGGTTACCTGCTAGATCTGTGAGGACGCGAGTCCCCGTTCCCCGCTAGATCTGTGAGGACGCGAGTCCCCGTTCCCTGCTAGATCTGTGAGGACGCGATTCTTGTTACGTGCTAGATCTTTGAGGACGCGAGTCTGGTTACGTGCTAGATCTTTGAGGACGCGAGTCTGGTTACCTGCTAGATCTGTGAGGACGCGAGTCTGGTTACCTGCTAGATCTGTGAGGACGCGATTCTGGTTACCTGCTAGATCTGTGAGGACACGAATCTGGTTACCTGCTAGATCTGTGAGGACGCGAGTCTGGTTACCTGCTAGATCTGTGAGGACGCAAATCTGGTTACCTGTTAGATCTGTGAGGACGCGAGTCTGGTTACCTGCCAGATCTGTGAGGACGCGATTCTGGTTACCTGCTAGATCTGTGAGGACGCGATTCTGATTACCTGATAGATCTGTGAGGACGCAAATCTGGTTACCTGCCAGATCTGTGAGGACGCGATTCTGGTTACCTGCTAGATCTGTGAGGACGCGATTCTGATTACCTGATAGATCTGTGAGGACGCGATTCTGATTACCTGCTAGATCTGTGAGGACGAAGCTGTTTGGTCCGAGTATTTCGATGTTGAAACACAAATAAACAAACGAGAGTATTGTTGTGTAGGTACTGACTTCGCTGAAACTGGAAAAGAAATAATATAATATATATTACTTGAATATGCAACATATTTTAAATCACAACTCACCTAATAACATAGTTTAAAAAGATATAACAATGGATATGGGAAATAAATCTAAACAATTCAAGTCACGTTTATTAAATAGTTATTGAGTTACTGAGGGAAGATATCGCTCAACAACTTGCTCTGTGACATAAGTAAACAAATAAACAGCAACAGAACAAGGGAATGAGTGTAAAGGCACCATGTGCATCTCTTTACATCCTTGAAACAGAGGAACCTCGTACTCTAAATCTACTAACGTTGCTTTGAAATATATGATCAATATATCGAGTTTCGCTTGCCAAGCAGCTATCTTAAATATCACGTTAAGAGTCAAATACTGTTATTTGGGCATTCATATAATATTATGATCTCATTGGAGAGCGCGAATTTAAATGTACGTACAAGAGAATATAACGATTTCCAGATATCTCCGAACAGTCAAAAGAATCTGCTACGTTTCCCTCACTGAAGTAGTCCAGACCGGACATGCTGGTGGAGGTGATGTTGAACACGACTTGGTCTGTGGATCGAACCCAGGACCCGGACAGAGAGCCGGGGAGACTGCACTGGGCCTCTGCGATAAAATTATTATTTTGATGTATTTCACTTTCTAAAACAATAAATCACGATTACCCTCTAACAACGCTTAGCACTTTAGCTTAGCATTTAGACATGTGAAATTGTATCTGGAAATTGGAATACGGATTATTGTCCCCTTTTATTTAATTCAAACCACACAAAGCGATTGATTGTAATAATTGTTGTTATGATATCTCATAGAGAATGCAAAAACACATTGTACTTCTTGGCCAGTTGTCTAAACTACTACTTATTTAATTTATTTTAGTTATACAATGATAAAAGTGAAATGATGTAAAGTTACTTGTTATTCTATAATAAACTGTTTAAGAGACTGTCTAAAATTTGGTGATTCAAATATAACAATTGTTTATGGATATACAACTCCTTTATTACTGGGGTGTATATCGAGACGTTGACCATGAGGTGAGATATCAGGTTTATTCCATCATGTGACATGGGTGTAATGGTTTATCACGAATTATGACACAAATGGTACACACAAATATCACCAAAGAACCTCCACTACATGTCTTCATCATACTATGATATTGAATAACACCTCATCGTTGACCGTTAGTGACAGGTGTATAAACGTTTGCACTCCCAATGTGCCACGGTAAACAACAGCTAATGGCATCAAAGATAATATCATATATCTTCATATAATATCATTTGGTAATTTTTCAGCTGTAATAACAACTGTATGTATATAGAGTAGGTTTTAAATAAATTATTTAAGAATATCTTTAAAATATCAATGTATATTTCATTATGTCTAATAATTATATATGGCTTTGATCAAATCAAATAAACGTTTCAAAATGTCTCTTTTGGAAAAAAATAATGATGTCTCATATTCCATAGTACGACTACAGATGTCAACAAAATAAGCATAACGAACCTATCCGAATACATTTAATAAAATTCCATTTCCAATTAAACACTTAAAATAGGGGGAAATCTATAAAATAAAATATTAACAGAAAGTAAATACAAATACTCACCAACATCATGAATGACAAAACAAGGAATAATTACTCCCAAAACAAATTTCCAGAATTCCATGGCTTAAAGTTGGCTTCAATAACATTATAGGTGGACCGTCACATATTCCGATATCCGAGCAGCTATATTCCAGTCACAGTGCTCACATTCTGTCCCTCAATACCACAATGTGTTTCTATGACGCCAAAGCATACAAGAACGTCAGAGCGATTTCCTAAAGGGATTAGTGAGTCTTTCACTTATGTATGTGTTAACTCAGTCAGGCATTTACAGGCTCCTATCATACATTAGCTCCTATATTCATGAAACCAGGCAATGATAGAAGGTCAGGCCCCGGTCTGTGTATACCCGAATATTCATATGGCAGTATAATGACGATTATTTGTCGCAGACAAGGTTAAATGCATTCTTGTAAGACTCTCTTTAGATATGTAAGGTTTCTGACAAATATGACAAACGGTTTGAGATGACCATCTTAAATGAAATTTTTGTCAATCTCAAATGATAAAGTCTACGTACACTGTGATGTGTCTGATAAGTCCATTGTTTCAAATGTATCGGTAGTTAGAATAAAACAATAACAGGTAAATAAATAAACACATATGTCACTAGTCTAATACATATGAACTATATGAGTAACTAAGTTGTAATCAAGTTGTTTTATATTATCATGTACACTGACTTTAAACTTAACCCTAGCTCATCTAATCAATTTAAAGAAGACTCGCCGTTTGTATTCCACCAAAACAATTACAATGATTTGATTTTAAAAAATTAACACTAGTATATATACACACATTTGTCAAGATAACAGAGACAAACAAATCAACACATATATAGTTACAGAGGATTATAAGGAAAGGAAATACATTGAAAAGCTCAAATAAATCATGGATATCAATGTCGCCATTTGGGTATTCATTTTCAGACACAAAACTCCCTTAAAATAAATTTCACATTTGACATGATTAACGTATACTTTTCAAAATGCTATTTCGTTGCCGTGTAGGCGTGAGGCAAGGTAACCCCAACCCTTCTTGACTTTACAGTATCGAGGTCGTAATAGTATGCATGTCTATTCATTTGTTTTCTTTCAGCAAAACTAATAACGGAATATTCTTCAATTGCACATTGCTCCAAGGTCCTCGCGTCAATCTACATACAGTGTCAAGTATACACCATGTCGACTCGGGCCGCTTCTGGCACCCAGAGGGTGACTGTAATGTCTCTTTGATATGCTGTGTGTGTAGTAGCAGTGTTGGTTCATGTATACCTCTGTCGAATTAATAGAATAACATTATTACGTATCGACGAGTACGCACAAGGAACAAGATAACATCCTTTATGGTGGCAACATGGAGATCACACCGTGCATAACACAGGGCAGACACATATATCTTGTATAATGAGACGGTGCTGCTATATAACACGGCTTAAGTGAAAGTGTACCACCCGTATATTCATTGAAACGTTGCTGTATTGGTAAATTACATTTGAAATAGAATTAATAACATGTTGATATGTAATCATTATACTGAGGTAAAGAGACTAGACTTGAATAGGTCATGATAAGGCATAGTATATTGTTAGCCTAATTGATCAAGATGTTTTGTGGTTCTTGACAACGCACTTGATGTAAATGTTATGTAAACCTCTGGTTGAATGGTGTCTGTAGCAAATACATAGATATATTTAGCAGCAACATTATTGAATCTGTTTTATTGACACATCGATATATAATGTTGATATTATGTTTTCAATTAAATTCAATAATCTAACCGCTACCATGTAACTTTCCTCAGTTACATATGTATATGTCTTATGTAATGTTTAAAATGTAGCATCAAAAATAGACTTTCCTCAAAAGTGTCATTATATAAATTTATCTCAATGAAGTATTGGTTTATCGTGAAGATATTAAGTTTGCTTTCCTGATAAAGCTGATAAAGTTTATGACATGATTGGAATTGAACATTATTCATCCCGTAGATTCATATCTGTTAGTTTCTAAAATATGTAGTTTAGATGAGTGTATCGGATTAAATGTAATGCAATTACGATGTTACACTTATTTTTGAATGATTAACAGTTCAGTGTCAATTAATAATGCACAAGGTGAATATTCATACATTAGTCGACTCATTTTCATCTTTTCACATTTCATGAATTTTACAAGAGAACAAAAGATTTGATGAACTTGTAGTTCGTAAATAATCGCCATGGCTGGATCAATTTGTCTTTCATCAAAGATCCTACAATCAATGCCGAGTAATATAACTTGGCGGTAATATATATTGAGTGTTTAATGGGGAATATTAGCACAAGTTAATAATGTCATGTTGTGACGAGATTAGTCGGTCACTTGGTGTGGCGACTTTGATGTGATGGACAAAGGTGATTGGACATTTAATCCTCACTAATATACTGTATGTGTTTGATAATCAATACGACCATATTGGCAGAGGAACCTCTCAAGTCTGCAGTGTCGGTTTCAATGTTACAAAATATCTAGAAGCCATTTAGCTTGATTTGATGCATCGTAAATACAATCGATCATAGGTTTATACTTTGTATTTGGTGTTGTTATATTAAATATGTTAAATGTTATGTTAATGTTGTTTTGGTAATTAATACCAACCTGGTGTCATAGAGACATTATATTAAATTAATCCATGGTCATGACGTCACTCTATTGTGTTATCAGTTGATAATTATTTAGGAATCTACTGGTCATTGACTGTCTCAGTCAGGATGGGTGTTAGATTTAGACATTTTCAGTAATGGTACATTTTTTCGAGACTGATGTATTTTGTCTTGACGTATAGGATAGGATCTCAAAATATCTAGACAACTATAGACAAATTAATGTGTGTAATGCATGAACCTGGAATCGAACATGCAACCCTTCGCTTGGTAGTCAGCGCTTCTAACCACTAGGCCACAAGACGCTGTTAGAAACCTTAGGATTGTTTGTCAGTAAGAATCCCGCAGTCTATTCAATGCATGAGAGGCATGAAAAGGCAAATTTTTAGCTGTCAATCACATCGCTTCGCGTGGAAGTTTTGCGTTGCACGTGCGTGGAAGAGTCCATTTCATGAGGATCGCAGCTATTTGTACCATATCCGATGAATGAGCACCGAAATTTGCAAAATAATTGATTTTGGTGTCCCATAATTGAAATTTATTGTTTCAAATGTAAAATGATCACATATGCATGTTTCGTGACGTCATACATGGATTAAGATGGCGAATGCATTCGGAGCAGTGGATTCGTTAGAAATAATCAACTCGCCCCTTCGGGGCTCGTTGATTAATTTAACGAATCCACAGCTCCTCATGCATTCTCCATTACTTAATCATATAGTGAACAAAAGCAGCATTGGTATATTTAAGATCACTGTATCTGCAGTAGTAGAACTGGTGTGGTCCTAGATACAACAATGTTTCAAATAAAGTATGGTTCCAGTGATGAAAACATTGGTTAATTCAAGTGGTATTGTTGATCGATACTCTGTATCATGAGTGGGCCCTAACAGTCATATTGTATCGTTTGTTTTCATTTACTTTTAAGATCTTGTTTCGACTTCATGTTTATGTGATACTATTGGTGATAAAACGAAGAAGCACGTCAGGGCCATGTTCAAGAGAGGTTTTTCAGTAATCACCCATTGAGCGATTACTTTTAAACCTCTCTTGAACGCGATTGCTCACTGTAGCGCTACGTTGCAAAGCTAACCTCGAGGAATCGCACCGTGTCGTTCAGGAGAGAATGCGCTACATTGATCACTACATTGAGCGCTACATTGAGCGCTACATTGAGGGCTGAGCGATTACAAGCGCTCGCTGTTATGGAACGGAGCCCAGTTATCACATATTATCATATAATTATGTAAATAACTTACGTTAATGTAATATAAATCCATGATTAAGAAACATAACTCAGTTACAAGTACGTGAACCTTTAAATAGAACTATTATTGAAAATATCATTTCAATTTCAATTTTCGCCAGTTTACGTAATATGATATTAGATGATGAACCGACTAAATATATTTTCCAGTTAGTTCCAAAGATCACAAGCACATGCCTTGTTCGAGTCATGTTTGCTTATCAGAATATGACCTTGAATACCAAGTTGTCGTGGAAAGAGAATGTCTTCATTGACGTCCGCACCGAAATACGCCTTAGCATTGTCCACGGCCGTTGATACGGCTGAGTGCACATAGTAAACTGTCCGTTACCTGTTGTGACTTGGTCGCTTCTACTTCTGCGTTAGTGCACTGAGTGGTCAACTATATCATAAAACTGGTTTATCTGTACATCTACTTTTATCTCATAATGCACTTGATGTTTATGCGTTTATACTTTACGTTAATAAAATACATCATTAATAGAAGCATTCACCGGATGGAGAGAGAAGCATTTACTCCTAGCAGTCATAAAACATCAAAGACGTTTCTCTAAAAAGGTGTATTGTATGTGTTATAACGTCACAAACCTTTGACACAGGTGTGATGTTATTCTGCGTGTCCTTTACAATTTTGTCCAATCTGTGTTATATCTTCATCTAAAACAAATCTCGTTGTAGGGGAAAGTCATTTGACACTCCACTTTATGTCACTTTCTTTTAACTTATTTATAATGAAAATTAAAGAAAATGCAATAAATGTCTTTCGAAAGTAAATAGCAGTCCAACGTAAGCTACACTTATTGAGAGAGAGAGAGAGAGAGAGAGAGAGAGAGAGGGGGGAGAGAGAGAGAGAGAGAGAGAGAGAGAGAGAGAGAGAGAGAGAGAGAGAGAGAGAGAGAGAGACAGACAGACAGACAGACAGACAGACAGACAGACAGAGAGACAGAGACAGAGAGAGAAAAAAACAAATCTCGTTGTAGGGGAAAGTCATCTGACACTCCACTTTCTGTCACTTTCTTTTAACTTATTTATAATGAAAATAAAGGAAAATGCAATAACAGGTCTTTCGATAGGTAAATAGCAGTCCAACGTAAGCTACACTTATTGAGAGAGAGAGAGAGAGAGAGAGAGAGAGAGAGAGAGAGAGGGGGGAGAGAGAGAGAGAGAGAGAGAGAGAGAGAGAGAGAGAGAGAGAGACAGACAGACAGACAGACAGACAGACAGAGAGACAGAGACAGAGAGAGAAAAAAACAAATCTCGTTGTAGGGGAAAGTCATCTGACACTCCACTTTCTGTCACTTTCTTTTAACTTATTTATAATGAAAATAAAGGAAAATGCAATAACAGGTCTTTCGATAGGTAAATAGCAGTCCAACGTAAGCCACAATTATTGAGAGAGAGAGAGAGAGAGAGAGAGAGAGAGAGAGAGAGAGAGAGAGAGAGAGAGAGAGAGAGAGAGAGAGAGAGACCCACACACACACACAGAGAGAGAGAGAGAGAGACAGAGAGAGAGAATAAGTGACAAACGAGAGAAAGACACGGAAAGGGAAAACAGCTATAAATGAAATGGTTGTATATATAACGCCGATCAACGTCAAGTATATCACCTCATCATGACTGCATGATTGAAAAAGAGGTTGTGATTAATCGCTGTATATAAGCGAGCTGTCACAATAATCAATGATTATAGTAGACGTGACAACGCTTCTTTACAAAGCGAACTGACGACAGAAGACAGACCCGTGTGGTAGTTTCCTTCACGTTGTATGGGACCTTTCACGTGTCATGTTCTGCTAGTGACCATGTTTATTTGTTTATCTCCGTGGAGCACGTTCCTACCTAACCATAAATATTCAAACATTTGTTTATTGGCATATATTGGTTATATTTTTATTTTTAATTTTGAAATGTTGTTTGTGATGTGGAGCACATACGCTGTATTATAAAAATGAAATTGTTGACTTTTTATATATTTTTTTTTTATTTCAAGATATTTTCACTGAACTTGAGTATATTAATGAAATCGCGTTTCTTTGTTTATTTCAGTGTCGTTGTAGTATCTTTGTTTATTCAAGTTTGAATACGAACGTAAAAAAACTGTCTAGGGTGGACTAATAGTTTTTAACTTTTAAAACATATGATAATGTAACGTATTTTTCAAACAATGCCAATTTAATCATTTCCAACATCAGTTTGGTACTAATCTTATATATACTGAACAAGAGACTAAACATTGGAGGAAAACAGACATTCAATGAGATATGTTCAATGGACAGTGATTTTACTGACGATTCAATGCAATTCCATTTCACTCCGTAATGAGCAAAAGTACAGTTCACAAGTTTCATTAAATATGAAATGTGTAACTTTGTAAATTACTATGAACATTTTATTAAAGTGTAACATTACATTCTTTCAACTGAAAAGCAGACACAAGGGGCTTCATATCAATGAGAGTTTTGCTTTTGAATACAGAGATGATGATTGCATGATGCAAATGCAAAAACCATATCAAGTCTTGAAGCTTGATCCCAAGGTAACGGTAGACAGAGAATCTAACCCACGTATCTTCTGATATAGCAGTATACACTCAACCGCAAAAAAAAAGTCACCATACAACACACCAGATTATTCAATAAGACGAGTGATGAACACTACTGAAACAGAGATACCCCATCTCTGTAGAAGCCAAAACTAAATTTGAAGTTCAAAACATAATCTGTTCATAGTTCTGAGAAACACACGTCATTTCGAATCTCCTAAACTAGACAAGATAGGAGAGTCAAGAGCGGCTTTCTTCGATAGTTTTATGACGTCATACAGTAAAGACGTGTTGACATCATCTTTTTTAATTGAATTTCTACATTTTATGAATTTTTATGTTGAATGCCAAATATTCTGGCCAAAAACCGTTTTGAAAAAAGCGATTTCATCACCCCAATTTTACTTGAACAGGCATGAAAAATAAAAGAATAAAACTCTGATTATGAAATTGCGGGTACATTTTATCATGTCCCTATACACATCATTCAAAATCGACTTTCTCCGTCAGCAGTATTTCGGTTTGTACAGTGTTGAAAATGTGGTGACATTTCTTTTGCGGTTGAGTATATGTGAGTGCCTGGTCACACGCTGACCAAGACCAAGACCAATATCAGCTATTGGGCAACGTTCTCGGGCTGATATTTCAGTCGCATGCTGATGCAGGATATAATATGAAAACATCCATTAATAAAATACATAAAACATTGTAATTTTCCTGGAAATTTCAAAATAGAAATTGAATACCCCTGTCTGTATATTCAACAAACCAACAAATGTAATAATTCTATTTTGTAGTTCCCAGGAAATGATCATCCTCGATAATCCAGGGTATAGGTTCCGATAATCTATACTATATAAAGGAACGTATACCCTGGATGATGAGGAAATGATATGAAAACACCCATATGATATCTATAATTAAAACATTGTAATTTCAAAATAGAAATTGAATACCCCTGTCTGTATATTCACCGTGTTTCAAACAAAATAACAACAACAATAATCTACGTTTTCGCCCTTCTCAATTATTCTCTCCTTTTATAATTGCCCTGGCTTGATGATGCAGGTATTGGAAATCCCCGCTTTGCATCTGCTCGACTCAACTCTTTAGATACCAATAACAAGAACGAATGTCAAAATTGTGTCTATCGTATATGGAAACGTACTTTTACTCAAAAAGTATGCCAGTGTACCTTTAAGTAGATTATAATGCCACCATATGGCCCGACAGACTACAAACACTTCACTCCAACCCCGACACTTTGATCTGGATAAACCAACTGCTCTCACTTCCACCAGTGTTTGCTAACAACCTCATACTCTCGTCTCGTGGTACCAGATCCCGTCTTGTGGAATTCAACTCATTGATATTGGAGAGCCATGCTTCTGAACAACGATATATAATGATAGCTTTGAAATTCTTTGGAATCATAATTCTCTATTGCAGAACCAGGGCCAAAGTCATAAATCAAATCTACCCCATTATGCTAATATAGTTGATTTTTCAGTTGTCCTCGGCTTGCCCACGGGTACAGATCTTGCACTGTCTTTCAGTAAACCGTCCTACTGCTTATATAGTACATTATTTATTGTTATACTCAACAGAAATCCCTATACATTTAGCATAATCGTTGTTGTGATTCAATCATGATCTTAATAGATTAGTACGTTAAATGTGCTGTCGTTGATATTCAGAAATTGATCGTCCTAAGTATATACAACATTCAATATACATTACCTTCTTCGGTGACTTCAAAACAGTCACCGATGTTTTAATCTACACATCGGTTCTGTCCTTAATTTTATGGATGTTTGATTACGTGACAAAGTCAATAAGAGGTTTCTTTAAGTTCAATGTCATGCCATTATGTAAATTTAATTAATTGATCGTTTTGTGATCCATTAAGAGCTTAACGTATTTTATATTTATATGTTCGCATTGCTTGCAAAGTGTGTTTACATCACCATATGTATATTGACGACAAAAAGCTTGTAATTGCCATTGTCAACGGCACTAAACAACCTCATTGGTAGACACTCTACGACGTACGTGTCTTTTGAAATGTTCACAGTTGAGGGAAATATCAGTGGAGGAACATACCACTTGTCTTAATTGCAGAAACCTCCATGCTTACTCTATAATAAGTCATGTCCTCACCGATAGCGTCTATCATATGAGTACGTTGCCTAAATAGTAAGTATTATTTTTTACTATGTTTATCAAACTCATCAATGACGTCATACAATGAGCTGACCTCACCTTGAAACCTTCCTGTTAGTGTTGCAGTATCTTGATAGAATGACAGATAGATAGAAAGAAATGCAGCGCGTTCCTTGAATTTATTCACAATATATGCCTTCTTTACTTGTGACCCGACCATATAATAATTATCCAGCAACGATATCCAGCTGTGAAATAATAATTGAAAACCACACCAATTCGTTAGCCTGGTCTTATTACTCAAATTGTTTCTTTAGGATTGTCAAGTACCCGGCCTATCCACTGTTCTGTTGCTAGGACCCCAAACATGTGGAGAATATGTCTAATCGATGCTTGACTTGGCCAGGCTGCTTTAATAGCTTTATTGATGCTGAGTTTTGGTCAGGACACACACTTAGAGGGAAAGAACACGTTAGAGTCGGCCAGAGTAGACGTCCAGTGGGCTGTGGTTTATGATGTGTACTGTCGATTACGGGAGGTTGGTGTCCGGTTTCATTGTCTTACTCTGTTGGTGTTGTATTTAACAATAGTGTCGTATTTAACAATAGTGATGTATCAAACAATAGTGATGTATCAAACAATAGGGTCGTATTAAACAATAGTGTTGTATTTTAAGATAGTGTTGTATTGGGGGCGTCCTGGGAAGCAGAATGAATAGCATTAGTATAATCCCTTTGATGTTATAATCTGTGATTTCAAAGGATTAAAACACTTGGTAATGTGAAAAACTGAACTGCAAAATGAATTAAGGATTTTTTTTTCGTTGTATTTAACAGTAGCGATGTATTTAACAATAGTGTCGTATTTAACAATAGTGTCGTATTTAACAATAGTGTTGTATTTAACAGTATCGATGTATTTAACAATAGTGTTGTATTTAACAATAGTGTCGTAATTAACAATACTAATATATTTAACAATCGTGTTGTATTTAACAATCGTGTTGTATTTAACAATAGTGTCGTATTTAACAATAGTGTCGTAGTTAACAATAGCGTCGTATTTAACAATAGTGTCGTATTTAACAATAGTGTCGTATTTAACAATAGTGGTGTATTTAACAATAGTGTCGTATTTAACAATAGTGGTGTATTTAACAATAGAGGTGTAATTAACAATAGTGATGTATTTAACAATAGTGATGCAAGCGCTCGGGATTGGCTATAACATATGATTTTCGTTGCATTTCATTGGTTGAATCTAAGCAAATTGTTTGAAGTAATAGGGGGGTCTTCATTTCGTTTATATTTCTCTTGTAGAAGGTTGTGTTGGTGGTGTCTGTAACTGTGTACATTGGGCATGTCAATCACTCAATCACACAAGTTTGGTGAGGTTTTTGCTTTCATGTTTTTCTATTGTATAATAAGTTTATGTTTTACAACGACACAGATGTTGTTATTTTTTTTATTTCATAAATATTTGTCTTAATGAAAAATTTCCGATACGACGTTTAAATGTACTTCATTTTGTATCTGTATGCATTGGGGTTTATCAATAGTTTATGATCGTGGTAAAATCCACCACTTTTAGAAATAACTAAAAAGTGTAGTCTCTACCAATCTAACACACAAATCTTTCAATGTATGTCTGGAAAGGTTGTCTCAAGTTTAGAGAATTTTCTTAAATGTTGGTTTGTTGAGTTTCTTTTTTTCTTATTGTTTTTATCAAGAAACGTTTTGACCAAGACTTTAAGGAAACCTTTTGGAAATTTCGACCTGTTACAATTAATTGTTGATTATCGTAACACCAGAGGCACGTTAAAACCAGCTTTGGTGTGTCAATATGGATGTCATACGGTCTTCTGGGACGTACGGTTAACCGGGTCTTTTTTCCTTCATTTTGGAGTTCCTGTATGTTAATTACCGATTCCTTCTACCGGGAATGTTGATTGTTTTAATAGTCTTTAATGTTTATTGCCATATATATTTAACAGTCGTGTGACCAATATGGTATTGCGGCAAGGTAAATCAATATGTCATTATGTTCTGTTAAAACATTGTAGTGAATGAAGATTATTCTAAGAATAAACAACTTTTATCATTCTGTTTAAGAAATGATTCGACATAGGTTCTAATATCGTTGTCAAGAAACTCTAACCGCTAATATAACATGTATATTTCAAAACCATCTATTGATGTATGTACCAGAAAACTATTCAACTCTATACATTGACTATATGGATACGTGAATAAATCATGATTTTAGAATGACGTTAAATGATGAAACTATAAAAATACGTGCATGAATGGATTGATTGGCGATTTGAAAAACAAATTTACAACAAATTGTATCAAAACTGTATTCATTGAACAAGTAATTATTTATAACAGATAAATTGAATTGGAGTCTATAGTATAATTTTATTTCGTGTTGACATCCTTTAATTAATGTATGATAACTTTAAAATGTGTTAATACGTCGACATGGTGCTTTCACATTAGTTTTCGTGCATAACACAACGGACGGTTAATACAATATGAATACATTGTTCGTTTATCAATACCACTGCTAATGGGAGGATTTGTTCCAAAGTAGTTTGACATTTGATTTCTGTGCCACCACTAACCTTGTTAATTAAGTGTTTTACCATTGTGTTGTGTTGGATTGTCCACAAAACGTGGCATTTGTCACCTAGATCATGTATAAAACAGCATTGACCAGAAGACCATTAATTTTGTTTATTGTTTCCTGGTACATAGAAAACTTTGTACATCACAGTGGCGTTGTTTCCAGGCTGTTAAACATTCGAAAATATTGTATTCGTTATCCGTGTTCATTCATACATGTATATCAGTGTTGCACAAGTGGTTTAACATTTGTTTTCTGTCCTAATGACTTAAATATGTCCGAAAGCTGTATGAATGATTTATCTATTGTTGTCAGTTTGTTTGGCATTGCTTCCTGTCATAAAGACGCATTGTTTAAGTCAGAATTGCTTTACTGTTGACCATTACAAAGACAGACCAAACCAGGTCCTCTACTCAGTTCAGTGTGCTAGCATACCTGCCTGCATTAGTGTATGGAACTTTCTACAGTAATCAATATGTGCACTCATCACGCGATTTAACCCATAATTATCCCTAGTCTGCCCTTGGCAACACGTTTGAGTAGGTTCGGGATCTGTCGATATCTCAATTTTGAGTTCCGAATACATTTATATGTTTTCTTGAAAAAGAAGGTATTGATTCCAGGAATTGCTTCCCTCATACAAAGTTTAGTTAACATAATCAAACTGTTCCTGATACTATTCCTGACAAGGAGGCGACAGCATTTGATATCCGAATTGTCTTTCGTGGTAGTACTGTGGATTAATGGAGTCGTTAACACGAGTTTGGATGTAGTTGTATGAAGGAAGGTAAGCTCTTTATTCGTGTTCTCCTGTACCTAGTTCTTGAACATACTCACATTGCCCTTGACAACAAGCTTAGTTAACTTTAAATAAAATCTAAAGGATTTGCTCGATCATTGAACATATTTTATGTACCATGTCTTTGAATTTCTGTTTGTCTTTCATTTCATATTATATAGTGACTTTCACAATAGCCTTGACATCTCGTTTGATCTCGGTTGATCACCCTGATAGCTGTATCCGCATGGCTTAGGAAACTGACGTCGATTAGGAAACTGACGTCGATTAGGAAACTGACGTCCATTCAAATATGTTTATTTCAAGGCAGGTAGGAACTTATATTCGTTCGTCATTTTCTCAAACACCTGATTCACACCTTGATATACGTACGTCGATATATTTTGCAGAAAGTTACTGGGATACACTCAGCGATAGCGTGCAGAGAGAGGTCTAGAGATGGGATATCTTGGATAACTATTAAGTTATAATCTTTACACCAGCCTTGACAACGGTCTATTATCTCAGTTACCAAATCAAGTGGGTCACACACTATGTTTACTCTTTAATCAAGCAGGTGAGATTGTTAATTTTGTTTTCACAAATGTCTGCCAGGACGCTTCGGCTGGGTTAGATCAAACGCAAATTTATTTTTGTTTGTTCAAGCTATTATTGGTGTCCTGGCAATTGAGGATTGACATGCAGTTTCATAATTTAAATATATCTATAGTTACATTGACATCTATATAGATTTGCTCAGATAGAGACATAGTTACATTGACCCTTCTCTCAGTAGTCACTTTGTCATATTTATCACGGTATTTCGATACTAGGTAGGAATTATCTTTTAATGATATCAAACTAGGATGGAACACATATGACAGTGAGTATGAAATAAGGTTATTTTATTGTAAAGAATTTTTAAATTACTTATAACAATATTAAACATGCTAACGCCTTTTTACAGGAATGCATAAAGAGTCATAGGTTTTTACTACATGTAGAAAACGCCATCATTGTGTTCCCTCATATATACATTTATCGTTATATTAAGGAATGGCTGATTTTTACTGACGGCCTAATGATACAAACAATGCATTGATTAAAGTTCATACTCCCAATTACTTAATCAGACAGCGCGAAACTCTGTTTCATCCAGTGTTGACAATGACGTCACAACTGGAAACTATGGACAATGTGTTTCAACAAACAAATTATTCTAGTGACTCATTCACCAGGAGAGCAATCGGGTGACATTACGGAATAGAAAACTTGAGTTGCCGGGATCTAGCAATAAGGTTGATGGTTGAAACGTATTTAATATTTTCATTTTTATTTTAATATTTCCTTTCTTATGTTTAATTCTGAAATTGTCGTCATTGAGTTTGAGACCTTAACATACGGTTTTATTGCAGCTTTGACTTTGAACACACGTGGGGCTGACTCACTGATTCACACAGGGAATGGATTTTACACAACATTTACTTCAAAGTAAGTTCATATAGACATGAAGAGTTATTTGGGGAAAAAAAGTTCTAATATTTGAATGTTTAATTTCTGTTTTAAACAATATGCTATTCTGACTGCAGAGAAAATCACAGATCACATGCTTAATTTATTGAATTGGTCAAAATATATAACAAATGGTACATTTAACTTGCCTTCAGATATTTATACGCAATGTGATGATTTGTCCTTATTAATATGCATTCACACAAGAAAATCGGGTCAAAATATCGAGCTGTGCCTTTGATATAAGGAATTAGCGGTTATTTCACGCCATTCACTTCAAGATTATAAAAATGTCTTTATTTATTCAATAAAGTTTCTCTCAATTTAGAAATCGATTGGACACAAACGAATAATTGTCAGCTTGAGTGATCAAAAACGTCTCGGCAATTTAGTACAGACCGATTATGAACGCACTTATGACCGAATATGTCAGTCATGTAATGTGGTACTTATGTGACTGACTGACGTGTGGTTCACGGTGTTGAGTGCAAGACAAGTCATGATGCTGGAACCAATTGGAACCAAACAAGAAAGCCTTATTTCAAGTACAGTCAGATCGCAGTCTATCGATTAGCAAAGCTTAATACAGGTTTCACTGAAAGTGAATTTTTAAAATCGATGTTATAAAACGGGTCTTGAAACACAAGCACAACGCTTACAGCGTTACCTGGTGGTTCCAGGTGATAAATACCATTCCTTGCTGTGGTTACTGGCGGCCTGTAATAACATTCATTAGGTCCTGTAGACAATTGTCTGGTCGATGGAAGCGAATTACGACGGAATGCGGAACTGGTGAAATTAGTGGTGTGCCTTCGGGTATTATTTACAAGATTAACCAATTTAGACAGGAGTTTTAGGTAATGCTAGCTTAGTGAACATATAGTTCTTTATGTGTTGGCAGTTGTGGCAGAACTCGGTTAATTGACGTTGAAAATGGAAGTTTCAAATTTTCATGAATTTGAACATTTTGCTTTGATCTGAGGACTTGAAGTTTTAGAAGCGAATGAATAAAGTTCGATGAAGTGAACAAAGGTTTCAAACCTATTGAATTGAGATTTAACCCAATTAACGTCTGGAAACGTTTATGTTTTGATTGTAATGTCTGTCGTGCAAACACTGCAACAAAAACACCACACAATTGCTGGATAATAATACCAAATTCTGCATGAAACATCACAGCATTGCGTGGCAACAATACAAAGTGCGGCATGGAAACATCATACAGCTGCTTGAACACGATACAAAATGGGACATGGAAACAACAAACCATTGCTTGACAACAATACAAAATTCGGTATGGAAATATCACCATTGCTTAACAAAAATACAACATTTTCTATATTATAGAAACACCAAACAGTGTTTGAAAACAATACATATTTCGGTATGAAAACATTGCAAATTGCTTGACAACAATACGAAATGTATTATATATAACAGCATCACACCATTCTTTGTAAAAAAAACAAGATTCCGTATAGAAACATGGTCAACGTCTTGGCAATAATACAGAATGCGGTAGGGCAACATCCCACCATTGATTTACTACAATACAGAATGCGGTAGGGCAACATCCCACCATTGATTTACTACAATACGGCAACATCCCACCATAGATTTACTATAATACAGAATGCGGTAGGGCAACATCCCACCATAGATTTACTACAACACAGAATGCGGTAGGGCAACATCCCACCATAGATTTACTACAATAAAGAAGGCGGTATGGAAATATCACACAGTTTCTGACCAACAATGGCTACATTGCTGCCCATTTTCAGAAGTCACATGGTTTGCAGATGATTGATAATATATTATTACTTATTTTAAAGATTTACTTAATCATTCTCTATTAAGATATTAAGGTTAGCAATTTGTTCCTTATTCTAGAGCCGACATGAAGAGATGAGATTGCAGCTATGCGTTTTCTTTACAGTCATCGCTATACTCACTGTCTTCAGAAAAGGTATGTGAGCAGTGAACTGTTGTTAAAGGCACAATTGCACACTCTTTAACTACTTTGGGCTTCCTGGGTATATTACGAGCCATCCAGGGTATTTCATTATCAGTAGATTGGTCGAAAAACCTGGAAAATTTAGATGTTAATCCTTTTATTTAGAAAGGTTGACATAAAATGAGTTTAAAACCATCACAATCTGGAATCGTCTCTTGTAACTGTAAGGAAATATTCCGAGATTACGATAAATCCCAGATTGGTAGGTCTCACAATCTACAGATTGTTTAAACAATCTAGGAATGGTGAAATCTGCAGATTGTGATCATTCTTAGAACAGGTTATGTTCTCACCTCCATTTAATGTTAGCATCGACTTGGTCCTGTATTTGTCTTTTTCATACAAATCTCAGCGGTAATTTTGTTGGAGTTGTTTTCACTTAAACAGAATTAATGTTATTAGCTCATCAGACCTGAAAGGCCGGATGGGCTTATGACATGGCATGGCGTCCGTCCGTCCAACCGTCCGTAAAAGTTTCGCTTTTGCGACTTCTTCTCCAAACAAATGACTCTAGAGAACTGACATTTCATGTACAGACTCCTTGGTCACTAGGGATTCTAAATTGTAGATATGGTGACCCTGTGACCCCAATCTACGTCAAAGGGGGGATGACCTAAAACCCTATTTCATCTTCTTCTCCAGTACCAAAAGGTCTAAAAAGCTGAATTGTTGTGTGCAGACTGCTTGTCTAATGGGGATTCTAAATTGTAGATTTGGTGACCCGTGACCCCAAATAGGACCACACGGGTCATGACCTAAAAACCTATTTTCATCTTCTTCTCCAGTACAGAAATGTCTAGAAAGCTGAAATGTTGTGTGCAAACTCCTTGGCCAATGGGGATTCTAAATTGTTGATGTGGTGATCCCGTGACTCCAGATAGGATCACAGGGGTGACGACCTGAAAAACCTGTTTTCAACTTCTTCTCCACGACCAAAAGGTGTTGAAAGCTGAAATGATGGTAGAGTCTCCTTGGTCCAAGGTGATTCTTAATTGTAGATTTGCTGACCCCATGACCCCAAATGTGGATCACATGGGGTCACGATCTAAAAACCTATTTTTGCTTGTTAAAAATGTATTATTTGAGATAACTTGCCAAGTGACTTCAATCAAGTGTGCCCTGTTCAACTAGCAGTACATTGGGTACCTGGTGATGGCTTCTTCTAACTCCAATATATAGCACCTTTGGTTGGACGAGGCTAGTAGTATAACAGACAAACAGACCATTGTTTATTAATGTTTCCTTCTGTATCAAATACATATAGGTATCGATAAAATACAGAACCATTCAAAATGAGTTATAAGAGACAATCATATAAACATCGTAGAATTACAAGTACAATTGAAAGCTAAAAGTATAAAACAGGTACTAATACTTATACTTAATGAGAATAAAAGACGTTTTGATGGTATTGCCTTTAACAAGCATTCAAATGCAACACGCAGAAGTTCTGCAACGCAGCTTACTTTCTTTTCTCTAATAAGATTTAATAAGATAATGGCATGCCTCACTCAAACAATTGAGACATCATAACGTGTGAAATAAGTGTAAACATAGATGATTGAAATATGTGTATAAAAGTGTCGTTTATGCACATTTATATCCAATATAACTGGATATCATCATTTAACCCAAGTAATTGTATATGTGTTACATATCTGACTGTGATTATAAATGAAATCGTTCTGTCTGTATTTGATTTCCTCACCCTCTGTGTACAGCTGTGTGCGGGTGTAGAGCGGGAACCACCTACCTGACTGCCCAGTCCAGTGTTCAAGCTATAGTCTTCCCAGATATGACTCTCCTCAGTGACGGGTAGGTACACGGTGACGGGTAGGTACTCTGTGACGGGTAGGTACTCAGTGACGGGTAGGTACTCAGTGACGGGTAGGTACACAGTGGCGGGTAGGTACTCAGTGACGGGTAGATACTCAGTGACGGGTAGGTACACAGTGACGGGTAGGTACTCAGTGACGGGTAGGTACACAGTGACGGGTAGGTACTCAGTGACGGGTAGGTACACAGTGACGGATAGGTACTCAAAGTGTCCATCGAGTATTTATATTGTAAGATGGTCTGTCCTGTTTCATCATAAATATGTATATTACTTTGAGACGAGAGATGACAAGGTTCTCTAACTGACGCTTTAAACATCTTGCTCCATCAGGGTTTTTTATCCGTAAAATTACACTAAGTGTAAGTGTTTGACTCGTAACGTTTATCGACTGGAACATGTACACGTGTGTATATTGTCAGTCAGTGAAATGTCGTGATTTGAAGGTTATTCCTGTTCAACGGTCCTCTTACCAGGGGACTGTCAATGTTGTTATTTTTAACGTTTCGAATCAAACGCGTGTTACACAATCAGGGGCGATGGATAAAAATAATAATAGAGCAGTTTGACGTCAACATACTCTACGTACCTATACAGAGTAGCACATGATATGCACCATACAACATTCTAGTCTACCCCGAAAACCAAATCAGATCGATATAAAAGAATCACTGGATACAGAAAGAATATTGTTTCTGACCTATATGCTTTCGATTAAAACTAATCCTTAATTTCCAACAGAAAACCTTGACCGTGTCCTTCTATGTTCAGTAGTTTTTTTATTTAGATACCTAGACGTGTTGAATGAGCAATACAGCTGCAGGTACAACACCTGCTTCATGTGGTATAGTTAAAGTGCTTCATGTGATATAGTTAAAGTGCTATGTATGGGTATATGTGCACGGTTTCAAATGGTTTGCTAACATTATATGAAAATATGGATCGCCTCTCACTAATATCAGTGTTTGTTCTAAAGCCAATCACAGAGCTGCTCGTGGGTGATCTCCTCAATGGACGACAGTGACGTCATCGGGTTCCAGGTGACGGATTGGTTTGGACCAACTTCCCATAGCTGTGTTCGGGACTACCTGACCATAAGAGATGGTAAGTACGAATCTTATTTATTTTCAATATCAACATTCTTTAAATATATCTGTAATATGGAACGCTCAGGAGGAGAATATTAGTACCTCAGTCAAGTCATTAAGCTGTTGTGTATTCGTGGAAGATTATAAAGAGGAGCCAATTCTGGTCTGATCTGATAATATTCAGTCCTTAATGTCCATAATCCTGCAAATACATCACATAAATTATATCTGTATTCACTTATTAGTTGATCGCGAACTAGAAATGTTACAGTACATGTTGATTCATGACTTTGCAAAACATCAATGAACAAAACACATGGCTACAGACCTATTCAACACGAAACCGTCTCCTAAAACACTGCAAACACACACTACGCATCTCGAGACGGGATCGTTAAATGCTTCGTTATCATGCCTCGTCCCTTTATTGTATCTTCACTTCTAGTGTTTTATAATTGGCAGATGTCTGCCTTCACTAGGCTGCTTCTATGCAAGAGAAATATAATGTAGTACCAATCAGTTTTCCTTACTTTTGCAACAATTGAAGGATCTGTCTTATCAGAGATCAAAAATTAAATTAAAGTATGTTTGTAAGAAGTAGACATCACCCATTATCAATATCCTATTGTTGTCAATTCACATAATGTCATATTATATGTACATGTATGTATATGAAGGAGAGGTATTGCAAATCAATACAGCAACACAACACCGGTGACAGCAAACACTTCACTACATAAACACAGCATTGTCTGAGCTCTGTACTTCTATAACGGTGCATACTACCAGAACAGAAGCAATCCAGCAACAAAAGATCGCTATTATACAGTACATGCCGGATATGTGAAGTGAAGTGTGTTGTGTTAGAGTTCAGCCGACGCGTTACATAAATCATAGAGAATCAATGGGCATAATTCGTCCAAGTGGGTTGCAAGAAGCAATTACTTCAGTTCCGTGAAGTGCCTTATGGAATAGAATCATAACTGGTTATAAAGTCGTTACCAAGGGACGTTTACCCGTTCCCGGATCGAGGATACCGCGTCGTTATTACCGGCACAATCGGTGTTTTATTTGATGTCATGGAAATTGTGTTAACACGAACACGGTAGGTTCAACGTAACTAGGTGGTACGTGGTCATGATAGCAGGTACTGAAAATTATACAAGAAAGTATACAGTAATATTAATAGTAGGCTAGCAGTATCTGCTGATGTAGCTACAGTAGAACATTAGTAGCGGCAGCAGTAGTTGTAGTAGCTATTAGAAGTAGCAATAGTGATAGTAGCAACAACAGCTGTAGTAGCAGCAGTAGCTATAGTGGCGTATACTATATTGTAAAAGTAGTAGTAGTGGTGGTAGTGGCAGTAGTAGTAGCAGTAGCAGTAGCAGCAGCAACAGCAGTAGTAGTAGTAGTAGTAGTAGTAGTAGTAGTAGTAGAAGTAGTAGTAGTAGTTGCGGAATTAGGAGTAGCAGCAGCAACATCACCAAAGATAGCAGTAGAAGTCGAACGTGTTGAGTGAAACTTAAGTCCTTCGCTGAATGAGTTGCCTTAGGATAGAATCATGAGTAAGAGAAACAACATAAACATAATATGAAAGATCCCACAGCAGTCTTGTCGACTGCACATAATCTATTTACTGCTGGTAATGGTCTTATAACCTCTTACAGTACTACCACACCATAAAGGTCTCAACAAGCGGTATAACAACACTGTAGAGTACAGGTCTATGGGCGCTGAAATGGACACTTAACTGACATGTCGGTCTTGACTTCCGGCCTCTGAACCATTCCAACAGGTGGTTAATCCTTGTGAAAATAATCTCGGACATAAAACGTAAAGCCGATATCCAACCTGCTGACCTTAATGTGTCAGCTGGGTGTGTACAAAAATGTAAGTGATTTTACCTGTCTCCACTTGAATTCCGCTGGACAGCAGTGGCAGTCATGTTGGAACATCAACTTAACACTTTGATAAAATTTGAAGTGAAATCAGCTGTCATCTATCGTTCATTCGGTTAAAGCAGAACTCTGTTGGCGCAATAAAATGGCCGAGGTGTAGCGATCTTGAAAGCATCTCAATGGATTCAGTGAGTAGGAGTGATGCTGCTTGTTTTCGACGGACATATCAATGGTCGAATTAGATTGACAATGTTTGTCTCGACAGGCTGGCTGTGTGACAATGTGACTGTATGTGACAATGTGACTGTATGTGACAATGTGACTGTATGTGACAATGTGACTGTAGGTGACAATGGATTGATTTGAAATTGAAAGGAACATGAACTGCTTTGACTTAAGGGTTACATTTATATCAAATGCCTATCAAACTATTCCACGTCCAATTTCGTAAAGGCTCAGCTTTGATTTGACGTCCTAAAACACTTTAAATGTTATATTACAGAAATGACAAATGGTATAAGTAGATGGTTAGAACGTCGATTGTCGTGTCGTCGTCGTGTATCAGTGTCAACAGGGCATTCTTTCGAAATCTACATCAACATCATCCCGCTATAGAGCGGTCTTCCCAGCTGATGATTTGATGAGAAAGGATCCATATTGGTTAACTCCATACGCCAATGGGCAATTGTGCAACACGTCTACGGCAAGCAAGTCAGATGAATCAGATTTAATAAAAATCCAATTAAAACTTCATGGTTGATGCTGGTATTGATGAGAGATCCCTCTTATATTGAATCGACTCTCCTGTGTTACAGGTTATAGCCCGGTCAGTCCGAGTCTCAGGGTTGTATGTGGTACGAGTCGATTCAAGGGTCCCGTGACGTCATCAACACAATCCATCTACGTGCACGTCAACGTCTTCGTCAACGATGGTCAGAGAGGCTTTGCCCTCGAGTACTGGAGTGTCCGGAAAGGTATGTATGTGTACTGTGTTGATTTGTTTATATTATTTTTCAATTCTCTATTTAAGTCTAAACATCATATACATGTACAGTTGCCTAACCGATGGAGTACTTGGGTCACTTATTTCAACTGATGTTGTATCCGTTGGGCATATTATAGACAATGGTAGAAGGATATTTGAACTCGAAGTTAAGGTAAATGTAAAACGTCAACTCCATAACCCAATTTCATATATATGTCACGAACTGATTTCAAAGCAAATAGAGCCATAGACTCTATGCGAAAAGAAATTAAGCGCTGACGAATGTTTGAAATAATTGTTAAATGTTCAGGCCTGCCGAGAACCACAGGGGCGTGTATCGCTGAGAAACAGTGTTTAAAAGCCATATACCTATATAGACCCTACCCTATTACTATATAAAAGGAAAGGGATGTAACGACGAAACCACACCATGCTCATTCAAAGTCATATTTAACATCAAAAACAATTTTACGGCACAGTCGATGACTACGATACGAAAGCTAAATGGTTTCCCAAGAAAATGAGCTATAAATGGTCACAATCGGATCATTATTCCAAAAGCTGTGCGACAAAACAGTCCACATTTTCAAGACAATTTCGACTCTCACGAATCATCGAAAACTCACCTTTTAAAGTCGTTTATTAATTCCAGTAATGTTGACAGCAACTATGAATCGGCAGATTCGAACCGCAGAGTGAAACTACAGAAATAAAAACATATTTTATTAATCACCCGTTGAAGATATCGCAGTGTAATAAATCTACCGTGTTATTACACTTTGTGTAATAACATCGCGTGCTGCCGGAACTACTTGCACTTGATCACATGACCAACGTAACGTGACCAAAACAATGTCAGCTGTCAATCACAACATCTCGAAGTAGCGTTATTTCAGAATTTTTACTTTTACAATATCCTTTTACATGATTTTCGCAGCATTGATATCTAAATAATAAATAATTATACAAATTAGTGGTCACAAGAACTTACAGAGTATAAACAATTATTCTCACATCTCTGACAATCAACATCGTCAAATCAGCGACTTGATCAACCGTCCAGCTGATGCGGGGTCACGGGAGTGCAGCTGTTGTTGACATTGGTCCAAATCAAGCAAGTGTTTCAAATTTGCAGCAAAGTACAAACACAAACACTCTAAATGTTAGCCGTTCTCAAATGCAATCCCTTGGTCCTATCTTTGAAGGACCAATAAACAACTCAGTCTTCTTAAAAACTTTTCAAACTGTTTCAAACGTTCGTGCCACACGAACAGCCACGCTTCTCTGAGGCGGTGCACAACTTGAAAGCTATGATACCACGAACTTAAAAAATAATCCCGAGAATTGAAATTTGTGATTCAAAAAGTAATGTCAAGTTGTTGTTTTTTCATTAAATATGATGTTTCGTTCGTAAAATCGTGTTGATCTTTAATTGTTTTAGATCGTTGTTCAGTGTTAACGTAAAACGGAATGACAGCAGCCTCATTACAATGTATTCATACGCCTGACCTAGTTATGCTGGCATGATGCACTCGAACCGGCCTTTCGTTTGCGCATTATTTTGTTGATGTTGTGTGATTAATAAATAAAATACTAAACTCTGTCCTGTTTAATAACATATTTATGAAACTCGTGAGATGGTATTGGTATTTAACTCGCTTTCGCTCGTTAAATACCAAACCACTCACTCGTTTCATAAATATGTTATTAAACAGGACATCGTTTAGTATTCTCTATACATCACCTACATATCATTTCTCCGGCTGTATTAGATTAATCTAGTTCAGTCGCGGTATGAACATTTTTGTTGTCAGTGCTTTATTTTATTTCGCAAACTGTGACATATAAGTCTCATGTGGTCTGTAATAGCGCCATTGTTGACAAAAATGTATCAATCAAACGTTCGCATATTTAAAAACTTCTTATTGTTTTAGTTTAAACTGTTAAACAAGTTCAGTGGTAAAGTTATATTAAATGTATTTTTCAGATATCATCATAATGGCTGTCCCCGAATATGGCACTGCAAACTATATTCTGATTGGTGTAACTATCATAGTGACCTTGACATTTGTGATTGGCGTTGTGTACCTCATATATAAAGAGAAAACGCGGGAACGTAAAGTACAAGAGGGGCAGATGAAACAGATCTTAAAACGGAGGAGGAAGGGAATCAGCGGTATATCGGGGATGGAAGACTCGTGTGCTGACCATGTGGACGATCTGGAGACAAGCAGAACGGATATGACGTCATTTGTGGAAACTCCATCGCCAGTGTTGAATGACTGGAAAGTGTAATATGTTCGATAACAGTCTTTTATTCATATTAGGGATGTGTCATAAAAGGAGAAGTTTCTATGTACCATCATTGGGAACATATACATAAACACAGAAAACATTTTGAGGAAAAAGTGACCCAACATTGAACCCTTTTTTGTTATCAATTTGGAATAATTTGACAATGATATCCAGTGAAACAACGTCTCAAAACCACTAGTACAGTAACGTGCCTAGCTTCAACAGAATCACATCCAAATTCATTAACATGTTTCACCAAACATGACTTCACATAACATACTTAATTATTGAAATAGACGCTTCATATTGATCCTATTAAAGCATAAATAATTTTTGAGGGCATTGACATTGAGTCTTCTGAGGATGTTATCATTTTGGTGGCGCCATTTTAATGTTTGTGTGCCTTTATATGTTTGACAGTCTGCTGATTCAGCAGATAACTATCCGCCTTCATTAATGTGTTATATAAACAATATACGTAACTCTTTGTGAATGAAAGATGACGCCAGTATGCTACACGGCTTGGTTCCTTGGATTACCTGCTTATTGCAAGAGGGAAGTGAACCAGTTGGCTCATGCATGTTGGTTCGTATCCATGCATTAACTTTATTTAAGCTGATGCGGCCCTATTTTTTTGCTACTTTAGGTTAATTTTTAAATAATGTGACCATTGTGTAATACACAAGCTGTAAGGTGGCCTTTAAATATTTTGTATGTAAAATTTATCATGCGTTTATGAGAGAGTTCATTCATTCAAGACAGTTGGTGGGATAAATGATTAAAGGTAAATGTGATCAACTAAACCACAAGTAAATGTGATCTACAACTACACTCAGGTAAAGGTGATCAACTACACCACAGGTAAATGTGATCAACTACATCCAGGTAAATGTGATCAACTACATCACGTGTAAATGTGATCTACAACTACACCACAGGTAAATGTGATCAAATACATCACGTGTAAATGTGATCTACAACTACACAACAGGAACATGTGATCAAATACACCCAGTTTAATGTGATCAACTACATCCAGGTTAATGTGATCAAATACACTCAGGTAAATGTGATCAAATACACTCAGGTAAATGTGATCAAATACACTCAGGTAAATGTGATCAAATACACTCAGGTAAATGTGATGAAATACACCCAGGTAAATGTGATCAACTACATCACGTGTAAATGTGATCTACAACTACACCACAGGTAAATGTGATCAAATACACCCAGGTAAATGTGATCAACTGCATCACGTGTAAATGTGATCTACAACTACACCACAGGAAAATGTGTTCAAATACACCAAGGTTAACGTGATCAAATACACCCAGGTAAAATTTATCAAATACACCCAGGTAAAATTGATCAAATACATCACGTGTAAATGTGATCAAAAACATCACGTGTAAATGTGATCAACTACATCACGTGTGAATGTGATCAAGTACGCCAAGGTAAAAGTGATCAAATACATCACGTGTAAATGTGATCAAATACACCCAGGTAAAAGTGATCAAATACATCCCGTGTAAATGTTTTCAACTTCATCACGTGTAAATGTGATCAAATACACCACATGTACATGTGATCAAATACACCACATGTACATGTGATCAAATACATCACGTGTTTATCCTTTATACCTACGAATACATCCCAAGTAAATATGATCAACAATATCACGAGTAAATATGATCAAATACAACACGTGTAAATATTACCAATTACATCCCGGGTAAATGTGATAAACTACATCACGGGTAAATATGATCAAATACATCCCGGGTAAATGTGATAAACTACATCACGGGTAAATATGATCAAATACGTCACGAGTCAATGGTGATCAAATGCATCACGGGTAAATGTGATCAACTACATCATGGGTAAATATGATCAAATACATTACGAGTCAATGGTGATCAAATGCATCACAGGTAAATGTGATCAACTACATCATGGGTAAATATGATCAAATACACCGTGTGTAAATGTGATCAAATACATCACGGGTAAATGTGATCAAATCCATCACCGGTAAATGTGATCAGATACATCCCGGGTAAATATGATCAAATACATCACGGGTAAATGTGATCTAATCCAACACGGGTAAATGTGATCAGATACATTCCGGGTAAATGTGATCAAATCCATCACGGGTAAATGTGAACTATAAACCAGTGCTAAATGTGAAAAAAACACATCAATGTTAATTTTTATCGACAGAAAGTCCGATTAAGAATAACTCTGCTTAAAAGTATACCTTGCATTCATTGCTAGATATTTGAATATATATTGCTAGATTATGTATAACAATATTGTCGTTCAAGATGCGTGTCATTGTGAATACTTTAACCATATTGTTATAAAGTAAGACAATTTTGAACCAATTCGATGATTAGTTTTGTTTACCAACTAATGACATAAATAAATAATCATTATTTTCTATTCATTGACGATTATTTGAGCATGTTTGTTTACAATTGTAAAAATAGCGCCATACTGGTAAAAGGTAATTTTTTGCTTCAAATAGACACAGACAGAAATGGTTTATTAAAGTGTAACAGGTTGAATATATACATGATTGTAAATAAGGCATGAAAGAACTAAACTATGTCAAACAACCAGCCATTATTCAGTTTATTAGACACTGTTTAAAACGTTTCACATACATGCAACATAACAAGTGATAATTAGACACAGATATGCACCAGTCGAAAGGTCAAGTCAATGTTATC
This sequence comes from Gibbula magus, assembly GCA_936450465.1. Taxonomy (NCBI): domain Eukaryota; kingdom Metazoa; phylum Mollusca; class Gastropoda; order Trochida; family Trochidae; genus Gibbula; species Gibbula magus. Next base: position 76,945,354 of record OW388294.1, read on the forward strand.
GGCGTTGCCTACGTACCATGTTTTCCTGGAACAAACTTGAAATGAGAGGAATGCATAATAGATAACAGTGTTTAATCAAACAATCATATCTGATGATGATCTGATGATGTGGCCGTCGACAGGGTGACCGAGTAGCTCCATGCCTTTTTTGTTGAACGGGTTGCTATAGCACATCACTTGGATAAAATTGTTTTAGGGAAATCTAACCGAAGTGATTATCTTTATTTCTCGTTATTTAGGAAATACCAAGTATTAAAGTCAATGTAGCACGTTTTACTTACTGAAATAAAATCTCTCGAAAAGGTAAATAAGAGTTACAAATATAATATATGACGTCATTAAATTTGAAATGATATGATAGATATTATATTTAACATGAATAGATATGAAACGATATGATAGGCATTATATTTAACATGAATAGATATGAAATGATATGATAGATATTAAATGTAACATTAATATATATGATATGATATGATATGTTATGATATGATATGACAGATATATTAATATCTGATGTGTTATGATCTTACATGTATTGTAAAAATGTGTCAATATTGTTTTCAATAAATGTACAATAGGTCTGTGGCCTTTAAAGGCGCTGTAGCACGTTTTTTCGCTCAAATAAGTTGATTAAATGTATTTGAAAAATAATTTCACCAATAGTAAAACATCCTTTTCTCCTCGGAAAATAAAGTTTAAAATGAGTGTACATGTTTTGGTTAAGCCATGGGAATCGTTTTTGTAATACAAAATAATAAATTGTGTTCACAATAAAATGGCCGCCATGCAATTTTTGCTTTATACGCAACATAGTTTTTACCACTACAGATAATTTGTTTGTGTAATAAGATGTTTTACCCTCTAAAGTTAATTTAAATGACATAAACTATCATTATAAATGGGAAATTTGAAAAAATAAATTTTGCAAAAAACGTGCTACAGCGCCTTTAAGTATTGAATACAAATTTATTGACAAAATAAATTGGCTAAATAATACTCCTGAAAATAAAAAAGCAAATGGTGTTCGGTTCAGTCATGCGAGTCCATTTCCTTTCGAAGGGCCATTTTAATTTGAAGTTTTACCTTCTAATATAACAATGTAATGTATAAACTGTAATGATAAATGGCAATTTTAAGAAAATAAAATATGAAAAAAAACAAGCTACAGCGCCTTTAGATAATAATGCTGACACCCCAATAGTGCCATGTTCGGCGTTTTTAGTGACGCTGAGTGACATTTGCCTAAATTGTAAAAAAAGTAAGGACCCCTGCTAATGATTAAATCTAATCCCGTGTTAAAATACAATGATTGGATTACGTTACCAAAACAACATCGTCCATTTCATTGTGCCTTAAAGGTCTTGGGGCGATAAAGCAAAGTGATAGACTGTTGTTTTAGCTAACGATCCCCTCAATATGAGTGAAGATGTCGACTTAGTGTCGTCAACTTAGTACTTGATGTCACCGTCTTTATAAGCAGAGGAAACCAAGTTTTGGTCACATCGCAGGCAACTGTTCACCATGAGAGCCTCAACCCAACTGGTGCCTGTACATAATACCTCTGTGATGAGAGATTCCCTGGATGATGACTATGATGAAGTGTTGGATTCCATTCCAGAAATGAACATATCGAGTGAAGACGATTCCAGAGACGTTGGTATTTTGCTGGAACACGACGATGACTACGACGATGTGTGGGAGTCTTCAGATCATCTGTTGAAGCTGCAGACGGAGTTGGATGTCCTCACCTCCAGAGCTCGTCTTGTCCAGTCTGACCGTCACTGTCGTCGTCCCCAGCCGTCCCGGAGACGTGTCATAGTGGACTATGAACAGAAGTGGTGGGAGAAGTGTAGACCACTTGGACAGAATGGTGAAACACTTAGCTATGACATTCAAGCTATCAGTTCCACATCCGACTTCTCCAATCAACAAGACATCAGTGAAAGTCCAAAACACAGTGACAACGACCATCACGAATACAGTGAAATTCCAGAAAACAATACGCAACACGAATACAGTGAAATTCCAGAAAATAGCGATTATCATGATTACAGTGAAATTCCAGAAAACCACGATCATCACGATTACAGTGAAATTCCAGGAATTAGCAAGCCCGAGGATATTTATTGCCTTGAAACTTTGGTTTTTAAGTCGCAGAATCAAAACAAGAAACCAATATGGGATCCGAAAAAACTGAAACTTGATTACAGAGGGTCGGTGAAGAAATCTTCCAAGTTGAAAAGAAATATATTGCACCCCTCAAATGACGACATGGGCAAATCCGGTCACCTTCTTGGAACTGTACATTAATCATTAACATTGTGGATTGTGTCTGTCAAGTGCTTCATATTCCATTTCCCAGTGCTACCCCAATACTCCGATGTGCTTAATTGTGTCAATAAATCAATTTCATATCTATAACAGGTTTTGCTTTCATTATCGTGTGTACAAATATTTAAGAGGTGAACGTTGACAAAGCTGTTGTTCTTTCTAACATATTGAACATCAAATTATCAAACTTCGAACTTCTTTTATTTGATACAACACATAGTTTGAAAGTATAATTGGTATCAAGGCCAGTTGCGACAGTCGGCCTCAGTTGTTTTGGTTTTATATGTTCACATAGTAGCTTTCAATCTGATGAAAACGTCATTATGCTGTATTCTTACTTCATGATCATGTTTGATATAAGATGAAAGCACATTAATTTACTTATTGTGAGACTTTAACAAGTCCGTAATACGAAACTGATACAATTAAGCTCTTTTGAAAGTTCGCTGTTCCCGTTCATCTGTTTGATATTAGAATTAGTATCTTCCAAAAATGTAGAATAGAATCCAGAAGAAGCTCCTATAAAGCGCATTCGTTCGAGGAAAACATTACAAGCAACAGAAACAGATTGAATGTTTCCCTCGAAATATGTTATTTGGTTTTGTGAAAACAATCGATACTAAACATGCTGATAAACGAGGAAGTCCAAATCAGACACGAATACCAAAAATAGTTCATTTGTGTTATTTACATCAGACAAATTCGAAGGACATATTCTAATTAGCGAAACCCTTAAGAGTCAAATGCGACATGGCTGATGAAAGATAAATTTTTATTGGTTAAGAATCAGGGATACATTATGAGGTTCCCTATTGGATGAGGAGAATCGTCTCCTCTGCCCTAGCCTGTTCGGGCTTGACGCATCTTGCTCCCTACGCCAGGGGAGGCGCAGACTTTTCCTACCTCATTCCAAAACTGTACCTCCCTCCTCCTGCTCGCTACAAATTTACAAGATCAAGGCGGTTTCGGCTACTATGGCTCTCCATAGCAACATCCCTGTGGCTGACATCATGGCGGGCTGTTACTGGAAGTCTGGTATGGTGTTCGCTAATCATTATCTACGAGACATCTTTACCAAAGATCTTGAAGGCGAGATGAGGACCTCAGGTTTTCGCCCAGCAGCGGACCTCCGCAGAGCAACCGTCCAGGGGGTTCGCACTGCCACGTTAAAAGGGCTTAAACTGTGTTTTCTTTTTCCCGTTTCAATAAGCTATGCATTGCACTTCGTCTTTGGCCTTTGTCGCGTTTGGATCTTGAGTTGCCGACTCCTATGCTCGTTTAATGTCTTCCCCGTCGTCCGTAGGGGAGATTACTTGGGTCATAAAATTAATAGCTTCAGGCTAGTCTTTCTACTGACTAACTGAGGCTCCTTGTCCTTGTCCTTGTCCTTGTCCTAAATCCTCATCCAAAGTATCATTATTTCATTCACGTTGATCAGTTGGATATCTATACTTGCATTGGATCACTAATACAAACGATGCAAAGTCATCTGATTCAGCTAATCCCTGTACCCAATGTATGTTTGATTACCACTCATGGAGACAAATGTATATCTCATCTCACTGCATGACAAATACATACATCGGCTGTGTAGACTGTACTCATAAGTACCATCGTCATATATTAGACCTTATTTAGTTGACTGAATCTGGAGAGACAACTATGAAGTTACTCCTTGGTAATATCGTTATCACTTTATGCGTTGGGATCCAAATTCAGCATTGGAAACGACTTCAATCAAGTTCAAGTGACTTTGGAACCGTATTTGTGCATGTTTTTGAACCAAGTCTCCTTCAGTGTATCAACCACTGCTCGCTTACAAAAGGATGCAGCTTTGTCACTTTTGTCAGAAATGGTATGAGAGATGGCAATGTTCCTTTTTCAATGTCATTAAATATCCGTCAAGACATCTGATGCGAAGGAACTGTTCGAGAGAACACTGCTTGGCTTATATTTGTATATTCGTATCAACAGTTAATGGCAAAGCATCGGAGCAAGCAAGGAAGAGGGGAATCAGAGTGTCAGAAGACGGGAAACAACCAAACCCTTCAATGTATCACACGGAAATCTCTCTGAGAGAGTTTCCATAATAAATCGGGATTCTGGTATGCCTAACAATCCAAGCCTATTGACCACAAACCATCTGACTAAAAACGTTATTAATATTTGTGACAATATTTCACCACAGCTTGAACAGATATTTCGGGCTCATCACAAGAAGTCGCCCTTTCATCTTGCCAAGTATAATGTCAGTAAGAATCGGTTCGTCAAGGTGAGGACATTTGCTTCAGTTAAGGGGTTCAAACTCAGAGAGATGACTGTTGATTCTGTGAAAAGAAAGGTTTTTATAATGCTTCACCGAAAGGCTGCGACTAAGATTATTTCCGTTAATTTTGATGGCAGCAACAGAAAGACAATAACACATGGAGACCTAGACGACGGTTTAATACTTGAGCCTGCTAAAAGGTTGTTTTACAAGATATGGAAGAAAATATTTGTTTACACTTTTAAATCTCACAACAAAGAGATATTTCAAAGGGTTAATGAAATGTCGATGATTGTTGGATTTGACTGTAAGGAAGGGTTTTTCTACTGGTCAAACAAACATACAATATCAGGATCGACATATATTTACAGAAAATCAATCCACACAACACACAATAAACCAACTAAAGTAAGCATGACCATGGACAGTCATCATTCACTGTGCACGCCTGGAACACTGAAATATACTAAAACTGAAACGGAATATACAATTTTGTCCTGTCACAGCGGTATGAACTGTCATGAAGTGGAAGTGAACAGAGGAATAAGAGACCTTTGCTTAAAATCCCCTAAAGTATGTACACGCTTGCAGAGAACAGGAAGCGTCTTCAGGTTGTCCACAACCCACTTCTGTAATCTGTATGCATGAAGGGACACTGTATGCTGTTGTTTAACTCTTATCCTTGCCCGAAGTATTTCAGAATTCGGCCCAAAAGGGTGTAGTCTGTATTGTTATTGACATGCTTATTTGTATTATATTTCCACAGGTCTTTTTAACCACACTTTACGGTCTGTTAGCATATACTATGTAGTCCCGATGCTACATGTACACTTCTGGACCAAATCAATCTTCACGATTGAAAGGCAGTTAAACGTAGTTATCGAGCCGATAATCACATTGTTCCAAAAATGTTGTTTAGAACTAATAAACTAATAAAAAATACAGAGAATTTGAAGACCTTAGACGGCAGAGCTAAACCTGATGTGCGGAGGATATAATGTTGTCGCTTTTGTCCATTATTCCGTCCTTCAATCATTCCATAATTCCGAAAAACGTTCAATATTTCTAACAAAACTTAGTATGTGGTAAGACCTATTGTTGGCTTGGTGCCTTTTGCTACTTAGGTTATTCTGATTTCTATGGAAACAGTTTGAGTTTCGTGCATATTGGGGGTTAGGAAACTTTTCCGACCTCAATCTCTAAAATTATTCGGTACTATTTAATGGGTCTTGATATGTGTTTAGACTCAAAGATGGAATGGTGCCAGCCTTTTGCTACTTACACTATTCTGATTTTTTTCTTGTTTCCATGGAAACAATTTTAACAAAGAGGCCAAAAAAGGGAAACAATTTTAGAATAACCTTTTCGGATTGTCCTTTTTGGATAGTCTCTGGCAAAGGTGAAAATTACGGTAAGCTGACTTGGTGTGATGGAAAGTTGAAGTAGGGGACATCAAAGTGCATTACAGGCATATAATTTTAGTTTTAAATGATGTATACAATCAAATATTTTACCTCATGACGTGGTTGTTAACAATGTGAACAAAACGTATCATACTATCATGTTTCATGTACTGCATTATTCTTATTTTGATAACAATGAACAACACGAACCACAGTCAAATTATATCTGTTACGATACATATTTCATAAGTGATTGCTTGGAAAGGGGATCACCGGAAATAATCTTCACGTATGTTATTTCAAAAAGATATGTCAGGAATATATTAAACACTTGTCTATTATTGAGGTTAATGTTTTAGCTCTCTGTTCCACCTTAAAATTTGCACTAGGTTGACAAAAAATGATATGGCCAAAATTCATTTAGAATTATATTAGAATTTTTCAAGAGCCATCGTGCAGCAATCTCTTTGAATTATATATTTTGTAATGCAAGAGTATAACGTCACCGAAACATCATACTTGTGACATCAAGAAGTTGTAAATCCATATAATTTATGTAGACCCAAAGGTATTTTTTTCACATTTCCAGTAACTTTTAGGATATAATTATTACTCAATTATTGTTTATCTCTATTATACGCCTCTTAGGTTATTCATCAAACACCGTTGTCTATTTGGCGAAACTGGTATTCAAAAGATTAAACAGATGTCCAAATGAAATGATTATCACAACAAATGACAGTGCCACTTTCAACTTTATGCGACACTGGGTAACGATTTCAAACTCAAACTCAAACTCTTTATTCTCTAGAAACCTCCAACTGCGGTACATGAAATAAACATTTTCGGTCTTCTCGTGGAATACCCAACCATCGGCCTGTCTCAATAGGTAATTGGTGATTAGCTGTTCTTAATTTCAAAATTGGATAATGTATGCCTTTTGGAAGAAGGAGATATTTTTCGAAACTAGGGTCGGATTTAAAATATTTATAATAACTGCCCCTTGAGCTTATGGCCACTTGGGACCTCCAATTTTGAAAGAACTGTGACCTGTAAATGACAGGCCATAGTTATCAAGGATATTTTTCACAAAACATAACCATGGGATTTTACTTGTATTGTCAGAGATATGATTAAATAGCACAGAATTCATAAACCATGTTCTCTTCCAAATTCCAAATTTCTATGTATATGTTAAGTTGTCCAGTAAAGACCTCCCGCCAATGCTTTAATCCAATCCAGCGTTAAAACACAAAGATTGGATTACGTTACTAAAACAACACCGTTCATTTTATTGTGCTTTTACAAGGTTATGGGTCGACTAGGGATAGTGATATAATGTTGTTTTAGCTAACGATCCCCTCAATATGAGTGAAGATGTCGGCTTAGTGTCGTCCACTTAGTACCTCATGTCACCGTCTTTATATGTCTTAACACTGACATGATAGAAAGAGTACATTTAAAATTTATTAAATTAGCAACTGGTTTAAGGTATAGTACACCCAATTTAATGGTATACGGGGAATTTGGAAGAGAACCTTTAAAGATCCAAATTTCGAAGCGACTTATTTCATATTGGTGTAAATTGACATTTTCGCAACCAAATAACAAAATAGCAGCATTTATCCTCCAATGTATTACTAACGAAAATAAAACAAAAAAGAGCTATTCTTAGTTAAGTCGTATCAAACATATTCTTTGTAAATGTGGATTGCCTGATGTTTCTGATAACCTTCATCTCTACTCAAATTCATGGATCATGTCTAAGGTTGAATCAGTTCTGAAAGACCAATTTTTACAGTCATGGAGGAGCGATATAAACAATTCCTCAAAAGGAATTTATTATAAGATCCTGAAGCGTTCTCCTGAATTTGAACAATACCTACTCCTCTCAGACCATATATCCCAACCAATCCTTAAATTTAGAACAAGCAATCATAAACTTCCAATAGAAACTGGCCGATGGCAAAATATCGCAAAAGATCAGAGATTTTGTAAGTTGTGTGATTCACATTTGATGGGAGATGAGTTCCACTATATATCTAAATGTAACTTTTTTATGGATTGACGTAAGTTATTGTTAAAAGAATCTTATTGTTCCTGGCCAAGTTTGTTAAAATTTGGCAAACTTTTTTCAAGTAAGATTTCTACCCTCAAACAATTATTTAAGTTTATTAGGATTGTGTGTAACCAATTTGATTGAATTATTTCATATATGCAGTTATCTTGCTGTACATTCTATGTATATTACATTATTTACTCATGTACCACCGATGGTGGATCTTTTTGAGTAATAAACGAGTGACTATAAGCAGAGGAAACTATGTTTTGGTCAGATCACAAACAACTGGTGCAGTTCACCATGAGAAACTCAACCCACCTGGTGCATGTACATAATACCTCTGTGATGAGATATTTTCTGGGTGATGACTATGATGAAGTGTTGGATTCCATTCCAGAAATGAACATATCGAGTGAAGACGATTCCATGGACGTTGGTATTTTGCTGGAACACGACGATGACTACGACGATGTGTGGGAGTCTTCAGATCATCTGTTGAACCTGCAGACGGAGTTGGACTACCACTGTTACTAAGTATTTATGGCAATAAAGAAGTTGACAATAAATATAACTTGTTCTCCTTCTTAGCAAGTGTTGTTTTTAAAATATTGAACATCTTATACATTTCTCATCAAAATAGAACTACTTTTATTTGATAATTTAGTATAAAGATTCATTTGTCATTATAATGGTCCACGATATATACAGTTGGAAATTTATTAAGCAACACCACATTTGTTAACAGGGTAAGGAAGAGGACAACGTGTCAGGTTCACAGTTACCTATAGTATCCAACATCAATAACCAGGAAGCTGTGTATAAACATGAGTTCACACAACTAACTTTTCACATAACGGCTTTCACAATAGTTTGTTTTTTATGTCAATATCCAAGATCCCTTATTATGAACAATGAAAGTCAATATTTGTTGCTGTAAAGTGATAAGTGTCATTCAAGGGATGACACTTTATTAACTGAATTTTAACAAAAGTCATTCGTTGAAGCAACATGTACCTTCAAACTCACAAAATCATGAAACTGTCAAATTCAATAAAAATGCCTTATATAAAGCGAGAAGAAGTGTTGAATAAAAAGATTGTATGGTTGTAAGCTTTTTTCTCATTTATTGTTTCAAAAAGGACTGACAGTAAAATGGCTAGCATCGTATCATGCATGATAAAATATATGTTTGTGTATGAATGTCAGTTGGGTATCACAAATGTAGTTTACAATAAATGAATTAAGTTTGTAGTGTGCTTTCCCTCCAAGGATAATAGTAAATTTGGGTAAAAAAACGGTACCATCCCAATTTCCTCATATGTTCATCCGCATTGCATATGATAGATTTTTATTTCCATTATATGGTCAATAAATAAGCAATTGTTATGTTTTGGGTGATAAAAATGATACAATTTATCCACGGACTTAGTGATTTCTCTTAATATTCTCAGAGCGGAGCACATGGGGTGTTGCTTAACGAGTTTCCAAATGTATATATTAGCAATACATATGTACATGCCATTTAGATAGTGAAACAATATAACATTGTTGCATTTTGGGATAACATTACCTTCAATAGTACAAATTCCTGTACTGTTGGGACCGAGTCCTTTTCGGGATTCGAACCCACACCCTTAAAGTAAGGCAAGTATCGCCAGCATTGACCACACGACCACCAGGCCTGTGTGTGTGTTTGCCAAAATGTGTCCGTTCACTACATTGAAAAGTAGACATTACCTAACCAAGTACTGTATTTGCTTTTACGAACGCCAAACATTAAATAACACATTTTTTTCAGAATTTTTAAAATGGTATTTGTGGCCATGTGAGTACTTAGTTTGTGAACATCATTGATGTGGTTATGGAAAGGAATGCTGTAAGTGAAATATGTACGGTAAACATGTTTAAGTGGTGATCTATCCACAGCCGATATATTATTCAAAACCTCCTTAATTCTAATGATGTTATGATGGATAGGAACACCCTAACTTGTAGAAGTACTTAGATTATATGAAGTTTTGATGTACTCATGAAATTGAAAGCCTTTTAATAAAATATTGCTCCTGAAGGTGCGATCGTGGTGATATAATGTTACAGTAAATCTGTGAAATCAGTTAATAAATATATTTATTGAAACTTTAAGTAAAACATATGATAACTGTTTCGCTCAGTTAATAAACGCTTTCATCCAAACGTTTTAGGAAATACGTGTATCTACTGAAGGGAAGTGTATATTTTCCAAACATCTACTGATCAAGTTTAGTCGATGTGTGTAACTGAGTATATTGTATGCTATGCTTATGCACTTATATAAATGGCATACCTTCATTGAAATATGTATGCTTAAAGTGCTCCATTAGTGAATTTTAAACTTTTGGACAGGTAATGTTTGTGCACTTATATAAATGGCATACTTTCAATGAAATATGTATGCTTAAAGTGCTAAATGAGTGAATGGCTGAATAGTGAATAGTGTAATGTTGAAACAAAATAGTGTACTTTGATGGTGTTCGAAAATGATTATATGTTCTGGAGTTATTGCTATTGTTCATGGTAGGTTCCAGCTTTTCCCAGAAACCGTTTATAATAGATAACCAAAGTCGGTGCGTGGCTTGAGAATATCAAAACCTTGATATGTTTCGAAAATGAGATGTGCACAGCGCCCTTCTGCTGTTTTATGTTACATGGTAATTCAAAAGGGGACAGCGTTTCTCAGAAACCGTTTTGAAATTTGAACATTATACACTCTTATGATTCTGGAAATAATCAGATATTGATGTTTGTTTAGGTATTTTATGTAGTTGTTATAAGTATGGCCATCTTAATATAAATTGTATTTCCCGCTCTACGACAAAATTGTTGTTGTTTACGGTATTCACATCAACTTTCTTCTGATGTGTTATCTCATATTCCTCTTTCAATTCTCAAACTATGGTTTCAACATCGCAATACAGATACAGATATTTCTTACTTTTGACATTTAACAAAACAAAGTATATCTTTATATATTACTTGATCATAGTGATGTATCGAAAGTTTGGATGGCTAGACTTAACATTGTCAAAACCTCTTTTATTCTAATATTGTAATGCTAAAATGGGATGTATTGACTTGTAAGTAAATAATTTGTGAACATCATTGATGTACTTATGAAATGGAATGCAGTCAATGAAATATGTATGTTGGAATACAGTTGGTATAGCTAAACTTTGGAGATATCATTGCCAAAAACTCCTTAATTCTAATGTTAAATGGGAATATACTTAATTGTAAGTACTGGAGTTATGTGAATGATTGATTTACTCATAGAATTGAAAGCCTTTAAATGACATATTTCTCCTAATAGTTATATAGTTGTGATATTTGCTGTTACAGTAATATAAACACATTTACTGAAACTATTAGTTAAACATATAATAACTGTTTCACTCAATTAATAGACGTTTTTATCCAAACTTTTTAGGAAATATGTGTATGTACTGAAGTGAAGTGTATATTTGTCAAACATTTACTTATCAGGTTTAGTAAACTTAATGTGCATAAAGTGCTCACCACCTTTAGGATGGGTAAACTCTGGACAAAATCATGTTCAAACCTCCTTAATTCTAATAATACAATTTTAAAGGGTATTCTTTACTTGTAGGTACGTAATTTATGATAATCATTGATGCACTTATGACATGTTGTTTAGAATGAATGGACCATATCCATAACATATATCCAGTGTTGGAATAGTTGTACAAGTCAATGAGTTTCATTCTTTCTAATTAAGATTTTTTTTATTGACAACATTTCATTCCAAAGCTGAAATTTCATCACAGGTTTTTATTTTCCAAAATAGCCATTTTCTTCATCAGAGAATTTCATTCATGTAAGTAATTTCCTTCATTAAATTCATTCTTCTTTAAATTGTTTTTCTTCATGAGAGTTATCTATTCTTTACAAAAACCGGCTATCTCTTCTTCTACTGTAACTTGTTCAAAATGTAGAGGAGTAGATTGTCTTTAATTCTAGATCATGTTTAATTGTGATAAGTAGGTAAAAAATAGTTTGCGTCGTTCAAAGTTCTACCTAAGAATAAATGTATATTATACAACAAAATATTCGAAATAAAGACAACATTTGTTTCAAAAGTGTTACGTAAAAGTTGTACGGGGAGCTCATGCTTATTTATTTGTGTTAGTGATAGTTTCAATCTTATTTGTTGAGGAATGAGGATTGCCTGCAAAGTTGTTACTATACTTTGTAGAGGGATGGATAAATGGATGGATGAAAATAGGTTTTTAGGTCATGGCCTGTGACGCTCTTATTTGGGACCACAGAGTCGCCAAATATACAAGTTAGAATCTCCATTGGCTAAAAAGGCTGTACACTGTATTACAGCCTTCTATGTCTTTTTGTTCCGGAGAAGAATATGAAATAGGATTTTATGTCATAGTCTGTGAGGCCCTTATTTGGGGCCCAAGGTCACCATATCTACAATTTAGAATATCCATTGGCTAAAGACTCTGCACACAATATTACAGTCTTCTAGATATTTTTGTTCTGGAAAAGAAGATGAAAATAGGAACATAGAGCAATGGGCTCTGAAGCTCATCAGGGATTATATTGTTTAATAATGAAAACTGAAATAGAGTTTTAGGTCATGACCCGTGAGGCCCTTATTTGAGCAGGCCATCAAATCTACAATTTAAAATCTACATTGGCTAAGAAGTATGTACAAAATATTACAGCCTTTTAAGTCTTTTTTCTTTTTCTATCGTGGCCCGTGATGCCCTTATTTGGGGTTTTAGGTCAAAACACAAATTACATGAATGAAACAAACACTTGTCTGTATCTGTAAAATGCACCCCTACCCCTCACCAACAACATAACCCCACCAATAGATTTAAACGTTTATCCTTAGGAACAAAAAGATGAAATTTTCAAGTCTTAGTCTCCATCATAGAAATATGATATTCTCCAAATTTCAAGGTTCTAGCATTACTAGTTCCTGGAGTGAAATTTAAAGTTTCAGTTTAACACCCTGCCACGCCTATATTTGAGGAATTTTAACCAAATCATCAGCCTTTAGTCTACATGTTATAAAGATTTTATTAAATTTATGTTATTTATTTATGAAAATTTAGCTTACAGTATCAAATAGTTTTGAAGAAGAAGTCGTTTGAGGGTGGACCCTCTGCAACGCCCATATTTGATTGGCGGTCAAGTTTAAATGAACATACCTCGAACTACATGCAATAAAGATGTTATTCTGAAATTTTCAGCTTCGAATGCCAATTGGTTTCGGAGAAGAAGACGTTTAAAGGTTTGGGTCGAACTTGTATTAGCGGCCACCTCTATAGAGAGGCCACCTGCTAGTTACGGTCACCCTAAAGTCCCCCCGAGCGATTTTACGTTATATTTTACCTCTATAGAGCGGCCACTTGTTAGATGCGGCCAGCGGCCACCCTAATTAAGTCCCGAAGGCAAGACTTGTTAGTAACGGCCATTTGCAATCACATGACTGTCACGTGATCGGGAAGTACGCTTGATCACTCACAGCAAGTGACCTCTCGGTGTCAATAAGCGAGCGTGTGGTCGTAATTAACATGTTGATTAGTTAGGTGTCACCTAACTCGATAACAATAGCGTGAGTAAACAAGCTTGTTACTTTGATATTCCCTTTGACAAATATTTTGTGTTATCTGAGTTTGTGAAGCGTGATGGTGTTTCAATAAAAGTCAGTGCAGGTTAGTTTTATTTCAATGTTCAATATGCCTCCCAAACGAAACGCTTCATCTCTTGACCAAAAGATTGATGTTGCTGAACAATCCAATAGAGGGCACAGCGCGAGAAAAATTGCAGAAGAATATGGTGTGGGAAGAACGCAGATTAATAACATTTTGAAACGAAAAACAGAGGTTTTAGCAGAGTTTGAAGAAAATGGTCCGAAAGAAAGGAAGAGATGCAGACGATTTACCGGTAATGAGGATATCAATGATATTGTATCGACATGGTTTCGGGCACTTCAGCACGGAGAATTAATGTTAATGGGCCTCTACTAAAAGAAAAGGCACTTCAGTTTGCATCTGAATTAAATGTTCCACCTTTTAAAGCTTCAAACGGATGGCTAGATTCATTTTAATTCTGTAAGTGAAATATGCTCTCATTTTAGAATAAAATATGATATTAGAATTTGTCGTTAGTTGTCTTTGATGATGACTGCACACCCGAACCTATATAGAAAGGCCACCTCTATATAAAGGCCACTTTTGGTCGGTCCCATGGGTGGCCTTTATAGACAAGTTCGACTGTAGTTAATTTCAACAACATGAGAGATCGTGCTTAGTACTGATGGGCGAGATGGGAATTGAACACTCAAGATCAACGATTCCTGGCTTTGTAAGTTCTGCAAACGTCACGGCATTAGTTCACGAAAAATCACCCATCACGGCCAACAAGACAAAAGGGACTTGACCATTCAAAAGATGATAAGCTACGACCATCACCGTGATGTACAACAATTAACAACAGGTTTAGAGAAGTCCAGGATTTTCAATATGGATGAAACACCTTGTTATATTGACATGAGATGACATGACACTAGACTTTGTGGGAACTAAAAATGTTGACGGCCTAACCATTGGACATGATAAAAATCTATTCACGGTTGCCTTTTACATTTGTTTGGATGGGGGAATCTTAAAGACAATGGTTATCCTGAAGAACTTGGTCCATGTACCAAAATGCACAGTCCCAAAGAACATTGAGCTGTTTGTCTCAAAAGGAGGTTCCATGAACGAACAACTGATGCTATCGTGGATACAAAGGGTTTTCAAATCGCGAGGTTCCTAATTCGCAAACGAACCATCACTGCTGTTGATGGACAGTCACAAAAGCCACTACACAGATAACGTGGTGAAGGCACTGAAGTCCTTGAATGTCCTTACGAAGCTGATCCCTCCAAAGACGACTTCCTATCTTCAACCTCTTGACGTGTCAGGGGGTGTAAACGCTCCATTCAAGGCAGCCATGAGACGAGCGTGGCAAGACTGTCTGATTAACGGCGAGAAGGAGTTAACTACAGTGGGCAACAGGAGGCGACAATCGTATGATGTTCTTCTACAGATGATGCCGGATTCAGTGACGTCCTTTTCGTCGTCAACCATCTCCAACTCCTTTCAAGCTCTGTGGTGTAGCCGAGTTAGAAAAGAAGTAGCGAAGGAGCAGCTCAACTCAAGATTGAGAGATCTTCTACAGTCAGCTGAAGGCTTGATTGACTCAGAGGAAAGCATTGAAGTAGATCTATTCGAGTCGATCACTTCAGACGATGAAAAAAAAATTAACGCGAAATGACACTCCCAAAATATCGAGTTGTGTTCTGTTATGTTGATATGTTTGGTATGGTACAAATGCATTGTATTGGTGTGAATTGAAAGAGAGGTTGATAAATCTGAAGCTGAACCTATTGGATTGACTTGACACTATTTTTCAAATCGTTTTTCGTATTTCTTAATAAAACATTGAATACGTAACACTTTTGACTGTTTGGGGTATGTTCGTTTTTAGGCCCTGGGCTTAAATTCGAGTTAAATGTTACCTGGTGAAAACGGGCAATATCCGTATTTAAGCCCTAGGCTAAAAAACGTGCAGTCCCGGTACTTCAGTTAGTGAAATACACATGCTGAGTTTCAGATATGATGAAGTGTTCTGCTCCGGTAGCAGACCCATCTGTGAACAAAGGTCAAATCCAACGCGTTTCTATGGGGGGAAAAGCATTTAAAAATCTGAAATTATAAAAAGAAACCACTTCAGTTAGTGGGCAATACAGATGCAAAGTTTCAGGAAAATACATGTATGATGAAGAATTTTGGAGCTGTGCTCCAAGAAACGAACCTGAAAAAAGAAATAAAGTTTTCAATAATCTGAAAATATCAAAAGATACCACTTCAATTGTGTGGTAATAAACATAGAAAGTTTCAGAAAGATATCATGAAAGGTTTTCGAGTTCTGCTCTGGAAACAAAATGATTATGGACGGACGGACGGACGGACAGACGGACGGACAGGGCGACAACTATATCCCATGGTTTTACATACCAGTGGAATAATAAAATTGACAGTGGTTTGAAAATATACACATCAATTGCAAGAAATACTTATCAACGGGTATTAATATTTCATTTACGTTAAATGGTCGGATATATATACCGGAATCAGCATCAATAACTAATGATGCAAAAGTCATCAGCTAATCACTGTAACGAATGAATGTTTAATAATCACTTATGAAGACAAGTGTCTATATCCTTAGGAATCCAGTTCATCTCAGCCACAATCTAATCACTTATGAAGACAAGTGTCTATATCCTTAGGAATCCAGTTCATCTCAGCCACAATATAGAGCTACCACTGCCATACAAACACATAGTTACATCGGTTTGTAGACTGTACTCATAAGTACCATCGTTATATATTAGACCTTATTTAGTTGACTGAATCTGGAGAGACAGATATGAAGTTACTCCTTGGCAATATCGTGATCACTTTATGCGTTGGGATCCAAATACAGAGCTGGAAACGACTTCAATCAAGTTCAAGTGACTTTGGAACCGTATTTGTGCATGTTTTTGAACCGAGTCTCCTTCAGTGTATCAACCACTGCTCGCTGACAAAAGGATGCAGCATTGTCACTTTTGTAAGAAATGGTATGAGAGATGGGAAGTGTTCCTTTTTCAGTGTCATTAAATATCCATCAAGACATCTGATGCGAAGAAACTGTTCGAGAGAACGCTGCTTGGCTTATATTTGTAAATTCGTACCAACAGTTAATGACCAAAGCATCGGAGCAAGCGAGGAAGAGGGGAATCAGAGCGTCAGAAGACGGGAAACAACCAAACCCTTAATTGTATCACACAGACTTCTCTCAGGGAGAGTTTCCATGATAAATCGGAATTCTAGTGATGCTAACAATCAAAGCCTATTAACCACAAACCATCTGACTAAAAAGGTTATAACTATCAGTGACAATATTTCACCACATCTTGAACATGTATTTCGGGCTCATAACAAGAAGTCTCCCTTTCAGCTTGCAAAGTATAATGTCAGTAAGAATCGCTTCGTCAAGGTGGACAACTTTGATTCAGTAAAGGGGTTCATGCTCAAAGATATGGCTGTTGATTATGTTAAAAGAAAGGTTTTTATAATGCTTTACAAAAAGATAGCGGCTAAGATTATTTCTGTTGATTTTAATGGCAGCAACAGAAAGACAATACTATCACACTCAGACCTAGAAGAACGTATGATTCTGGAGCCTGGTAAAATGTTGTTTTACAAGAAACTGAATAAAATATTTGTTTATACTTTTAAATCTCACAGCGAAAAGATGTTTCAAAGCGTTATGTACATGTCCATAATGGTTGGATTTGACTGTATGGAAAGGTTTCTCTACTGGTCCAACAATCATATAAGGTCAGGATCGCCTAATATTTACAGAAAATCAATCCACACAACACACAGTAAACCAACTAAAGTAAGCATGTTCATGGACAGTCATCATTCACTGTGCAAGCCTGGAACACTGAAATATACTAAAACTGAAACGGATTATACAATTTTGTCCTGTCCCAGCGGTATGAACTGTCATAAGGTGGAAGTGAACAGAGGAGTTGCTTAAAATCCTCTAAAGTATGTACACGCTTGCAGAGAACAGGAAGCATCTTCAAGTTGTCCACAACCCACTTCTGTAATCTGTATGCATGAAGGGACACTGTATGATGTCGTTCAAATCTTTTCTTCGCCCAAAGTAATAAAGGATTCAGCCCTAAATGGTGTAGTTCGTATTGTTATTGCGGTGTTTATTTACTACTACTTAATTACTACTAGGTATATACTAGCTCTATAAAACAATTATTGTAAAGTATAGTATATAGTATACACAATGATTAACCATATAATTGTAATACTACTTTTAATAAACAATCTGTCTGTATGTCTGTCTGTCAGTAATAAGTAGCAAAGATAATCCGGTGTAAAGTCTGAAAATATACCCCCCTTCAAAGTATACCCGGGTATATTCTGGGACCTCCCAGATTATACCCCCTCTTCCCAGAATCTACCCCGGAGTATAATCTGGAAGCTCGAAAACAAAATTCATACAATTTGTGTTTCTAACATTGGGTACACAGTGGGTGTTCACAGATATACAACATAATTTTAATTTACCACTACTAACTTACTAATAGGTATATACTAGATCTATAAAAGAATTATTGTAAAGTATTTTTAACAGTATATATACACAATTATAAACCATATACTAGTAACAAGTAGCAGAGATAATCCGGTAGACCCAAAGTCAATCACATTTCAATTAACACTTAGAAATATATGACTTGATTATTCTTAACCTCTGTTATTCGTCTCTTAGGTTAATCATCAAACGCCATTATGTTTTACTTCTTTTTTTTTAAATATTTGTATTTGTTCCCATTATTGAATACAGACAGCAAGTGGATTTCAAGCATCAAACAGCAGGTACACACAGTTACAATATAGTAATAACACCTACAGAAAATCAAGAATTAAATATTGGGAATATCATCGTTCATATCATTGTGCTTTTACAAGGTTATGGGTGGACTAAGGATAGTGATAGACCTTTGTTTTATCTAATGATCCCCTAAATTTAGGTGAAGATGTCGACTTAGTGTCGTCCACTTAGTACCTGGGCTCCGTTCCATAACAGCGAGCACTTATAATCGCTCATTGATTGCTCAATGTAGCGCTCAAGTAGCGCTCAAGTAGCGCTCATTCTCTCCTGAACGACACGGTGCAAAATCTCAAAGTTCGCTCGCTTTGCTACGTAGCGCTACATTGAGCAATCGCGTTCAAGAGAGGTTTAAAAGCGATTATTTTGAAACCTCTCTTGAACTCGGCTCTGATGGCATCGTCTTTATAAGGAGAGTGTTGGTCACATCACAGGCAACTGGTACAGTTCACCATGAGAGACTCAACCCAACTGGTGCATGTACATAATACCTCTGAGATGAGAGATTCCCTTGATGATGACTATGATGAAGTGTTGGATTCCATTCCAGAAATGAATATATCGAGAGAAGACGATTCCAGAGACGTTGGTATTTTGCTGGAACACGACGATGACTACGACGATGTGTGGGAGTCTTCAGATCATCTGTTGAAGCTGCAGACGGAGTTGGATTACCACTTTTACTAAGCAACGTACTCATGGCAACAAATAAGTTGACAATAAATAGAACTTGTTCTCCTTCTTAGCAAGTGTTGTTTTTAAAATATTGAACATCTTATACATTTCGTATCAAAATAGAACTTCGCCCTACTTTTATTTGATACTTTAATTTCAAAGTTTCATTTGTCATTATAATCGTCCACGATATATACAGCTGGAAATTTATTAAGCAACACCACATTTGTAAACAGGGTAAGAAAGAAGACAACGTGTCAGGTTCACAATTACCTATAGCATCCAACATCAATAACCAGGAAGCTGTGTATAAACATGAGTTCACACAACTAACGGTTCACATAACAGCTTTCACAATAGTTGGGTTTTTTTTATGTCAATATCCAAGATCCCTTATTATGAAAAATGAAAGTCAGTATTTGTTGCTGTACAGTGTTTAGTGTCATTCAAGGGATGACACTTTATTAACTTAATTTTAACAAAAGTCTTTCGTTGAAGCAACATGAACCTTCAAACTCACAAAATCATGAAACTGTCAAATTCAATAAAAATGCCTCAATGAACAAATACGGTCAGTTTTTACAGTATTGGCTTATATAAAGCGAGAAGAAGTGTTGAATGAAAAGATTGAACTGAAATGATCACAAATTGATTCACAGATCCTATGGTTGTAGGCTGTTTTCTCATTTATTGTTTCAAAAAGGACTGAGGGTTTAATGTCTAGCATCGTAGCATGCATGATAAAAGAAATTTTTGTGTATGAATGTCAGTTGGGTATCACAAATGTTGTTTACAATAAATTAATTAAGTTTGTACCCTCCTAGGACAATAGTAAATTTGGGTAAACAAAAACCGGTACCATCCAAATTTCCTCATATGTTCATCCACATTGCATATGACAGATTTTTATTTCCATTATTTAGTCAATAAATAAACAATAGTTATGTTTTGGGTGATAAAAATCATACAATTTATCCACCGACTTAGTGATTTCTCTTAATATTCTCAGAGCGCAGCATTTCCATTTTCAAACTTGGGTGTTGCTTAACGAATTGCCAAGTGTATATATTAGCAATACATATGTACATGCCATTTAGATAGTGAAACAATATAACATTGTTGCATTTTGGGATAATATTACCTTCAATAGTACAAATACTTGTACTTTTGGGACCGAGTCCCTTTCGGGATTCGAACCCACACCCTTAAAGTAAGGCAAGTATTGCCAGCACTGACCACACGACCACCAGGCCTGTATCTGTGTGTGTGGGAAATAATATCACTACAATTAAATTATACTTATAACATTACAGTATAAATCCTAAAAAAAAAAATCGGTTAGAGTTTGCCAAAATGTGTCCGTTCACTGCATCTCGAAAAGTAGACATCACCTAACCAAGTACTGTATTTGCTAATACGAACGCCAAACATGAAATAACATATTTTTTTCAGTATTTTTAAAATGGTATTTTTGGCCATGTGAGTACTTAGTTTGTGAACATCATTGATGTGGTTATGGAAAAGAATGCTGTTAGTGAAATATGTATGGTAAACGTGTTTAAGTGGTGATCTTTCCACAGCCGATATATTATATAATGAAATATTGCTCCTGAAGGTGCGATCGTGGTGATATAATGTTACAGTAAATCTGTGAAATCAGTTAATAAATATATTTATTGAAACTTTAAGTAAAACATATGATAACTGTTTCGCTCAGTTAATAAACGTTTTTATCCGAACGTTTTAGGAAATACGTTGATCTACTGAAGAGAAGTGTATATTTTCCAAACATCTACTGATCAAGTTTAGTTGATGTGTGTAACTGAGTATATTGTATGCTATGCTTATGTACTTATATAAATGACATACCTATACTGAAATATGTATGCTTAAAGTGCTCTATAAGTGAATTTTCAACTTTTGGATTGGTAATGTGTATGCACTTATATAAATGGCATACTTTCAATGAAATATGTATGCTTAAAGTGCTAAATGAGTGAATGGCTGAATAGTGAATAGTGTACTGTTGAAACAAAATAGTGTACTTTGATGGTGTTCGAAAATGATTATATGTTCTGGAGTTATTGCTATTGTTCATGGTAGGTTCCAGCTTTTCCCAGAAACCGTTTATAATAGATAACCAAAGTCGGTGCGTGGCTTGAGAATATCAAAACCTTGATATGTTTCGAAAATGAGATGTGCACAGTGCCCTTCTGCTGTTTTATGTTACATGGTAATTCAAAAGGGGACAGCGTTTCTCAGAAACCGTTTTGAAATTTGAACATTATACACTCTTATGATTCTGGAAATAATCAGATATTGATGTTTGTTTAGGTATTTTATGTAGTTGTTATAAGTATGGCCATCTTAATATAAATTGTATTTCCCGCTCTACGACAAAATTGTTGTTGTTTACGGTATTCACATCAACTTTCTTCTGATGTGTTATCTCATATTCCTCTTTCAATTCTCAAACTATGGTTTCAACATCGCAATACAGATACAGATATTTCTTACTTTTGACATTTAACAAAACAAAGTATATCTTTATATATTACTTGATCATAGTGATGTATCGAAAGTTTGGATGGCTAGACTTAACATTGTCAAAACCTCTTTTATTCTAATATTGTAATGCTAAAATGGGATGTATTGACTTGTAAGTAAATAATTTGTGAACATCATTGATGTACTTATGAAATGGAATGCAGTCAATGAAATATGTATGTTGGAATACAGTTGATATAGCTAAACTTTGGAGATATCATTGCCAAAAACTCCTTAATTCTAATGTTAAATGGGAATATACTTAATTGTAAGTACTGGAGTTATGTGAATGATTGATTTACTCATAGAATTGAAAGCCTTTAAATGACATATTTCTCCTAATAGTTATATAGTTGTGATATTTGCTGTTACAGTAATATAAACACATTTACTGAAACTATTAGTTAAACATATAATAACTGTTTCACTCAATTAATAGACGTTTTTATCCAAACTTTTTAGGAAATATGTGTATGTACTGAAGTGAAGTGTATACTTGCCAAACATGGACTGATCAGGTTTAGTAAACTTAATGTGCATAAAGTGCTCACCACCTTTAGGATGGGTAAACTCTGGACAAAATCATGTTCAAACCTCCTTAATTCTAATAACATAATTTTAAAGGGGTATTTCTTTACTTGTAAGTACGTAATTTATGATAATCATTGATGCACTTATGGAATGTTGTTTGAAATAAATGGACCATATCCATAAAATAGATCCAGTGTTGGAATAGTTGAACAAGTCAATAAGTTCGATTCTTTCTGATTAAGATCTTTTTTATTGACAACGTTTTATTCCAAAGCTGAAATTTCATCACAGTTTTGTATTTTCCAAAAAGTCATTTTCTTCATCAGTGTCTTTCTTTCATGTCAGTAATTTCCTTCATTAATTCATTCTTCTTTAAAATGTTTTTCTTCATTAGAGTCATTTGTTCTTTACAAAAATTTGCTATCTCTTCTTAAGATGGATAAATGGATAGATGAAAATAGGTTTTTAGGTCTTGGCCTGTAAGGCCCTTATTTGGGGCCACAGAGTCGCCATATCTACAAGTTAGAATCTCCATTGGCTAAAAAGTATGTACACTGTTTTACAGCCTCTAAGTATTTTTGTTCCGGAGAAGAATATGAAAATAGGATTTTATATCATGGCCTGTGAGGGCCTTATTTTGGGGCACGGGGTCACCATATCTACAATTTAGAATATCCATTGGCTAAAGACTCTGCACACAATATTACAGTCTTCTAGGTAGTTTTGTTCTTGAAAAGAAGATGAAAAAAGGAAAATAGAGCGATGGGCTCTGAAGCTCATCAGGGCTTATATTGTTTAATGATGAAGACTGAAATAGATTTTTAGGTCATGACCCGTGATCCCTTATTTGGGGCCGCAGGTCATCAAATCTAAAATTTTAAATCTCCATTGGCTAAAAAGTATGTACAAAATATTAGAGCCTTTTAAGTCTTTTCTTTATAATTTTTCTGTCATGGCCTGTAATGCCCTTATTTGGGGTTTTAGGATTTTAGGTCAAAACACAAATTAGTAACATGTTTGAATGAAACAAACACTAGTCTGTATCTGTACAATGTACCCCCTACCCCTACCCCTCACCCCCACATAACCCCACACCCTATCTCATCACCCATCAAACTTTCGCCTACTGTAACCCAATACCCCAGATCCCCTGGTATCTAATTTAAGCAACTGACACTCAGGTATGCAATCCTATGCACTGACACCACCTTTGAGCTCTCAGCTTGGGTGATGACGGGGACAAAACTGAATTTCATAATAGCTTTAAAATGTGTATCCTTCGGAACAAAAAGATGAAATTTTCAAGTTTTAGTTTCCATCATAGAAAGATGATATTCTCCAAATTTCAAGGTTCTAGCATTACTAGTTCCTGGGGTGGAATTTAAGGTTTCAGTTAAACACCCTGCCAAGCCCATATTTGAGAAAGAATTTTAACCAAATCAAAAGCCTTAAATCTATATATTATAAAAATGTTATTCTGAAAATTTAGCTTTCTGTATCAAATAGTTTCGAAAAAGAAGTCGTTTAAAGTTTTGAGGGTAGACCCGCTGCCACGCCCATATTTAATTGGCGGTCAAGTTCAAATGAACATACCTCCAACTACATTTAATAAAGATGTTATTCTGAAAATTACAGCTTCGAAAGCCAATTGGTTTCGGAGAAGAAGTCGTTTAAAGGTTTGGGGGAAACTGCTTGTCACGCCCATATTTGAGGGGGGTCGGGATAAAATGTACGAAATAAGATCACCTAGATGCAAGGTACTTGCCCACAACATTTCAGCTTTGGGGATGTAGCAGTTCTGAAGGAGAAGTCGAAATTGTGAAATGTAAACAGACGATGCCCGACGGACAACGGACGGACGCCGGACAGGGACCCATGCCATAAGCCCATCGGGTCTTTCAGGCCTGATGAGCTAAAAGCAAAGGTTTTATGTCGTTTGACGAGTAAGCATACATATGTCCTGCTGTACTTGAAATGTTAGGAATATGCAATATGAAATCAAATTCTTTAATACGTTATCATCGAAAGTTATTGAAAAGTATGTCAAAGAATCATGCGTTGTATTTAGTGCATCTTTAACATTTATAATAGAATTACAACCACGTGCACAGAGCACTCATTTGGGTGGATGTGGCGCATTATCAAATGCAATATATTATTATTATTAATTCTGAGGAATGAGGTTGGAAAATACAGAACATGATAGAATACAATTGATGATATCGATGATATCGACTGTAGCATAAGATCGACTCTCATCCTATGGTTTCCCTCATCTCTAAAACTTCTACATGCCTCGTATATACTACAAAACAATTAGTAAATTTTAAAAAAGAGTAATCAGAAGATGACATATCCAACCCACATTATTTGTAAAACAAATCTTTGACAGATAAGTGTATATATACTGCCGTACTTCAGTTAGTGAAATACACATGCTGAGTTTCAGGTATGATGAAGTGTTCTGCTCCGATAGCAGATCTATCTTTGAACAAAGGTCAAATCCAACGCGTTTCAATTGGGAATAAAACATTTAAAAATCTGAAAATATCAAAAGGCACCACTTCAGTTAGTGGGCAATACACATGCAAAGTTTCAGGAAAATACATGTATAATGAAGAGTTTTGGAGCTGTGCTCCAAGAAACGAACCTGAAAAAAAAGAAATAAAGTTTTCAATAATCTGAAAATATCAAAAGATACCACTTCAATTTTGTGGTAATAAACATAGAAAGTTTCAGAAAGAGATCATGAAAGGTTTTCGAGTTCTGCTCCGGAAACAAAATGATTATGGACGGACGGACGGACGGACAGACGGACAGGGCGACAACTATATCCCATGGTTTTACATACCATTGGAATAATAAAATTGACAGTGGTTTGAAAATATACACATCAATTGCAAGAAATACTCATCAACAGGTATTAATATTTCATTTACGTTAAATGGTCGGATATCTATACCGGAATCAGCATCAATAACTAATGATGCAAAAGTCATCAGCTAATCACTGTAACAAATGAATGTTTAATAATCACTTATGAAGACAAGTGTCTATATCCTTAGGAATCCAGTTCATCTCAGCCACAATCTAATCACTTATGAAGACAAGTGTCTATATCCTTAGGAATCCAGTTCATCTCAGCCACAATATAGAGCTACCACTGCCATACAAACACATAGTTACATCAGTTTGTAGACTGTACTCATAAGTACCATCGTCATATATTAGACCTTATTTAGTTGACTGAATCTGGAGAGACAACTATGAAGTTACTCCTTGGTAATATCGTGATCACGTTATGCGTTGGGATCCAAATACAGCACTGGAAACGACTTCAATCAAGTTCAAGTGACTTTGGAACCGTATTTGTGCATGTTTTTGAACCGAGTCTCCTTCAGTGTATCAACCATTGCTCGCTTACAAAAGGATGCAGCATTGTCACTTTTGTAAGAAATGGTATGAGAGATGGGAAGTGTTCCTTTTTCAGTGTCATTAAATATCCATCAAGACATCTGATGCGAAGAAACTGTTCGAGAGAACGCTGCTTGGCTTATATTTGTACATTCGTACCAACAGTTAATGACCAAAGCATCGGAGCAAGCGAGGAAGAGGGGAATCAGAGCGTCAGAAGACGGGAAACAACCAAACCCTTAATTGTATCACACGAACTTCTCTCAGGGAGAGTTTCCATGATAAATCGGGATTCTGATGATGCTAACAATCAAAGCCTATTAGCCACAAACCATCTGACTAAAAAGGTTATAAATATTTGTGACAATATTTCACCACAGCTTCAATATGTATTTCGGGCTCATCACAATATGTCACCCTTTCAGCTTGCGAAGTATAATGTCAGTAAAAATCGCTTCGTCAAGGTGGGAAAATTTGCTCCAGTTAAGCAGTTCAGGTTCCTGGAGATGACTGTTGATTCTGTGGAAAAAAAGCTGTTTATAATGCTTCGAAGAAAGGACACTGGGTCTATGATTATTTCTGTTGATATGGATGGCAGCAACAGAAAGACAATAACGTATGGAGACATCATACACTATGGTTTGATTCTGGTGCCGGGTAAAAGGTTGTTTTACAAGAAATGGGATAAAATATTTGTTTACACTTTTAAATCTCACAACAAAGAGCTATTTCAAAGAGTTAATGACATGTCGAGGATGGTTGGAGTTGACTGTAAGGAAGGGTTTTTCTACTGGTCCATAAAAAGAAACTCAGGATCGACATATATTTACAGAAAATCCATCCAAAAACCGCACAATAATCCAACTAAAGTTAGCATGACCATGGACAGTCATCGTTCACTGTGCAAGCCTGGAACACTGAAATATACTAAAACTGAAACGGATTATACAATTTTGTCCTGTCCCAGCGGTATGAACTGTCATAAAGTGGAAGTGAACAGAGGAGTAAGAGACCTTTGCTTAAAATCCTCTAAAGTATGTACACGCGTGCAGAGAACAGGAAGCATATTCAAGTTGTCCAAAACCCACTTCTGTAATCTGTATGCATGAAGGGACACTGCATGATGTTGTTTAACTCTTATCATTGCCCAAAGTGATTAAGGAATCAGCTCTAAAGAGTGTATTCCGTATTGTTGTTGCAGTGTTTATTTATATCATTTTCCCACAGACTTAGTGACTTGTTATAAAAGGCTGATGCAAATTTAACCAAACTATGTAGTCCCGGTGCTACACTTCTGGGTCCCATGGATCAATGCATTAAATGCCCATTTCGATTTTTAATTTCGATTTTTAACAAGGGAAATGTTGTCCCAGAAACTTGAAACTTTGTTAAGAAGATGCTCAATAACAGTGGGAATTAAAAAAATGAAATAATGACGAATTCGTAGGTCATCTTCTTTCGGTGCCATGTCAGGTTTTTTTTCAAATAGTGTCAATGCTTGATATTACCTTTTTAGCACATCTACTAGCAATTCTAAGACATCGTCTATGAGAAGTACATCAACATTAAGTTATGTAAGAAGCAATCTCTTTGAATTAACATTTTTTTTATTGCAAGAGTACTACGTATTGGTTTTTGGCTTGATAACGGTGCTAGTAGTTTCACCGAAACATCGCACTCTTGACATTAAGAAGTTGTAAATCCATAAAACTTATCTCTGGTAGACTCGAAGTTAATCACATTTACATTAACACTTATAAATATATCACCCGATTATTCTGTTTCTGTATTATTCGCCTCTTAGGTTATTCATCAAACATCATTTTTACCTGGTGAAAATGGTATTTGAAATATGACATCGATGTCCAAATGAAATGACCATCACTAGTGCATAAAATCAAAAAAAAGCAAATGACACTTTCAACTTTTAGTGACACTGAGTAACAATATATATGTATATGTTAAGTTGTCAAGTACAGACCTCCCGCCAATGCTTTAATCCAATCCAGCGTTAAAGCACAACAATTGGATAACGTTACTAAAACAACAAAGTTCATATCATTGTGCGGTGCTTTAACAAGGTTATGGATGGACTAAGGATAGTGATAGACTGTTGTTTTAGCTAATGATCCCCTCAATTTAGGTGAAGATGTCGACTTAGTGTCGTCCACTTAGAACCTGGGCCCCGTTCCATAACAGCGAGCGCTTATAATCGCTTATTGATTGCTCAATGTAGCACTCAAGTAGCACTCAAGTAGCACTCAAGTAGCACTCAAGTAGCACTCAAGTATCACTCAAGTATCACTCAAGTATCACTCAAGTAGCACTCAAGTAGCACTCAAGTAGCACTCAAGTAGCGCTCAAGTAGCGCTCATTCTCTCCTGAACGACACGGTGCAAAACCTAAAAGTGGAAGTGAACAGAGGAGTCAGAGACCTTTGCTTAAAATCCTCTAAAGTATGTACACGCTTGCAGAGAACAGGAAGCATCTTCAAGTTGTCCACAACCCACTTCTGTAATCTGTATGCACGAAGGGACACTGTATGCTGTCGTTCAACTCTTTTCTTTTCCCAAAGTAATAAAGCATTCAGCCCTAAATGGTGTAGTTCGTATTGTTATTGCGGTGTTTATTCACTACTACTTCCTACTAGGTATATACTAGCTCTATAAAACAATTATTGTAAAGTATAGTTAACAGTATATATACACAATGATTAACCATATACTAGTAATACTACTTTGAATAAACAATCTGTATGTGTGTCTGTCTGTCAGTAATGAGTAGCAGAGATAATCTGGTGTAAAGTCTGAAAATATAACCCCCTTGAAAATATAACCCCCTCCCAGAATCTACCCCCGGAGTATAGTCAGGGAGCTCCCAGAATCTACCCCCAGGGTAAAATCTGGAAGCTGAAAAACATAATTCACACGATTTTTGTTTCTGAAATTTGGTACAGAGTGGGTGTTCACAGATATACAACATAATTTTAATTGACCACTACTTACTTACTACTAGGTATATACTAAATCTATTAAAGAATTATTGTATAATAAGTATTTTTAACAGTATATATATATACACAATTATAAACCATATACTAGTAACAAGTAGCAGAGATAATCCGGTAGACCCAAAGTCAATCACATTTCCATTAACACTTAAAAATATATGACTTGATTATTCTTTACCTCTGTTATTTGTCTCTTATGTTAATCATCAAACGCCATTATTTACTTGGTGAAAATGGTATTTAAAAGTTGACACCGATATCCAAATGAATGACAATCATAAGTCATTAAAATAGTCATTAAAAATAATGACACTTAGTGACACTGAGTAACAACATCTATGTAGATGGTAAGTTGTCCAGTAACAACCTCGGGTCAATCCTTTAATCCAATCCCGCGTTAAAACACAAAGATTGGAAAACAACATCGTTCATTTTATAGTGTTGTACAAGGTTATGAGGGGATTTAGATAGACTGTTGTTTTAGCTAACGATCCCTCAATATGGGTGAAGATGTCGACTTAGTGTCGTCCACATAGTACTTGATGTCACCGTCTTTATAAGCAGAGGAAACCAAGTTTTGGTCACATCACAGGCAACTGGCACAGTTCACCATGAGAGACTCAACCCAACTGGTTCCTGTTCATAATACCTCTGTGATGAGAGATTCCCTGTATGGTGAATATGATGAAGTGTTGGATTCCATTCCAGAAATGAACATATCGAGTGAAGACGATTCCAGAGACGTTGGTATTTTGCTGGATCACGACGATGACTACGACGATGTGTGGGAGTCTTCAGATCATCTGTTGAAGTTGCAGACGGAGTTGGATGTCCTCACCTCCAGAGCTCGTCTTGTCCAGTCTGACCGTCACTGTCGTCGTCCCCAGCCGTCCCGGAGACGCGTCATAGTGGACTATGAACAGAAGTGGTGGGAGCAGTGTAGATCACTTGGACAGAATAGTGAAACAGCTTGTAATGACATTCAAACCATCAGTTCCACATCCGACTTCTCCGATCAACAAGACATCAGTGAAAGTCCAAAACACAGCGACCATCACGAATACAGTGAAATTACAGAAAACAGCGATCATCACCATTACAGTGAAATTCCAGAAAACAGTGATCATCACGATTACAGTGAAATTCCAGAAAACCGCGATCATCATGATTACAGTGAAATTCCAGAAAACGATGACTATCACGATTACAGTGAAATTCCAGAAATTAGCAAGCCCGAGGATATTTATTGCCTTGAAACATTGGTTTTTAAGTCGCAGAATCAAAACAAGAAACCAATATGGGATCCGAAAAAACTGAAACTAGATTACAGAGGGTCGGTGAAGAAATCCTCTAAGTTGAAAAGGAAGATATTGTGCCCCTCAAATGACGACATGGGCAAATCCGGTCACCTTCTTGGAACTGTACATTAATCATTAAGTTCGTAGATGGTGTCTGTTAAGTGCTTTATATTCCATTTCCCAGTGCTACCCCAATACTCTGATGTGCTTACTTGTGTCAATAAATCACCTTTATATCTATAATAGATTTTGTTTTCATTATCGTATTTATAAACAAGAAGACATAGTCATCAACATCCCCCGCCAGAGCCAAGAAATTTGAAAACGGGCAATAATTCGAAATAATTGTGCATTACTCATTTTCATTCCATCAACGTATGTTAGCCCTCAAGCAACACACCAATTTTGGTTCTCCTTTCTTAAATAGTTTCTGAGAAAAACTGTCGACTTTGGAGATACCATGAACAAAGTCCAAAAATACGGAACAAGGGCAATAACTCCGGAAAAAATAATTGCACGCTTCTCATTTTCGAACTTCATCAAGGTATTCATGCCCTCAAGCAACTCATCAAATTTGGTAACCCTTTCTTAAACGGTTTCTGAGAAAAGCTGTCCCCTTTATCTCGGACGGACGCACGGACGGAAACACGGACGGACGGAGCCCAAACCTATATCCCCCTTCCACTTCGTGGCGGGGGATAATAAATAGGAGGTTATCCCATTTCTATACCATTGTTATTTTTCAAACATTTAACATGTGTTGGTATCAAAATAGAACTTCGCCATAGTTCCACAAAGTTGGAAAGTTTATTTTGCCCATTATTCTAATACATGTTTAATGGTCAAATAAACATATATAAATAAATTCAAACTATGTCACTGCTTAAGAAAAGCTGGACTACAATGAAAGATGTATAACATGTCAAAACCAATGTTTTCAAATGTCAAATCGTGTGTACTTAGTGCTTATGGTGTTACGGACTTTTTCGTTTGCCCATCTGGGTTACGTAAGGGATGCATATTGAGTCCTTTGTTATTCTCTTTTTTCATTAGTGAAGTATACTATGATATTATAAGTAACGTTAAGGATGGTATGTATTCTGATATCTTTGAAATCATTATTCTTCTTTTTGCGGCTGACGTTATTTTATTGTCGGACACTGTTATCGGTCTACAAAACCAGTTAAATTAGATAAATACACCGAATAATGAAAATTATCAGTAAATTTAGACAGAATTATAGTATTTAGAAAAGGTTTCCTTTAAGTTTTAAAGAAATATAGTATTCAAATGGACACGGAGTTAATGTAGTAAAAGGTTATAATTGTCTTGGTATAATGTCGAACTCAACTTTAAATATGGAAAAGTGTGTATCAAAAGTGCGTGGTAAACTAGCATTACTTAATTAAATGTAGTTTTCAAGTTATTCGATACTCAGATACAACTAATTACATAATATGGATCTGAAGTGTGGGGCTACCAACGATATGAATGTTTAGAAATTACTCGCTTACTAGCCTGTAAAAAGTTCTAAATGTGCTGGAATATCAACTCCAAATTGTATGACACATGGTGAATGTGGTAGAAACCTACTTTATATTAATTCACAGATAAGGTGTTTAATAAAATTGGTTGAAGATTCTTCGTATGCCGGAACATCGGCTTACAAAAAGAGCTTACAACATGACGTTTCACTTAGATAGCATCGGTAAGATAACATAAGATGGGTATTGCATATTAGACACATGATAAGGTTTTGTATGGCTTAATCAAAATGTTGACGACGTAAAAACGTGTTAAAAAGAAGAAAGAAACAAATATAGAAAGCAGTTCACGTTATGATTTGTATAGAAAGTTTAAGAGTCTATTAGAACCAGAAAAATATATATCAATCCTGACAAATAGTCTATTAGGAAAGTTAAATTTCAAATAAGACTTGGTCTGCTTAAACTTATGATAACCCATGGAAGGTACACCTCTCTTGAAAGAAATCAAAGACTTTAGCCATTGTGTAATAATGCTTTAGAAGATGAAATACATTTTACATTTGATTGTCAGTATTAAACTGAATTAAACACTAAATACACACCAGAAAGTTTCCTATCAAAGAGGAGTGTAACGGAAATTACTCAACCGTGGTGAGATCACTCATTGAATAACAATGAGTTGGTTACACACATGTGTGATACCACTGCGTGCTGTCGTAACGTCATAATCGACCCATGACGTCATAGTCGTTTTTGGTTGACGTCACAATGTTACCCGCGTGATTGCAATAGCGGGTGACCTATTTGCAAGTGAGCGTCGCTAACGACGGTTTTATTGCAATTCAACACTATTTACATCATTGAGTAATAAATAAAATACTAAACTCGGTCCCGGTTTATAACATTTTTATGAAACTCGTGAATGGCATCGGTATTTAACTCGCTTTCGCTCGTTAAAATACCAAACCATTCACTCATTTCATAAACATGTTATCAAACGGGACATCGTTTAGTATTCTATATATATCTCATAAAACATGGCATGGAACAAAGACGCAACTTGTTTAGTGGAAAATAGTGATTTATGGGTGGTTTGTTCATTTGTATATGCATAGCGCCAATGGAATGTAATTCTATACGAATTTCAGTGTGACAAATTACCTTTTTTTCCTCACAAAATTCTGTAAAATTGTGTTTTGTATAGGTAACATTGTATATGTGCAGAGGCCTGAATTAAAAATACTATCTTTGTCTTTTTGTTTTCAAAAAACTTACATATTGAACATCTTAGTTAAAGTATCAAACTTCAAACTTCTTATATTTGATACATCACATAGTTTGAAAGTATCATTGAGATCTGGGCCAACTACTTTCCAAGAGACGTGCGAACGATTGTCGGCCTCACCCGTTACAAGAAGACAAAGCAGTGAAAACGTGGTTATGATTTATTTCTACTTCTTACTACTTTTCCAAAAGATCCAACTCCAAACACCTTTGTTCCAGTCTGTCTAATTTCTGCCCGCTGATCTTAACTGAGGGACTAGTTTCAATCATGCTGGAGAGATATGGTAGAGCAAGACTCTTCAAACATTTGAACTTCAGAATTGTATTGGAAGCCAGTAAAGCTTCTAATTTCTAATGATAATCTCTTCAGCTGTGTACTTTTGGAGTTTACTTATTAGTAGACCAACTTGTAAATAAACTCCAAAAAATTTACAAGAAAGTGAGTTGGTGTGATCTATCCTGTTACATTAATAGTTCATGTACGTCTTCTTAGAATAGAATCAATTGATGACGTTTCAGGAGCAGAGAAACCAATTTGAAACTACAATCCTTTATGAACACTGGTAACATCCTCATATTCGTCCAATCAAACATCCCTTTATATCTTCGACCACACAAGATATGTGCGCATTGCACAGGAGAAGCATCTCTATTCATTTTGACAGTTTCAGAATACTCAGTTTGAAACGTCTCTGATTGCACAATTACCATCTGATTCAACCAATCAGGTTTCTATATTTCCAGCCGAAGAGGAGCGGGATAGCGCAGTGGTTAGCGCGTTCAGCTTCGGATAAAGAGGTCCAAGGTTCGAATCCCGCCAGGGGCACGGCAACTTTGTATGCAGTAGAGAAATGTTCTACACGCAGTAAGGTTTGGGTGCAATGCTACACTGAATTTCAGCGAAGTACCACCTATGGTTCGCTAGTTCCAGCCGATGCTCGCAGGTTTCACCCAATGCATAGCCACGTGGCGTTGCGGGCTTTCTCCCTGCCATAATACTAGCAGCCGTGATATAAGTGAATTACTCTTGAAAGCGGCGTTAAACCCCAATTCACCTCACCTCACCTCCAGCCGAAGTGCTCGATATGTAACAGAGGTTATGACAGAAAGCTGAAGGGAGTACCTCTGTTGGAAAAGAATTCCCACATGGGTGAAAATTTTCGTTTATTTGAATTGAGTTGAAATATAATTTTCCAGGTTGGTATGACCCAATGGGCCATAAGGATAATTCACAAACAAAAATGAGTGTCAAGACCCATACCAATTTTATTTTGTTGCTTACAATTACAATTATTACAAACTATAGAAACATTTTCAGTCGTTTTATTCTTCCTGAAGCCAATGACATATATACAGAAGTATATGTAAAATGACCACGTTTGATAGTTCCACATATCTCTATGTATCCAGACAAAACTCCATATTTGTTCATGATTCTTGATTCATATGTACAGATTCTCCCAACAGTGGGAGATTAATACAATTCACATAGAAAGCTTACAAAAAACGTCTACGGGATGAAACATTATACAACCCACTGTGCTTAAAACTATCAGTGAATACATGGACTGATAACAGACTCATACTCTCAAGTACATTTATTTCTCTTCGTCTCTTTTTTTATCTTCACCATAGCCTTGACAGTTGCAAAGGACGAATAAACATGTTTTGAAAATACATATTATGGGCTAACTTTGGTCAAATTGATTTACATTACAAACATGCTGAAATGTTCAGGAAATCAAAATGTCAATTTATTTTACTAATTGGCTTTGGACACATATTGTGAAAAGAGCACTTTACAAATATCCAGTTTATTATATTTTCCATGTAAAAAAGACTATATAAATTTGGCTAAGCAGTATATTTAGATGAAAATTAAATTGGCCAGAAGAATAATTCTGATGAGAAATTATAAACACAGAAAACATATGAATGACCTTGTTATCCTTTTGTAGTAGGAAAACAAATCAATCTTATAAACATCCCTTCTGGAGACGACTTATTTCTATCATGTAGTCTTCAAATGATAGCAACACGAAGAACAGGAATACTCCCCAGAAGTACATTTGTATATAATAAAGTTGTGTCATGTCACACAAGTTGCAATTAAAACAACATTCTTGGTTAGTATTAAACAAATCCTCGACATATGGGACTATGGAAACCTCATGGTAACAAGATCGTTTCCAGCATTAAGAAAAATTGTAAATTGATTGAATATTCAAATAGCACTACACAATTCACAAAATAAATGTTATTCATCAAACAAAATACCAAAAAAATATCAGATTGCATTTACAATGTAAACAATTTCTTATAAAGGTATGAAATACATATTTTCAACCAGAAACATCAACACCCAGCAGATTTACTTTTGTTTCCATATTTATTGGAAGAAAAAAATCAATTCAAAGCCAAATTACAATTATTAGAAAAATTTTTTTTTCAGAAATCATTTTGATTTGTTTCATACCAGATATAAAGGGACTAAGAGAAAAATGACAGCCAAGAATTCATACAAATGCCCTAGACTGAAGGAGAAGAAGAATTACATGATGAGAAGAGCGTATGAAATATTTACATCTCCGTGGTAAATTCGTATATTTTACAGCTGCTTCTTAATCAAGCTTGAAGGGAGGAATGGGCTTGGCATCCTCTTTCCATGCGACGTATATAAACATGGCAAGGATGATATGTACTACCACTATAGAGACTATTGCTGCATAGAAGTAACTGTTCTCGTGCCGCATACCGAAGATTGCTGAAAAGAAATCACAATGTGTTACAAATAACATTTTAAACAGACATACAAAAGTAAAACAATTGTCAGGGTGCAACAAAGAACAATCACTCTTAAATCTTTACTTGAAAGGCCCTAAATAATATATGATACCGGCAGTCTATCTAATACAAGTGGTTGATCATATTTCAAATGAATCCCTATAACGGATCTCATTAAAAACATTCTTATTACTCTTTACTTTCAACATGTTTAAAGGCATCAGCCTTACAGCCAACTCATGGCAGTATGTGGGCTTGTAAACAAGGATTAGACCAGTACTTTTTCTAAATGCGATTCCTTCAATAATGACTAATGCTTTGAAAACAGCTCTAACCCTATCTGCACTTATATCTAGTGAGTGAGTGAGTTGGGGTTTAACTTCCAGGAGTATTTCACTTATATCATGGCTGCTAGTACTATGGCAGGGAGAAAGCCTGCAACACGATAAGGCTATGCAGTGCGGTGAAACCTGTGAGCAGCAGCTGGAACTAGCAAACCATGGGTGGTAATACGCTGAAATTCAGTGTATCATTGCACCCAAACCTTACTGCGTGTAGAACAGTTCTCTACTGCAGACAAAGTTGCCGTGCCCCTGGCAGGATTCGAACCCCGGACCTCTTGATCTGAAGCCGAACGCCACTTATATATCTAAACAACTTTTTACTTTCTAAAATATACATCCATAAGAACAACAACAAGGTCAACAAGCAAAAACAAACCAAATTATTGTCAGATAAATTAGCTGATTTATGGAGTTTGGCACATAACTGAATAGAACCAACACTAATTATCATCAAATCAACAATAACACAACCTACACTTTAAGCTGTCTCAGTGTTAAGATAGTTGTAAGTACCATTTGTTAACATTGGTTTAGCACTATTTTAGAACTACTTGTTATGTTAGCTTTACATAAAATAAGGCATTTTCCTTGAGCATCCTTGGTAACTTACCTTCAAATATGACTGATTTACTAAAGAAGTAGGAGAATATGGGACACGTGATCATTGCAAGGCTAAATATAATCATAGTCCGCATGACTGTACTCTCACTCCCACCGGACATCCGCATACTGAAACAGGCAAATCATTTTATAAGTGAATGACACAATAACTGTATAATGGATACAACCTTAGTTTCAATGCATTAAACTTTTAAAGTGCTATTTAACTATCAAAATTAAAAAAATACTACTACTTCATGTTAATGATGCGAACTAGGGAATAAATATAGAATCTGTTCGCCACCCTTTCTTTACTTAGCGAAATCTACTATTCTTTCTAGTGGTGAAATGGTTCATCCATAGTATCGATGTATGCATCGTCGACCCCTGATATGAGTGCATCGATACTAAACTCTTTCAGACAATATATAATGATATTTATATCGCGAGGTGTATGATACATCGATGTATGCATCGTCGACCCCTGATATGAGTGCATCGATACAAAACTCTTTCAGACAATATATAATGATATTTATATCGCGAGATGTATGATACATCGATGTATGCATCGTCGACCCCTGATATGAGTGCATCGATACTAAACTCTTTCAGACAATATATCATGATATTTATATCGCGAGGTGTATGATACATCGATGTATGCATCGTCGACCCCTGATATGAGTGCATCGATACAAAACTCTTTCAGACAATATATAATGATATTTATATCGCGAGGTGTATGATACATCGATGTATGCATCGTCGACCCCTGATATGAGTGCATCGATACAAAACTCTTTCAGACAATATATTATGATATTTATATCGCGAGATGTATGATACATCGATGTATGCATCGTCGACCCCTGATATGAGTGCATCGATACTAAACTCTTTCAGACAATATATAATGATATTTATATCGCGAGGTGTATGATACATCGATGTATCATCACAAGACAGAAAATATCTCGAATTTGTGACCCCAACAAAGTTAATTTGTTGTCACATTTCATATCATTAAGGCTTATGATAACAGTATGAACTATCAAATTATGTATTTATTGCAAAACAATACTTTGTTAATTTGTTTTAAATATTATTACTTAAGTCAGTTTATAGTTATTATTTGATCCTTTCAGTTCAAATTTGACTTTATCTGTTTGTAGAAACCTCTTTATGACAGTGAACACCATTGAAACATTTGATTAACTGAGAATTTGGTATAGTTACTGGAGTGGAAGCCCCTAACTATCACATTAAGTCTAAGTTCTATGAAAAGAATTTAATGAATAAATATATTTATTTCATTTTGAATTTGTCTTCTTGAAGGTTTAAGAAATAGTTCTTGAACACCATTACTTCAAAGAGAGGAGCTTCCGTCGTAAAGCGCAGCTTTGCCGACGCTGTTCATCTACTTCCTATGGCCATCTTGCTAAGGGCCTTTCATTGTGAATACCAAACCAATGTTTACCTGTTCCCATGATATTTATTTTAGCTGAAGGGAAACATCTTTTTTAGGTTTTAGTGTTAGGGAAGTGAGCATCTTTTTTAGGTTTATAGGTTTAGTGTGGGGGAAACGACCATCTTTTGTAGGCTAAGTGTTGAAAACTACCATCTTTTAACCTTTTCATTAAAGATTCATATATTTGAGAAACAACAATCTTTTGTTATGGTTAGTCTACAGCATGGAGAATGTTTATGCAATTTATTTCATAATTGTTCACTTGATGAAAGATTGACATTGACTTCTCTGGGACAGAGATCGACATTGCTGATCCGATTGGCTCTATCCAAATGATGACTTTCTATACTATTTTTAGAACACTCTTTATCTGGGTAATGACTAAAAGTTCCAGCCATTTGTAGGTATCTTCCGTTTCCAGCCGTGCGGTTGAGCAAATCAGGTATCATTGACGCGTATTTATATCTTGGTCGTGTTTACTAATGGCATTCATTCACTGCAGCTGCCAAAGATGTCCGTTGGAGATTGAGTGACATGTAGATGAGGATGTGAAAGTTGAGGGAGCGTAGGGAGAGAATGCAGAAAGGAAATAATAGGAGAGGAATGAGAGAGGTAAAAAAAACTGATTAAAGAAAAACTTATGACTAAGGTTAAAATTATTACTTCTCTAAGGATCGGATTCTGCGCGAGAATAAATCATATTCATACAAAGGATGTTCCTCTTCCTGCATGTGCACTTGATTACAATATTGGTTAGGGATTCCAAAGGTACTCCCACTACACTAATCTACACTGGCTCTAGCCACCATTGTGAATAATATTGGTTAAGTCACTGTATGTTAGATAGATCGACCTGTTAATGTTATTACTTGTTTTAGGTTCTCCCCGAAATAAGGATGTGAAGTTATTTGAGCGCATATTAATTTTCCGTCAGTACAATATACAGTGACTTTAATATTTATATTCAGAACGGTGGCTAGAATAACTGTAGACTTGTGTAGTTTTGTACCAGTCACGATCCAGTGGTCTAGATTTACTAAGGTCCTTAGTAGTAAGGATGAGAGGTTTAATTTGATTTTAGCTTTTCATATATTTTCGAGACGATTATTGGTATGGTAGACAGTCATTGTTTATGTAGAAGATTTGCAAATAAAGAAGGATAAACATCGTATTTCATAAGCCTCAAAAAGGTTCATTTTTCTCAAATTATTTTACCACCTCACCTCGCAACACGACTTGATTCTGCCATCTTTGAGGAAGTTGACCTTCGCAGTGAAGCTCTTCACTGCGTTGGGCGAATCCTTCATTCAACTTATAAACACAATAAATATGCTGTTTAGAGCTTGCATTAAAATATTATCAAAATTAAAATATTTGCAAAATGTTTCGTATTTCAAGTGTTATTAGTAAATAATGGTATTTTTTTAGTTCATTCTAGCCTATAAAACAATTATTTTGAAAAATTATTTTAATGAAAATAGCGCTGCAGTAAATCATGTGCTCTTCCGGGTTCAAAAGTGGGCAGGACTGGAAATTGTTATCATAATACTACATTGTGTGTTCTTATTCATTAAGATGACCTAGTTGTCAGTGGGATGAATATGATATGACGTTCCCTGTTTTCACAATTATCATTTCGTGTGCTGATTTCGCCGAAACCATTTATATAGGGAAATAGAACTGGATTTCAAGTCGACGGGTCTTGTTCGCCATGTCGATCATTCAGGTTACAGGCTCTGGAGTGAAATCCAGTGCGGCTGCTGATCGCACCTCATTCATCGGGTCACGAGTCCCCCCAGAAGTGAAAGCTATTCCGAAGGCTCTGGTCAAATTGGAAAAGGAGACGTTTAGAAAATTGTTAACAAGTAATAATATACTAAAATGTATTATCCTGACAATTATTAACCATCAAGTATGATATTGCATACTTGAGTAATCTGAATATATGCGGTAGATTCGTAACCTGTGGATTCGAAGAAGTAGTATATTAATATACCGGTATCTATATGATGTTATTTGACTATAGATACAAAATACAACACCATGCATTGGGTGAAATACAAAACTATGAAATAATTGACTTGCAAGACTATTTATGTGAAATGACTATTGCCTTGATATGGATGTGAAACTTTGATACCACTTATGCGAGACCATTTAATGTAATTCACAACATGAAAGTAATGTCATGTTAGTAAATAAGGTTGTCGGTAGATCAACAATTTTTAAAAAAACAGGATGTTGTGATGTGTTTTGATTGTAAATGACTTACCGTACTTCATCTTCGCCGACAGCTGCTAATCTACCGTTTGTTGTTGATTGATGCTGTATATGCGTAATCTAACATGGACTATACATTATATTTACCATATTTCTATATTTATTTCAAACACAAACATTCTCCAACAAAAAACAACAACACTGATGGTTTTATTGAAATTCCTATGTCTACGAACGTCTACGAATCCACTGCCCATCTTTCTACAAATCCACTGGAAATTTACGTCTACGAACATGTCTCGTCTACGAATTACAATTAGTAGATTATCAGTAACTAGCATTGAATTCATTTGTCATAACAATTTTATGACTATGTTTATCAAGGAAATTTACATTATGAAGCGTTTTTGTAGCAGTTTATAACACGACTCCGGACTGATAACCTATTTACAAATGTATTTTCAGTGATAGTTACGTCAATAGGAGGAGGTAATGTGGAGTATAAGAATCTGAAAGATTTAATCAGTAATGGACAGACCGAAGAATCACTCACAGCCATCTACACCGGGCTAACAACGCTTCTCAAATGTGCACTTCGGCATCCTCAAACGTCACTCAAAATGGAGGTAAATATATCTAATTCTTTTATTCACACTTACAGTAATGCTATCAAAAGTGATTCAAATCAAAATAAAACAGCTACATTTTTTTCACTTTAAATTTCTGGAAATCATCATCATTCAAAAGACTCAAATTTAGTTTAGAATCACATTTTGTCAGTTAACAAGTGTCTTATGCTTTAAAAATTATATCACATTGCTTTTTCATATATTACATAGAAAATGTTCATTAAATTAACTTTCTGATTTCAGCTTTTTAAAGAGGACTTACAAGAACTCCAGTAAGTACTTGTTTTAAAGTTTCTAAAACAAATTTAGAGGAGTCTCTGCATATTTCTAAAAATAATAATTGATATAGCTTTTTTGTTATTAAATTTCAATTCATTGATCTTTTCAGAATACCTGCAGAATTTCAAACAGACATAGCCAGTGTCGTTTTTGGAAACAGGTAAGGGTTCAAATTCTAGATATGAAACATCTAAATGGTTCCACGGCCTGACATTTACAAAGATATGACGTATTTAATAATCTCGAAGGACATAACTTGTTATACGACCTCGCAGAGCAGCGAGTATTTCCGAATGAATTACCGTAAAGGGAGCTCACTCGTGCATTATTGTGTCAAGCACAGTGATTCCCTATGTTACAACAGATGGGCGTGGCTTGTCTTCAGTGCCTTCTCTACCCCTGGTGTATTGAGCACATCACTGTTAAACAACGCTATGTGATGGAGAAGAGTCACACAATGTTTGGGACATATATCCATGAATTTCTTTTTAACGCAGATGGAGGACCTAGGACAGTAGTCAACATTACAAGAAACATACCTTTTGATTGGTTGAAAGCTGCTATCCTGTTCTTCATTTCATTATTTGGTCGAAGTTTGGCCAAGGTCAACTGGGCATGACCTCAATATGTAATTCCCTCAAAGATAGGACTATGTGGAATGACTATTACAAGTTTTGAGAAGTATTTTGTTTATTTGTTAGGTTAACTGTGCATATTTACTGTCTTCATTATTTCAGACGACCAAAGATAGACAGACATGCTATTGAAAGTCGGCCGAGATT
Source organism: Gibbula magus (assembly GCA_936450465.1). Classification (NCBI taxonomy): domain Eukaryota; kingdom Metazoa; phylum Mollusca; class Gastropoda; order Trochida; family Trochidae; genus Gibbula; species Gibbula magus. Next base: position 76,987,307 of record OW388294.1, read on the forward strand.
ACCTAGCTTAGATTTGCTCAGGTGGAGAGCTGATGTTGCAATATCTACCAGGTGAGAAACGTTCCTTATCTTGTATTTAATGCGACAAACACTGCACTCGTATAGTAGTGTAGCGTCAACTCATGTATTTTGAATGAAATTCATGTGAGATTTATGGTTTTATTTCTGTTTCAGTTCACTAAACCGTGTCCTTGAACCTACTATAATGATGGAGATGACGCTCAGTAATGGCAAGATTCACACGTTTGAGGTGAGAGTTGCCTCCCTTTGTATATCACACATTTAGAGTGGGATTGTTTTATGGGAAATGTTTTTGATCAGTCTGATTTAAAATCGACCTTGTTCCGAGGAATAAACTTTGCAAAATAATGCATTTAGGTTCTGTAGATTCCTCGCCACAAGGTCTGAAAACACCCCGTATAGCTGCGTGGTCAGTACCAGTTAAACGCAGACAAAGCCCACTCAAATAGCTGACCAATCACATCATAGTTTTTAAACAGTTGCCGTTTTGAAAACATTCGGAACAGACGAAAGGATAGCTGCGCACCGAAAGCTTTTGTTGGAGGTCTTGTGATTGGCTAACTGAATTGCGTCAGAACATGGGAGTCTACGGGCTGTTATCAGACGGTTTTACAAGGAAACCTCCGAACAATATCCCAGTAGATGCACTATTGAACTGAACTGAACTGAATTGCACTAAACTGTCATCAAACAAGTCACAAGAAAGATGTTGACTGTCCATAGAATTTCTTCAGCAGATTTTGTGAAACTTTTCATATTCGTAGACTGTATTCACTAGATGATGGTATTATGCCATTTGAAGACATTTATCATCTATGACTTAATTTGCACATTTTATGCAATTTTGTGTCTACATTGCATATATCCAAAACCATGATACTGACAGAATTTATTCTATTTGAAAATATGTTTCAAATTTAGTTCCTGGGAAGCTTGCAAATTGCAAATCTCCCAACTTACCTCGACCAATTTGGATTTTAAATTGTCAATAAATTAACTATCCAAACCATAATTGAGACCACATTGGCAATGTTCCTTGTGCTAAAATCGTCATCAATGACAGACACTTGTTGTCTGGTCAATGTTCTTTATTTTAAGGCCCCTCTCCGGTTACATGTTCGTCACAACTTATTATTATTCACAGTAACATCAATAGTCGTCTGATGGCCAGACACTACACCATCATTTATCATCTGATATGTTTAGTTTTAGAAATAATACATCATTCAAAGCCTGATGAGCAACAGAGCCAATGGCTTTATTTTGTTTTTGTCAATAATTACAATCTGAATCTACATGATCTTAGAGTGACCATTCGTATTACCAAAAAGTATCTATAGAAAAATAATATATATAAGTTATTGAAGAAAGACTTCATTAAAGATTTCCTGTTGCTGTAAGTTGTGTTTGTTTATTTCAGGTATCTGTCTCGAAGTTTCATGAACTCCGGTACAATGTCGCTTATGTCCTGAAAGAAATGGAAGACTTAGAGAAGAGAAGTATACTGAAGATTCAAGACTGAGTGTAGAATGTACAGATTATTGTTATATGACCTTGTTGATGGGATGTCAGTACATTCATACACTGATGCACCATAATGTTTGTACGGCGAATATATCGTGAATACCATTTTCTTGTGCTAATAGCTTACCCGGTATATCATTAGATTATATTTTCATCAAATACAGGTTTTTTAAGGCCTCCACATAATTGATAAAATTACTGTCTGAATCAACCAATAAATTATTCTTTCTAAAACTCAACACTTGACACAATCTGACAAGAGAGAGTTTACAGAATATTCTTCGTCTAGTAGGTAAACAACATTTTCTCCCCAGAGAGGTTTATTTGGATGCATTCAAACAATTGACCATAAACATGCTGATAAATAAAAAAGGCGATATTTGAGACAAAAACTTGAAATAGTTCTTTGTATCATGTATGTCAGACATATTCAATAAATATGCTAATAAGACAGACCCTTTACAGTAAAAGGCTATTATCTATGACATAATTTGATAAAATGATATAATTTTTGCCTCTAGGGCATTTTGCTAGAACCAATAAAAAAAGACCCATTTAAAACAGAGGTTACGTGGGAAGAATATATAAATATTGACCATTTGGACAGGGTTTATGTGGGAAGAACTGACGTGAGTAACCTCTGTGGGGAGAGTACTGGTAAAGGGAGATAACTGTAAATAGGATATCAGTCATGGTGTATCAGTGTATGCAAGAGTCATGTTTGATGACATCCCTAGTTGTTATGTGTGAACAGCATTCCTATATACATAAACAAATATGTAAATATATGACCAAAAGAAGCTTCTAAAATGTGCAGCATGTGTTCTCGTGGCAAAATATCTGAGTTGTTGATGAAGTTTATTCTTGGATTAAAGATTTGGAGTCAGCTTATGTGTAAATTAAATATGATCCTGCTCCATTTGGGTATTTGTATCTGCAGTGTTACTTCAATCTCCTGATTTTCTCAACAGCTTTCACATCGTATCATGCTATAAATAACCAACCAATACAATGCAGTGCCCAGACGAAAAGACAGATAAGCAACCATCAAGTCACGACATTTCAATCAATCAATGAATAATAAGAAATCTGTGATATGAGGCCAAATCTGCTAAGAAAATCAGGGGCTTAGCCTTGCTGATACAAATACCATTCAGAATGTGTCCATTGAAATGAATTAATAAGAACAATATATTCTGAATAGTTTTGAATATTTTATTTATTCCAAAAGTCTTATAAAACAAAGTGATAAATCTCTGTAGTTGTATTTGAAGACAAGAAATAATCCCTAACAGTTCAAAAACATTATAAATTTGTTACGAATCATCTCAACTCGATGTAACATGGATGAAATCAGTCCCACTTAGTTGCATTAAATATGCATGATATTGGCCAGTTAGATTGATGAAATGTTTTCATATTTTATCGACTTGTACTTGTGGTTCAACCATCAGTTTTTAAAAACATTGATTTATTTATGAGCTGTGAAATAAATGCACATCATGTTCAGAATGTTTGTAATTGCTGTATATGTTCATGCTCTAAGATTTTATCATTTGATTTTGTCAACTTGATTGCTCTGATTTTCTTAAAGTTCTTGAAAACATGTCATTGTTATGTAGAACAAGGATATAGCAAACACAGATATAGCCAACAAACGGATATACCGAACACATTTATAAGTCCCATCAAGGTCCTATTTATAATATGCCAAACGTGAATAGCGAACATCGGATATTACGAACTGAATTCTTTAGTCCCTTAGAGTTTGCTATATCAGTGTTACACTGTGCATGGATGTGTCCTTATTTAGTTTACTTCAACATAACATGGATCAACTTGATAGGTATTGTCCCCTGCCATTTGTTGGATATAGTATTTGTATTTTGAGTTTCAACAACCACACTGAAACTAAATTAAACTAGATCCTGTTTCTGTTGACATTTAAATCCTTATTAATGGTGTCTTCTTTGTTTCTCTTCAATTTTGTACTGATAATTTGTGGATCATGTCACCTTAGTGACATTGATTGTTAAACAAGGCATTAATATATTTCATTGTTGAATATGAAAGGGTTTGTTCATTAAACCTGGACATTGAATAACATACCAACGTGAATTTATTTAATGTTTTTAGTAAGAAGTCTGTTGTTTTTAGTTCACTGTGTCTGATCCTGTGTGTTATATTCAGATTCTCTAAAATAACACATGATCTTATAAACTCTTACAGTGACATAAGAAAATCAGATTTAAAATAAAGTGTCAAACTTTTTTAAAAATAATTTTATATTCTCTAATTAGAATATATTGTATGAACGGGAAGGTTTTCTGGATAACAATACACATTAAAGACGTTATCCAGAAAATCTTCCTGTTCTTATGTATGCCACTTCTAAATGCCCTTCAAAGAACCAAAATTTACTGTCTTCATTTTCAGGATAAAAATTAAGTAATAAAAAATGTATTTCGTGTTACAGATATCATTTGTGAATTGGTTTAAGTAATATATGACAGACTAGCTGTCAGCTGATGATTAAAGAAGAAGAACTTATAAAACTGACTCATGGAGTTCTGTATGGAAGTCTTCCTTCTTTCTGTATCATTCACATAGAGAAGTCATCTGAGTGTCCATGTGTATGATAGTTTACTGTACCAGTGTGCAATACATACATCAACTCTGATAACAGAAATATGTCAACCTGAATAAACCAATGTAAAGAATAGCAACGTCTCTTGTTCTCAAGTTCTTTCAAAGAAATCCTCCAACATTGAAAACAGACAGTTTGAACTTTGAATTTTGAACATACATGTTCTGAATGTAAGTGTCACTTATTTACCTTTAAGCTCATCAGCTTGAAAGGCCAGAGTATTATCCGACTTACCAATCTTACCCCTAAGATTAATCTTAGCTAACGACAGAAAGATGAGTCCAAGATTGTGATCTTAGGGCTAAGGTTTATGAGGGAAATTACCTCAGATGGGTTAATGGCATGGCCAGGCGTCCGTGGGGCATCTGTCCACAGTTAACATTTTGGATGTCTACTCCAAAACCACTGCATCCCCAAAGCTGAAATTTTGTGTGGACATACCTTGCATCTAGGGTTTCAAATGTTGTTTACAGTTCACATATTGATATGGAGTGTAGTGAGTATTATTGAGGCTAGGTTTACGAAGACTGACACTGGTAGTGATGTATGACAATAAACTCGGCATCAAGACAGCCAGCAAGTCCAACGACGCCAGCATCTCAGTCGCAGCAAGTCCAACGGCGCCAGCATCACAGTCGCAGCAAGTCCAACGGCGCCAGCATCACAGTCACAGCAAGTCCAACGGTGCCAGCATCACAGTCGCAGCAAGTCCAACGGCGCCAGCATCACAGTCACAGCAAGTCCAACGGCGCCAGCATCACAGTCGCAGCAAGTCCAACTGCGCCAGCATCACAGTCGCAGCAAGTCCAACTGCGCCAGCATCACAGTCGCAGCAAGTCCAACGGCGCCAGCATCACAGTCACAGCAAGTCCAACGGTGCCAGCATCACAGTCACAGCAAGTCCAACGGTGCCAGCATCACAGTCGCAGCAAGTCCAACGGCGCCAGCATCACAGTCGCAGCAAGTCCAACGACGCCAGCATCTCAGTCGCAGCAAGTCCAACTGCGCCAGCATCACAGTCGCAGCAAGTCCAACGGCGCCAGCATCACAGTCACAGCAAGTCCAACGGCGCCAGCATCACAGTCGCAGCAAGTCCAACGACGCCAGCATCTCAGTCGCAGCAAGTCCAACTGCGCCAGCATCACAGTCGCAGCAAGTCCAACGGCGCCAGCATCACAGTCACAGCAAGTCCAACGGTGCCAGCATCACAGTCGCAGCAAGTCCAACGGCGCCAGCATCACAGTCACAGCAAGTCCAACGGCGCCAGCATCACAGTCGCAGCAAGTCCAACGGCGCCAGCATCACAGTCGCAGCAAGTCCAACTGCGCCAGCATCACAGTCACAGCAAGTCCAACTGCGCCAGCATCACAGTCGCAGCAAGTCCAACTGCGCCAGCATCACAGTCACAGCAAGTCCAACGGTGCCAGCATCACAGTCGCAGCAAGTCCAACGGCGCCAGCATCACAGTCGCAGCAAGTCCAACTGCGCCAGCATCACAGTCGCAGCAAGTCCAACGGTGCCAGCATCACAGTCGCAGCAAGTCCAACGGCGCCAGCATCACAGTCGCAGCAAGTCCAACTGCGCCAGCATCACAGTCACAGCAAGTCCAACTGCGCCAGCATCACAGTCGCAGCAAGTCCAACGGCGCCAGCATCACAGTCACAGCAAGTCCAACGGCGCCAGCATCACAGTCACAGCAAGTCCAACGGCGCCAGCATCACAGTCGCAGCAAGTCCAACGGCGCCAGCATCACAGTCGCAGCAAGTCCAACTGCGCCAGCATCACAGTCACAGCAAGTCCAACTGCGCCAGCATCACAGTCACAGCAAGTCCAACTGCGCCAGCATCACAGTCACAGCAAGGGCATCTGCGGTCAAGTGGGTCATCGACACAAATTGTTGCATCCGAGATATTCAAGCAAATGAAGTTCTTGCACCACCAGTAGACTGAAAATTAGGAAAAGCAGCCAGACAGGACAGAAGAAACCAATTGCTATTTATTTGATTAGCACCTCGCATTTTCCATAGAGTAGTAAAAAGATACATGGAATAAGAAAGAAGTCCTACGATTTATTGTAGCGGAGAACTTTCAGTCCCTCTTTAATCAATCTATAAAACAATATAATATTTCCAAAGGATCATTGCTAAACACATCCCAACTTCCAAACGCAAGGCATAACTCTTGCCAGTCTGCATTACTGGCTGATTTAACCCTTGAGGTATTTCCCTCGCTTTCTTGTGTCGAAGCAGTGAATCGCTGTACTGGAAATGCATAGCGGGCCTGGATTTCTTAACACAGATTTCTTAAGGAAACACTGCAAGGCCTAAATCAGCCAGAAATGTAAACTGGCAAGAGTTATGCCTTGCATTGGGAAGTTGAACACATCCATGCAAATGAATTGTTTGACGTAGTCTTTTTCAATTGTATGAGAGTTTGTGAGGTACATAATAACACAAGGATCTGTTTTGCTCAATGGAGTCAAACAAGTGAAACAGCAACTTCCCTACGCAAGCCATAACTCACGCCAGTCTCCATCAATGGCTATTTTGAAACTTGCTGCATTTGCTTTACTTTCCTCTCCCGCTATATTAGTGCAAATGCGGCAAGGTGCTAATTGAGCGATTACTTTGAAACCTCTTGAACACGGCCCTGACGTATGACTGTTCTTCCCGTGTTCACATACCCCTGGTCTATGTGACAGTGTCTCGGAGTATATATAGTACGAATACATGTATTGATGGTAGGGAATCAGAATCACTGACACGTTATGCTTGGAAACTTTGAAAGTAATACTTCATAGGTGATCTGGGTAATCATATACCAGTGGGCGGTATTGGTTCATTGTTCCCACAATAAGACGGCGTCATATCACCTCGTTAGCTTTTCGTTGAGTTATATAGATTGTTCACTAATGTATTCTTTGGACGTTTCGGTGTAGATGATATATCACAAAGTGACATTCGTACATACCAGGGCCGGCCAGTCATTAGAACAAAAACACTGACAACATTAAACTTCGATCTGCCTAACGCATCTACAAATACTTAAAGGCAGTGACCCCCCTTGAAACATTTTGAATGGCATATGGATGAACCACAAGCCTCCACACGTGACACCAACCCACTCCCACCTCTTTGAAAAATCCTGGACCTGCCTATAACAAATCGGGTTACAAACAGCAAGTGGTTTCTCATTTGAAATCCACATAGCAGGGACATAGAAGTTTTCTCCGCCCATCCTCAGCAGTGGGTGACCTCTCCGGATGCTCGGAGTCAAGGCTTGAGACGCCCAATACCACCACTGTGTTTCCGTTGGTTTCAAAACTTTTATCATAAAAACTAATGGATAGAGAAGTGGGTAGAAAATAACAATTTACAATTATACGTTCAAGTGTGATTTGATGTATTTCTATATTTTGTAAGCTATGAACAAGTTTATTATTAGTATTTACAAGAGGGGAGTAAATTTGGTCACGAATTGAAATCTTCAATCAGGTCCAGATGTTGTGACGTCATGCAAGAATCTAAAATAAGCCGGCGGTTCAACAAAATGAAGCGCTTCGTAGCGCTCATTGATCGCTCAATGTAGCGCTCAATGAGCGCTTCTTCTCTCTTGAACGACACAGTGCAAATTCCTCGAAGTTTGCTCGCCTTGCTCCGTAGCGCTACATTGAGCAATCGCGTTCAAGAGAGGTTTAAAAGTAATCGCTCATTGAGCGATTACTTTGAAACCTATCTTGAACACGGCCCAGGTGTTATTCCTCAAAACAGTATTCTTTCTTCAAATCTGTCTTTAAACAGTTCTGAACTGAGATATGAAATCAAATATGAACTGTTAACATTTCACAGGGAGTGTATATTGCTTTATTGTTCGTTCATGACGTTCATGATGTTCAATGTTAACAAACTGTTTATGATATTCAATGTTAACAAGAGGTTTATGATATTCAATGTTAACAAGATGTTCTTGATATACGATATTAATAAGATGTTAATCATATTAAATTTTAACAAAACGTTTCTGATGTTCAATGTATACGTTCGTGGTATTAAATGTTAACAAACCGTTCATGATATTCAATGTTAACAAGATGTTAATGGTATTCAATGTTAACAAAACGTTCATGATATTCAATGTTAACAAGATGTTAATGGTATTCAATGATAACAAAACGTTAATAACATTCAATTTTAAACAAACGTTCATGATATTCAAACTTAACATAACGTTCATCATATTATATGTGAACAAAACGTTCGAGATATTCAACGTCTACAAGACGTTCATAACATTTACTGTTTCAACAACGTTATTTCACCTTACTTCAGCTAAGTAAAAAAAAACCTGGGTGTTAAAATCTTATACTCGAACTGAGCTAAGTAATTAAGACCTTTTTCAATATTTCAGGAATTCAAAATTCAAGGCACTTGTACAACAGTTATGCAGAAACTCTTACAATATATCTATCCGAAAACGTCGCCTTTATACGAAATTACGACAGTCTAAAATGAGGTACTTTTATATGATAGAAAATTAAACATTAAAGTTAATTGGTGGTAGCAATGGCTTGTATATTTTAAGAAGACTCAATCAAATATTAACCAACTGTTTTCAGCATAAACTTCCGTAGTCTATGTTGATTTCTTCCCATGATGCTAAAGGGATTTACTATAATAAGGCATGATATATTAACAAACAAATAAGATAATCAATTTGAAGGAAACTTACCCCTGGTATTCCGACACCACCTCAATGATTAGACACATTAATTATTGAAGGAGTTTGACATGTACAACAATTATAAACATTGTAAATTGTTACTGAATATTAATCGTATTGTTCTGAGATCTATCGGGGTGAATCAATAATTACTTGTGTGTTGATGTCATTGTAATGACTTGAGTTTACTTGAAGACATATCGATCCGGTTCCAGTGGGAGATGCTGGAGTCCAGTGTACTCGCTCCCTCGCGCACCTGCTAGACGCTGGAGACACCTGCTGCCATGCTTACACGTCATGAGGGCAGCACTAGCCTTGTTGATGACCATTCAAGGTGAGAAATTTATTTTTCACTGTTTTAATTTTACTGACATTACTTCGTTTTGTGACGTCAAACATTTATAAGAATAAGCTGTGAACGCGAAGACACCTTTAGCTGGACACTTGTTCATGGCTATAGGCTGATCAGTCGTATGTATCGTTATTAATGTGGGGATTCGTACCTATTTTACTTATATTACCTCAAATCCGCTTTCGTAAAACAATACTATCATAAGTTTAATATATTCACCGAACAATGCTTATACAGGAGGACCCGTTATTTTATTATAGAAAGAGATTTAGTTTTAAAAAATACTTTGTTTTTTGTTAGTAAGTAATTCAATCACCATGGTCATTAGACGAAGGACTAATTGACCATGTGTAGGTTATTAAAGATTATCAAATGTTAACATTTTATTGGTATCGTCTATTTATTACATAGTTGAATGTCTACTGGTCCGAAAATAATACTAAAGCATACGATGAAGTTATTACTCTATTAGAAAAACTATTCGTCCAGAAACCGGTACTCTCTTAAACGCCGCTGGGTTTAAAGGGGCAGTAGCACGTTTTTTCGTTTAAATAAGTTGATGAAATTTATTTGAAAAATAATTTCACCAATAGTAAAACACCCTTCTCTCTTCGGAAAATAAAGTTCAAAATGAATGTACATGTTTCGGTAAAGCCATGGGACTCGTTTTTGTAATACAAAATAATAAATTGTGTTCACAATAAAATGGCCACCATGCAATTTTTGCTTTATACGCAACATAGTTTTTACCACTACAGATAATTGGTAAATTTGAGAAAAACATTTTTTTGCAAAAACCGTGCTACTGCCCCTTTAAGCTCTTTGTTTTAAAACAACTTACCTTTAATAATCGGGTCTTTGAAGAGCACTTGGAAGTGCAATACATAATCTGTCTGATGAAGAAGTAAGCATATACTCAGAAACGTCGTGTATTTTCACAATAATAAAGTTACGATATATAGAACATTCTTGTTTTCTTACCTTTATAACGCTAAAACAGACGGTCGATACTGGACAGTTGGACGTATTCCATTGAGAAAAAAAATTAAAGTTTAAGAAAAACAAATTATTTCATTTTTCACCGCATAGTTATCAAATTGCTTATGCATTTTCTAATGTGTCTAATGGTTTTAATTAAATTGTAATTACAAGTTTCAGTGACTAATAATTGCTCCGAGTGTGCATTCCTCTTGTGTCACGTTTATTAATGCTATTTTATGCTATACAGCAGTTCGTAGAATTAGAATTGAAATGTGTTTCCCTAACATGGTATTACAGCTACCCAGTTCGCAAATGTAAGATACTTTTTTATTACATTTATCCCGTTAAATATGATATTAATATACAGTATTGATAATATTTTCCTTTGAGTCCTACACATGTACATTTGCTTGAGTGTATGATTTAAAGTGTTATTTCACTGAGTAGAATATCATTGTATTTCACTCAATGAAAACACGGATTTAAATGCCGTATTTTAATTACCACTGAAAACATAATAAATACTAATATATATATATATATATATATAAATATATATTCATTCCTTATAGGTTTTGTAATTTTGTTGAAAGACATTTAAATTTGAGTTAATTTGAATGAAATAATATCTTTGGAAATAACCAAGAATGGAATAGATGTATCTGCGTGTTTACTGTTTGCTGCCTTTACCTCCACTAAGATTAAGTTTCCCCATGAGTGGTTGTATCTACTTGTATGAATAATGGTTTGTCTTAAGGCATGATTGGACGAGGAATTCTTATTTACAACAACGTGTGCTATGGATTGCAGCGTCTTCATTATTTATAACAGTTGTAAATTTTTTTACAGAATTTGCAGTCTAAAGCATACGTTGTTGTCTTACTTACCAACTTCTAAATGCCTATCAAATAAAAACATTTAAAAACAATCAATATTCAATTTTATTTTCAAAATAGTAAATTTAGTATTTCTGCAGTCAGCAAATTATGCTATTGCCCACCGATTTCGTACACCTTAAAGGGGCACGTCACTAATAGTAAAACACCCTTCTCTCTTCGGAAAATCAAGTTTAAAAATGAGTGTACATGGTTCCGTAAAGCCATGGGAATCGTTTCTGTCATACAAAATAATAAATTGTGTTCACAATAAAATGGCCGCCATGCAATTTTTGCTTTATACGCAATACCGTTATTACCACTACGGATAATTGGTTTGTGTAATATGATGTTTTGCCTTCTAAAGTAAATATAAATGACATAAACTGTTATTATAAATGGGAAATTTGAAAAAATACAATTTGCCAAAAACGTGCTACTGCCCGTTTTAAAGTATGCGTTTTTTTCGTAGATAAACTAAAGGCTCATTGGATATCGTATATACGTTTTGATAAACGTAGCATACAGTCAGATACAATTTACTACATTCACGTGGTAGGAATTTAAAAGTCATTAAAAAGCAATATTACAATGAACTGATTATCAATTAATTGTTTCTGCAAAAAGACCGCGTCATTAGAAGCCAGCCTGGTGTGTCTTAATTTGAGTAATTTGGTATTAGATAAAATATTATATTCGTGGTCACAACCTCCTATGTTTACGACACCGATGCCCAAAGATCGACATATCCTCTGGTCCCTATCAGAACAATACCCACAGGCACTCATGTCGTAAACACACCGTGGTAGTTAAAGATGCATCAATTGTGTTTCATACAATTTATATTTTAACATTATCAACCCAAAGTCTTCTATTTGTCTGGTATAAATAAGTTTCTAAATTTACGTGTGACTAATTGACGCGCGCCACACGCGGTGCATTGTCCGGTTTTCGATCAGAAAAGGATACTTTTACCTTTATATCGTTGGTATACTGTATCAACTATCATCAACATGGCAATTTTCGATAACAGTCAATACTTCTAAAAGATTAACATCATTTATCATGTTTGGCATATGCGATCCACAATAACACAATGGATGTACACTTTAATACACTTTCCGTAACGACGGGGACGATGTTCTCACTGTTCAACATATTGTTACGACTAATCAATCAACTAACAATGTATGAACGGGCAATCTCTGCATTCTGTTGAGAATCTTGTGTATGTATACTTATCTTTAGAATGAAACTCAATACGTTTTTGTTAAAATAGAAAACTGCTTTGTTAGAAAACCCCGTATGCAATATTTGCAAGGAAAAACGCAAATCCTGTCCAATATTGTTCAAACAATAGAAGAAGTGAATATTATGCAAGAGGAGAAATACCAAGTAATCTCATGCATAATTCGTAGGCTTGCTTGGCGTCCGGTACATCCGCCCATCCATAAGTCTGCAAACAGCATTTTCGACTTCTATTTCTACTACTACTGCTAATAAAAATTGTCTTCGACAAGATCTTAAAGGATGATAGTGAGTCTGCATATTTGATGTTCACTGGGGGCATATTCCATAGTTTTGGTGCTACAACTGTAAAGGCAGCTTCGGCTACTACTACTACTACTACTACTACTACTACTACTACTACTACTACTACTAACCATTATCCCCCGAGAGCTGATATCTTGTACTAGTACCTTGATCAAAGGGGGCAATAATTGGTAAATTTGCAGACTCTGTTTTGCCTCATAGAGATCACTGATGTCATGGCCTAAACATTTTTTTTAGTTTACATCTCCAGAAACAAAAGCCATAGAACGCTGAATTCCTATGTATAGTTTCTTTCAGTATAATGGGCCTATGACGTGTGGTTTGGAGACTTTCCGACGTGAACTGAGGGCAACATGGTCACACGTATAACTGATTCTAGAACATTTATGTTTTATGTTCTAGTCAAAGTCAAGTCAACTGTATTTAAGGGCCCCGGTCCACATACACAATATACATATACGAATGATAGATATAATACAAATGATATAGAAATACAAACGATGGAGAACACCACTAGAACAACATGACAGGCATTGCTAACATGTGTGCTTTCAGGACGAGTTTCAATCATTGAATATTTCAGTTCTTAGTTTCATACTATGTTTGATAAACAGTGACAAGTTATTATATTGTCATTTTGAGAATACATTAATGATATAAAAGCGAGAGCAGTTGGTTTTGACAAATAGAAATCAGGAATGTATTTTCTATTGTAAACGGAGTAAAATGGAGAAACAAGCATGACATGGGTTTCGTTTTCAACTGCTAATGCATATATAATGGACACATGCCTGTGCTCTTTTCGATGTACATGTTTCTGCCTTTATTAATCATTGAATTGAATGTACCAAGTCTACATTTGATGAATAAAATAGACAAATATTTTTTCTGGTTAAGTTAACTTTTAAATGTCCTGTAACTATCATACCTTGAGCTATCATAAAGGATTGAATACAAATCTTGATAAAACATATTAATAACTTTATTTTTAAAGTTATATAAAAGTAGATTAATAATTCCAATTGTTTGGCTCATCCAAACAAAGCCAAAACCGTGAGAGAACAAAATGTTTCTTACATGAGATGCCCAAGTGGTTTTGCAAATATCATCTAAATGCAAAATCATGTTATAGGCTAGCTTTGGAATTCTATGTTCACGCATACCAATAATCTTTATCCAATACGTTAGGCATTTTACCAGAGAATTTGTATATAACGAGTGTTTTCCACATTCGCCGTTAACCATGCAATTTGGTGTTGATAATCCAACGGATAAATATATATTTACAAGCCAGTAGGTGAAGTTTTTCAAGGCAGTCATAACTTTGGAATCCCCAAATGTCAGATCCATATAACATTATCGGTTGTATTTGAGAATCGAAGAGTTTAAAAAATACGTTAGGGGAAGACATTCCGATTTTAAATGAAACGGACATGACGTTGAATAAAGCTTTCTTCGCTCTTTATACTTAATCATCAACGCTTTTGAAAAATTCACAGTGTGGGCAAACAAAATACCAAGATATTTATATTGACTATTAATCTTAAGTTGTAAACCATTAAGTACCCATTTTCATTTGCAGCTAACGGTCCACCCCTTCTGAAAATTACAATGTTTGTTTTGTCATAGTTAACCGATAACTTCCATTCTTTTGTGTAACGTTCCAATATATTACGTTGATTAAGTAATCCTATAACAGTGTCTGACACTTAACTGATATCATCAGCAAAAAGTAGCATTAATATTTCAATTATATCTGGGAACATTTGAATACCATGCTTTCCATTATTAGCGATATCATAATACAATTCATTGAAGAAAAATGAAAACAACATTGGGCTTAAAATACACCCTTGTCTTAATCCAACCGGATAAAACCAACAGTATCATAGATTAGAACGATCTACAGAAAAGAATGCATTTTTAAAATCGATAAATGCAACATACAATTTGTGTTTTCGACGTGAAAGACATTTCTGGATAATTGCATGTAACGAAAAGATATGGTCTGATGTAGAATATGTTTTTCGCAAAAATATTTTACCTTATACATCTATTATTTAGATTATAAAAAATTAAAACCATTGCAAAATATGACAAAATCGTGTATACTGTATGAAAACCGCGATAGTTTATGCTACAAAAAGTGAGCAAGTTAGAACACTCCTTTAACGCTAACAACACAGCACACATCGATGTGCTTGTCTGAAGGCCCGATCTGAAGAAGACGAGGGGAAGTATTATACGACACGACTACAGTGTATAGAAACACTTGCACTGGTCGATATCGATAAATTTGTGTTTGAAGATAAACAAACTTAACACCAACTTGACAGAACAAAGTTGAGTCGATAATTCAAGCTTTTAATGTAAAACAAGATAGCACATTGTCATGGGCTGATTGTGAATGTCGATATCTGGAAAATGTTTGAAGACAATGGTAATGTTTAGACACGAGTTGAGTGCTGTAATGACATTTCATGCTGGATCAGGAACAAGACACAATACTCGAAGGTCGTTTCAGGAGCTTTCTCGAAATAACTAGAATAGAAACTACGTACTTGTTATGTGTATAGGCTTTAATACCACTCTAAATTGTTAGATTGAGCTTTCATGGAGGTAGATGGTTTTAAAATGGATAATCATAAGTAGGACACCACGTCAATGTATCTTTACGATACATGTATGCTCAACATATCGTTCAATCACACGTCTTATATGCTGCCTTGACCACATGATCTATTTGATTTCATATCCGCTTTTTATACTAATATGCGAGTATTTTATTGATAACTCCATGATGATGCAATAATACTTATATATATATATATATATATATATATATATATATATATATATATATATATATATATATATATATATATATATATATATATAATACTTATATATATATATGGTCCTTTCCATTTGAAAACCGAATATTACATTTCAAAATAATTCAGTCACAGAAGTTTGAGTTTCAATTGAAGTTTACAATATTTAATATCATCAAAAGAAGATACTTTAAATTTACCTTGTGAAAAATCATGCCTCTTCTGAAATATTGACTTTATCGACATTTCTTCATGCATGACCATAGACCATGACTAGAGGCGAACAGTACACAAATCATCAAACTGCAAGACCAGCACATAAGCCGCACCGACCAGACGTGTTTAGGTTCATATCATAAAAGCAATCGAAAGAATTTGAATGCTGCAATTGACCTGACTTGTATCCTTTCACACACTTTCCGATGAAACTTACACCCAACAGATTTAAATGAAAATCAAACAATGTAACACTGCTATACATAAACTCTTTCTGGTGACATCAGTGTTGACTCAATGTTCACTCTACACGTCTAGTTTCTACACTCCAACGAACAGAAAACACTGCCTTTTTAAAGGTTTCTTTCCCCGAGTAATGTTGATATTCCCAGTGAAATAGATGAACAGAACATTCAACAATGGACTTGATGCAGCAATTCTATAATCAATCTATGTAATGAAAGAATTGCTCCTAAGGCAGCTATTATGTTCACCGATAGACGGCTTCGGGAGAGAAAAAAACGATTTTCGCTTGTTTTGTGTCAACAGGAAGGTTTATAGATGTTTCGACGAACGTTGACGAACGACGACGGACTCTGAGGAAAGATGACGGACTCTGAGGAAAATTGACGGACGATGACGAACGACGGTGAACGACGGTGAACGATGACGGACGATGACAAATGATGACGGACGATGACGGGCGATGGTGAACGATGACAAAATTAATGATGAGGAACGATGACGGACGATGAGGAACGATAATTTACGACGACGAACGATTACTGACGATGACGAATGTTAACTGACGATGACGAATGTTAACTGACGATGACGAACAATGACGGACAATGACGAACGATGACGAACGATGATGAACTGTGACGACATTGATAACGGTAAACACAATACTTAACGTTGAATGATAGTCATGTAACACGTGTACATGTATCACTGATTTGTTGACCTACTTACGAGAACAATGTTAATAATACCTGTATTTGTTTACAGCTCCAATGTTTGAACTGAACGTTATAGACAACAAATGACTTATTTGAAACGCTATCGACTCTAAGTCCTTGAATGGACACACGGAATCCATACCCTATGCACGTGTTTTATGAAATAAAAGAAGATATTGAACACGTGTACCATGAACGTCTTTGAACAAAGATGAACAATTCAATACCAAGTTTAGAACAAAACGTATACCGTGCGAAAGGAAACTTTAAGAATAAAACCAGGGTCGGTTAATGGCTCCAGTTGAACGAGTTCCCCGGTACATATCAATAGTGATGGACGTCATTTGCGTAAGTGAAAATTCAATTCGATTTTTAGGATAAAATCTATACCCAAGGTTCGATTCACTTTTTGTAAGATACACATGAGATATACTAAACAGAAATCGATTACGCATGACGTGTTCAACTCAATACCCACAGATAAGTATAATCAGCAAGGCGAACAAATCATTAAAAAAATGTTTGATTTTCTGTCAACATTTATTTTTTCATTTTCATCGAGATATCTCTTGGAATTCAGTAATCTTATAATGATGACCAAATTCAGAGAAAACTTACATTAAAATGTTACAAGTTACAGTCTTCATTGATGCTTTGAAGGCATTCTTTCTTAAATTCTACTGATCTGTGACACCGCGTTTACATATTTGTTAGACTGAAATCTGTTTCCTTATAAAACTGTCATGAAATTCTATCGAGAATTGTTGTGTTCTTGCGTTCGACTCAGATGATAACTTTTAAAAGATGTGACAGGTGCCTGGAATTCTGTCACAAAGGAATCTAAGGTTATCACTAAGGTAACCCTCAATATTTTAACATTACACTAAGGTTAACTTAACTTAGTGATTTACGGTTATTTCGGTGCTTTGTGAAAGGATGCCCATTATATTTTTCAATATCTACGTGAAATCATCAGTTTTCACTAAATATTCGCATCTTTTTCTATACATTTGCTAGCGGTAAGTGAGTCATCAGTAGTGACATTCCCACATATGAACATGTTAAATGACTCCGCTAGAATATTTTACATTTCACACCTCATCCGTGTTCTACACCCAGGTGTTCTCGCTGAGTACTGCCCGTCCTACAACGACTCGTACGGGAGGTACAAGAAGGGCTTCTACTGCCCCAAGCTCCACCATCTATGGCGGCTGAACTACAACTACTGCTGCGGTAACGACACGTACCATACCTGCTGTAACGACATCAACATCAGCATCTTCAACCACACAGAAACCGCCATCGATGCTTATTGGCAGGAATAGTAAGAATAGACCGTGTTGTCATTTTCATTATCAATAGACATGTACATATATATCTGTAAAGACTAATTTTTATTATCATTAATTTACATAAATTTAATGCTCAAAGTATTCAGTTGTCTTCAGCCTCTGAATATCACTATTTAGAGCCCATAACCCAGGTATAAGTAATATTTGTGAATGTGATAACAATGTGGTATTTTCCCAATGTTATACCGTCATTAGTTATCATTTGTTCTTCGAATTGGGTGTTCACAAAGGCATGGAGAGTTGAATACGATACGTTGTACCCACAGGAACTCGATATCGTAAGTAAAATGTAGATAAAACATAGGTAAAACAAACTTACCTCCTATATGTTATATTGGGGGTAGGTTTGTTTTACCTATGTTTTACCTACATTTTACTTACGATATCGAGTTCCTGTGGTTGTACCGAAAGAGTAGTCGATTATGGTGGCCTAAGTTGTGATGGTCCTCCAGACTGGGACAGTGTCCTGCATCTACCTTCGATGCACCTTAGTTCTTCTTGTTGAGATATTTGAATACTATCGTGCTGTATAACAAACCTGCCTACGTTCCAAAGGTTCATGAATCATTTTTTATGTAATGCGTTCATGATGTCAATTTTAAAATTGAAAAAAAATATACCAAACGTTAATCTAGCTATCGACGTAATTATTGAAATGCTAGAATCAACCATACCAATTATTTCTAATCATGCAGTAATATAGTAAGTGCATAGAGTCACGGACTTACTAATCGAAGTTCGTGGTATTGTTGACATATGTGTTTGATTGTCTGTGCATCCATTCTATCACCATTGTCTCTGTGTTTGATTGTCTGTACCATCCATTCTATCACCATTGTCTCTGTGTTTGATTGTCTGTACCATCCATTCTATCACCATTGTCTCTGTGTTTGATTGTCTATACCATCCATTCTATCACCATTGTCTCTGTGTTTGATTGTCTGTGCATCCATTCTATCACCATTGTCTCTGTGTTTGATTGTCTGTACCATCCATTCGATCACCATTGTCTCTGTGTTTGATTGTCTGTACCATCCATTCTATCACCATTGTCTCTTTGTTTGATTATCTGTACCATCCATTCTATCACCATTGTCTCTGTGTTTGATTGTCTGTACATATATTCTATCATTGTCTCTGTTTCAGTTGGCCCTACTTCGCCTTCATCGGAATAGCAGTTCTCGTCCTCATGTTGTCGCCATTTCTCGCCCCGCATCGGCGTTCTGTTGTATCCAAATAGTGTTATACACGCCAGCAGAGGACAGTTTGCTCAAACCGTTTCTTTGACTGTTGCAAAATAACTTTTCTAAGGTTACTTTTACTGAAAAGCTTGCTTTGTGGTTTACGATGACCTGAATGATGAATGAAAGGAACGCATGGAACACCGATAGACTAAGGGGCAAATCAGTTGCTGAGAAAATGGAACCTGATGTCTGTTGGGAGAGGAACTTACTGCGCTAGGCGGGACCTATAGCAAAAATAGAGGATATCATATGAGTGTCTCGATCATACTATGCGACACAAGTGCCTGAATATTAGTATTTCCTGAGCGAGAGCGAGGGATATACCGATATTCAGGCACGAGTGTCGTAAACATAGTATGACATCGAAACGAATATAATATTTTGTATATTACCGAATTAAGAAATTAAGGAAAACACGTTAAAATCCACTTTCAACCATAGGTTGACGACCCGCTGTCGCTGCATTTAGAACGCATCGTCATAGACGAAGAGTGACGTCATATCATTGTTTATGACGTCAAGTAACCATGACAAAGTGATATTTTGCCCTAGGGCATCGTATGAAAAATATGAACCCCGCTATGATTGTCCTTGTAGGTAATAAATGTAGATACAGTGGCTTATGTGCAAAGATAATTGGTTTAATATATCTCAGATGTGCGTGCGTCAAGGCCTTCACATACGTGCCTTATTGAAGTGTTTTGCAAATAAATGAATATTACGTCTATGTTGTTTGTGTTGAATTTTGTATTTGCCAATATATATTGTCATTTACGACACATCACAATCAGTATGAATTCAAAATACAGAATTGTAGCATACGGATTTAACCATGAGTTCAAAATATTAAACAAATACTCAAATACATTTATAGACACAGCCACTGGATACACTTACTCTACTCACGTTTCTAAGAGATAGAATAAACCAATGGTATTAACGACAGGAAAACCTGCTCAGCGTCATACAGATCTCCGTTGTTAATGGAATTACCACAAACTCAGAAGTCTACATATAATAAATCGTCAGTCATCAACTGGACTGGGTAGTGGTCAGATACATGACATTCAAACATACAAGGACTCCATATGTTATACTCTTTAAAGCCTCATTATCTGGCAATTTGTAATCAGGCTATGAACAATATAATTGGCAATTAATTTTGATACTTTTAAGCAACGATGTTGACAGAATTTTATACAAAGGATGATGAATTATCAATAATTTTCCACCGGTGATATTGAGTGAGTGAGTGCGTTATTGTTTAACGCCGCTTCGGCAGTATTGCAGCCATTAGCGGCGACCGGTGATATTTAATGTGACAATAAAATGAAACGGTTTGATTAGAAATTTCTTTTCTGATCAATTATTTTGCCAGGTGATCTCTTTTTCAAACGATTTCGATTTTCTAAGAACAGGAACGTTCTTAAATTCAGCAGAACGTCAATTAAACCTCTCATATATATGTTCTGAAAGTAAAATATACAGCAGATATTTTAATATAGCCCTGAAATCCTTATATTAAACAGAACAGAAGTTGTTCCATTGAGGTTCTTTTACGCAACTGCACATCGTCGACAAGACCGGGGGCCATAAAACAACCTTAAAGGCCTTCACATTGACGTCGTTACCCTCTGTTCAATTCGTTACGATCAGTTTTTATATGTCTCCTGTGTATCTACTATTTGTCAGATTCAGTGTCGGTTTTTAAGAAGGATATTTTCCTTAATGTGATCGTTAAGCCTTGTAAACAGTAGTTCAAGGAAATAAGTTTTTGGGATATCATATTTCTGTAATTTAATATTTTAATATTTAATAATATTAATGTAATGTTTCATTATTTTCTACCATGATATTGACAAATTTGGAGAAAATAATATTGCCCAGAATCCCTCCTTAACAAAAATGTTGCCACATTTTTCAGACGGAACAAAAATAACAGTTGAAAAAAATATTTTTCATTTACACAAGAGCAAAGTTGCTTTTTAAGGCCTACTATCCATAGAATGTGTTTCCACTCATCTCTACAACTTCTCTTCAAACTGCTTCTGGAAGAACTAACAACAGATAGATTCACAGGCTGTTGAACTATTAATGCATGCATTGACAGTCGGCGGTTGACTGTAATGTCTCCATTACGTATTCGATTCTCACAGTGGTGTCTTATTTCCCTGAATTATTTAACGGATTGAATCTCCAACTTTCTTCAAAACATAATCTTTCATCCATGGGAAAATCAACTGTTGTAAATTATTAACTTCTTTCTTAGTAAAACGTCTTGGGCCATTGACTCCAGGGCAGAATGTAGACCGTTTAAACAAGAATACAAAGACGGGTTAAGTGACGTAGACTCCACGAAATGTTACTGTAAAATACCTAGTGACTCGTTTTTAAACTTTTGGGCCTTCCAATATTCCTGATTTAGTTGTAAAACATACGGTAAACTTGTCAATTGACCCTTCAGACACGTATCATTATCAGAAACTATAATGATGTCTGATGTAAGCGAGTTCTTCTTTTTATCTTTAAGCCATTATAGAAGTTGATAACGTGAAGCAGAACGGTTCTATTGATTCGGTGTTTATAAGAGGAATGTTGATCATCCATAGACATACCTACATGTAAACATGCTAGACTGACGCTAGTATATGACAAAATGAAATTGTTAAGCATTCATTATTTTAAAAAAAGATTGTTTTTCAAATATTGCAAATGAGCTTCTGAGATATGGAGATTTCAGTGCATGAGCACATTTAGACCTGCATGTGATGAAGGGAACGTGTTTAGTGATAAAATGGGTTGACCACTTTAAATTGATACCCTGCCATGTCCTTATTTTTGGGAGTAGTGCAATGAAATCTCAGTCTCCATCAAACCAAGATGATATATTGTCTAACGTTGAGCTTCTTAGCATTACTATTTCCTGCAGAGAAGTTGAAAGAAGGAGTGAGGGGGAACATCCTACCATTACCTTATTTGAGGTGAGGTGAGGAAGGAGTGAGGGAGGAGGAACATCCTACCATTATCATATTTGAGGTGAGGTGAAGAAGAAGTGAGGGGGAACATTCTACCATTAACTTATTTGAGGTGAGGTGAGGAAGGAGTGAGGGGGAACATCCTACCATTACCTTACTTGAAGTGAGATGAGGAAGAAGTGAGGGGGAACATCCTACCATTACCTTATTTGAGGTGAAGTGAGGAAGGAGTGAGGGGGGACATCCTACCATTACCTTATTTGAAGTGAGGTGAGGAAGGAGTGAGGGGGAACAATCTACCATTACCTTATTTGAGGTGAGGTGAGGAAGGAGTGAGGGGGAACATCCTACCATTACCTTATTTGAGGTGAGGTGAGGAAGGAGTGAGGGGGGGACATCATAACATTACCTTAGTTGAGGTGAGGGGAGCAAGAAGTCAGGGGGAACAACCTACCATTACCTTATTTGAGGTGGGATGAGGAAGGAATGAGGGGGAACATCCTACCATTACCTTATTTGAGGTGAGGTGAGGAAGGAGTGAGGGAGGAGGAACATCCTACCATTATCATATTTGAGGTGAGGTGAAGAAGAAGTGAAGGGGAACATTCTACCATTACCTTATTTGAGGTGAGGTGAGGTGAGAAAGAAGTGAGGAGGAACATTCTACCATTACCTTATTTGAGGAGAGGTGAGGAAGGAATGAGGGGGAACATCCTACCATTACCTTATTTGAGGTGAGGTGAGGTGAGGAAGGAATGAGGGGGAACATCCTACCATTACCTTATTTGAGGTGAGGTGAGGAAGGAATGAGGGGGAACATCCTACCATTAACTTATTTCAGGTGAGGTGAGGAAGGAATGAGGGGGAACATCCTACCATTAACTTATTTCAGGTGAGGTGAGGAAGGAGTGAGGGGGAACATTCTACCATTACCTTATTTGAGGTGAGGTGAGGAAGAAGTGAAGGGGAACATTCTACCATTACCTTATTTGAGGTGAGGTTAGGTGAGAAAGAAGTGAGGAGGAACATTCTACCATTACCTTATTTGAGGTGAGTTGAGGAAGAAGTGAGGGAGGGGGAACATCCTACCATTACCTTATTTGAGGAGAGGTGAGGAAGGAGTGAGGAGGAACATTCTATCATTACCTTATTTGAGGAGAGGTGAGGAAGGAATGAGGGGGAACATCCTACCATTACCTTATTTGAGGTGAGGTGAGGAAGGAATGAGGGGGAACATCCTACCATTACCTTATTTGAGGTGAGGTGAGGAAGGAATGAGGGGGAACATTCTACCATTAACTTATTTCAGGTGAGGTGAGGAAGGAATGAGGGGGAACATCCTACCATTAACTTATTTCAGGTGAGGTGAGGAAGGAGTGAGGGGGAACATTCTACCATTACCTTATTTGAGGTGAGGTGAGGAAGAAGTGAAGGGGAACATTCTACCATTACCTTATTTGAGGTGAGGTGAGGTGAGAAAGAAGTGAGGAGGAACATTCTACCATTACCTTATTTGAGGAGAGGTGAGGAAGGAATGAGGGGGAACATCCTACCATTACCTTATTTGAGGTGAGGTGAGGAAGGAGTGAGGGGGAACATCCTACCATTACCTTATTTGAGGAGAGGTGAGGAAGGAATGAGGGGGAACATCCTACCATTACCTTATTTGAGGTGAGGTGAGGAAGGAATGAGGGGGAACATCCTACCATTAACTTATTTCAGGTGAGGTGAGGAAGGAATGAGGGGGAATATCCTACCATTACCTTATTTGAGGTGAGTTGAGGAAGGAGTGAGGGAGGGGGAACATCCTACCATTACCTTATTTGAGGAGAGGTGAGGAAGGAGTGAGGAGGAACATTCTATCATTACCTTATTTGAGGAGAGGTGAGGAAGGAATGAGGAGGAACATTCTACCATTACCTTATTTGAGGTGAGGTGAGGAAGGAATGAGGGGGAACATCCTACCATTAGCTTATTTCAGGTGAGGTGAGGAAGGAATGAGGAGGAACATTCTACCATTACCTTATTTGAGGTGAGGTGAGGAAGGAATGAGGGGGAACATCCTACCATTAGCTTATTTCAGGTGAGGTGAGGAAGGAATGAGGAGGAACATTCTACCATTACCTTATTTGAGGTGAGGTGAGGAAGGAGTGAGGAGGAACATTCTACCATTACCTTATTTGAGGAGAGGTGAGGAAGGAATGAGGAGGAACATTCTACCATTACCTTATTTGAGGTGAGGTGAGGAAGGAATGAGGGGGAACATCCTACCATTAGCTTATTTCAGGTGAGGTGAGGAAGGAATGAGGAGGAACATTCTATCATTACCTTATTTGAGGAGAGGTGAGGAAGGAATGAGGAGGAACATTCTACCATTACCTTATTTGAGGTGAGGTGAGGAAGGAGTGAGGGGGAACATCCTACCATTACCTTACTTGAAGTGAGATGAGGAAGAAGTGAGGGGGAACATCCTACCATTACCTTATTTGAGGTGAAGTGAGGAAGGAGTGAGGGGGGACATCCTACCATTACCTTATTTGAAGTGAGGTGAGGAAGGAGTGAGGGGGAACAATCTACCATTACCTTATTTGAGGTGAGGTGAGGAAGGAGTGAGGGGGAACATCCTACCATTACCTTATTTGAGGTGAGGTGAGGAAGGAGTGAGGGGGGGACATCATAACATTACCTTAGTTGAGGTGAGGGGAGCAAGAAGTCAGGGGGAACAACCTACCATTACCTTATTTGAGGTGGGATGAGGAAGGAATGAGGGGGAACATCCTACCATTACCTTATTTGAGGTGAGGTGAGGAAGGAGTGAGGGAGGAGGAACATCCTACCATTATCATATTTGAGGTGAGGTGAAGAAGAAGTGAAGGGGAACATTCTACCATTACCTTATTTGAGGTGAGGTGAGGTGAGAAAGAAGTGAGGAGGAACATTCTACCATTACCTTATTTGAGGAGAGGTGAGGAAGGAATGAGGGGGAACATCCTACCATTACCTTATTTGAGGTGAGGTGAGGTGAGGAAGGAATGAGGGGGAACATCCTACCATTACCTTATTTGAGGTGAGGTGAGGAAGGAATGAGGGGGAACATCCTACCATTAACTTATTTCAGGTGAGGTGAGGAAGGAATGAGGGGGAACATCCTACCATTAACTTATTTCAGGTGAGGTGAGGAAGGAGTGAGGGGGAACATTCTACCATTACCTTATTTGAGGTGAGGTGAGGAAGAAGTGAAGGGGAACATTCTACCATTACCTTATTTGAGGTGAGGTTAGGTGAGAAAGAAGTGAGGAGGAACATTCTACCATTACCTTATTTGAGGTGAGTTGAGGAAGAAGTGAGGGAGGGGGAACATCCTACCATTACCTTATTTGAGGAGAGGTGAGGAAGGAGTGAGGAGGAACATTCTATCATTACCTTATTTGAGGAGAGGTGAGGAAGGAATGAGGGGGAACATCCTACCATTACCTTATTTGAGGTGAGGTGAGGAAGGAATGAGGGGGAACATCCTACCATTACCTTATTTGAGGTGAGGTGAGGAAGGAATGAGGGGGAACATTCTACCATTAACTTATTTCAGGTGAGGTGAGGAAGGAATGAGGGGGAACATCCTACCATTAACTTATTTCAGGTGAGGTGAGGAAGGAGTGAGGGGGAACATTCTACCATTACCTTATTTGAGGTGAGGTGAGGAAGAAGTGAAGGGGAACATTCTACCATTACCTTATTTGAGGTGAGGTGAGGTGAGAAAGAAGTGAGGAGGAACATTCTACCATTACCTTATTTGAGGAGAGGTGAGGAAGGAATGAGGGGGAACATCCTACCATTACCTTATTTGAGGTGAGGTGAGGAAGGAGTGAGGGGGAACATCCTACCATTACCTTATTTGAGGAGAGGTGAGGAAGGAATGAGGGGGAACATCCTACCATTACCTTATTTGAGGTGAGGTGAGGAAGGAATGAGGGGGAACATCCTACCATTAACTTATTTCAGGTGAGGTGAGGAAGGAATGAGGGGGAATATCCTACCATTACCTTATTTGAGGTGAGTTGAGGAAGGAGTGAGGGAGGGGGAACATCCTACCATTACCTTATTTGAGGAGAGGTGAGGAAGGAGTGAGGAGGAACATTCTATCATTACCTTATTTGAGGAGAGGTGAGGAAGGAATGAGGAGGAACATTCTACCATTACCTTATTTGAGGTGAGGTGAGGAAGGAATGAGGGGGAACATCCTACCATTAGCTTATTTCAGGTGAGGTGAGGAAGGAATGAGGAGGAACATTCTACCATTACCTTATTTGAGGTGAGGTGAGGAAGGAATGAGGGGGAACATCCTACCATTAGCTTATTTCAGGTGAGGTGAGGAAGGAATGAGGAGGAACATTCTACCATTACCTTATTTGAGGTGAGGTGAGGAAGGAGTGAGGAGGAACATTCTACCATTACCTTATTTGAGGAGAGGTGAGGAAGGAATGAGGAGGAACATTCTACCATTACCTTATTTGAGGTGAGGTGAGGAAGGAATGAGGGGGAACATCCTACCATTAGCTTATTTCAGGTGAGGTGAGGAAGGAATGAGGAGGAACATTCTATCATTACCTTATTTGAGGAGAGGTGAGGAAGGAATGAGGAGGAACATTCTACCATTACCTTATTTGAGGTGAGGTGAGGTGAGGAAGGAATGAGGGGGAACATCCTACCATTAGCTTATTTCAGGTGAGGTGAGGAAGGAATGAGGAGGAACATTCTACCATTACCTTATTTGAGGTGAGGTGAGGAAGGAATGAGGGGGAACATCCTACCATTAGCTTATTTCAGGTGAGGTGAGGGAGGAATGAGGAGGAACATTCTACCATTACCTTATTTGAGGTGAGGTGAGGAAGGAGTGAGGAGGAACATTCTACCATTACCTTATTTGAGGGGAGGTGAGGAAGGAATGAGGAGGAACATTCTACCATTACCTTATTTGAGGTGAGGTGAGGAAGGAATGAGGGGGAACATCCTACCATTAGCTTATTTCAGGTGAGGCGAGGAAGGAGTGAGGGGAACATCCTACCATTACCTTATTTGAGGTGAGGTGAGGAAGGAATGAGGGGGAACATCCTACCATTACCTTATTCGAGGTGAGGTGAGGAAGGAATGAGGGGGAACATCCTACCATTACCTTATTTGAGGTGAGGTGAGGAAGGAATGAGGGGGAACATCCTACCATTACCTTATTTGAGGTGAGGTGAGGAAGGAATGAGGGGGAACATCCTACCATTACCTTATTTCAGGTGAGGTGAGGAAGGAGTGAGGGGAACATCCTACCATTACCTTATTTGAGGTGAGGTGAGGAAGGAATGAGGGGGAACATCTTACCATTACCTTATTTTAGGTGAGGTGAGGAAGGAGTAGTGGTATCATCCTACCATTACCTTATTTTAGGTGAGGTGAAGAAGGAGTGAGGGGGGAACATCCTACCATTACCTTATTTGAGGTGAGGTGAGGAAGGAATGAGGGGGAACATTCTACCATTACCTTTTTTCAGGTGAGGTGAGGAAGGAGTGAGGGGGAACATCTTACCATTACCTTTTTTCAGGTGAGGTGAGGAAGGAGTGAGGGGGAACATCTTACCATTACCTTATTTCAGGTGAGGTGAGGAAGGAGTGAGGGGGAACATCCTACCATTACCTTATTTGAGGTGAGATGGGGAAGGAGTGAGGGGGAACATCCTACCATTACCTTATTTGAGGTGAAGTGAGGAAGGAGTGAGGGGGACAATTCTACCATTACCTTATTTGAGGTGAGGTGAGGAAGGAGTGAGGGAGGGGGAACATCCTACCATTACCTTATTTGAGGAGAGGTGAGGAAGGAATGAGGAGGAACATTCTACCATTACCTTATTTGAGGTGAGGTGAGGATGGAATGAGGTGGAACATCTTACCATTACCTTATTTCAGGTGAGGTGAGGAAGGAGTGAGGGGAAACATCCTACCATTACCTTATTTCAGGTGAGGTGAGGAAGGAGTGAGGGGGAACATCCTACCATTACCTTATTTGAGGTGAAGTGAGGAAGGAGTGAGGGGGAACATCCTACCATTACCTTATTTGAGGTGAAGTGAGGAAGGAGTGAGGGGGAACATCCTACCATTACCTTATTTGAGGTGAAGTGAGGAAGGAGTGAGGGGGAACATCCTACCATTACCATATTTGAGGTGAAGTGAGGAAGGAGTGAGGGGGAACATCCTACCATTACCTTATTTGAGGAGAGGTGAGGAAGGAATGAGGTGGAACATCTTACCATTACCTTATTTAAGGTGAGGTGAGGAAGGAGTGAGGGGAAACATCCTACCATTACCTTATTTGAGGTGAGGTGAGGAAGGAGTGAGGGGGAACATTCTACCATTACCTTATTTGAGGTAAGGTGAGGAAGGAATGAGGGGGAACATCCTACCATTACCTCATTTGAGGTGAGGTGAGGAAGAAGTGAGGGAGGAGGAACATCCTACCATTACCTTATTTGAGATGAGGTGAGGAAGGAGTGAGGGAAGGGGAACATCCTACCATTACCTTATTTGAGGTGAGGTGAGGAAGGAATGAGGGGGAACATCCTACCATTACCTTATTTGAGGTGAGGTGAGGAAGGAGTGAGGGGGAACATCCTACCATTACCTTATTTGAGGTGAGGTGAGGAAGAAGTGAGGGGGAACATTCTACAATTAACTTATTTGAGGTGAGGTGAGGAAGGAGTGAGGGGGAACATTCCACCATTACCTTATTTGAGGTGAGGTGAGGAAGAAGTGAGGGGGAACATCTTACCATTACCTTATTTGAGGTGAGGTGAGGAAGGAATGAGGGGGAACATCCTACCATTACCTTATTTGAGGTGAGGTGAGGAAGGAGTGAGGGGGAACATCCTACCATTACCTTATTTGAGGTGAGGTGAGGAAGAAGTGAGGGGGAACATTCTACAATTAACTTATTTGAGGTGAGGTGAGGAAGGAGTGAGGGGGAACATTCCACCATTACCTTATTTGAGGTGAGGTGAGGAAGAAGTGAGGGGGAACATCTTACCATTACCTTATTTGAGGTGAGGTGAGGAAGGAATGAGGGGGAACATCCTACCATTACCTTATTTGAGGTGAGGTGAGGAAGGAGTGAGGGGGAACATCCTACCATTACCTTATTTGAGATGAGGTGAGGTGAGAAAGAAGTGAGGAGGAACATTCTACCATTACCTTATTTGAGGAGAGGTGAGGAAGGAATGAGGGGGAACATCCTACCATTACCTTATTTGAGGTGAGGTGAGGAAGGAGTGAGGGGGAACATCCTACCATTACCTTATTTGAGGAGAGGTGAGGAAGGAATGAGGGGGAACATCCTACCATTACCTTATTTGAGGTGAGGTGAGGAAGGAATGAGGGGGAACATTCTACAATTAACTTATTTGAGGTGAGGTGAGGAAGGAGTGAGGGGGAACATTCCACCATTACCTTATTTGAGGTGAGGTGAGGAAGAAGTGAGGGGGAACATCTTACCATTACCTTATTTGAGGTGAGGTGAGGAAGGAATGAGGGGGAACATCCTACCATTACCTTATTTGAGGTGAGGTGAGGAAGGAGTGAGGGGGAACATCCTACCATTACCTTATTTGAGGTGAGGTGAGGAAGAAGTGAGGGGGAACATTCCACCATTACCTTATTTGAGGTGAGGTGAGGAAGAAGTGAGGGGGAACATCTTACCATTACCTTATTTGAGGTGAGGTGAGGAAGGAATGAGGGGGAACATCCTACCATTACCTTATTTGAGGTGAGGTGAGGAAGGAGTGAGGGGGAACATCCTACCATTACCTTATTTGAGGTGAGGTGAGGAAGAAGTGAGGGGGAACATTCTACAATTAACTTATTTGAGGTGAGGTGAGGAAGGAGTGAGGGGGAACATTCCACCATTACCTTATTTGAGGTGAGGTGAGGAAGAAGTGAGGGGGAACATCTTACCATTACCTTATTTGAGGTGAGGTGAGGAAGGAATGAGGGGGAACATCCTACCATTACCTTATTTGAGGTGAGGTGAGGAAGGAGTGAGGGGGAACATCCTACCATTACCTTATTTGAGATGAGGTGAGGAAGGAGTGAGGGGAACATTCTACCATAACCTTTTTTCAGGTGAGGTGAGGAAGGAGTGAGGGGAACATCCTACCATTACCTTATTTCAGGTGAGGTGAGGAAGGAATGAGGGGGAACATCCTACCATTACCTTTTTTTAGGTGAAGTGAGGAAGGAGTGAGGGAGGAGGAACATCTTACCATTACCTTATATCAGGTGAGGTGAGGAAGGAATGAGGGGGAACATCCTACCATTACCTTATTTGAGGTGAGGTGAGGAAGGAGTGAGGGGAAACATCCTACCATTACCTTATTTCAGGTGAGGTGAGGAAGGAGTGAGGGGAACATTCTACCATTACCTTATTTCAGGTGAGGTGAGGAAGGAATGAGGGGGAACATCCTACCATTACCTTATTTGAGGTGAGGTGAGGAAGGAGTGAGGGGGAACATCTTACCATTACCTTATATCAGGTGAGGTGAGGAAGGAATGAGGGGGAACATCCTACCATTACCTTATTTGAGGTGAGGTGAGGAAGGAGTGAGGGAGGGGGAACATCCTACCATTCCCTTATTTGAGGTAAGGTGAGGAAGGAGTAAAGGGGAACATTCTACCATTACCTTAGTTGAGGTGAGGTGAGGAAGGAATGAGGGGGAACATGCTACCATTACCTTATTTGAGGTGAGTTGAGGAAGGAGTGAGGGAGGGGGAACATCCTACCATTACCTTATTTGAGGTGAGGGGAGGTGAGAAAGAAGTTAAGGGGATTACATTCTTCCATTACCTTAGTTGAGGTGAGGTGAGGAAGGAGTGAGGCGGAACATTCTACCATAACCTTATTTGAGGTGAGGTGAGGTGAGGTGAGAAAGAAGTGAGGAGGAACATTCTACCATTACCTTAGTTAGTCTGATGAGCTAAATGTTTACGGACAACAGCCAATGCCATAAGCCTATCCGATGAGCTAAAAGTTTACGGACAACAGCCAATGCCATAAGCCTATCCGATGAGCTAAAAGTTTACGGACAACAGCCAATGCCATAAGCCTATCTGATGAGCTAAAAGTTTACGGACAACAGCCAATGCCATAAGCCTATCTGATGAGCTAAAAGTTTACAGACAACAGCCAATGCCATAAGCCTATCCGATGAGCTAAAAGTTTACGGACAACAGCCAATGCCATAAGCCTATCCGATGAGCTAAAAGTTTACGGACAACAGCCAATGCCATAAGCCTATCTGATGAGCTAAAAGTTTACGGAGAACAGCCAATGCCATAAGTGTATCTGATGAGCTAAATATTTGCAAATCGTGGAGCACAGTGATGTAGTCCTGGTATATCCTGCCAAAGACCTGGGTTTGAATCCCTGTGGAAACACCTACAATTTGTGACCTTTTTAAAAAAAAATTCACTTAGTCCAACATCTGTACCTGTACTTTAGGTAGCACTTACAGCAGCTCTGAATGAATGTACAAATTTCATCAGGTAATAATGTTGTTGCACCAAGGAAATTTGACAAGTACTCCCCTAATGCGCATTACAAGATCACATATTATTATTACCTGTAATAATACATAACACACAATATACAAGAATAAAATCAATAATTCAATGATTGTTTATTGGTCTATCACAGTCACCTTAAGGTTAATATGTCAATATACAAAACAAAACGTTTAGTATCCATGGCAACACTGACATTCACCACACGGGGTCAGTATATTGGTCCTAGTCATGCATGGAGCTCCCATACTAAGAACAAAAAATTCATATAAGAAACTTCCTGCCAAATATAGACTAGATATCAAATGTTTCACCGTAAGTGCATCTAAGACAATATACATATTCAGAATTGTTCGTCCTGAGAACTTATGATTTTACACTGAAAAGATATACTTTCTACATATGTCATAGACTTGTGATATCTTGCTCCAAAATCTTTGTTATTATTGACAATGTTGCACTTGTCACCTACCAAAAGGTTGCATCAATTGAACAGACAACATATTTTGCTTACTAACTATCAGAAATAATTTCACAGTATTTGGAGTTGTACCTTAGTGATGGGATGAAAATTATGTCCTAACAATTTTCTTAACACAATAAATATTAACTAAACTAGTTCACCCTAACAGCACACATGGTCTTATACTTTCTACATATGTTGCACTTGTCACCTACCAAAAGTTTGCATCAATTGAATTAGTGACACACTGTCATTGTACAGGCAACATATTTTGCTTACCAACTATCAGAAATAATTTCCCAGTATTTGGAGTTGTGCCTTAGTGATGGGATGAAAATTATGTCCTAATAAAACAAAAACAAAATGTTCTTAACACAATAAATATTAACTAAACTAGTTCACCCTAACACAACACGTGGTCTTATGTTCAACAAATGAAAATCATTTGATGATTCGGATGAATATACTGGTTCAAGTACATTCATCAACAAAGTATATCAATTCTCTGTCTGCTAAAGTCATCAAAATTTGTACATAAAAAGGGTATGATAATCAATACATTGTATAAGTGACTCATATCTACAAGGATAAATTGGATACCACTGAATGAAAGACCAAAGCTTCATTACACCATTAGATCAAATAGAGATCCCATCCATCTCCATCAAGGACAACCATAATCTTACAACAGAGTTTTTTGGATAACAAAGTTGTCAATCAATAGACAATTTTCCAAAATAACATGAAAATGTCCTCAATATACAAGAGGGACATTCTAAACTTAAGAGTTTAATTCAGCTGAATGCTTCCTTTATTAATAAGAACATTTGTTAAATGGAAAGTATCATTCAGATAAAAGATTCCAGCAATAGATGTTCCCAGTTGTCACAATTTACCTGGGAAACTTCCAACATGCTCTAAGCCTAACCACTCCTAGATGTCTAGTACAGGTATCATAGCATCAATTAAGGTAATATTTTCAACAAAAGCTAGTTCAGAGTTAACCCTTTTCCTGCTGAAACTCAGTTCCAAACCATTCCTGATGACTAAATTAGAGGAATGACAACTTATCAACAATGGCTATGCTTGATTCATTTTAGCGCCGTATACACTGACCGACTTCGCTGGTCATTTCAAACCAGAGCATTCGGAGTACGCCGGATCCGATCAAGTGATTCAGCAGTTACACATACCCCGGTTGTGCGCCGGGTCCGGAATCAAGTGATTCGGCAGTTACACATACCCCGGTTGTGTGCCGGGTCCGGAATCAAGTGATTCGGCAGATACACATACCCGGGTTGTGTGCCGGGCCCCGAATCGAGTGATTCGGCAGTTACACATACCAGGGTTGTGCGCCGGGTCCCGAATCAAGTGATTCGGCAGTTACACATACCCGGGTTGTCCGACCGGTCCCGAATCGAGTGATTCGGCAGTTACACATAACCGGGTTATGCGCCGGGTCCCTAATCGAGTTATTCGGCAGTAAGACATACCCGGGTTGTGCGCCGGGTCCCGAATCGAGTGATTCGGCAGTTACACATACCCCGGTTGTGCGCCGGGTCCCGAATCGAGTGATTCGGCAGTTACACATACCCCGGTTGTGCGCCAGGTCCCGAATCGAGTGATTCGGCAGTTACACATACCCGGGTTGTCCGCCGGGTCTCGAATCGAGTGATTCGGCAGTTACACATACCCCGGTTGTGCGCCGGGTCCCGAATCGAGTGATTCGGCAGTTACACATACCCGGGTTGTGCGCCGGGTCCCAAATCAAGCATAGCCAAAGGAAATATTCCAGGTTTGTCAATTGGCTGATGATAAACACTATTAAGCAAAGGACTAAAGTCACTAAACATAGCACTTTATTTGATCATAGCACTATCACAACATCGCTTCTTGGGGTGGTACCCATTACAGTTTAATACATACCAATATCAATACTCATAAATACATTTTAACACAATACATAAACAATCATAGTTGTGACATGTATACTTTGATTTGCCTCACTGAAACAATACAACTAGAGAAAAGAGAGCTATGCTACCCTCTTACATGTTTACCCTGGTGTAATATCACTGGTCATAATATCTTTTTAATGTTTCACTACTTTGGACAATGACGAAAACATGGGTTAGTTTGGCAGTGGAATTAAGTTTCATTATTCACTTTGGTTTCTATCATCAATAATTACATAAATTGCATAAATTGCAATTAAATAAAAATAAATATCATTTATATCTAAAAAAAAATTTTTTAAAAAGAGAAAGTTTAAATAACCATGAATTTATAATGTAAATTTTCTTTTTGATTGCACTGATTGCCTGTTCCCAGTGTACTTATATACATACATATATAGAGATTCTTTTCAGATAACCATTGTAGACAGTTAATTATGAAAATCAAGAATTAATGCTGATATAATTTGGATATAGCTTCAAACTTCGAGGTAGGAGACCATTTATCAGAAGTTACTGGAAATACACTGTAAAAACAGCACACCATGAATAGTTACAAGTGAATATTACAACAATAAGATATTACTTGAAAGACGACCAGCTATAAAACAATCACAGCAGGATGATACAAGTCCTATTTTTGTACACACAATGTCTATGAAATATGTCCATACAAAATGTGAGGTTAATCAAAACCATTTCATGTTAGAACCATGGAGATCCTGTTTAACAAATGTACAAAGCAGAATATCACATGATCACATCTTTGGGGGGTTGTCATTCGAAGGACTTTTATCACTCGAGTTCTCGCCAGCTTTTTTTGCTGCTCTTTCTGTTTGAAGGTCGTGTAATACAGCTTTTCCAGTGTCCTTTGCTGCCCGCTTGGCGATGGCCTTTACTCCGATACTATCTGCATTGTACGCAGTCATGGCAACATTCCCGACCGAATACAGCGTGTTCTCTGTGAGCTTGCTAGCTTCACTGCCATACCTGTCAACAAGGGAGAGAACTCTTGTTATCAGTTATAAGGGAGATAACTTGTTTAACTGTCAAAAAGATATAATAGTAATCCTGCATTTTAAACTTTTAGTACATTTCATTGCATATGCAATTTTGTTTAAATGTTGTTTTATTCTCTTTTAAAGACAAATTTTAAATGCAAGTTGCAAACTTTAATTAAAGAAATAAAGAATGTTCACGTACTTGTGGTTGACTACACTGACAGTCTCATTAGCAAGATTCTTTGCCAGAGCTTTAGCTGAGGTCTCCAGTCCAATGTATACAGTTCCAAAACCTGAACAGGGAAAAATACATTTGCATTGATGAAAAAGATCAATTAAGCATAACATTATAGATAACATTATTTATTACTCAACCGTGGTGAGATCACTCATTAGGTAACAATGAGTTGGTTACACACATGTGTGATACTACAGCGTGCTGCCGTAACATCATAATCGGCTCGTGACGTCACAATCGTCACAATGTAAGCCGCGCGACTGCAATAGCGGGTTACCTATTTACAAGTAAGCGTCAATAAAACGATTTTCTTGGAATTCAGCGCTATTTACATCATTGAGTAAAAATAAAATACTAAACTCGGTCCCGGTTGATAACATGTTTATGAAACTCATGAATGGCTTTCGCTCGTTAAAATACCAAACCATCCACTCGTTTCATAAACATGTTATCAAACGGGACATCGTTTAGTATTCTATATTTCATTGCACAGATTGATGACGGTTAACAGGCACTCCTATAGCCTCAAGTCCCTTACATTAACGCTGGGTGCACTATGACTATGAGTGTATATAATAAGAGATTTGAAATCAAATTACAGGCATTTTTCTTACCTTTGAGACCACTGGCTGCAACTTCTAAAACACCATCAAACTTGGAGCTGCCGCCATCTTTAGAGCTCTTGAACACCTGGGGGAGGTACTTCTCGCCCTGCTTCCTGACGTGGGGCGCCAGCTGTCTCCCTAGAGCTGCAGTAGCATCACTCAACTTGCCCACTGTCCACACAATAAAGATTTTTAAAATATGCAAGGTTATTATGATACTATGAAGTTTTGTATTTAAAATAATGAATAAGTCAGTATTTTGTCTTGCTAACCTCCCCCCCCCCCGCCGAAATATTATCTTCATGTATTTCTGACTTCAATTCAAATTCAATTGCCTAAAACAGGCTAAAGGAACATTTCGTTATACAGAAAAAATTCTCCACAATCTATATAATATACATAATACAATACAATTAATTGACAACATTAATTTGTAAAGAAGAAACTCTTATATTTTATAAGATATTATTTCATGTACCGTATATATGAGACATCAAGTTCTAATAAAACACCTTGAGCAAG
Organism: Gibbula magus; assembly: GCA_936450465.1. Taxonomy (NCBI): domain Eukaryota; kingdom Metazoa; phylum Mollusca; class Gastropoda; order Trochida; family Trochidae; genus Gibbula; species Gibbula magus. The sequence continues at coordinate 77,023,936 of OW388294.1, forward strand.
ATTTGATTTGAGACATATTATTAGTAAGATAAACAAGTCCTTATATTCTTACAGATATTTTCCCCCACCCCCATACCGAACATTGACAACTGTAATGACAAATTAAAACACATCTCACCAACAAAAGCGCTGACTTTCACAGCAGTATTTGTGGCCTGTCGAGCATACATCACTCCTTTTTGGACTTTAGGATCCACCGGTTTGGGGTTTTCTTCCGGGTGAAGGCGTTCCTGCAGCTTCCCCGAGCCGTACTTGATGAGCTTGCCTGCTTTCTCCGCACCCTTCCCAACACCCCAGCTGATCCAGTCGGCCGCTGTGCAACATGACAATAAATTCTTCACTTCTAACTCTTAATGAAACCGTTGCCATTAATTTGTCTCACTGACAGGATGGTAAAGATGAAATTTATCATTGAGTGTTCAGCCTTTATTTACAGCAGTAGAAAAATGTTGTATGATGATGCAGCGGATAGAAAGTTGCACAATTCAAATTCGAACCAACCTGCAGAGGTTGCAGATTCTTTGAAGAGGATCCTCCTTGGGGTACATATAGCATAAAAATCCTATTTTTTGAGTTATGACAGTTAGAATTTAATATTTTTAATAAAATAACCGTAAAAAATAATAAATTACTAAAAAATAAACATTTGGACCACCCTAAGTGGGCCCCCACCCTGGCGGTTGCTAGTGACGCCAAGGGCAGATAACTCTAACTCACCACTTATAAATCTGACAGGTAGACAGAATAAGGGGAGGCGGGTGGCCCTACCCCAAGGAGGATCCTCTTCAAAGAATCTGCAACCTCTGCAGGTTGGTTCGATTCTTTTTCAGAAGGGATCCTCCTTTGGATACATATAGCATAAAACAGACTCCCAAAGAAGAGTCCTGGGAGTGGAATTCTGTCTGCTAGACTGTAAAAAATAAAGATGCTCGCAGATAATTTCTTAAAATTAAAGAAGGGAAAAGGAGCAACTAACCTGAACATCCTAAGGCCGACTCCAAGGGATGGGACGTGCCAGTGGATCAGGGAAATACTAACCAAAAATGCCTTTAAAACAGGCATAATTTAGCATTGAGTCAAATGCACCCCCCCCCCCTTTTTTTGGAAAAGGATTATGGGAGGAGTACAAAAATGGCATAAACACCCCTACTAAAACCCCTGAGAATCAGCCCCCTGTCTCTTATGCAGGGTTTTGATTCTCTTTTCGGGAGTGCACTTCGTGATGTTAGTACCAACAACAGTGACAAAGTTAAAAACAACCTCGGAAAGCTCATTCAGCTAGAGGAGTTATGACTCTGCCCACTGGAGAGAACTGTCTGACCGAACCGAGCACGCTCTCTGGAGTGCTTATCCAGCTGATAATGCCGAATGAACGTGCTCAGACGGCTCCAGATAGCTGCGGAGCAGATCTCTTCGATGGGCAGGGCCGCAGCGAACGCTTTTGACGTCGCTACTGCCCTAACCGAATGAGCCTTCAGACCTTCAGGCGGGCTCATGCCCTTATGGATGTAAGCCAGTACAATGGCCGACACAATCCACCTCGATATCGTCTATTTGGAGGCGGGAGCCCCTGGGCTGGCTCCCCCATAACAACAGAAAAGCTGCTTATCCCGTCTGACTGTGGCAGTACGGGAAAGATATTTCTTAAGAGTTCTGCGCACGTCCAGAATATGGGGGCGAGAACTTACTGAACCCGAGGCTGCCGGCTGGTGTAGCGCGGAGCAGTAATGTGAAACGAATGATCGACCTTCGGGCGATAGGAGTCCGGCAGTCTAATGCTGACTCTGTCTCTGTGAAAGACAGTCAACTCGGGATCGGAGGACATCGCATGGATGTCTCCTACCCGCCTGCCGGACGTGACCGCCACAAGGAAGGCCGTCTTCCAAGTTAGTAACTGCAGAGAAAGGCTTGCCAGGTCCCCAAACTTGGGTCCTGACAGCCAATCTAGTACTATGGATAGGTCCCATGAAGGGCTGATCTGCCTCACAGGAGGTCGGATTCTGTCCACACCTGCTAAGAAGCGCTGGACCAGGGGATGGGCACCTAGGAGGGCACCATCCACCGGTATGTGAAAAGCAGAGATGGCTGTGGAATATCCCCTGACTGTCGATGCGGCTAAGCCAGCATCTAGTCTGGATTGAAGGAATTCCAGAACCGCCACTAGAGACGTAGAAAAGGGATCTGGCAGCCCTCTACCTCTACACCAACGCGCATAACAGGCCCATCTATCCTCGTACTGAACGTTTGTCGAATCCCTCCTCGAAGCCAGTATTGTGTCTGGAACTCGTGCAGGAATACCGTCCTCTTGGAGGCGATTCCGGATAGAGGCCAAGCCACCCATTGAACCTCTGGTTTGGGGTGTGGCTTGCCCTCCTGAGCCAGCAGTCCTGGTCGACACGGTAACAGCACAGGTGGCGAAACCAGAAACCTGAGTACCAGTGGAAACCAGGACTGCGCTATCCACAGCGGCGTGAGCAGCACCAGCAGACGAGCTGGCTGAACCGCTAGCTGTGACAGGACCTTGGAAATCAGAGGCACTGGTGGGAAGGCCCACAGTACTCTGCTGGTCCATTCTAGCGCGAATGCGTCCGCAACCACCGCCCTTGGGTCTGGCAGCCGGGAGCAATACACTGGGGTCTGATTGTTCATCTCTGACGCAAACAGATCCACCTGGAATGACCCGAACAACCGGGAGATAGCTGCGAATATCTCCGGGTCGAGCATCCATTCGTGTTGGGCAAGGATTCTGCGCGATAGCGCGTCCGCCCTCACATTGTCCACCCCCGGAAGATAAACCGGTAGGACTGTGATGTCGAACTTGTCGCACCACAGGAGGAACTCCCATGACTCCTGAAGAAGTACTGGGGACACTGTCCCGCCTTGCTTCAGGATGTACGACATGGCTGTCTGGTTGTCCATTTCTAGACGAACCACTTGATGACGAAGCCTCTGTTGAAAGCGTTCGAACACCAGCCTGACTGCCTTCAGCTCTAACACGTTGATGTGCAGGCTGGCCTCGGCCTGGGACCAAAGCCCCGACGCCGAGTGGGGCCCTAAGACCCCTCCCCAGCCCGAGAGCGAAGCGTCTGTTTGGACTGTGCACGAGGGCACTGGCGTCACCAGAGAGATACCCCTCGCGAGGTTCTCTGACCTGGTCCACCATAAAAGATGAGGCGAGAGCCACCCCGGAGTCTCGAGCTGCTTCTCGTAACTCTCGGAATGAGACCACAGACTGGCTAGAGCCTGCTGAACTGGTCTCATCCAAAGTCGAGCTCTGTAAACCACGTCCACTGTTGCCGCCATGAACCCCAGTAGCTGGAGCCATCTGCGAGCAGTGTGTCTGTGGGACTCTAGGAACAAAAGCGTGGCCCTCTGAACCTTCAGAACTCGGTCTGGAGCGAGAGATACCGTCTTCAGATCCGTCTGGAACCTGGCCCCGAGGAAGATCTGATCCTGAGAGGGCTTCAGGTCCGATTTCTTCAGGTTGATTATCCAGCCCAGGGATACCAACAAGTTGATAATCTCCATGGTGGCCGCCTGGTTCAAAGCCTGAGACAGCGCCCTGACCAACCAATCGTCCAGGTAAGGGTGACAAAATCGACCTCGTGCCCTGGCGACCTGAGCGGGAATCAACATAAGTTTCGTGAACACCCTCGGCGCCGTAGAGATGCCAAAGGGTAGAACCGTGAACTGATAGCACGTCCCGTCGAAAGCTCTGGGTGCATTGGGACGTGGAGATATGCGTCCTTGAGGTCTATCGAGGAAAGCCACTCGTTTGCCTCTACGGACGCTATGACCGACCTCAAAGTCTCCATCTTGAACGATGGAACCTCTATCTTCAGGTTGAGATACTTGAGGTTGAGGATCGGTCTGAACCCCCCGTCTTTCTTGGTAACAATGAAGTAGGTGGAATAATATCCACTCTGCTCCTGACCTGGGGGGACCACCTCTATGGCCGACTTCTGGAGCAAAGCTCGCAGCTCGGACCTGAGGATTTCGGCTTTCTCCGGCACAGAGGGGACCGGTGTGTACCGGTGGCTCGACCTTCCACCGAGGCAGGTGTCCGTCCCGGCGCCACCGGAGCCACTAGGGACTCCGGGCTGTGCTGGTGCATCCGGGTCTGCCAACCTCGGGGCCTGGAACTCCTTACGGAGCCCCGAGACCGCCTCAGCCAGCATTCCCTTCATTTGCTCATGCAATAATTGTGAAAATTGATTTAGATCAAAAGGTGCAGTTGGGAAGGGAACCTGTCTTTCTAAGACAGGGGGCTGCAACTCAGTCTCCTCCTCTGATTCTCTAACAAGTGTAGGAGGAGGAGAAGAGAGAGCTTTATCTGAGGGACGGGCCTTACCAGAGCCCTTGCCCTTGCCCGACTTCCTCTTAACTTTAGAGGGGGGATCGACTGCTGCAACGTCGGCACCCTCCTTAATCAACTTGAAAAAGTACTGGAAGTCCTGGTGTCTGGACTTCCTGGTCTTGGGGGTGAAGTCAAGGCAGACATTACATCTGCTGTCGTCATGCCCATCCTCTGCTAGACACTTGAGACACTTGTCGTGCTTGTCAGCAGGAGGTAGTCTAACGCTACACCCCGAACACTGAGTGAAGGACTGAAAATCCAACAGTCAGAGTGTGAGGCCAATGGGGGTTGGGGTAGGAAAGTGCATGTGTAAACATAACAAATGCAAAAGACCCCCGGCAGAGGTAGTTATATTAGTCCTGCATAGTGATAATAATAAATGCAAGCCATTGATACGTACCTGATGCCTGAATGAAAAACATGTAAACAAACATGGCTGACATGAAAAAACGACTAAGTGCCAATCCCGATCGGAAAGCCAAACTGACCAGAAAGGGATGGAAACTGCCGTGCATCCTACATAAACCTATCGTACACCAACATAAACGACCCAAAAACACTTTCGAACTCTGGGGAAAGAGAAACGAAAAATACAAAAGGGCCGCCATGATGGTCGTTTTTTCCCGCCACGTTGTCAAACTGACCACGTAGACAAGGTAAAAAACGTAATTACGAGGTAAAGAATGCGACAATAAATGGAGAAACTCTGCTGAGACAATATAAGAAAAGGTTACCACTCCTACAGTATTGAGATCTTGGTCCATTTCTTAAGAAAATCTGCGACACTGAACAAATTCTGAAACACGTCTTCTCTCTCGAATGACAGATTTATAAGTGGTGAGTTAGAGTTATCTGCCCTTGGCGTCACTAGCAACCGCCAGGATGGGGGCCCACTTAGGGTGGTCCAAATGTTTATTTTTTAGTAATTTATTATTTTTTACGGTTATTTTATTAAAAATATTAAATTCTAACTGTCATAACTCAAAAAATAGGATTTTTATGCTATATGTACCCCAAGGAGGATCCCTTCTGAAAAAGAATTTATGACGTAGAAGGGAAAATAGCTGCATTTCTTGAAGGCAATTGTGAATAATAGGAAAAAGTTGTTTATCATATTTCTACTGTTTTTTTTCATAGTACCTACACCACATTAAGACGTTAACATTTCATTGTGGGTCTCGTGCTATGTTACCAGTTCCTCAAATCCCCCATTAAGATGTTGAGTTTAATGTTTCCACTCACCGACAATGATTCCTTTAGAGATCTTCCCTGAGGTCGTGTGTGTTTCCGCCTCTCCACCCTCTCTCTCAGCTGGCGGTGCAGTCGGCTCTTGCTCCATCGGTGCACTGGGAACCTGCTGTCATGGAAACAAAACTATCTAATCGAAGTATTTGAATGATAAGTAAAATTCTTTATTCAGTATTGCAGGCCTTGTGGAGTACAACAATTTGTGTGGGTTGATTTCTTACATATAATTATAATATCATATCATAATATATTGTACAAAAGATTATACATTACCAGTAATTTTTACAACACATGTAAAATATGTCATGACAAAGATGAAAACTATTTTACATAAAGATTTCATTTCAAATGCAGTGTTTGAATGATAAGTGAAGAGAATTGACTGAAACTGTAAACTGACATCATCATTCGCTACTTGATTATTTGATGATTGTTCCAGAATATTTCAAAGACATATTTAGGCAAATTTTGCATCCAATTGTTAATATTACATCATTTAATACCACAAATTCTGGAAATGAAACAAAATTCATATGCTAAAGATTTGTTTTATTCACTGAACGATAAAGTTAACAACCATATAATCCTTTCCTTGTACGCTTCAACCAGAAAAGAGTAACACACCTGGGGGTATGCTGGAGCAGGCTCCTCCTGGGGTAGCTGTGGGTAGACCACCGGCGGGCAGGGCGTGGCAGTCTGGGAGGAGCAGGTGCCCTGGGAGGGACTCATCGGCTGCTCCTCCATCACCGTCACGGAGCGCAGCAGCTGCTCAAACTTGGTCTTCTCCTCGCTGTTCAGAGTGTCAGGCAGCATCAGTCCCACCGCCGCTCCTGGAGAGCATTTCATATTCAGATGGTACTTTAATCTGTTTTATTTGGAACTTCACTCAATGGCTAAATCTTGTCAACTCTACAGCAGTATCAATCGATATTCAATCTAAGAAAAGCATAACAGAATTACAAATTATATATATTGTGAAAAGCATAAGAGCATATGCTTACTTCTTCATCACTGGGATTATTTTCACCTGATGAAGGAATGAGCATGTATGATAGTCCTAAACAGAAATGTATTAAAAGAACAATTCTCAATAGAGATGTCCAATTTGCAAGTTGGTGTGCGATAATATTTTAAAGGCGCTGCAGCAAATATTTTTGCATATTATTTTTCTCAGCTATTAAAGTTAATGAAATATATTATTACATTAGAGGGTAACATATCTAATTACAATAACCCGATACCCGTATCCTTAGAAAGCTGTAATTGGAAGAAAATGGTATGACGTATAAGCCGACAATTTTGTGGAACTTTTCAGTATAATATGAACACCTTGATAGGATGGACTCCTATGGCTTAACAAAACCTTGTACATTCATTTTAGAACTCTTTTTGTTGATTCAGGAGTATTATTTGGTCATTGGTAACTCTTATCTATATTTTGTGAGAGCACTTTATTTCAGTAAGAATGGCATGCTACAGCACCTTTAAGACCGCATGTGTACAAAATACTCACAAAATGTACAAGTCATTCTCTTCCAAAAAAGGTTACTCCCTTCAGATTTCCATTCCCAACCTCTGTTACTGTAACTGTTTCCATGAAAAAATCTCACTTACCGGGAACATCAGAAGCAGTATCTGGGAACATGTAAGCCCCATAGCTGGTCTTCAGGGCTGGCGAGGTACCGGGTATGAGGGGATACACCCAATCGTTTACTTGCATGAAGGCAGGTGGAGCTTCATGTGGACTGGTAGGTGTACCCTCGGGAAACTGAAACACTGACAGAGAGCTCGGGTAGGATGGGGCACTGACATAGCCTTCTGGGGTTATGAAAAATATCTGTACTCCATCGGGTATTGCATAAACCTTGTTTGCGCTCATTTCGCTTGTCATATTTCCATTACGAGTCTCATCGTTCATGATGCTGTCTCCTAAATCCATCATCATGCTGTCAGTTGGACCTGACACCGGACTAGACATAGCTTCTTCGTAAGATGGCGGACAATCAGTCCCACTTGGTAACTCACTCAATCCTTGATTGGCCTGCTCTATTCCTTCAATGGCTTGGACTCGGTATTCAATTTGCAACTTGGTTTTGTTCAGTTTTTGTTGCATTTGAATTAAATTGTTTTTCTCATCTTGAGTTATATTCAAGCTTTCCAAGTCAACTGCCATTGCCGATTTTATTCTCTGAAGTCCAATTAAATATTCTGCCTTTGCTTCACTGTCCTTGCCTTCCTCGTCAAGAGAAAGCCCTTTCTGCACGTGGTGATGAGCTTTATTAAAAAGTTTCTGAACCTCTGAGAATGTGTTTGCTAACGATGAAGATGGATTGGGCGGTGGAGGTCTTGGGGGGCGTGGTCGAGCTCCTTGTTCTCTCTCAACTGGTGCACACTCAGCCATGATTTTGTACTGAAATATATAACAAATACACAATTAACACCTTATATTTATAAGTTGGGATTCATTAAACTTGACGTTCATATTACTCACAATTGTTTAGCATGAATTAATCCATTTGCTACATTTTAAAGGATAATAATTGTCGAGTTGAAATCAACATAAAATTTATTACAGCCTTTGACTTGAGTTAATGGTTTACAATTTAGAAAATGTCATAAATACAAATGTGGTCCCCGGTGTGAGGTAACGTGTTTAGATTTGTTTGAACTATCCATGTAGGACAAGTAACCCGTGAGTCAACTGGTGTTGCATAGCGTAAAAGAAGTAGGGAATCGGTTACATATTTCAACCATGATCAGACTCATTGTATCATGATACAAACAGTTCAAATGATGACCTGCAATATCGTTAATGATCAAAAGCAGTGAATATAACCTAGGTTATAATTACATTGACTACTACAGTTGTGCATATATAATATATATATAGTCACTCAAACAATTGACTACCTACATTCATCACAGCAGGCACTCTGACAGCAGGAGTAGTCCAGCATATAACTAGACTATAATTTCGCACAATTGCTACATATATAGCCTTCAGGCCGTATACGAGTTTATATTAGATGAACTAACAGCAGGAGGTATATAAACTATGTATTTCATTAAATCGATTGAGATACATTTTTACATTTTACCACTTTGACTTACAAAAAAGTTTTTCAATCTAGATTGAATTACATTGTCAATTATAGATTAAGTGGTCACACTAACTTTGAAATGAATACATTGATAGATAAAAGGCTAATTAAAAATGGTTTTAATCATTTGATTAAAATTAATTTAAAAAACACGTTGAAGGTGACAAATATGCTAAACAAAATTAACACAGTATATAACACTCACAGTCACACTGACCTAACTGAGTACATTCACTCTGTCAGTACTGTACTGCACTAGGCCTAGTGGAGATCAAACTCAGCCTCACGTCCGTTGAACTTTAGTTGTCTTTATACGTTTATGTTGGATTATTGAAGGTGGAAACAAACACTCAACAACTTACCTTTCAAGAAGTTCAGATAACGATGTATGTCATCAAGAATGGAACTGACTCTGACTAACTTCGATCATACGATTCTAGAAAACAACACGATTGCGAAAACACGGAAGTGTGAATGATAGTACTTATGTACAACGAATAATAACTGTGTGATTTTCTTCTCTCTAAGAAGTAAACTGAGTGTCATTTTTTCTATAATAACAATTTTAAAAAAACAATATATATCTGATACAAGTCTATTAAGAATGAATATTTCAAATAAATATGTTTTAAAGGTAAAAAGATCATGAACATTATGTAATTAGTTTTACCGGAAGTCCAAATATTGCGCAGGTGCTCGTCACATGACGTAAAAATGTCGGCTGCTAGGAACTTTATTTACAACTCATTTTGACATTTCTTGAGCTGTGTTTTAAGTGATCATCAACATGAATTGCTTCCATCGATGGAGGAAATGGATCCGACCTTTTGTGACTCTTATTTACATAGTTCTTTTGACTGTTGCACTGCCTTTGTGCATTTGGGAATTGAACAAGAGGAAAAAGGAGGTTCACGTCCAAGCATGGTTCGTGGCTGGACTGTTTGTTATGATGTCGCTCCCTATTTCTTTGTGGGGTATTTTACAACATCTAGTCTACTTTTCACAACCAGTACTACAGAGGAATATCATAAGGTATGTTTTCGCTATTCGCAACTTTCATCAATTGCACTTGATCTAAATTATAAAGGATTATACATGTAGGAAATCAAAATCAATCCCTGTCAAATTTGTGAGCAATTCGGCCTAATTTATCTGTTTTATCATATATGATTTTGTTTTTAGCATGTCTGACATTGACAGCAAACGTAGATACGAAATTTTAATTCAAAATTTATAAACATTCCATATGGGAATCAGTTTCTAGTTATCATTTATTTCTGATCAACTGATTACTCTGATTTTGTTTTTCAGAATTCTCTGGATGGTGCCAATTTATGCACTGAATGCTGTAAGTAGAATGGAAGATGAACTCATTTTAAAGTTTTAACTTTTGGAAAGCGTAATATTTTCACATTATTCTAGATTGTAAAGAACTAGCAAAACCTTAATAAATGTGATCCCTTTGACTAATTATTGTTATCTCTGATCAATATGTAAGGACTGTGTCTCGCTGTCGCCATGCGGATGTGGAAGCTGGTCTCGAATAGTGCAAGATTAAAGGGGGATAACTCTCGCTTAAACAGGCAACGTCAAAGGAGGCAAAATTGGCCAAGTAGCTACCTCACGTTAAAATATATTTTAACACTTTAAAACAACACCTCAACAAATTCAAAATTTGACATTCATGATTCATGTTGTAAAGATATGAGACTTACCAAATAGAACTATTTATTTTAGTGGTTTGCACTGAGATTCCCAGGAGCGGCCATATATCTTGATACGATACGGGAGTGTTACGAGGCCTATGTTATCTACAACTTCATGCGATATCTGATGAATTATCTACATCAAGAACATCCCCATCTGGACATAGAGATTGAAGACAAGCCGCAAGTCAAGCATATGATTCCGTTCTGTCTTCTGCCGCCATGGCCGATGGGGAGGTCCGTTTCGTTTTTGTTTTTGATAAGCCGCAATCATGTTAAAAAAAACAGCAATGTCACTGTCAGTGATTGTGTATTACATTGCAATCTTAGCATTGAAACAAAGTAGTCATGATTCATTGCCAGTGCAATATGTATCTCTCATTGATTCTTTTATTTAATAAGACACTCTAATGTTTCCAGTTAATAATAATAAATAATAATAATTCTATAATTTCTATAGCTCTTCATCCATACACAACTGCATGCTCTTGGCGCATTAGGAAGAGAAGGTAGAAAGTCATTCAAAGGTTATTGAGAAGAAGTAAGTTTTCAAATACCGGGTATATCTTAAATGAGTCCAATGATTCACAAAGCTTGATTGTTTCTGGGAGTGGATTCCACAAAGTGGCAGCTTCACAACCATATTAATTGAAGAATTTCATTGGTTTACTCCTCCAGGTTGTTTCTACAGAGATGTAAACATGGGGTTTTACAGTATACGATAGTGAGACCAGCAACAACTGTTATTGCATTGTAAGTACATTTACTCATATCATGATTAGCTACTCTGAGGCCTAGTTTGGTGAACTACTTGGCAACTTTAGAATTAGTCAGTTACTAAGACAATAAATACACATAATTTAGGTCACAAGGATAGCATTGATAAGATTTTAACCGCAAATAGCTCCATAGCTAATGAAGACTGTCATAAATCCATGGCTTGTTGGAGAGTGGTCACACCCTGGTAGTACTCTCTTGTGGTTAACATATCTAGTTAAGAATAACTATTGAGCGCTGAAAAGTCAAAGTAGGCAAACTTTACCTTGATTGGTTACTTTCACTGTGAACACAATTCTTTTTGGATGAGGGTGAATCTGGGTGATGCTAATTGCTGAGTTGATTTTCTCAACAGAGCTTGTGAACTTGGAGGTAAATATGAAGAAGGAGATTTCAACTTTACAACAGCATGGTCGTACCTGGTCATTGTCAACAACATATCCCAGATTGTGAGTATTAAACAGATATTATTTCTTGTATTTTACCTACTGGTATAAGTAAATCAAAGTTGTGTAAACATTGGTTCAATCTTGTCCTATATCGTCTTCAATAGTTAGTAGATACCCTCCAATAGAGTTCAACAAATGTACAACATCGAATAGTATATAAAGGTTTCCTGTGTTTCATGTTCAAAATTAAAATGCAGTAAAAATAAGAGTAATAACACCCTGAAAAACTAAATGAAAATAAGTTTGCATTGAATTGATGTTCAAATATAAACTTCATTTCTAGTTGAAGTGACTTGTTTTAAGTTGGATATAGTCCTCCAAACACCAATTAGTTTTGTGTGCAGGCTCATCCATGCCTTAATGGCCCTAGACAAGTCGCTTGCACCGAACTAATGAAGGCTTTTTGGACTATATCCTACACACAAGAGCATAATTAGTTAGAATTTTGTAAAATGAGAAAATTCTGTTTCGATTTTCAACCTTCTCATCTGACAATTGCACCATTTGCTTTGGGGTTTTTAATTATAATTTATTTAAACGTACAATTGTCTTTAAATGTTGTGTTACAGTGGGCCATGTATTGCCTGATCCTCTTCTATAAATCAGCTAAGACGGAGCTGGCACCCATCAAACCCTTGCCGAAGTTCATGTGTGTCAAAGCAGTTGTCTTTCTGTCATTTTGGTGAGTAACTTAAACTATATTAATGATTGTTCAGATATCATCTTGTCAACTATATAGTAACCTATTAGTAATGAAGAAAAGTAATCAATGTATATATTATTAGGGGTTTTTTCGTGTACAGAAGATTTGAAGTTTGATTTTCAAACTTTCTTTTGTAGCCAGCCTTATTATAAAACATGCATACCGGTATGCATATTCAGAATTTTCATCATTTGAATATGATATTTAACAACTTATATATTTGAAATCTTTGCCATCATAATCCTTGTTTTTAGATTTGGGAATAGATGGTCTTTTGTATTTAGAACTATGTCCTAAACAAAATTCTTTTGGAAATAAGTCTCTCTTTGTACTTTGTAGAATGCCTATAGAATGCAATCCATCTGAGGATAAGTGTATGTGTCAACTTGTTTGATTCAATATCTTCCTTTCCATTAAGGCAATCTGTGGTAATCGCTGCCCTAGCCAAACTTGGAGTAATTCCACAAAACGGACCATGGTTGTTCTACAAGTCTGTGAAGGAGGAAGCAACAGGACTGCAGGTACAGCCTTGAAACCTGATTCTCGTCATACTTTCTCATGAATGTTCAAAGTTAAACATAATGTTTCTTTATATATATATATATATATATGTGAAAAGTAGTTTGCATTCAAGGTCATACTCGTAAGTTTGGAGTTACTACAACGTTGTTTTTATGGTAGCAATGCTCAAGTGTCACTTGTCAGGACTGCTGCCACTCCATATCATAACATGGTGAGGTGAGGTTATATCGCGGCTGCTAGTATTATTGCAGGGAGAAAGCCATGTGGCTATGCATTGCGGTGAAACATGCGAGCATTGGCTGGAACTAGCGAACCATGGGTGGTACTATGCTGAAATTCAGTGTAGCATTACACCCAAACCTTACTGCGTGTTGAACAGTTCTCTACTGCAGACAAAGTTGCCGTGCCCCTGGCAGGATTCGACCTCCGGACCCCTTGATCCGAAGCCGAACGCGCTAACCACTGCGCTATCCCGCCCCCTCATAACATGGTGAAACTACACAAAACCTGATTGGTTTTTGGATTTGTATCTTGCCAATGCATGATTATGATATAAGTGAAAGAGTAAAACTGCTTTAAGAAGCAATTTAAGGAGAATGTGTAGAAATTTGAGAGGTACAAGAGGACTATTTTGTAAACAACTATTACTTTATCATCAATGTTTCCAGAATATGTCTGAAAAGTGATAATGAAGTTAAAATTCAACTGTGATGCCCTTGAACCAATTTGATGATGATATGTACGGTTATCAATTTTAATATATGTACTTGAAATATCAGGTTTGTTTTTGTAGTTAAACATATCTATTGCCTATCTCTTAAATGTTTACAAGATTCATTTCTGTGTTTCAGGATTTCTGTATCTGCATTGAGATGTTCTTTGCTGCCATTGCCCACTATTTCTCCTTTTCCCACAAACCGTACATTGACGCAGCCTCAGACCAAAGCAACTGTTGTTCGTCTTTCCTCTCCATGTGGGATGTTCGTGATGTGCGTGATGATGTCATAGAACATGCCAGATATGTCGGTAGGAAGAAAACTTTATCTGTAACCACTGAGCACTCATTCTGTTGTATCCGTGTGGCTGTAACAGCTCAAAATGTCGCTCTTATGTTGACTTTTTACACCTGAATCAACAATAACTGGTTATCATGATTTATAACTTGTTTCATTGGTCACATAGCCAGCTTAGATCATATGGTCAGTTATTTTTTTAATTTTACATATTGTGTAGTGTTATAGAACTAGGGAACCAATCAAAATAGTCGGAAATCAAAGTCTGACCATCTTCAGAGTACCATGTGTTTGTTTGACTGGCTGGTTGACAATCTTTGTTAACATAGCATAAAGAAATACAGGATATGAAACCTTCAAAATATAAAAGACATGGAAAACACTTCCGTGAAATCTTATGTCACTGATTATTACTATTTATTTATTCTCACCCTAGTTTTCAATGTCTCTCTGCAGGTAAAGGTGTGCAGAAGAGACTTGTTAGAAGGAAAGGAGACCGTGACGAGAGAACGCCGCTTCTGAATGGACCAAGCAACACAGCAGCGTCTATCAACACAGATACCGGAGGACAAAGAAACATGCCCCCGATTGTTGTAACTGATGATTTTATTGGTGCTGGGAGCAATTCTGTAGCGACAGACTGGGACGGTATGTCTGTTGAGCGAACGCGTGACACCTTTGTCAATCAATCAACCACTGCAAGTATGAATAACTACGCAGATTTCAGTACGAGCGTGGAGGTTGATACCAAAGACTACGAGCATCAGAGTCTGGGAGCAGCAGAGTCCACATCTAGTTTGAACAGACTTCAGAAAGGTGAGACGCAAGAAAATGTTGAAAGTGACGTGATGATTCATTCCGAGGAAAAGGACCAATCAGATCAGTCCGATGGTAACACACTTCTTCTTGATCTCAACGATCCACAGGATGAATCAGTTGGAGATCTTGATGCAAATGTGAACAGCAAAACATGTGATAGTACAGAAAATCAAAGTGACAAAGACAATGATATTTCTTCAGGAGACGGTGAAATCAGTGCAAAGTCTGGTGAAGACAATGAAGGGGATGAGGAAAAAGTTTAGAGAAGGAAATTGCGTTTTACATTTGATGCACCTTGTTCATAATATTCTGTAACATTGTCTCCTTATGATTCAACATTGTCTCAATGTCTTACATTATTGAAACCAAATGTTTTAAAAATACTTAGAGAAATATGTCACAACAAACACTTTTTTTATCATGAGTATTACTTTCTGATAATATTTTATGTCAAACAACATTCCAGTAGAGTGTAAAATTTGTTACAGATCATGAAATAAAATGAAATTGAAATCATCCGTGATCATAGATGAAATGTATGTGCTGGCAGAATTGACCTCATGAGAAAAGAAAGTACTTAAGATGCTTACATGAAGATAGGTTTGTGAGAAGCTAACAACCAAGTCTTTAACTTCTTATGTATTTTATCTCATGAAAAAAACTCAATGCTGATTTGTTCATGTAATAGTGAATAATATGCAACAATATCTGATCAGAGGTAAACCTTGAACCCCCCTTTTCAAAATGTAGGAAAATACATGTAAATTTGATCAACTTTCAGGGTGAACCCTCCTTTCCCCCTTTTCAATAAGTGAAACCCCCCTTGCCCCCTTTTCAAAATTTCTGAATGTTCCTATGCCGCATGTATGTTTGTTGTTCAGCATGCTGGACAGCGCGCAATCATCACACATAAACCAGTTTAGATTATCTGAACTAGTATGTTTGAAATTCCTCCCACAAATATGTCCTAGTAAAACGACCTTGCTATAGTTGTGAGTTTTTCTGCACCAGGATTCTACTCCGGTCAAAAAATCTTGGTACAGAATCCACATTTGATTCTTTATTCATGGCATAATAATAGTGCAAAATCTTTCCATCAATCATCAAATGTACACATATCTATTTATGATGAAATGTTTTATATCTATTTTGTGTGTGTTTAAACTGAATTACGGTAGTGATTTAATTAAACTTAATGTTACAATAACATCCAGCAGCTACAATTGTAACGATGTAACTTGTCAGGGGTTCAAAATATTAATTCCCTTGCCATGGCGACAGCTTTAACTTGTCCCAGATTTATTTTCACATACCCTTAAAGAAGCGGGCAATACTAATTTTCAGTATATTGTATTAATGCTAAACCTAAATCGAAGTTAATTGTTCCCAACAATTTTATCAATGGATGGTTGCCAACAGGCAAGTTAACATGAGTAGTTTACTGCCCAACTTGAAAAGTTTACCGTACATGGGTTTTGGATAATAATATATTTTGAACACCTGACTTTGTTTGTGAGATGTGTTGTGCTATACTTCAAGCAACTGGAATCCATTTGTTCTGTCATCATGCCTTGTTTGAATGAGTGTATCTATATTGTGTAAATATTTTTATATGTACATCAATCGATTTACCAGAGTATGCTTATACCACAAACGTTTCTGAGAAGCTTTAAACATTAAAGGATGTAGCTAAAAGATAAGTGGAGAATACTAAATGACATTTCATTTAATAGCAAGTTTAGTATTTTATTTATTACTCGCTGATATCAATAAAGCTACATTGCAATAAAATTGCGTATCTAAGGTTTTCCTGTAAGTAGGTCATAGACCATTGCAGTCATGCCACGAACAGTGTAACGTAATTTTTTAATCAAAATGAAGTAACAACTTTGTTCAACTATTAAACAGCTATATCTTCAACATTCAAGTAATAAGATAAGATTTTACGACCAACAAGATAGGCAAGTACTACTAAATATTGTGGTCACTGTATAATTTCTTGGTTTGATTTTATTGTAATTGTTTGTTGAATACTGTAAATAGTATTAATGTATTAGTTTTTTCTACATGTACTGTATTTATAGCCTATCACCACTTGCCTAATCGATACAAAACGAGCGTATTTCATGTTTTAATGTGAATGTCGATTGCCAAAGCCACCTCAATGCCAAGGTTTCCAGTCGTTGCCACAACTTCTCTGTAGTTGGGTTCAATAATCAGATACTGCAAAGCAAAAAGCCTGCTATTAGTGTGTCAGCCAATAACAATTTCAGTTGACTTTTTAACCATGGACATGTGTTTTTATTCTGCTAATCCCCCACCCCCAATATGTGAACTCTCTTCCTCTTCCCCTCCCTTTACATGCTACCACAAGTGACATTTAATCAAGTAAACAAATTGACCATCATTGTATCAAAAGCATCAAATATATCTGCCAATGAACTAAAAAAAAGCTACCTTTACATGTCTTAATTTTTTCTGATCATATCCGCCACTTCATCTTCAGTTTGAATTCTTTAAGTCTGTGATGTCTTTTCTCATTTTGATAAGCTCATCAAATCATATTGTTGTCTCTAATAGACTTCATCTTGTTCTTCAGGATTTAGTTATTGGGAAGTAGGAAAAGATGAGTGAATGGAATCATTTATTTTCTCAACCAATGAACAGTCAGTGGGTGTGTAACCTCTGTACAATGATGTGAAGGAGCTGTGAAGGGGGACAGGGGTCAAGAAAAAAATGATCTCAACTTCTCAAATGTAACACTGCTATATTTGGGATCAACCTTAGAGTCAGACACAAATTGATCTCAATGAAGTTTTAGTGGCTGAGTTGGTAAGCTTTTGGGGCAGTCAGTGCTGGCAATTGGTGTGAATTCAAATCCTGTAAGGGACGATCCGAAATATACACAAATTTGTACTATTGCAGATATTTTGATCCAAAATAAAGAATGTAACATTTGTTCACTAACTAACTGGCATGTATTTCTAAATGTCTGGAGTCCCCTCTCAACAGAGTCTCATCAACAGGTCACTATCTAATTTTATATGATTGCGAAACAGTTGAAGCTCCATTTTACAGCTGTCTGGTCATTGACCTAAGACTGTGAAAGACTGTTTAAAGAAATATTTGTAAGTTAAAAGATATTGATAGATTTATATTCTACATTCTTGGAAAATTGGTTCAACAGGATTTTATTATTATCTTCATCCACCTATGGTATGAATCTAAGAGGCTTTGGTTCTTTGTCAGTGTGTGAATTTGGCTTGATAAGTAGTCAATCTGAATGACAAAATAAACAAAACGAAAAGTGGCTATCGCAGAGCAAAAGTCAATGGTTTGCAACAGATTGTGAAATAGTCCATGTGACATACCCTAATTTTGTGTTTGATTATAATGTGAGATGCAGACAGATAACATTTCATCAGAAACACTTTTGCTTCTGCCTTGCCTTATTATTTGTCATGTTGAAATATAGGTAAGAAATTCTTGAAAAAAGAATAACGGTTTTCAGAGTGTGAAATGGACATGTAAATGTATTGCTAAAAACAACTTCTTTTGTTACATATACTGTATTTGTAAGTAATAAATAAAATAAAAACTATCATTCTAAATTGCCTTCTTCTCTCCTTTGTTTACCCCTGTGGTAGGAATGGTACATTGCACTTACAGAGGCACCCATCTTCACTGGTGGCAGGAGACACTTGACTTCAAACATTACAGCAATACATTATCATTGTAAAGACTTCAAGCAACACCAGCAGCCACGATAAAAGTGAAATATATTATTAAAGAGACCCACTCCTCAAAATGTCAAATTTTGGTTATCTATTCTTCCAAAGTTTGATACAGACTATATATAAAGAAAATATAAATGTTATAAAAATCTTGCTGTAACAAAAATGGTTTATTCAGATTTTTTTTATTGACAGGAAACAAGGCAATGTAACATATCAAAACAATCCTAAGTTTAATCCATTCTGAAATATTTTGTGTTTAAACTATTGTCTCTCCTCAACTGGCTTTAGATTCAATATCTATTATTGGAAATCATCCATTGTTTATCGGCTCCAAAATATGAAGTTTGTCTTCTTATAAACTTGTTGGATGATATAAAGTCCTCCGTTCAGTAACACATGAGGTTCTGTAAGCATTATTGACAACTCAATGTTGAGAATGCTTTCAAGTGCCTCAATATTTTACTCTACCATTTGACATGGACTTGGTTAATCCGTTTAAATAGAGGATGGTATAATACATTTATCTTTCTGATTCAAACTTTTATAACATGTAAATATGGAAGAACGTTTGGGGCGGACTTCTATACTAGTATTCCTGAGTACCATCCGGAATGTCCGATTTACTGAGACAAAGTGCTGCTATCAGATTCCCCGGCAAGATGAAATTTCTTGAAACAACTTTGATAAAAAAAGAAATGGGGGAAAAAATGGAAACTTGAATGAAAAGTGTATGAGGATATTATGAGACAATACAACTGTTCTTGAGTACAACCTGGTTTGTGTGACCCTCACACATTGAGCTCAACCTGGAATGTCTGACCCAATGAGACTGATGCGTCAGATTCCCAGGCAGGATATAATTTCTTGAAAACAGCTTCGATAAAAAAGATGACGACTTCGATGAAAAGTAGACATGGATATTACGAGACGGGTGTGACATCAATACAACTGTTCTTGAGCACAACCCGGAAGGTCTGACTCTGACCTGCACACACATTGAGAGTTTTCCTCATCATCTTGCCGGCGTGTTTCCAGTGAAGACTCGGGTCCAGTGTGGAGAACCTGATGGAATCAGTCACCTGGACATCGAACCAGTACACAACAGCATGCACACAACCTGAGTCCGTCACCATAACGCTCACTTCCTTTTCCTGTTGCAGGAATGCTGGGAGGTCAAGGTCGGAGCTGTCAGCGTTAAAGTCCAGTTGGAACATTTTGAAAGGTTCACAGAGTTTCTTGTAAGAGAGAGTGTGAAGATCTATATCAAGATGTGTAGTTGCCTGAAGGACAAAATTAGTTAATCAAACACATTATCTTTACCACAAAAGAATTAACGCTTTACCTGGAAAAATCATGATCCAGTAATATTTCGAGAAAGCCAATCTTTAACCGATGGTCTATCCTGGATTATTCATGCTTTTAAAAGGAGGGTTCTATCGAGGTATTTTTTGTGGAAACGAAATTCGAGAGGGTATCTCCGTTTACACAAATCGGCTACTAATAAATGATTAAAGTCAAGTAACAAGATATTAATAAAGGTAATATTGCGATGAATTAATATTTCACAACTTAATAAAGACAAGCGTACATTTGTTGAAAAATAAAAACAATGAGAACTGAAGCCATTCATCAGCGTTGCGAGTGGGGAAAAGTTTGCTACGACATAACAGCAAATTGTTTATTAGTTTTATGACACGCTATGTGTTAGTATGTGAACTTTCTATCAGTGTATATCTTTTATCATCAAAATGTTGTAAATTTAGGTAAAATATAGCGTGTTTTCATTTCACGTAATGCACAAAATCCAATACGGCGGATTTTGCCGACAGAACGGCCCCTTTAAGAACAACATGTCTGTCGTGCTGAGAGATTTAATTAGGCATCTTGGTGTAAGTGTAAAGTAAAGTGTAATGTGTAAAGTCACCTGGAAATCTCTGATGTAGTCAGCTATCTGGTACCCCAGAGTGTACTCGCTCGTCATCACGAAGCTGGACCGAGCCAGGTGTTCAGACTCCACGCAGAGTCCCATCACACTGACACTGCCAGGGAGTATACATCCTCCACTCTTCAGAGAGGTCAGTCTGTAAAAAATAAAAAATAAAAATAAAAATACATGGAGATAAAACTAATTGCCTCAGGATTATCAACACTTTAATAGAAGGATTTGAAACAATGAAAACAGTCTTGTGAACAGGACGGAAGGAAACTAAACTTGAGGGAAAATAACCATTGTTTAACATTTGACGTTTCCTACGATTGTTTTTAGCCTTTTTTTCCATTCCATATCCCCATACATATAAATAGACTTGAAAAACATCATACTTATACGTTTGAAATATTAAGTTTGACCGAGATTGAATTAAACGAACTATCAGCAAATGACTTCTTTTCTGAAACCAATTGACATAGGAAGCTGAAATTTTCAGAATACCATTCTGTTACATGGAGACAGTTTGCTCATTTGATTTTGACCCACCCTCAAATATGTGCATGGCAGGGTGTCAATTATTAAATCTTTAAAACAACTTCTCCCCATGAACCAGTAATGCATGGAAGCTCAAATGTTGGGAATATGATCTTTGTTGGATGAAGACTGGGATTTGTAAATTTCATTACCTTGCCAAAGCCAAGTCCTCTAAAACCTGCTGCCGAAAGACGCCACTAGATTCGAACAGATCGACAGAAACCACATCAAACTCTGTATCTGTATCAAGCACTTCCTTCGTGTGACAGAACGTCAGTTTCTCACTCGCTATCTCATTCACTTCCGCAATGTGAAACAACAACTCCTGTGAATTTTCAGAGGTAGTTGTCATGGTGATGTCACTGTAGCCAATGAGAGCAGCTTGCAGTCCCAGAGGAGATAATCCATCTGACAAATCCAGTAATGAAACTGACTGACTTGGAAACTGTTTCTTCAATGTTTCAAGGCCTTGGAGATAGTATCTGTTGAGAGTGATATCGTTCAGTTTGTAGATCTCGCTGTGTGAAAACAGGTACATTCTTGATTCATCCCCAGTTCTAGAGGGAGACATTTTCTCCTCACATCTGCTTTTGAGATTATTCCTAGTGACAGTCTGACAAACAGTTCTGAAAATATCATTCTGAATGGAGCACTTTACACTGACACTGTCTCCTGTCTTCACAGAAAAATTGCTTCTCACATCTGAATGAGGAATATTCTTATTATTTCAAAATACGATATCAAATTAAGTCTTGCAATATTAAACATTGTAAAAAATGTACTCAAACCTAATAGACATAGTTTTATTTATCTGCAGTTTAAGATCTCAACAAATGTCAGTAGAAGAAAATATTATTAGACCACAGCACGACCTTGGAAGAGAGAGGTCTGAACTGTTGCATCTTCCCTACCTTGTTTCAATAGATAACACAACAAACTGTTCATGCCAGAATACATTTGAACCTTTCAACGAAAGCCTAGACCAGAAGGCATTTTACTTTAAAAATTTACCAGTATTTACTCAAGTAGCATAAGTCTTTACATGCCGTGTGACATTGAACATCGTGTTTCAGGAAATGAGATGAAATAAGGTAAGGTTATCTTGAATATACATATGATACACAATAATTTATAAAACATCACTGAATCATACCGTGTGCATGATCCACTTTCAGGAAGTGAGAGGACAAGACAGGAAACACGGCTTGTTCCCAGCAGTTCATTACTTCAGGAGCCGTCGTCAAGGTTACGTTTTTGTCCAGGTCCAGGTCAAACCACATAGCAATGGCATCCAACTTGCCTGTCTGGTTTATCTTGATGTCCATCACCTGCTCAAACCCTTTGTGTAGGTCTGCGACTTCCTGTATATAGAGACAAACACAAGTGACTTGATATTATAAAATTTTGGTGAACTTCCGATAATATTATCTTGTGCTTTTCATTCCTGCGGAACACTTTAGCTGCAGAATGAATAAGAGTCAAACCATTCTCAGTGGCCAGGTTACATGAATCACAACTCGTCGACAAAGGGAACAAGCCTGGATTGAATGACGAAACTCACAGCTACAGGCTAAGACTATTAACCCTAAAAATGGTGATGCAGTGATATTAGCATTTCCAGATTTGCTCACATGGAGTATCGTGATCTGTGAATTCTGTAAGTATTTATATAATGAAGACAAACTACTGGCCATGAGGGAAAATACTTCACACAAGCAAGCTTCCCTGTTTTGTCTCAAACCTCTTTTATCAAATTACTTTAAATATTCTTCCATGAGGACAAATTGTTTTGGATGTCTTCTATTCAGATATTGTGAGCAAAAGATAAAAGACAAAGTTGCTGCTTTTCACTATCATGTTGATCCATTGGGGGACATTAATATACAATGTTCCCAGATAGGAAAGTTACAGTAAATTTTGTCAGAATTAAAAAGAATCAATCAATAAATAGAACTCTGAATAAGATAAATCAATCAATCATGATTGAGCATTCATCACTGCTACAGGATAGTACTGCCATGTGTACCTGTGGGTTACAGAAGTTCACTGTCAGAGCTGGGACTGGTTTAGCCAGTTGTCTGTACCCAGTTCGCAGTGAGGACAGATTCTCCGTTGTGTATGGTTCCTCGTTCTCGGTGGATGTCCGACACATTATCTCGATTCCTTGCATGTCCAGGTTCAATAAGACAGGATATAGAAATCTGAATAATTAAAACATTTTGAATATTAAAGCTCTAAAAAATATTCAAAAGTGAGCACCTTAAGAGTTTATCTGCTTACCCTTATGACATCATTAATGATTGTAGTTAAGAACCTGTTGCATCCCTTAGTTACGTCTCTTGATCTATATACATGATATATATTATAGAAAGGATTTTGTTTAAAGATTCTGAAGTGTTTCATGGGGTGAATACATCCCTCCCAATCCATCACCAAAATCTTGTCTATGTCTATGCAGTTTGAAGGCCATCTACCATGCCATAATCATCAGGACAGGAATATAAAGAATCAACTTCCCCCGAAAGTCATAACCCAATGGCTTATTAAAGTCTTGCGATATTTCCTTAACTTTTCTGTGCTAGCTTAGCAGAGCACACTATGAAGTTCAAGTGCAGCGCGCCGCTAAACCAGCACAGAAACGTTAAGGAAATGTGGCAAGTCTTAAACTAGTCAGTGATGGAAAGTGGTGTGAGTATTGACTTGTGGAGGGAAGTTGTATGAAGGTAGGACGAAAGTTTGCCTACCTATTCTGTTTGCGGATCACTTCAGACTCCACTGGACACAGGTAAACAACAGCCCCTGCTGGTATCACCTTACCTCCCTTGGTTCATAAATTGAGAGAGAAAATAAACAATTATCTAAGAGGTGAAGTGTTTGAAGGGTATACAGAAGAACGCATTGCCTGAAGAATTACACTCCAAAACATTGTGTTCAAAGAACAAAGATTTCACATTACTTTATACGTAAATACATTACAGCAGAAAGTTCAAAGAGTCATCATTCAACATCATAACAATACCCTGTGAAGCGGATATGTGTGGCTGTGTTCAGGTGATACAGGAAGGAGCAGATTCTCCCAGGCATGATGTAGAGTAGAGATGACGTGCTCTCCAAACAGTCCTGCATCAAACGTTTCAGTCACAACTAGGGAAACTCTGAAAACAATAAACAGTCGATATGTTAACTGATTAAAATTTTCAAAAAATTCTGTAAGGTAAAAATTACCATTTAAACTCTTGCTAAATGTGTATGTCTCATTACACAATGACTAACACTCAACTAATTCAATAACAATATGGTTTGCAAACAACACCATCCAGACACATTTGCTGAGTTCAAATTATCATTTCAATACAAACTACAATATAATTGTCTGCAAATTCTACATAGCAACATTTCACCACTTGCTTCACGTTTACCAAATTTCATTGTGATATCTTCAACCAGTTAACAGTTATTGTTAGGAACATGATGACGTTCAGTAGAGCGATCTAATTGTTAGAGAGTTATCATATAAAGCAGTAGAAAGACCAAAGCATTGCTCTCCATAACAAGCCTCAAAGTAAACATATTTTTCAAGGAGTGGATAAGTTCCTAACATTTCATTCTTAGAAGCAAAACAAAAGTGCAAGGGGCACATTTAAAATGAGATTGTTAAAATTACCTATAAAGTATTAAATATAACCAGAAAACTGTAAGCTAGTTAATATTCAATACTGTTTTGAAGCAATTGTGATGGACAATGGTTAAATTTGGTGAAAAAAAAGAAGAATTTGTTAAGTAGACCCAAATTTTCCCAAGGAGCATGTGTGCTCCTAACACAAAATTACAGGGAGCAAACTAAAATATTAGGGAGCTCCTAAATTGGTAGCTATTTTGAGGCCTGCATAAAGATTTATTTTGTCCTACAACTACAATACTTTTTTTAATTTACACAGCGAACAAATGTAATATGTTATATTTGGATCAAACTATCCGCAATATTACAAACCTTTAAAAGGTACAAGATTGTACTATTGTGGACAGTGTGATCATCTCTATACAAGTAGAGTACATCTGGCCCTGACATTACAGTTATCACCATGCTAATTAACCATAATGCTACTAAGATGCTGAACCGTTCAGGAAGATCCTCAGGTACGTGTAGATCCAGGGAGAGTTTGGGGATGAGAGCTATCTTCTCTGGTGTGCTACTGTTGGCAGCTACAACCTCAGTGGCCACTTCGTACATGGACTTGGACGCCTCACAACCATAAACCATTTCTGCTCCTGCTTCCTCTGCGAACAAACTGACAGCATTTCTTGCTTATAAAACTAGATAACTTATTTCTAAACAAACATACCAGTTCTTTGACTTAGTATTACTGAAGTAAAATACAAATTACATAAAATCCATATATATTAAAGCAAATTTCTTTGACAGCATTCAAAGTACCAGATTTACAGAATAAGAACAGGGTAAAAATGGGAAAGGTATTCTTACACATTTTCTCCTCCTCCATACTGTTCATTTTTCACTATAACATCTCATTCAACAAGTAAAATTCGCTTTTATTTCATTCATTCACTGTACTTTATTAAATTACCAGAAGATACAAATTCACTTTAGAAGACCTTATCTATCAGAGCATCGAACAAGACGTAAAACTTTATTGAAAACTGTTTCATTTACCTTAGAAGACCAGTACCTGTACCAATGTCAAGAACGGTTTTGAAACCTTGAGTTACAGCAAGATCAATGGCGTCCCTATAGGCTCTGTTTCTTGTCATATCGTTCAGCATTCGAAAATGCCATCGTTCAACCAAATGGCCACAAATATTTTCAAGATTTTCCCTTGCAGCAAGGAAATCTGGACTTATCTTCAGAGATCGCCGCACATAACAAGCAGCCTCGTCTGTGTAGCCTAACCTATTAACAGTAAATGTTTATCTGAGGTTGATGATCTATCTAAATGGCATTAAAAATAGATAAATTGCTAAATAGCAAACATCATGTGTGTGCCCTCACCAACATCATGCAATAATTTCGCTCTCTATTGTACCATCCCCTTCCAATTGCTTAACAAAGTTTTGGGGACAATTGCCTCCAACTTCTCAAGGAATCCAATGACCTAGTACATGTTATTGTTATTTCTTTGTGTAAATGTGTTTATATTTCATTCTACCATAACTTTGCGAAACAGTTGTTTCTGATTGGCTACTGTGAAAAATCAGAGACGGTATAATTTGGTTATACAGTGCTCTGTTTACTTTGTCTTTTGCGCAAGAATACGCTTGTTGCCAGGCAACAATAGCGAATGCATTCATTCTCTGAATACTTGCATGCTGGAATATTTGTTTATATGAGCTATTGCTGTGAACAAAATGACATAAATAAATATATGATATTAAATCTGAAACCGATCAAAATGGCGAAAGTTAACAATGCAGTTCGAAAAAATCTGTCATTCAACAACTTGGCATTTCAGACTTGTTCCTGAATTATTGTGAATAAACTCTGTTACTCAATTCAGATGACAAAAGCTTAAAACTGTACAGTATTATATCAGCAGGAAACTGTCGGAATGTAGAATAAACTTACCTTAACCTTTATTTACAAAATTGAGGAAATGATACCTGAAAATACTGCAGAAATATCCCGAACGCTGATGCCAGTTGCAAAGCGCTATCATCTATAGAATAGAGTGACCTCCCTCTGATTTAGCATTCGGAAACTTTCGCTGTTTTCCGAGGCCTTATAACAAGTTACGTCATTCGAGATTACCAAATACGTCATATCTTTGTAAATGTCAGACCGTGGAATTTCTGCACGGTGTGAGGCTTTAAATGAATAATTTAGAGCTATAATAATTCAGTTATATGCCGCTAATTTTCAAACACAGTATGTTTATCTCCTAATTTTACAATTTAACAACTATGGGCAGACATTGGGCATAATGACAGATGGCAATTCATTGACAATCAATCAAATGACAACATTCTGATTTTTTAAAACTTCACTGATAACCTAATTTACAATTATAATGTGTAAAAACACATGCATTATTTTCTTGTTATTAATCACACTG